>CM066331.1:126219313-126819313 GCA_033807585.1 Hydrophis major
CCTCTCTGCAATGTCCTCTGGGACAAGCCAGCTGCCCTAGGCTTTCCAAAGAAGGACACGAGGGAGCTGGCAAAGCCTCTTTACAGCCTCGGCCAGTAATAACAATGGTAAGCAAAGCCAACGGAGTGGCTTCCATTTAACCCTTTGGTGTTTAAATCTTTGGTGATGTTTCTTTATTTTCTCTGGCTGGATTTCTGACCCAGGGGAGAAAGACCATTTAAAAAAGCAAAAAGGACAGAAAGAACACCAAGAAAGAATGGGACAACCCCCCCCCCCAAAAAAAGAGATCCAACACAACTCTGAATAAAATTATTATTATTTTAAATTTTATTATTATTATAATTATTATTACCACCCCTTTACACGCCTTATGCTCTCTTTTAGCTGATCCAAAAGAGTCTTCCCAAACCAGCAAGGCGAGAAGCGCGCCAGGCTGATCTATAAAGGGGCTGGGCAGCTTTTTTGCAAAATACTTAATAGAAAGGTTGGAGGACTGACAGGATTACATCTCTGGCAGTGGATGAAGGAATCACTTTTTCCTCTTTCTCCTTTGAGTTTAAATCCTAGGTCTCCATGCACCAGATCGACAGGACTGTACTACATTATTATCATATTTTCAAACCCTTAGATAAGGACTCAATAAGGACTTTTTTTGATGCCAGTAGGCTTCTCAGCCTCAAATTGGGATAGCCCTGACTCAACTAGAACATATTCTAATCTTAACACAATTTACCATCCAAAGAGCAGTAAGACCATTAAGTTCAGAATCTAAACTTACCCAATAAATAATATACTGTTTCCTCACTGTGCTCAAGCTTCAGAATACAGTAAATGAGTTTTACAGTTAACAATATGTATATTTATATGAAGCACTCATTATTTGATTAAATGTTTAGTTTATACATGTCTGAAATTATGAACCCCTATTTCAGTCAACAAGTTAGTATATAATTAAAGACTGAGACTATAGCATTTGATATTGGCATGTAGTATGGTATTTGATACAGAAAGAAGAATACCCATTGATGTATTTGCATTATCTCTGTAGTTGTTTCGGGTTTTTGTCTTTTTGTTGCACATTGAATTCATCCTATAGTGGTCTATAGTACATCACTAAGCTAATAAAGTCAGTTGAGGTAGAATACTGCAGTTACAAGTCAGGAACTTCAATTATTCATGGTCAGTGAACTGCATTATTAATATCTTACAAATCCGGTTCAAGTACATTGGTGCTGCTTGCATGTATGTATGTATGTATATGTCCAAATCATGACTAAAGTATGCATCAGATTGCACCATTTAAAATGTAAAATTGTCAAAGCTCCCTACCGTGGAAGGGGGGACACCCCCCTTCCACACCATCCCCCCCCCTCGGTCGCTCCGCTCCCTCGCAGTGTCTCACTCCGAACTATCACTCAAGGTTGGCAGCCCTGATGTAAGAACAAATGTTAATGTACATTAATTTGATATAGAATTAAATTACAATCTATAGACTGCATGTATATGTATGCAGAAAAGCTATTCCATTGAGGGGGGAAATATTTTTTTCCTTTGACACACCATTTAATGAATTCATTTTTGTGACAAAAGCCAACCACTTTTTCAACATGCTAGAACATTCTAACTTCATCTGTAAAAAAAAAGATGTGGCTATTCCATATGGACAAGAATGTGGGGGGGGGGAAGCATTTTATTTTAAAATGGAATCTCACATTGGATAATCACACAGTCTGCTGTTGAAATACTGTAAGAGGAAAGAAGGAAAAGGAAAGGATAAATGTAGGAAAGTTCTGGGAGTGAATTCTTAAAGTCTGTGACAAAAATGTAGAAGACACAGAGAGAGAGAGAGAGAGAGGGAGAGAGAGAGAGAGAGATTGGTCATGCATGATAACTACAATTAGACATTTTTAGCCAAGTGAAACTATTATCAATGTTTGCCTCTATGAGAGAAATAGAGTGGTGGTTAAGGCATTGATTGTGAAAAAGGAAGCTCCACTATCAGCCACAGAAACTCACTCAATAACTTGGGGCCAATTACTTTCCGCCCAATTTCCTTCACAAGGCAGATTCGTAAAAAGAAGATTTCAGTGTGCATGTTTTAGTTTATTTGTAGATGAATCAGAGGATAAAGTGGTATAAATGATACTTGACTAATGGGAAAAGGTGGGACCTAAACTAACATAAATGAGTTCACGTTCATTCTGTTCAGCCATGGAGAATCTATGCACAATTCACAACATCTTTTGTTTCAATGGACTTGTCTATAGGAGTACCCTGTGAGTCCAATGGCAATGGATCACTTAATACCTTAATATTGATCAATTACTGCTGATTAGTTGAAATTCAATCAATCCTGACTTCTTTTCCTCTTTGATGTCCTTTGTTTAATGAATAAATTTCTCTTTGAAAAATTGTTATTTTCAGAAGCCCACCATTAGTGAAAAACATACCTACCAGTTTAGGCTACGGAGCAGCACTTAATGCAAGCTTACAGGTAAATCATCAAACCATTCATTTCTTTTTATATGCCCACTTCCTTCTGCTTGCATTGTTTCTTGTATAAAAGATAACTCTCTATGTTAATGTTAGTTGGGCATTTAGGGCTTTATTAATAGGTGGTTAATCTCCCAAAGAAGTTGCATTACCTAGCACAGCAAGAAGTACCTGTTCTAATTCTCTTCATTTTGATGTAAAGAAGCAAGAAGGACACCCTGTGGCAAAATCTGGAACATTCCATTTTATTTCAAATACTAGATTGATAGAAGCTTTTGCAAATGCATGTGAATATGCATTAATATTTATCCAGGCTGTCAAGAATGATTTCATATCATAGTGTTAGAGAACATGGTGCTCATAGCAAAAAAATTAAAGTTTAATTGTAAAATATAATTTTCATGCAGAAAAGGCGAATGTCAGAACTCTTTCTGGGAGGGTTAAGTTCTGGTCATTTTTTTACTTTTATACAGGCTGGCACCAGAAACAAAATGTACGCAACATGTTAGGACATAAGATTTAAGATTAGTGCATTTTAAAGGCAGAGTTTAAAAGCAGAAGGCATGGTGCATATCAGTGTCAGAACATACTTAGTAGTTCCATCTAGCAGTGCTAAGTTTGTGTGCGTATTCTGAGCTACAGAAAAAAAATAGAACAATTTTTTCTCTATACATTTGCTTACTTGTATGTATCTCAGTATGTATTAAGCACCCTAAGAATGCTATATCATTTCCACACTGCTAGGCTGCACTGGCAGAAAGTAGTTTACCTTTACTTGGTAATCCCGGATTAATAAACAACACATCCAGTGGCTTACTTCAAGCAGTCCATGAAGATCTCAATGGTTCCTTGGAGCACATTGACAGCAATGGAAATAGCAGTCCAGGCTGTTCTCCACAGCCTCACATGTAAGTACTGCTAGCATCTTCCAATATAGAAAAAATAATAATCAAAAAGTACTGCCTTGCTTAATAATTTGTCCAGAACAGGTAAGAATGTCTGGAAACTGGCCTAGGGAATAAACCAGTGCTTCCCAAAGCTCATTAAATTACCCCAAATTGGGTAAAAGTGTTTTTTCTTTGCATAATTACACACGAACCCTTTACAAGCACAACAAAGACATTTGAATTGACTTAAAGATTGCCACCTATAAAATATATTTGAAAATCTCCCAAGGTGTTCTTTTTAAGATGAAAACAGCTGAAATTACCAGTGGTAATATGTTGAAGTGACCTAAAGTTCATTCAGCGATACTGATATTATGATACAAGTTACAACCATTCATTCAGCAACCATTTGAAGTTACAACAATGCTGAAGAAAATAATTACTCAAACTTCAATAAGTTTTCTGATAAGCAGTTTTATGTAATGAAGGGTTTGGGAAGTACTGGAACTGGTGCTGCAATGCATGCTTAAGATTTCCCTTGGGCAACTGCTTCTTATTCATTGCATGATAATACGACTTGATTTTTTTTCCAAACATTTTTAAATTTGTAAATTAGCAAAAGAATTCAAATCAGAAATACTTTAATTGCATTTTCAGGTCTGTAGTACATGTATGGACTGTTACAGAAATACTATTTTGTTAAAAAAAAAAAATGCAATGCAAAGTTCAACCATTACCTCAAGTTTACATAGAAACTAATAAAATATAAGTCATTTGCCTCCTTATAAATCAGTAAATCACTGTAATTACATATTCAACTTTAATTACTGGTGCGTCAGTATTGGCACGGTTTGTATGTTAAATTTTATGCAAGATTACAATTCCTATTAATATTTAGGAGCTAACTATATCATTAATTACTCTAAAATCTTTCTCTACCATCTTTTTAATAGAACTCAGAGAGTGCTACTATTAAAAATTGATGTATCATGGATTTCAGGAATGTGTATTAAACACTAAGAAATGTCTTTCTTTAATCACCAGCGTCAAACGTAGCAGTATCTTATTTAGTAAATAGCAAAACACATACCTTGGGGATATTGATTTCCTGGTAATTTATATATTAATTAGTGCTATCACATCGAAGCAGACATAAATATACATTTGCTATAGGATTATTTATTTTTAAATATGCAATTATGTTCATAGTTAACCAATAATAATATTACATTTAAAATGTACTCCAATTCTTTTTATTTTTTTATCTTTAGCATACTATGCTCAACAATTATTATATCTGCAATGCTGAAGTAATAATTGCAAGCCACTATATTCTCTATATTTTCAAAGTGTATTGTTTCATTTGCCTTTATAGATTTTGAGTTTTATATTTTGTTTCCTGATTTGCCTTCTTATATAAGTAAATTCATTAACATATATATTTTACACTTTTAAGGTGATCTGTCTCATTCATGACCATATTTTGTATCATCTTGTACAAATAAATAAAATTAGGGGGCACAAAGAATGAGGGAGAATGTTAATATGCTTCATTGACTTCCAAACCATTAATCCCCCCCTCTTCATGGAAGAATTTATGTTTTGGAAGCATCTTTAGATGTAGTTAATAATACCAAAGAAGTAATAAAATTTGAAGTAGAAAAAACATGACTACAAGCTCTTGAGAATGACAGTGCTATGAAACAGGTTAAGTGAGCTACCAGAACAAAGTTGTTATATTTTGTGATTTGTACAATCAACCATGCATTCAGTAGCTTGAAGCCTTTTACTTTTAGTAATTCTCTGAGTGTATTAATGTTCTCTTTCTTCCTAAAATATCAAGAAAATAAAACGATAATGAACAAACAGGACTGAAATCATTTGCTTAGTTAATTCACTTATAATGAGGCACAACTATTTATATTTTCACATTTTTTTCTGTATAATATTGAGTAAGCATAAGTATGTACAAAGTGATTAGAATGCACTACTTCAGGCTACTTCTGTTGACTACTGGCAGCAATTTGGCAGTTCAATTCTTGCTGGCTCAAGGTTGACTCAGCCTTCCATCTTTCTGAGGTCGATAAAATGTGGACCACATTTGTTGGGAGCAATATGCTGACTCTGTAAACCACTTAGAGAAGGCTGTAAAGCACTGTGAAGTGGTATATAAGTCTGAGTGCTATTGCTGTTGCTACCCCGTGCAATAAACAGTTCTGTATGTTATGCAGAAAACTTTTTCCATATGACAGAATTTGAGAGTATGTTGACATCTAAATCCTGCTGTACATTATGCCATTAATTTCCATTCTAGAAATAAACTACTATATAGAAAGTACCAAGTAAACTAAGCATTCAATATGATAGGGAGAGAAGCAGAGGTGGGCTGCTGCCATTTCGGGAGTACTGGTTGTTAAGATTCTGTGCAGTTCAGTGAACCGGCAAATCCCACCACTGGCTGGCCTCACTCAACCTGCCCCACCCTATCTTGCCTCGCCTGCCAGGGCTGGTGGCTAAAGTCACACCTGGGCCCAGCTACTCTCTGGTTCCTTCACTCACTCATCCAGACCACGTGGCCTAGCTGATCTCCGTGCCTCGCCCGCTCTTCTCACCGCCACTGCCCGTAAAGGTAAGTTGCATGGCCAAAGGGCCACTTTGGGGTAGACATGGTGAGGCTCGGCAGCCTTTTGGGTCTGGCTCTCACCATCCTTCCGCCCGCATGCCACCCACTTGCCCTTCGCCTCAAGTCGAGGGATGCACCAGTCCCTGCCTCTGGCCTTCCCTGGGGCCTCTGCCTGCATGTTGCCTTCTGCCTTGGGTCGGGGGACATGCCAGTCCCTAGCTCTGGGCTTCCCTGGGGCCTCTGCCTGCATGTT
The DNA here is from genome assembly GCA_033807585.1 of Hydrophis major. Taxonomy (NCBI): domain Eukaryota; kingdom Metazoa; phylum Chordata; class Lepidosauria; order Squamata; family Elapidae; genus Hydrophis; species Hydrophis major. The sequence goes on from CM066331.1 coordinate 126,225,570, forward strand.
GCCTTCTGCCTTGGGTCGGGGGACATGCCAGTCCCTAGCTCTGGGCTTCCCCAGGGCTTCTGCCCACATGCTACCCACTCACCCTTTGCCTCAGGTTGGGGAATGCGCCAGTCTTGGATCTGGCCTTCCCCGGAGATTCCGCCCGCATGCCAGGCCACTGCTATGAGAACAGTGCAAGCCCCATGAGCTGACAGCAGGGAAGGAAGATTCGCTCCCGGCTTGCTGCACTCAGCCAAAGGACCACCTTGGTGGAGGGGGAAACACATGATGAGGCTCAGCCGCCTTTTGGGGCCAGCTTCGGCTTCCGCAGGGCAGTAGTGGGATTCAATTTTTTTTACTACCGGTTCTGTGGGCGTGGCAGGGGAAGGATTCTGTAAAATTTCCAGTCAGAGGTGGTATTTGCCAGTTCTCTGAACTGCTCAAAATTTCCGCTACTGGTTCTCCAGAACTAGTCAGAACCTGTTGAATACCACCTCTGCTACAGGGCCTTCCGGGTGTGAGGACTGAGAGAAAATGCCTCCCCTGAAGGCCTCCCACTTGCCCAGCTGCTAGCCGTGTTGGCCTGGAAATGGCATGTCTCCTTCTTGCAGGCTGGATGCAAGACAAGAGGCAGAGCGGAGGTCGAGCAGGAAGAAGCCCAGAGCAGGGTCTGAAAGGCAGCTAAGCCTCGCCGTGTTCCCACCACCACCACCAAGAAGCTTATAGCCGCCACCTCTTTGCCAGGGTGAGAACCCTCCAGCTGCCAGTCTTTGCCAGTGCAAGAATCTTCCAGCTGCCATTCCCCAGCTTGGTTTCGGCCAGCTACTGCAAATACTTCGCACCAACAAAAAGTGGCAGCTGCAAGCTTTTCACACTGAAAAAAAACTCGGCAGCTGCAGGCTTATCATGTTAAAAAAGACTGACAGTGGCTGCAGGCCACTGTCTCGGGGCGAGGTCATGTGCCCAGCTGCACCACTAAGGCCAGAAGCATACATGCACTGTTGCCTGCTGCAAAACCCTTTTTAAAAACCCTGGCTGTCAGGTAGCAAGAGACAGCAAGAAATGAGGCGTTGAAGAGTCACCATTGCTTGTTGCTGCACAAAGGTTCCAGCCACCACTGCTCTGGCCCACCTTGTCCGTTAGCCAATGACAAATCCTTGTCACACTTTCACTTTTTACTTGGCTTTGATGTTCCTTAGATATTCTGTAAACTAAAACAATATGTGAGGTAAAAGAATCTATCATAGATCTATTATTCATTCACCAAAGACAGAAGAGAGTTGGTGAAACATTATTCCAGAGTTCGTTGTAGCACACAGTGGTTTGATCACTATTTTCTTAACTCCCAGGGCATTGATCCAGAAAACAATAGTGAACTCTTTTCTGAAGGTGTTCCTATTGCCATGTTAATCTATATCACTCAGTGCCATACAGAATATTTAACATTCTGTTTTATTTGAGCTTCAACCTGTGTATGCATGTTTCCTACAGAAGAAACTGGGAGTTGATAAAATATGTGAGAAAAGAAAGATGGAAAATAAACTGAAAAGATGTGGATTCAAACAATTCCTCTTCTATTCCTATTCCAGGCAAAAAAGATCTTGCTTTGCATACTTTCAATCATTTTTCCACCTTTTGTATTCAGCTGTTTTTCTCAACCTGTACCTTCTTTACAATTCCAACTTTTAAATCCAATTCTTGCCATTTGATCAGCATAAACATCAGGCTTTTTATGTTTTCAGACTTTTCTTTCTTTAAATTTTATTTCCAAAGAGAAGTGTAATTGTTCTGCTCTTAAGGTCTTTTTGCGGTGCTTCCGTTTGAAACCAGCCTATTGTCAATTGTTCCATATCTGATTATTCCGGTCCCCTACTGTTATGCTTTTCACATTACTTACAGTAGGTTATCATTTCAATTTCAATCTCTTTCACTTCCTTGTATTTTAAACTTCATATCATTTCTGTCCTCCTATCTTTGCATTTTTGTATTTCTGCTTTTAGTCCCATCTCATGATACTTTCTCGGAAGTTTGTTCTAATGTAGAAAGCTTCTTGTTCTTTAGGTGAAATTTTTACATTGGATGTTATAAAATAAATCAAACACTTAGAGTTGTACCAAGCTTTGGGAGAATGATTGAAAATATATAATTGAGTCAATGATGATACTGGTGCTTACAGCATTTTTGAAATTCCTCATGCATCAGTACTATTAATCCTACAGAGGTAATATATGAACAGATTTAAAATACTACAGTATTTAATTCTGTAATCTTTAAAGGGCAAGGCAATAATTGAAACACTATCTACAAAGTAATGTGTTGTACATGCTTTCTTGATTAATTTGGTTTAAGATAGAGGATTGCTATACATTTTATGCTATACATTTTATGCAGGCTTCATAAAATGTTAAAGTTTTGTTTAATGTTTTCTATCATCGGATTTATATGTAGTAGGCTCTGTCTGCCCAAGTGAACATTTAAGTGTTAAGACCACTACCTGCCATTTCAAATTGACAAGCACAATGAACAAACAGGTAACTTTCTGTCTTCTTGATGCATTTACTCTTTAAAGATTGCTCTTAAAGGACTGCATGGTTGCTAAAGTGAGTGAGTCTATTTGTGAAGAGAAGGAGAATCTCTGTTTCAGATGTAGAGTACGAGAAAGAAAAATGGAGTGTGTGTGTTAAATTAAGATATTTCTTCGACTGTAAAACATATAGTGCATTCAGAAACTATTCAGACCTCCTTCACTTTTGTCAATTTTGTTATGCTGCAGCCTGATTCTGCAGTTGTTAAAATTCATTTTTTCTCATTAATCTACACTCAGTACCCCATAATGACAAAGTGAAAACAGAATGTTAAAAATGTCTGTAAATTTATTAAAAAGAAAAAACTGAAATTTCGCATTAGCATAAGTATTCAAACACTTCACTCAGTACTTTGTTGAAGTACCTTTGATGGCAATTGCAGCCTCGAGTCTTTTTGGGTATGACGTTACAAGCTTTGATTGGAGGATTTTCTGCCATTCATCCTTGCAAATTCTCTCAAGGTTAATCAAGTTGAATGGTGATTGTTGGTGGACAGCCATTTTCAGGTCCATCCAAAGATGTTCAATAGGGTTCAAGTCAGGGTTCTGGCTGGGCCACTCAAGGACATTCACACAGTTGTCCCTAAGCCACTCCTGTGTTGTCTTGGCTGTGTGCTTAGGATCGTTGTCATGTTGGAAAGTGAACCTTCATCCCAGTCTGAGTTCCTGAATGTTGTGGAACAGTTTTTTATTGATAGCATCCCTGTACTTTGCTCTGTTCAGCTTTCTCTCAACCCTGATCAGTCCCCCAGTTCCTGCTGCTGAAAAACACCCCCGCAGCATGATACTGCCACATCATGCTTCACTGTTGGGAGGATATTGGGCAGGTGCCTGGTTTTCTCCAGATATAACATTTAGATTTGAGGCCAAACAGTTCAATCTTGGTTTCATCAGACCAGAGTATCTTGTTCCTCACAGTCTGAGAGTCCTTCAGGTGCTTTTTTGCAAACTCCAAGTGAGCTTTCATGTGTTTTGCAATGAGGAGAAGCTTCTGTCTAGCTTCTCTGCCATAAAGCCCAGATCAGTAAAGGGTCGCCCTCCTGAAACTCTGTCCCAGCTCCATACAGGAGATGGGAAACAGAATGTTAAAAATGTCTGTAAATTTGTTGAAAAGAAAAAACTGAAATAGGGCTCAGTCTCTCTAGAGCTCAGTCAGAGTGACCATTGGGTTCTTAGTCACTTCTCTTACTAATGCCCCTCTTCCCCAATTGCTCAGTTTGGGCGACCATCACTTGGAAGAGTCCTGGGTGTGTCAAACTTCTTCCATTTGAGAATTATGGGGACCACTGTGCTCTTATGAACCTTTATCCTGTTTCTGAGGTCTGCAGGCACATCCTTCGACCCCGTAGCTTTTGCTAGGCTACAGTGTGCATTGTCAGCTGTAAGGCCTTCTATTGAAACAAAGTGGGGTACTGAGAGCAGATTAATGAGAAAAAAAATGAATTTCAACAACTGTAGAATCAGGCTACAGCATTGACAAAATGTTGTCCAGATGCATGTATGTTCAGAAATAACATTCTCACTCATTCAACTTCCCAAAATATATTTTGCCATTCTTTTTCAGGTTATATTGTTTCTATTTACTTTTCAACTCTAGCCTCTTATATTTTATTTTCCCACTCATAAATCCTATTGATCTTTTCTAGCTTTATAAGCTGTTACACTCAGCACCCATTGCAACCCTTTATCATTTCCTCTTTACTTGCTTAAATGTTACATGCTTTTGATCAAACCATTGATGTTCTTTTTATATAATATTATAACCTCCATTTGTTACACAATTCTTTCTACTTCCTCTACTTCCTCTTAACAAAAAGATCACTCTAGTGATAGAGTGCCTGCAGCTGTCTTATGCTGAGAAGTGTCAGATCCCCATAGTATGGATTGTTGAAGTTTGCAGGATCCTTGGGGATTTATGAGATCTACAGTATATAGAAGCAAAATATTGTACATGGATGATTTTATTGAAACTTCATTCCATTCTCTTTTAAATTCTCTACAAATGGATATGTTCATAGGGTAGAGCAGGTTTTTTAGATCTTATGTCCATTCTTTAACTTAGATTCTAATTGCCTGAATATTAATTGTTATTGTTAAGTTTATAATTACTTCTAATGAAAATCTAACAAATTGAAAGACAATTTCATCCAAAAACTCTAAACAACCAACCAAAAACCTAACAACGAGCATTCTATGGAATGTGAACAGATTTTGGTTTAGAAGAGAATGAAATCAAAGACGTGACAATAAAACCACATTGAAATTCCATTAGTGTTCGATTTAGTTATTATATTGTCTGTAATTCATGGATGTAGATCAGAGGTGGTATTTAGCAGGTTCTGATCAACCGATAGTGGAAATTTTTTTATATATATAATTTTTTTTTTAATTTTAAGACAATACATAAAAAAACATAAAACCATCTTCCATTTTGTACACACAGTGTGTCAGTTGGTTTAAAATCCTTTGTGCGATCCTTTCATAATCATTGTTCACAATGTATATCAATCTCACATTGTCAAACCAACATATACCCAACATATTTATCAATTATTAATTATCCTGCTATTTATTCCATCAATATTATATTATGCTGTCATCCAATGGCTATACATGTCTACATTACATCCCATATTGATCTATTAAACTTCCACAACAAAATTATCCATTCTGTTACCTTACCATGCCTTTTTATCCAACCATTGATAAAACAAATCTCATATCATATAAAATTGCTTGTCTTCTTGTTCTCTAATTTCAAATGTCAGTTTACTCATTTCAGCACAGTCCATAATTTTTTAATAACTTCCTCCTGCATAGGTATTTTGTCATTTTTCCAGTTTTTCCAAATACAATTCTAGCCACTGTTAAAACATTTACAACCAAATATTTCAATTCTTTATTGTATATGTCCGGTATGACTCCCAATAAAAAGAACTCTGGTTTAAAGTCTGTATGTTGTTTTATCATTTTTTCTAACCATGTGTGGATTTTAGTCCAATATTTATTTGCGTCCGAACATGCCCATCACATATGGTAATATGAACCAGGTATCTGATGACTTTTCCAGCATTTATCCAATTTATTCTTAAATATTCTTGCAAGTCTCGTCGGGGGTAGGTGCCACCTGTAAAACATCATATACAAATTTTCTTTATATGCAGTTGACATTGTCATTTTACAATTTTGGGACCACAATTTTTGCCATTTTTCTAAATTAATCCCATATTCAAAATTTTTCCCTCAAGCAATCATCGTTTCTTCAAATTGTTCCTCCTCCGATTTAAATTCTAATAGATGTCCATAAAGTTTTTAATTACCTTTTCATCAGTACCCATCAAAATTTTATCTAAATCAGTCAACTTATCATAAATACCTTCTGCTTTAGAGTCTTTATCAAACCTAGATTGTATTTGCAAATATGAAAACCAATTCATTTTTACACCTTGTTCTTCCAACGATTGCATAGATTTAAATTCACCCTTTTCTTTCAATATCTCACCATATCTAACTGTTCATTTCTTTTTATATATTATTGGATAGGAAAAAGCTTCAATAGTTGATATCCATGTTGAAATTTTTCAGTAATATTGTCTTTTTATCTTCTCCCAGTTCAAAAACAATGCCTCACGAATATAATGTCTTCTAAAATACTTCTGTGTTTTGGTTCCCTTACACCAGAGAAAGGCATGCCATCCCAACAGCAAGTCATGGCCTTCTAAAGTCAATAATCTACTGTTCCTTAATGTTATCCATTCCTTTACCCACATCAAACTTATCGCCTGGTAATACAGCTCCCAATTGGGCAAGGCAAACCCTTCTCTTAACAGCTTTAATTTTACTCTTGCTTTTTTCCAAATTGTTCTTGATTTTTATTTCTATTAGCCCAAGCAGATTTTACATCTATGCACAATCATCTATAGGATATTTGGGTTTTCCAACAATCTCATTAATCTTTTTTTTTGTTTGTTTGTTTAATCCCTGAAAAATCTTCAAGGCATCTGACTCTTTCACAGTTTTCCTGCTTCTCTTAAAAGAATTTCAGGTTATCTTTCTTCTTCCCTTGTTTTGTACTGTGTTCAAAGCAGCCTAGAGGCTCCTTTCTGATTCATCCCCCAAGAGTGAAGAAGTGCTTCTACAAAACATGACCTCTTTTAATATGAGGATTGAACATTTCATGACCTTTGTCCAACTGCCAAATTAACTACATTGGAAATTTACAGGGTACTTTTATCAATGAAACTGAAAAAAATACTTTTTTTCCAATGACAATATTTTTGAGAGCTAACTATCTAAGTGACTTTAAGATGAAAACTCTAATTACGAACTTCCACTGACATCCCTATTCAGTAGCAAGTAATAATGGTACCTTGTTCATTCCAAATAAATCAAATGTGGAGAATGAAGGTCAAATAGTACCCTGTTTCTCCAACAATACGGCCTCCCCCAATAGGAAGTTACAGCATGTTTTATAGGCATGAAATGAAATTAAGCCCCTCCCCCCAAATTAAGGCCTATATTAAAACGTGTGAAATGGGGGCGAATGGTGGGGGGGCTGGCCGTTAGGAAGTACTTTCGTTGCACACCTGAATATGGTGCTGCCTGCATTGACCCTGATACGAAGTGCCCCACCAATGCCGAGGTCAACATCTAAGCCATCGCTGCCTGCCCACCTAAAGATGCAAGGGGGGGGAATTAAGTCAACCCCCCAAAAAACAGCCTAGCCATTTTTTCGGGGCTCAAAAAAAAAATAAGACCTGGCCTTATTATATGAGAAACACGGTATATTATATCTCTTGGGACAGATTCTGTTTAGTTGCCTTTTTATCCTGTGTTCCTTCTCATTTCTTGTCTCTTACTGTTTTTTAATAGTCACATAGTTTGATTGGAATAAACAGCTGGTGAAAGCAAATTTCATTCTTACAGTTGTATGTATATCAGAGGTCACCAATCGGTAGTCTGTAGACAATTGATGGTCCGTGAGAAAATTTTGGAGGTCTGCAGTGCACCTATGTCTGCAATGGGTGATACTGGTGGCAAATGGATACTGGTGGCAAATGCGTGCAGGGAGGGAAAGTAGCATGTGGGAGATCACGGCATTGGAGCCCTTCCCGAGTTTTCCCTGGCCTGCGAGGGGACAGTGCGATCTCCCACGCCCTTCCCCTCAGGAGCTACAAAGCGCTCACTGCCCCTTTGACAGCTGACAAACCTTCTCCCACTGTGCTTCTCTTCCTCGTTGCCAGAAGTGCTCATGCACCCAGCAGGAAGGAGGAGGCTTGGCGGGTGCCAGAGGGGTGATGAGCGCTTTGTAGATCCTGATGGGAGGGGTTGAGCCTCCCCCTCGCAACATTTTCACCTGAGGGCATCGCTAGCAACCGCATTCTGCGGCTCAGGAGGTCCATGCTCTTCCCACTGCTGCTCAGCCTCCTTGATGCGCAAACGCAGGAGGCAACAGCCATGACATGGGTTTGCTCGGGAGATGGCATGTGGTTCCTCGGCCTCCAGACATCAGATTCCCACCACCCAGCACCAGTTCAGAGATTCCTTCCACCACCCACCACCACCCACTCCCAGGGACAGAGGGGGGTAAGAGAGAGAGAGAGATGGAAAGGGTAAAAGGGGGGAGAGAGAGAAGACACAGAGAGAAAGAGAGAGAAAGGGAGAGGGAAAGAGAGAGAGACAAGACAGAGAGAGAGAGGAAAAGAGAGAGGGGTTAGAGGGAAAGAGAGAGAAATGAGAGATCCTGGTGTCTTGTTTTCTGTGGGAAATGGGTCCAAATAACTATTTGAGTATTTAAGGTTGCAGAAACAGGCAGCCAAGTTAAGTGCCTGAAGGACCTCATCCCCATCAGTGGGAGTCCAGGCACTTCAGCAAGCGGCATGCTGGATTCATATTAGTGGTCCACAGGATTTAAAATTATGAATTTGGTAGTCTCTGAAGTCCAAAAGCTTGGAGACCCCTGATATATATAATATACAATATGTAGATCACCACTGTGAGTAGCTTTTAGGCCAACTATAATGCTTATTGTAAGAACAAAAAGGGTTCAAGAAGTCCAATTTAAAATATAGAAGTCCATAGTTATATATTTTGCTGCATAATATTTGAAATGAGATGTATTTTCAGAATGTATTGACTCTAAAACATCAACATTGGGGGGTTTCAGATAATAGCTTGTTGGGTTGATTGTACCTCTGTGCCCATAATTTCTATTCTATCTTCTCCCATTTTCCCACATTGCTGTCTATATCAGAGATATCAAACTCAAGGCCCGAGGGCCGGATCGAGCCTGTGGGCTGAATCTGGCCCATGTGCCCATCCTGGAAACAGTAAGGGTCCAGCCTGCATCATTTCAGGCTGGCCTGGTCCCACCTATTCCAGCGAGCATGCAGGTGTGCAGGAGGAGGCATGTGACCCATGCCATCCCAACAGGCATGTGTGCGCACAAGAGGCGGCGGGTGCATGCACACATAGGCCTGGACCTATAGAAGATGGAGTGGACCAGATCTGTGCACCCACTTCCTGTGCCTTCCGGGATGACATGGGCTGTGCAAAGTGACATGCATGCCCACAGGGATGGGATGGGCAGGACCAAAGCGATACTGGCCGGCCCCTTACCATTTCCAGGATGGCCGCCCTTACCAGCCTTTCAGGTACATGTGCGTGTGGGAGGGGAAGTATCCAGCAGCAGGGTCTCTGCAGCTGGCCCTCCAAGAAACAGGCATCGCAGCGGCAGCACTGGCAGTAGGCAGAGGGCGGGGAGGCATGTGCCATGGACCACTGGAGGTGCCTGTACCATCCCATGTGGTTGGGGCAGGGCAGATGGCTGCCCGATGCATCCAGCAGGCCAAACCATGTGCCTCTCCCCTGTTGCCTCTGACTTAATGCTGCCACTGTGAGAAAAGACAAGGTGAGGAAAGTGTGAAGTGGCTGCTGTCTACTCTGTCCCATCTCCTCTGGCTTGCGGTTGGAGAACAGGTCGCTGCTGGTCATCTCCTTGGCCCCCTTGTGAGTCTGCCCTTGCCCTGCAAGTGGAGCACTTTCCCCTCATGCATCCAATGCACTTTGGCACCACCAAGGCTGCCAACAGCTCATGCAGCTCCATTAGGCTGCTATCATTGTCACCCCGGAGCAGCCAGCCCAAAGGAGGCAAAGTGGCCAGCTAGAAAAGCTGAGTAGAAGTGGTAAAAGCATGCTCATTCCTAGCAGGCAAAAGGCAGCCACTGCAAGTGGGGAAAGCTTGATCCGTATTAGTGCTAAGGCCACGCAAGTCCAGCTGAGCTCACATGCTTCCTCCCCATCTCTGCTGGGCCTGTGTAACCAGAGTTCCTATGAGGATCTGGCTTTTCCAACTCATGGTGGCCGTTTTTTGTGGCGAGCAACGGGTTTTTGGCTGTAGCAGCCCTGCCTTGCCTCACCTCATCCTGTGGGATGAACTTCCCACTCACCCATCAGAGACCCCAGGATTCCCTCTGCAATCCCGCCTTAAATCCACAGGCCACCTAAACCCACCGCCCACATAAGCTACATCAAGCGGGCCATATACCCCTGGCCATGCCCAGTTGGTTGTGATCACTCTGGCCACGCCCCTTCCCCTGTCCACGCCCCCTCCCCCCAGGCTCGCAGAGGGCAACCACAATGCTGATCTGGCCCTCAATAAAATTGAGTTTGACACCCCTGGTCTATATGAAATTGTCTGGTTTGTCAAACAAAATTTGCAATAATATCCAAATTGGTTTTAATTCTGCCTAGAAATAACTGCTATATTTTGGTTTTAAAGTTCAAGCTTATAAGAAGTGTTTAAACCACAGTCTTCCATTAGAAGTATCTCATCAAACTGTGGTCCTCAACTTACAACAGTTCATTTAGTGACTGTTCAAAGTTACAATAGCACTAAAAAAAATGACCTATGATCTTTTTTTTTCACACATGTGACCATTGCAGGATCCACTTGGTCACATAATCAAAATTCAGATACTTGGCAACTGATTCGTATTTATAACAGTTGCATTATCCTAGGGTAGTTGTGGTCCCTTTTGTGATCTTCTGACAAAGTCAATGGGGAAGACCAATTCATTTAACAACTATAGTGATTCACTTAACAACTGTGGCAAGAAAGGACATAAAATGGGGCAACATTTACTTAATTGTCTCACATAAATTTTGGGTTGGCATGGTTGTAATTTGAGAACAAACTGTATTAAGCTAGAAATATAAAAGAAGATATTCAAATCATTAGGAATATGTGGAGAGTTTTTAAAATTTCTTATTGAATGAGTTTTCGTTGTTAGAACTAAATATCTAACATTGTCTATGTGATTTTAATAAATGTTTTCATTTCCCTTAAGTTTTGAATTATAGATTTTACAAGCTCAATGTTAAGGGTGCCTTAAGTTTTATTTTTCTTATTTAAAACCATAACATCATCAGGCACTCTGTTTATGCAGAAATTTGGATCATCATTAACTGAACACATTTTACATATTTATTTACTTTTAACAGCAACAATGTAGTGGACCTTATCTGAAAGAAGCATGCATGTTAAGCATTGTTCAAAATAGTATCCGTTGCTTATTCAAGTAGAGAATTAAAATCTCTCACCCAGCTATCAGGAGAATTTTGTAAACAGAAATATCCCTGTATTCATGCATCCATTATTTGTACATATGAAGGTGCCAGTTGTTCTTAATGTCCACTGCTAGATTGGATCACAAGAGCTGGATCAGTATACATTTTTGTTAAGTCCCCAAGGGGTGGGTTTCAAATTCAGAATGTAGCTGCTATGTTTTAACATCAAGGGAATCTAATTCTGTTTCATATCCAGTCTGTGTATTGATCAGAAAGGAAATATATATAGTGCTTTTCTTAGCTCAAGCATTGTAACTTGGGGATTCCTCTGTAATGATCGTGCTATATCCCATTTTTCTTTCCACAGTTATTTGCATTCCTGGAAACTCAGAGAAACATCTTGAAAGTTTACAAAAACAATGGGTTGGCTTGAATTTCCCTTCCTGCTTTTTCGTCAATTCTTTAGGAATGTTTAAAACTAGAAATATTAAAATGGTGTTCAGGGGTTGAAAATTGGGCTTGGGCGCGCTCCTGAATTCAGTAGGATTCTAGTATTTTGCCTATAAAACTGTAAACTATATAAGAGCTTTCAGACTCATGTTGGAATTCATCTTCAGGGAATTTCTCTCTACTGGAATATGTGCTATTCTGTGTGTTGTGTGTATGTATGCCTTCCTATTGGTTGATTGATGTGTTGGTGATTGGAGATTTGCTATGGTTTGCTTGTGCTGTCAAGCCCTTGGCTCCTAAAGTAATTGATAAGCTGATGGTAAATCAGCACTCCTGTTAACTGACCAGGGCTTCAATCATTTCCCTGGCTATGTTCAAATGATTCCCTACCACCACCGTATTATCTATATGTTATGAATACAGTGTAATATTCATTGGTATTATTTTAGATCGTACATATTTTGTCATTTTAGCTATCTGCTACTGTTCACGTTGGAGCTGAAATTCACTGTTTTATTAACTTTAGAAATACTTAATCATAATTGACGCCACAAGAGGAATATGCATACACACTTTTTAAAACAGTTTCTATTTCATAATCTGACAAATGCAATTCTAAAGCTACACTTCAAACAAGTATGCTAAAAAATACAAACTTACTCGAAGTACTAGAGATTACTTGCTTAATAGCACCATGTTCCACAAACGGAATAATTTGCAGAATCTTGCTATCACTTAACTTGATTGTTGGGTATGTGATACAGAAACAGGTTCAGCTCTGGTTTAGAGAAAGACTATTGAGAAAAAGCAGACACATTTGGATAATTTATTTAATTTAGTAATTGTTTTCAGTTTTTAAAATTTGTATCAGTCTGTATGATGATACGTGGATTAGGAGTGTTTTGCTTATTTATTTCTTTAGCAAAGCATTCAACAAGGTAGACACTTGAACACTGGTCCCTAACTAACAAAATGAAATTCAGTGTAGAGAAAAAAGTAAAGTCTTACACTTAGGCAAGAAAAATCAAAAGTACACATATAGATTGGAAGAAACCAAGCTTAATAGCAGCAACTGCGAGAGGGATCTTGCAGTCTTAGTGGACAACCAGCTAAATATGAGCCAACAGGGTGTGTCAGCAGCCAAAATAGCCAATGCAATCCTAAATTGCATTAACAGAGGGATTCAATCAAGATTATATGAGGTATTAGTACCACTCTATAAAGCCGTAGTAAGACCACACCTAGAATACTGCATCCAGTTTTGTCACCACACTTTAAAAAAGATGTTAAGACTCTAGAAAGTGTGCAGAGCAGAGCAACAAAGATGATTAGGAAACTGGAGGCTAAAGTATATTAAGAACGGTTACAGGAACTGGTCATGGCTAATCTAGTGAAGAAAAGGACTAAGGGAGACATGAGAGCAGTCTTCCAATATTTGAGGGGCTGCCCCAGAGAGGAAAGGGTCAATCTATTTTCCAAAGCACCTGAAGGCCAGACAAGGAATAATGGATGGAAACTTATCAGGGAGAGATTCAACCTAGAAATAAGAAGAGACTGGACTGCCATTTGTCAGTAATGTGTAGGATCTCCTGCTTGGGCAGGGGATTGGACTAGATGACCTACAAAAGGGTGTCAAAGTGGATTTCTTGGAGGGCCAGATCAGCATTGTAGTTCTCTGCGGGGCGGCAGGGGGTTGAGACAGGACAGATGCCTCCTGCAACACCCTGCCCACCAAAACAGGCCCTCCCCCTGTTTTCAATCTGGACAGCCTCCTGCAGCACCCTGCTGAACTTCTGATAACTTCATGAATTCATCTATATAATTTTCTTGGCATCAGAAAAAGAAATAGTTTGCAATGTCTCCATCTGGGAGGATTCATAATCTCATAACTGTAGAAAACGAAATGAAATCATATGCATTACTTGAATGAATGATAAAGAATTAAATATATTTTGGCAAAAACTTCAAACAGCTAGCAAAAAAAAAAAAGACTTCTACATCCTGTGAACGTTCTGTTTTTTTTTACAGACTTTAACCAAATACTTTTAACACAATTTTAATTATTATGTTCTTGTCTTGTGTCTCTTAAGCCAGGCTTAATGAAAAATTTACATTTTGTAGGTACCTAAAATATTCATTATTTGACCAAATATATTCATTTTTTCTTTAATTAAAGTGTATACATTAATAATACAAATAGAGGTGCTGGTGAGATTGATTCAAGGACTGTAAAAGAATTGTATTTACTTTCAGTAAGCAAGAAGTTTGGAGTTAGTTGTTTGGATAGATTAGCTAAAAGTAAAAAACCCTGATCAATCTGTTTAATACTTAAGAAATTAGGGAAGTTAAATGTTGTTGGCACCAACCAAGGAACAAACGATGTCTACCAAACCATTGAAGTAATCAGATCTGCTTTAAAAGTACACCATTTGCCTGTTTTGTTCAGTGTTGTCGGTATGCTGTAGAAGCTTTGGTATGTAAAATATGGGTTATCTCATTTGCACTTTTCTTTCATTCTTTATACGTCATTAGAAATATTTCTGGTTTTAGAAAAACCTGTGAGTTTTGCCATAATGAACTAAATAAAAACCATGTCCTTATATTTATTTATTTGATTGAATTGATTTGAATTGAATTGAATTGATTTGGCAATCGCTTACAAGATAATAGGTAAAAGAATAAACATGAGTACGAATACAGGAAATAGATACGAATAAATGGGGACAATAGGACAGGGACGGTAGGCACGATTGTGCACTTATGCACGCCTTTTAAGGACCTCTTAGGAATGGGGTGAGTCAATAGTAGATAGTTTAAGGGTAAAGGAATGGGGGTTTGAGGATGTAACAACAGAGTCAGATTATGCATTCCAGACATTGACCACTCTGTTGCTGAAGTCATACTTTCTGCATTCAAGTTTGAAGCGGTTTACATTGAGTTTGTATCTGCTCTTGTATCTGCTCTTGTTGTGGTTGAAACTTAAGTAGTCATTGACTGGTAGGACTTTGTAGCAGATAATTTTGTGTACTACACTTAAGTCCAACCGTAGGCATACTTCTAGGTTGTCCAACCCCATAATTTCAAGCCTGGTGATATATGGTATTCTGTTATGAGTAGAGGTGTGTAGTACTCTTCATATAAAATACTTCTGGACTTTCTCAATTGTATTAATGTCTGATATACAGTGCAGATTCCAGATAGATGAGCTGTATTTGAGTATTGGTCTAGCAAAGGTTTTGTATGCCCTATAAGCAATTCAGTATTACTGGAGGAGAAGCTTCATAAGATTAGATTTAAAACTCTTAATGCCTTTTTGGCAATGCTGTTGCAGTGAGCTCTGGTGCTTAGGTCATTTGATACAAGTACTCCAAGGTCCTTGTCAGAGTGAGGGTCGTCAACAAAGACATATCCACCTAGTTTGCATTTGGTGTACTGATTTTTTTTTACCAACGTGTAGGACAGAGCATTTGTTGGTCGAGATTTGGAGTTGCCAATTGTTTGACCATTCAGATGCAAAATCAAGATCACTTTGAAGGATGGTAGCATTGTTGGTGGTGTTGAATAGTTATAAGTCAGCGAAGAGGACACAATTGCTTATAAGGTGATCACAGAAGTCATTTATGTATAGTATAAAGAGTGTGAGTCCTAGAATGCTACCTTGAGAGACACTGCTGTTAATTGGGGCAGGGTTTGATAGGGCGCTCCCTATTTTTACTATATGTTACCTGTTTGATTGGAATGCAGTAATCCACTTATGGAGGGATCCAGAAATGCCATAAGAGTTTAGTTTTAACACTAGTTTGTCATGTACCACTGAATCAAAGGCTTTGAAAAAGCCTATGTAAATTGCGTCTATTGCTTTACCCTGGTCGAGTAGAGTAGTCCATATGTTTTTACAGTGTAGGAGTTGCAAATTGCAGGACAATTTTTTCCTGAAACCAAATTGTTTTTGGCAAGTAGGTTGTTTCACTCTAAGTGGAGGTTAATGGATTGGTTAATGATTGATTCCATGACTTTGCACATGACACAACACAGTGAGATTGATCTGTAATTTTCAACCAGGCTGGGGTCACCTTTTTTGAAGATAGGGATGACTGTTGCTAAGGACAATAGGTTTGGTAAGGAGCTGGTTCTGAATGATATCTCTTATATTATGCTTAGGGGTTCTGCTATGGCAGTGGAGAGCTTTTTAAAGAAGTATGCACATAATCCATCGGAGCCAATAGTTAGGGATGGTTTTAGGTTACATAATGCCTTTTCTACGTTATCTTTTGTAAAGTCAATATGTAATAGATCATTGCAGTTAGTTGTGGTAAGATTATTCCAAATTATTCTGAGATTTGCCATTTTTTTCACACACCAATTCAACTAGGAGGCGATCATGAAAAGGGAGTAATGGCAGGAGAAAAAAGAAGATTGTAGACAAAGGATATAATTTTTTTAAATGTTTGGATTCAGTAAAGACTAAAAATCGTGCTTCCTTATAGTGACTGTTTACCTGACCTTTATGTTTTTTAGAAAATGTGTGGAACTCGCTCCTTCCTTTTAAAATTTTTAAAATGAAAGTCAGGGAGTTTTATTTATTACATTTCTTTGGCCACCCATCTCAATCAATGGCTCTGAGCAGCTTATAATTTAAAAAAAGATATGTTACAGTTAAAAATATTAAAAACATTTAAAAACATGGAAAAATCAATAAGAACACTAAAACATCCAAATTAAACATGCATAGGAGCAAGATACTTGGCTGGTTAGCAATATAGCCAGGAAACAGGGCCCTTGAAACATTTCAGCACTCCAGGCTCAGCAACATAGTCAGGTTTTTAGGGCCTTACAAAAGGCTAACAGGGTTGGGGCCATTCTGATCTCCAAAGGAAGGATATTTCATAGAGCAGGGGCCACTGCAGAAAAAGCTCATCTTCTGCTCCTTGCCAGCCAACTTTTTTTGGCTGACAGGATCTTCAGCATCCTCATTCTGCTTGACCCCATTGAATGGATAGAGACTCTTGAAAAAATGAAATACCTCAGGTATCCCAGTCCCAAGTCATGTAGGGCTTTAAAGACAACCACCAACACTTTGAATTGCAGCCAGAAACACACCTGTAAACACGACAGTTCATGCAAGAGTGGTGTTACAGGGGCTGTGTATCTGGCTCCATTTAACACCTATGGCTGCATTCTGCACCAGTTCTGAATAGTCTTCAGGGGAAACCCCATGTAGAGTGTATTAGAGTAGTCTAACCTGGAAGTTACAAGAACATGAATTACTGTGAGCAGGGTCAGGATTAGGGTTATCTTGTGATATATGGAATTGTGACACAAATTCATACTCAGTACATTGCTGAAATGTTGTAAACCTAGAAAATACAGTGGAACCTTGGGTTGGGAACACTTCTGACCATGACCAAATTGGGTGACAACCAAAAATTTTGGAAAATTTTTGCATCTAGTTGCAAACATATCTTTGGGTGGTGATCAAACACAGCTGTGGTGATTTTCCCTGTTGTGGCGATTTCCCCTTCCATGCCATTTTTTTTTTGTCTGTGTATGCACAGTCATTCTTGACCTAATTGGGTTGTGGCTGAAGTCCTGGAATGGATTAAGGTCGTGACCTGAGGTTCCACTGTAATTTCATTTAAGCATGACAATGAGTAACCTTTTATACATAGGAAATTTGACCAATCCATGTGCTGATGACCATATTGTTTCCATAAAAATGAACTGGTAGAATGAGCTGCTTTCTGAGCAAGCTAGTGTAAACTTCAGAAATGATTGAACATTAAAAAAAGCAAATCAAATTGCTTTCATACTTTATTTCATTTAATTATATGGTATGTAGCTAAGGAGCTACTTTGAATATCATGAAGGAGCTAATTTATAATAAGGAAGTTCATTTAGCTTAGTCTAAATGACAGCAAGTTTCTATAGAGTTTTAGTCATCAACACTAGGAGTGCTCAGAATTTCTATTATGGTTCAAAGACGTTTTTAAATCGAACTTCTGGCATTCATAATCTGTTTGACAACTGCCATGATACCTCTGCCATTGACTAAAATTGGAAAAACCGTAAGTGAAAAGGCAAAGGAAAGGTAGAATTTGGTACTAAACCAAGAATGTATGGCCTCTGAATGTCTAGGAAATACCATGATTTGCTATCTTGGGAGAAAAAATTATTGGTTTTCCATTGGATGAATTCAAAATGTAAAAAGACTTAAACTCCTGAAGTTTTTATTTACAGTACTCACAGAGGTAAGACCTGCTTTTATTAAGATTTGGCTTGCTATGAATGATTGAATCCTTTCACCTGCACTTAATCATATGAACGGAGAACAGAACCCTTGGTTATGGACAGATTTTCTGTTCCAATTGAGAAGCAGACTGACCTTTTGTGATATATTGCAGTATGTGTGGTTTGTATTATACTGCTTAGCTCTGAATAGATGCCCATGAAAGAGCAGGAAGCAATGGCTGTGAAAAAGTGGTATTTGGAGAAGAAAACTTTTAGGATTAAGATTTTGTATGGTAATCAGAACTGGGATACTCATCCATCACGTACATTCATATGCTATAGTTTAGCCTTATATTGTAAAAATAGTTTTCTAAAATATTTGCACATTATTAGCAAAATCTGACTAAAAGCCTGAAGAGGATGTCTTGGTACTGACTGATCCAAATAATACATATAATTCCACAAACAATTGTATGTTGGTGAAATAACATGCACTTGTATATGAAAAATGTTGTCCTGTGAAATGCTACTATGCCTAAATTTAGTAACATGGTTATTAACACATTAGAAATATTTGACATTCCTTGGGAATGATAAGATAGAAAAATGGGTGTAATTGCATCTCCCATCTAAGTTCTATCAGGGGCAATAGATTAATGGCAAGAGATGGTGATGGGGGAGAAACTATAGTTGATTTGCTGTGCTTCCCAGGGAACAAAAGTATTGCCTTTGATGTCTGTAGCAATAGTTGTCTCCGCAGCAAGTAGAACTTCAACTTCTTCCACAGCCAACATCTTCTATCCAGAAGTGGCAGGAACAACATATAAGTACAACTTCCCTATTGCCTCCAACCTTATAAGACAAAGGTGTCAAACTCCCAGCCTGTGGGCCAGATGTCTCATGCGCTGGCCACGCCCAGGCCCAGTTTAGCGAAGAGGGGAAAAGTCCCGATACATCACATGATACTGCCTTGACGACATCAGTCTGACACTCCTGTTATAGGGTCTTTAAAAATGTGCCAATAGGAATCTTAAAATAAATTATGCATTTTATCATCAAAATGCATAATTTGGTGTTATGTCTCACCTATATTCACAAGTGAGAATACAGAGTTCCAGAGTTCAAAATATTCAAACAAGAACAAAACCAGACTAAAAAGGGTTAACAATGCTGTTTTCCAGTCCTTGGCAGACTTCCCGGAATCTGTCTGGTAATTCAGGATTGTCCATAAATCACAAAGGCCGCTCCGCAGGTATCCTTTCGACTCATCAAACACTTTGCTTCCAAGCAAAATTTGAGAGTCAACACGCCTCCTTAAATCACCTGGATGGGCGTGTCTCTCTTATCAATGTCTGGCTTGACGCCTCCCTTCAGATTGACATTTCAATCTTCTCCTAGTTCTAGCGTCAAGCCAAGATCTGTCAGTTTGCCCACTAGAAGCCTCTGACTCATTTTGTGGATCAGTTGCTGGCATGAGTGAAGTCGAAGGTTCTGGGGAGGATTGTCTCTCCGATAATCTCTCATCCTCCTGCCTCACATTTGTGTCCTCTGATAATTCAGACTCCACATTCACAGCAGGCTCCACCCTTTCATCTTCAGAGTCATCAGAGTCAAAACTCCCAGCAGGATCGATCCTTTCAGTCACAACACTATCCCTCACCGCAGGGCCCTTCCCCTGAGTCTGATGATCAGGATGTGGTTTTGAAGGGAATTATGCATGATATATTCGAATAAGGTCTGAGGCATGCACCTTGGACATGTCCTGCCAAGAGCGAATCTCCGTTTCATTTTCTAGTCTCCCCATGAAGTACTGGAATCATCCCTTCAGCCATCATGAATCATAAATTCCGATCACTGTGTATCCGTAACAGGTTCAGTGCTGGGCCTAGATGGAAAACCTGTATCTTCCGGAGAACGGAGAGTACACGATGGGGTGTCAGGTACTAACAGGGAGTAGTGAAAAACAGGGTGAATGCACATGGAGCGCGGTAGAGTGAGTCAATAAACCAAAGGATTAATAACTGCCTCTATAGGGAAGGGACCAATAAAGCAATGATCCAACTTCCTAATCGGATGATCGATGCGAAGATGTTTCATTGACAACCACACCTTGTCACCCACAGCCAACGGAAGCGTCGCTCGACGCGAACGATCTGCGAAACACTTATAATCTGCTTTCGCTTGTTCCAATTGTCTGGAAATTAATTGATGCATGGCATATAATTCCGATAAAAAATCTCGTGCCTCTGGAACTGGAGAATCTGCGATCGACAGGGGGAAAAACCTCGGATGGTAACCTACATTTGCGTAAAAAGGCGTCATGTGGGTGGAGGTGTGCCGAGAATTAATAAAGGGAAACTCTGCCAATGGAAGATAGGTCACCCAGTCGTTTTGTCGTTGATTTACAAAACATCTGAGGTATTGGGCGAGGATGCCAATTACTTTCTCAGTCCCGCCATCAGTTTCTGGATGGTGTGCCGACGCTAAACATACTTGTACTCATAGTGCGTTTATTAGACTTTTCCAGAATTGAGCGATGAACTGAACACCGTGATCTGAAACAACTCTGTCCGGCAAGCCATGTAAACGGAATACATGTTGTATGAAAAGCTGAGCAGTAACACGAGCCGAGGGTAATCTCCTACACAGGATGAAATGGGCCATCTTAGTGAGCATGTCAACCACCACGAGCACCGTCATATAACCCGACGAGGGGGGAAAGTGCATTAGAAAGTCCATGGAGATTACTCCCCATGGTCTGCCCGGAGTCAGCAGTGGTTGAAGAAGTCCAGGAGGAGCACCTGCTTTCGCCTGTCTACATTGTACACAAGAAGCGACATAGGAAAACACATCATGTTGAACCCGAGGCCACCAAAAAGTCAGGGTGACCAAGTGCAGTGTTTTGTAAAAACCTAAATGACCAGCAGCGAGGTTGTCATGACATTGCATCATGATGAGGGCTCTAAGCGTCCTGGTGGGTACATACAATAAACCCCGATACCTTAGCAAGCCCTCCTCCAAAGTCCATGGGGAATCAGGTCCAACTTCACCCCTTCTTTGTTGTGACCAGGCATCCAATCGCTGCGCTTCCCATATTCAAGCCTTCAAATCCACCGGATCCTGAATCACTGCCAAAGATTCCGATGGCAACACCGTTCGTGGAGGAAGAGGATCCTCGAGACCAATATATTCGGGTTTTCTAGACAACACATCTGCTCTCTGATTCTGTCCACTTGGAACATAAATGACGGAAAAATTGAACCTTGTAAAAAACAACGACCACCGGATCTGGCGTTGGTTCAACTTCTTGGCGGTAGACAAATGTTCCAAGTTTCGGTGATCCGTCCGAACCTCCACCTTGTGCTGAGCCCCCTCTAGGTGATGTCGCCATGTCTCAAATGCAGCCTTGATAGCCAACAACTCCTTTTCCCAGATAGTATAATTGCGCTCAGAAGCTATGAGCTTCCTAGAATAATATGCGCAGGGGAAAAGAGGTGCTCCATCCTTCGAAGCTTGCAACAATACCACCCCGATAGCGACATTAGAAGCATCTGTCTCGACCACAAATGGACGATTTGGATCAGGATGCCTCAATATCGGCTCGGCCACAAAAGCTTTCTTTAGAGTTTCAAAAGCCTGTTGTTGCGGGGACCCCCACCAGAATGGGACCTTCTTACGAAGGAGCTGGGTGATGGGATCCATTAGCTTAGCAAAATCCGGAATGAAGGTCCTATAGTAATTGGCAAACCCCAGGAGACATTGCACGTCCTTTACTCGACGAGGGGCTTCCCAACTACACAAGGCCTCGACTTTTTTAGGGTCCATAGCAATGCCCTCGGGAGAGATGATATGCCCTAAAAACTCGATTGAAGACTGAAAAAAGAAACACTTCTCCAGTTTCGCATAGAGTTTATGCTCCCGAAGACGCTGAAGCAATTGACGGATCTGATGAAGGTGGTGATCCCTTGACTGAGAGTAGATCAAAATGTCACCAGATACACCACCACAAACCTATCCAGCATGTCTTGAAAAATGTTGTTCATCAAATGCTGGAATATCGCGGGAGCGTTGGTCAGACCAAATGGCATGAGGGTGTACTCTAAATGGCCATAACGAATGCCAAACGCCGTATTCCACTCGTCCCCCTTGCGCATCCGAACCAGTTTGTAGGCCCCACACAGATTGAGTTTAGTGCAGATAGTAGCCTCCTGCAACCGCTCCATCAATTCCGGAATGAGCGGCAAAGGATAACTATTCCTCACTGTGATTCAACTGGCGGTAATCACAGCATAAACGGAGCTCTCCCAACTTCTTTTTAACGAAAAGGACGGGAGCCGAAAGAAGGGACGACGATGGTCGAATAAATCCCTGAGCCAAGTTTTTATCTAAAAACTCTCGAAGCGCAACCAACTCAGGCTCTGATATGGAGTATAACCGACCCCTGGGCAGTGGAGCATCCGGTATCAGGTCCACGGGACAATCATAAGCACGATGCGGTGGTAATCAATCCGCCTCCTTCTCGCTGAAAACGTCAGAGAAGTCCGATAGCATAGCCTGGCCAACGCAGACATGTCTCAAATGATCCACACATTGGAGACTTGGAAAGGAAATGGCGTTCTGCGCCCAAGCCACCAACGGATCATGCAAACACAACCAGGACACACTGAGAACCAAAGGGAGATGAAGGTTCGAGGTGATATAAAAACTTATCGCCTCCTTGTGATCCCCAATAATCATATGCACTGGCTGGGTAGCAAAACGAATGGGCCCAGACTTGAGCTCACGCCCATCCACTGTTTCCACCTTAATGGGTGCATCTACAGCAACCAATGGAACCTCAAAGTGCGTAGCAAAAACCATAAAACTGGTTGTAGCCCCTGAGTCCACCAACGCAACTGCATGGATTCCTTCCTTCTGGGACTGTAAAAAGATTTGAGTGTCCAAAAATAAATGCCGAGGAGGGCCAGGATTCACTTCAGCAATTTGGGGTGGGGGTGTGGAACGTGCCCGACCTAGGTTTTTCCCCAAGGTCAGGTCTACCCCGTTTCCCGATGGGCCAGGAGTGGTTTCAGGCACGGGTTTGCGAGTCCCTCTACGTTTGCAGGAATTAGCAAAATGTCCCGGACCCCCGCAATAAAGGCACAAGCCTTCCTGAAACCTTCTCAAACATTCTCACGCTGTTAAGCGAAGGTGGAGTGCACCCAAGTCCATCGGCCCCTCAGTCTTAACCGTGGTTTGAAAAACTTTCGGTAGCGTGGTTTGTGAACGCGAATGAGAAGGTAGTTCCACAACTGGCCGTTTGCTTGTGCGCTGTTGTAAACGGGCTTCAATACGCAAGCACTGAACCACAAGCACATCCAAGGTTAAGGCCCACTCCGCATGCACTAACTTGTCCTTGATGTTATCTGCCAAACCCTCCTCGAAAGCGTCCATGTGGGCTGACTCATTCCAAGTAGAGTCCATGCAGAGCAGACGAAACTCTGCAATGCAGAGGACGTTTCCCTTGGCAAATGTCCAGCAAACATCTAGCCATGGTTTGAGTTTTAATTGGGTTTTCAAACATTACCCGCAACTGCTGCTGAAAGCCTTGAAAATCATTCAACAAAGGGCTATCTTGAGTCAACAAAGGAGTAGCCCATTTGGCAGCCTGCCCAGATAAGAGGCTAATGATAAACCCTACCTTAGCCCGGTCATTTGGAAAGTCTTCAGGCCTCAAGGTTATAAATAATTGGCACTGCCCCATAAATGCCGGGAACATGTCCGTTTGTCCTGAAAATTTCTCCGGCATAGATACCGGGCTTTTCCTCAACGGAGGGGCTGAAGGAGCAGCAGGAAATTGCAAACTTGAAACATGGTTTACCAACAGTGTTACTTGGTTTTGGAGGACCTGGTTACTTGGTATCAGTTGGTCTATCTGTTGCTGTTGATGCTCCGCCAAACGCTGTAATTGAGTTTGGTCCATCTTGGTTTGAAGATGGTTTGTTTGGCTTGGAAGCAAAAATGTTATGTCTCACCTATATTCACAAGTGAGAATACAGAGTTCCAGAGTTCAAAATATTCAAACAAGAACAAAACCAGACTAAAAAGGGTTAACAATACTGTTTTCCAGTCCTTGGCAGACTTCCCGGAATCTGTCTGGTAATTCAGGATTGTCCATAAATCACAAAGGCCGCTCCGCAGGTATCCTTTCGACTCATCAAACACTTTGCTTCCAAGCAAAATTTGAGAGTCAACACGCCTCCTTAAATCACCTGGATGGGCGTGTCAGTCTCTCTAATCAATGTCTGGCTTGACGCCTCCCTTCAGATTGACATTTCAATCTTCTCCTAGTTCTAGCGTCAAGCCAAGATCTGTCAGTTTGCCCACTAGAAGCCTCTGACTCATTTTGTGGATCAGTTGCTGGCATGAGTGAAGTCGAAGGTTCTGGGGAGGATTGTCTCTCTGACAATCTCTCATCCTCCTGGCTCACATCTGTGTCCTCTGATAATTCAGACTCCACATTCACAGCAGGCTCCACCCTTTCATCTTCAGAGTCATCAGAGTCAAAACTCACAGCAGGATCGATCCTTTCAGTCACAACAATTTGGTATTATAGATGGATAATTATTCTGCTTCCAGATTAGAAAATCAGATTAAATTTGGAAAATATATTTTAAACAGATTGCTTTTGAAAGAATAATTGTCATATCTGTGTTTTTCAATATACTTTCTCATAATGGTCCTTCACAAACAGTAAGGTGGTTATGGTTTTAATATTCTTATCAACTCTGCATTTAGATTGCAGTTATTAAAATGTGAGTGTTTGTGTATGGAAGCAAATTATTATTATTGCTTATCCTAAAAATGCCTTAAAATAAACAATTTTAAAAGTTGGCAATTAGAAAACAGATGTACAACATAAAATCCATTCTCCAAAGGATCAGTAAAATATCCTCTTGACAGGCAAAATGGAAAATTCATTACACGATGCTATAGTGTTATCAGAGATGTACCAAATGAGTATCCATGTGTTATGATTGCAAATCTACCATGAGCCAATCAAAAGGCTATTTCTTGCATTACCACAAAGTAGAGCTCAGTTGACTAAATGATATGGAGTAGACATTCTCTTTTAAAGTTTCCTACCTCATGTGAGAAGAACTATTCCATCAATTATACTGATCTAAAATTATTTAAACCAGTATTTCCCAAACCTGGATAAATTACTCAAAATTGGGCAAAGGTAATTGGCTAAGAGAGACAACAGAGACATTTAAATTGATTTAAAGTGTTTCACCTATATTGGATAAAAAATACTTTCTGATAAACAGTTTTTGGTAAGGAAGGAAAATGAGAAGCATATTGCAAATTCACAAGCTACATATTGCAAATTCAGTCTGTTTTGAATACAATAGTTATTACATTTTAGGCTAACCTATTTTGTAGACACTTTGCAAAGGAAGATCCCTGTAGAATACATTATACTAAGCCACAGGTTGATTTAAATAATTCTGAAGACATACATGTGCTAGTGCACTCTCATAAACTGAGTAAATGGTTGCTCTCTATAAAACTCCACCTATGATTACCTTCAGAATGTGAATGTGAATGCAAAATAAATATAAATGAATAAAAAGGAAATCCATCAATGTCTGATATTTTTCATGATACAATGAGACAAAAAAGAATTCCTATTATTTGTTTTATTCAAGACTCAGAGGGATATAAATACAATGGAGTAATAAAGTTACTAACATGAACTATCAAATGGATGTGAGGAATCTATGTGTGTGTGTGTGTGTGTGTGTGTGTGTGTGTGTGTATGTATATGTATATGTATATATGTATATGTATATGTGGATCTTTGGTTTTCGGGTTTTTTCCCGCGTAAAATTGGAAGTATCTAGGCGACATTCCGATGAAGTCTCATTCATCATCTTCAGGCTTGTGTCTTCAGCTTTGTGCTTCTCAGAGATTCTCAGAAAAAACTCTGAGAAGCACAAAGCTGAAGACACAAGCCTGAAGATGATGAATGAGACTTCATCGAAATATCACCTAGATACTTCCAATTTTACACAGGAGAAAAGCCGAATAACCAAAGATCCACATACAAATACCCGTGAGAACCTCAGAATATATATATATAATTTTATATTATTATTTTATAAAAAGATGACTCATCACTTAAAATCCACTGTCTGGTGACTTGCATACAAGCAACAAAATGCATGATTCAGATGCAAATTGTCATTGCTGCAATTAAGCACCTATGTTGAATATGTTCTATGACCCAATCTCTCATTGTTCCTGCATAACCATTGTTCTTGTACAACTTCTTGCTAAAATTTTAGGAAGCATTTCCTAATTCAAACAATGACATGCCTTTGTTTTGTTGATATATTATTTTGAACGTTTTTATATTGATGCAGCTTTAATTCTGTTAGTTCACTGGAGAATTAAAGAACTCTGTCCCAACCCCAAACAAGCAGCTTCACTTTGCACTTTGTACGTTCTATAAATTTGGTTGGAGCATCGCTAATATGGTTAGTGTCACCATAAAGAATGATAATACACCTTATTTCATTACAATACAAAGCTAATAACGTTATTTGCATCCCCAGCATATCTGTGCATGATTGCTAGTAATAATCCTGTCACAATATGCAAGTGTCTCATTCCAATTGCAGCAATGAATTCAAAGATACATAGAACACATTTATTTCTGACTTCATAATGCTTGCTATTCATTAAATACTAAATGACTCATCCAGACATCTTAATACAGCATAAAGTGACTGAAAGAACTCGTAATTTTTCTCGCTTTTTCAAACCAGACAAGCATGTTACTGATTTATAATTAATGCAAATTAAAACTGTAAACTATGTTTTTCATATTAGGAAAAGGCTTGCAATGTTTTATGACTACAACAACCTTGAATAGTCTAGGCTCATTTGTTTTGCTTTAATACATTTAATACATATTTTAATACATATTTCTAAAATGGTTTGCTAGTATATGATAAATATTAGCAACAGGACTTTTAAAAAGCTATGTTTTGCAGTGAACCTTCTTGAAGTAAAATGAATTTGCATTCCTAGATAATTATTAAAGTGGAGTTGGTTGTTTAGATAAATTTGACTTACTGTAGGCTTTGAAAGATGCCAGTGACTATAAAATATCATGCTTTCTTTGAACCAAAATATGGCTGACGTATTGGTAGTTGCAGAATGAACCTATTGTAGTAACATTTCTGTGACTTTACATTGTAATGACTAATTCAAATGTTGACTTTATTACAGCTTTTTTTTAAAAAAAAAATTTAGATTTCAGTTATTTAAGAGGATCCTTTTTCTAATAGTGAACAATTTATTAACGTATAAAGATTGGAAAAACACAACAAAACTGATTGCTTTCACAATAAGGTTTGAATAATAAGTTATTTTGCATTGAATATTCAAGCAATCTGTACCTTTTAAAATTCAAAGTTACTTCTTTCATTGAAAAGCATAGCCCAAGAGATGGCTGGCAGATTCAGTCACTTTCTAATGCAAAAACTACTTGATAAGGGTGTTTTTTTTTTTTCAGAGCAATTCCCTGATGCATCTAATGTGTCAAAAATAATTAGGTTTTGGCAGATTTACCATTGCAGCACAACCCTTTCCTTGGGTAGGACCTGGATCATGTTAAGCCTTGTTTGTGTGTGACAGCATTATTATTCTTGTTAGTTACCCACTTCCCCTCATCGTTCTGTTGTGTTTGGAAATTTCCCACCTCAACTTGTGTTCCTCACCAGTGTTTTTCTTCATTTATTGACAGTTGGTAAAGATATTCATTAATTTAGAGTTAAAAACATGTATCATCATGTCTCACTGAACTGCTGGGCTGAAGTTGATTAATGGCAAAGACTGGCTGCAGGTTTTCCTCTTGAGAAGCAGCATGCTGGCCCTGCATATTAATGAGAGACTGTGGCTTCTATTAACAAGATAAAAAAAGCAGGTCTTCTCTTGCTTCAGGGTAAAGAGGATGAATTTTTTCATTATTATTATTTATATAATATTTTCATCAAGTGCTTGGTTTGAACCTTCCAAGCTTCTAGCTACCTCACTAGCTAGCTTCTACTTTCTCTAAAACAAGCATGTGCATTTCAGCTAGAGGGGGAAAAAAAACTTGAGGATATGCACTGATTAATTTTCCATCATTATATTGTCATACTTGTCACATTCAGCATAAAAAATAATTAGATAAAATAATGTGTAGGTGCATGCAAAGGCACATAAAGTTGCATGTTTTAAAACCCTCATTGATATATTGAAAACAACACTGTTTCTCAGACTGGCCACACTTGTTCCCTTGATTCTATAGGTGTTAGAAAAAAAGATATTTTTACTAGAGATTTTGAGTGTAACATGAGCTAGGCAAGTTCTGAAGAAAAATATATTGAAAGCAATCCCAATGTCCAAAATCTCCTCCCTGGGAGAATAGTCCAATCGAATCCTGTTCTGATGCTTTGGGAACCTGGTGCTTCAGGTGCCACAGTAAATTCCTTTCCCAAGGCCGATGAGCTTGAAGACAGGAAGATATCTCGGTTTGGCAGCTCTGATTCCTGTCAATGCCCCTACTCTCCAATTTCTCATAGCATTTTTTCACACTTCCAGTACCCTCTCCCAAATGCCTTTCCCCCTAACAGTCTTTGGCAGTTACTAGAGAGCTTCTAAGAAAGTGAAGGTGGCAGCATTTTTGAATGCTAAATTATTAGTCATTGATTTGTTGGTATTCATTTCATCAGAAATATTGTTTTTCTTTCATATTTTAAAGAACATTAAAAGAAAACAAATAATTCTGAGGAAGTTGTGAATGGACTAGAGATACTGTTAAAGTAGATTAGATATTCTGTACTCATTATCATTTTTACAGTTTCCTTTAATTATTTTGCGATTTATATTTATGTTGACAATTACAAATTAAAATGGAATTCTGGTAGTTTAAGTAAAGCAGCATATGATAAACAGTTCAAGCAGAAGCATATTTAAATATGTAATCATTCAGATACCAAGCCAGAATCAGATGCAGAGCACAGGACCAGACAACTCTGATAAGAATTCTGACTGATATGTTGAAACTCTATGAGTAGGCCAAGAATTTTATGAAGAAATTATATGGATGAGTGGCCATGATAAGAAAAGTTAGTTATAAATTCTTTAGTTAGAATCCTATTTTTTAATGTTTTCCTTGTGATAGAAGAAAGAAAAAAATTGCTCATTGTCTACTGACAAATGTACTAAATAAGTAAAATTCTGACCTATTGTCTTCTCCTTAGACACTCAATCCATGTCAAAGAAGAGCCAATGACTGCTGAGGATGAAGACTGTCCGATGTCTCTGGTGACAACAGCAAATCACAGTCCAGAATTGGAAGATGATAGAGAAATTGAAGAAGAGCCTTTATCTGAAGATCTGGAATGAACAGAGACTTGGGAAATCTCAAAATGAAGGGACATAATACTGACCTTCCCAACCACTCCATAACCATGAATATTTGACAGATTTTTACTGTGACTATTTATTAACCATGGATAAAGGAGAAACAATCCTAAAGGAACTCATTAAGCCAGCCCTTTGGGAATCCAATTACAAGCCGACAAATAGCTTGTTTTTTATTTTAATTTTTCCTTTCTTTTTTAAAGATAAACTGATTTTCTTGAAAAATAAAACTGTTTCTATATAATGGCTTGCCCATTTAAAAATGTGGCTAACAAGGATTCATGACATGATTGAATATGAGGATACATGTTCTATAGAAAGCAAATGGGCCTCATATACTGCCAAAAATAGTGTTAGTTTCATCAATGTGAAAATTCCAGCATACAGTAGTTGTAATAATGTTAGAAACAATTGCTGGTCAAGTTCAACTTGTTGCTATTGTTTTTAATTTGCACAGGAGTAGTATCAGAAACTAGTGTCACTGCTTGTATCTAGCTGAATTTTAAACTACAGAACGTTAATTTTTTTCATGTTGGTGCCACCAACTGTAAATGACATAAGTTAGTTCTAACAAACCACAGTAATTAGACTGTTGCAACCATCTAAAATCTAAGCTTCCAGTCTGTGCTGTTAGTGTTAAGATGTAAAGTGCAATCCTAAGCTAACATTGTCTGTGCAAGCACCATAGAAACATTTGCATATCTGCATATATCTTACAACTGTACTCTTTACCTCCTTGTGATAAAGCTTTGTCTACCTGCAAACACAGTCAAAGGCTACAGCTGCAAACCAAAGCCTACTCTAACAATGGCCAATAGCTCAATGACAGAAGCAGCCACATGCTTTGGTCAGCCTTCTGTAACTTTAATTAGTACAAAGGAACTTTTCCATGAACTACCTGCTGTTTTCTGAAGACCTCTGGGATCTTTTCATTTAGCCCTAGACCAAGAAATAAATATGGGGGGGAAAAGTCAATTTTGACACAATGTAATCTTCTGAGGCCAAAAGTCAACCTCAATGCAGTGAAGATTTGTTTTTATTTTAAAACAGAGGTGAGAATGAAGTTTGTGCAGAAGTTAACAATAGAAAGCAACAAACATGGATCACTGACCAAAATGATGTATTTGATGCAAATGCAGATTGTGTATTGTTATGTAAAATATGTTTTTTTAAAATTATGTTCCCTTTCCATTCTGACTGGTTCCCCCATACCCACCCCAATCCCATTCCCTGTGATGAATACATGTTGTTGGAAGAAGTCTTGTATGGTCTTAAACTTCGTTGTGTGCTACTTTTTATAGTCTTAAGTTATAAATGACAAAAAAAGTAGGAACCAAACTTTAAAAAGGTCTAGTAAAGCCAAAAATTAATTTCATATTGATTTAAAGTAATCTAGGTAAGTTTTTACAATGAAAGCAAAGATTATAGCAATTGTAGTCCATGGTATTTATTTTCAGTCAAACCAAAGTTACATAAAATTCTGCCTCTGTTAATACGGGATAATAACACTAACAATACACTCCCTTTGGAAGACTTGCACAGGCCAAATTGTTGGAATACTGTTTTTTCTTCTCCTGTTTTCCTCCTCCTCCTCCTCCTCCTCCTCTTCCTCTTCCTCCTTCTCCTCCTCCTCTATCCCTACCTTTCTACAACTCCAAATCCCAAATTACAATGGTACAATAATGGTGTATTTGACACTAGCATAGTCTAATGTTTGTTTATATCCTAGAAATTTTATGTGTTGCTTTTCATGTGCTGTGCCAAGTCTTGGTAATACTCCCCCCCCCAACCAAGGGACCTCATAACCTGATTATGGTTATTGCTTTACAAACCGTTTTTTTTTCCACAGAAGGTGGCTGCTAGAGCTTAACATAAGTACCAGTTCCATGTGATGGGCCTGGGTCTTGCAAACTAAGCTCATTGTATTCTTTGCTGAAATCAGCAAATAGACTTAAAGAGAAACACAGTCATCTATCACGCCAAATAAAAGGACAAAATGGCTTTCGAAAGGGGTTTTTCCACTTACCCAAAAGACTTTGAAAGCTTCTACCTCTGCAAAAGAAAACAAAAAACAAAAAGAAATTAGAACAATTATGGCAGATCACATGAATTGTGAGATCATCACAGTAACTGCTATTTTTCATTACATTTGTCTTTGGGTCATGATAACAAAAGGTTTAAAGTAGTGACATCAAAAGAAAGCTTAATATGTGAATGAGGGTTTTCCCTAACTCATCTGGGATCCCTGATATGTGGATGGCTGAAGGGAACTGATGTTTCTTTCAATTGCATGTTCAAAGACTTTGATGGACTGGAAGTTACAGTGATAATTGGACCATCAAGAAGGTGGCCTAAGACTACAATGCTAAAGTATGCATACCTCAGTTAAAAACCTTTTTCAAAGGAAGTCTCAGCCACAGAATGCATATACCTGTAGAGTTTTGCATGGGTTTTATATAAATACAGTTTAAAGGAAAAAATAGCTGCTTGCACATTATACCAGAAAAACCTCCAAAACTGCAATTGCTTTGAAAAATAGACTTTAGGTTTTTTGGAGTTTTCTGAGATGCTTGGTCTGTATTTTGATAATTGTGCATATTATGTAAAAATGTTGGTGGACCCATAAATGACCAGACTTTTTCTAAGAAAAATGTTGCTTTAATGCATTTCATGAATTTTTACTCTGATTTCATTGCTTGCTAGTAATAGCAAACCTGCTTTTCTGCATCTGTTTTGCGTAGCTATTGTAAGGCTTTGAACTAATGTATGTATTTATTGCTTGAACTTCTGTGCATACCTTATAAAGCATAATGTCTGACAATTTAAATGGCTCATGTATTCTTGCTTCTAACGTAAGCTGATGATGGGGACTATGATCTTTTGTATGCAGCAGATTTTAACTGTAGCACAACATCTGTTTATGTATTGGTGGAATATACCTGTTTTATTTATCTTTTTTGAGGTAAACTAATTTTTGATACTTTTCATTACTGTGTACTGTGTTCATACCTTGAATTCGCTGACGTTAGAAGTCATGGTTGAGAATTGTAACAACTGTTGTTCATTCTGTATTCATGGCTCTCATTGCTGAATAAAATAAAGGACCAAACTTAGGATTTGAAAGAAAACTGTCTACCTCTAACACCAGGGAGTTATCAGACTTTATTTTACATAGTTTTAGTCTACAAAGACTAATTGCTTAGGCCTAATGGACTTAAAGCTTATGTTCTATATGGTTGAATTCATCACACAGTTGTACTCTTTCAAAATCAATTAAAATGTCATTTGAATATTGCAAATATTAGGTACTGCTAACTGGGTTTTCTTTTGATAACTCAGATGTGAGAAAATGATCATCAGCATTCTATGTTTACTGTTCTTTAATTTCAGAAAATGTGATTTGGGTTTTTTTCCCCTTTTTTCCTTTTTTTTTTTTTTTTGCAATGAAGGAATTAAAGCCCAGCCAGCTAAGAGTACAGCAGATGATCTTTATTTTTGAGGGAAAAAAGAGATGAAGGATCTGACCGTCCTGGTCCAAACCAATTTCAAGGTATCATCATTTGTTTCTCTCAGATTCCTTAAATTGGACATTTGTTTTGGGAGATTCTCCTTCAGGATTTAGCTAATACATTCCAATACTGAGGTACATTTTTAAAGACTAGTGTAATTACTGCTTATAAAGCACTTATGAAACATTGTTATTTCAAAAGTGCAAATCAGAATGGGGTTTGTCCATAAATCAGGCATATTTAATGAAGATGATATAGATTTTACTATAGCATTAATGTATACAGTGTTTTCACTGCTTCTGGATGTAAAAAGTGTAAATGAAGCCATTTCATTCACTTGCTTAAGTTTCTGGTGTATAAATAAAAAGTCTTAATTCTTTTTGACCCATTTATAGCCCACAAGGTTTTAATTTTTTTCTCAGAAGTCATGGTTCCACCCTACAAGTTCCTGTAATGTTTCTGTAGGAATCATAATATTTGGCAGTGTGATTATGACAAACTTTGGAGGTGCCCCAAGGGCCGCAAAAGGAAGATTAAAGGACAGGTTGGCAGAGTCTAACCTGCTTTACTAAATACTACATGAAGCTGTACAAACATTTATTTATGCTTAGCTACCTATGCTTATAATGAACACATGTTTTAGTCTGAATTATCTAATAACAAAAGAACACTTGTGGATCAGAGCCAAAGCTTATCCAGCATTCTATTATTTTAGAACATGGGAAACCAAGTAGAAATGGGGACATTAGTATTAGGTGTTCTAAAACTTACATGTAGTTATTGTGATTAATTTGATAGTTTTATACTCCATGATTTGTCTAATCACTTTCATGTGCAAGTGAACTACGTCCTTTCAAGTCCTGAAAAATCATTTGATTCATTGGCATTTAGTTCTAATGTCTGGAAAGACACAGAAAAAAACTCACCCTATCCCCTTACTCCTCCTCATGTGTATTGTTTAGAGCAAGCACATCCTTACACATATTTTTCTTATCCTGTCTTGTAAACTCTTATCCATATTTTTTCAAAGCACCAACATATCTTTACTAGTTAATTTGGCAGTTTTCATTATGCTCTTGCTATCTTGTTAATTCTTCCTCCAGTGCATCTTCTTTCATGGTGCGATGACCAAAATTATACAAAATGTAGCTGAGTATATTAAAGGCACTATGACGCTGGCAGGTTTATTAATTAATTTCTTGCTAAGTCCCAACATAAAATTCCCTTCTCAGCTGCTCTGTACCATGTAAAATAAACTATTCATCACATGCAGTAGCCAGCCCTATGAAGTGCTTTCTGTGCTATTAATCTGTTAGGGAAGGGATAACTACATCTCTTCCAGTTAAAAGTCAGTCTTAAGTCTATTCTATGATGCACAGTTTCCAACTGTAAGAAAAGAACAACAAAAATTATAAAACAAAGAAAATATATAATTATTAACAGCACATAAAAGGAGTTAATCTGAACCTTGGGTCATTTGATCTATCCCTGAACCTATTCTTTTTCAGTAGGATGAGATTATAGGATCCCCCTTTGATGACCAGGAAGATAACTTCCTAGTTAGTTCAGCTACTATTCTTGGACAGTGAAGATGGAACTCAGTAATTGTATATAATGGATCTGCATTCCCAGGAAGAACCTATAGAACTTAAAGTTGGCGGTATTGTGTAACCAAGTACCATATCTTGTCTACGGTATCTCATAATGCTTGCTGGCACTTCCCAAGTTACTTCTCTGTAAATATTTATTACTAGGGCCCCAACTGTTAGAGTTGCAGATGCAGTCAGGCCAAATGAATGCAGGAGGGAACTGTTTCTGCTAGCTGAGTACATAGAGTAATTCATTCTCATCTTTTGATACGGAATTGTATGGTTCATTTTTCCAGTTTTCTTGTTTTTAAGCGGGCATATTTTGAGATATTTTATGGTATTTTCATATAGTTCGTATACATCTAGTTTGTGCCCTGTTTCTTCCTAGTTAGAAGAACCTTGGCAGAAATAAGGGAGTTAAAGTTTGTACGTTTGATGGAATTTGGAATTGACTTTGCCTGGTAGCAACGTACAATCTTAGTAACAGCTTCATTTGATTGAAAAACACAGAAGAAGAAGGAAATTCCATAAGTCTGGGACCTTGGTTGCTGGTATTTATTGCAGTGCCAATCAATTATTGACCAAGTCATTTGTTAGATAACAGATAATCAGAGTTGGACCCTTGTAGGTCATCTAGTCCACACGCACCCTACATCATTTCTGACAAATGGCAGGCACATAGTTAATCCATACTGGCGCTGGATACAGAACTGGGTCTTGAGACAGGATAATTGATCATTTCAAGAAATCCCCAGGAATTTCATCTCCACTTCAGATGAGATTTCCTGGGATCAAATGGGATGATTGGTACCATCTGTATCTTCAACTTGTCTGCTTCTTTGTGTAGAGTTCTATCTTCACTATGGTTTTGGAAATGGAAAAAGTTTCTATTATCTGCTATCATAAACACATTTTATAAGATGGTTAGGATATCCAGATATTGAACTCAGCTAATTAACTATTATGTTCAATTATCTCTGTATTGTACTGATACAGATAATCAGAGTTGGAAGGTACCTTATAGGGTCATCTAGTCCAACCCCCTCCCCAAGCGGGAGACCCTATACCATATCTGACAAATGGCAGTCCAATCTCTTCTTGAAAGTCTCAAGTGATGGCACTCCCACAACTTCTGAGGGCAAGCTATTCAATTGACATGAACATTAAATATGTTCAACTGACATGAACATTAAATATATCAACCTGATGTCAAAATGGTATCCTTATGTATATGACCTTTTTCTGAATGCCTTTTCATCTGGTCCACCTTAATTGTTGACATAGGCTTGGCATAATATTTCTTCCTTACTTGTGGGTACCACCCACTTATCTGACTGAATACTACATTCAGAGTTAAATATATTTGATAACCCTGGTTAGTTTTTAGGCAATGTCTGCTTGAGTGATCCACTGCATTATCCTGTCTGGGGAAAGGGCTCCTCACTTCACTAGGTTGGTTCTTGTGCTCATTTATCTTTCATTGACGGTGGCAGATTGCAATTAATGTAATTATTAGACCATTAGTTTAGAATTGGTTGAATATGTGTAAATCTGGTCCTGGAGTGGCAGAAAGAACATTGGGTGTGATCTGGGGTGGAAATAGTATCATGATTCTGAGTCCACATTTGATGGCTATAATTTCACATACATGTTGAAGATTGGTAACTGCCAAAATTCAGTGCCTTGTCTATCAGAATGTAGATATTCTTTTTAGTAAATTTTAGAGAGACAGTTTGGTTTTCAACTCATCAACTTTATTTTTCTCCAATCCCTTGGGAAGTCATTTTCTAGCAGTCTGTGTGATTGGTCAAGTCAGTCTGTGTGATTGGTCAATCTTCTCCCAATCCCTCATCTTTGGCTGTCATTTGTCTTCATTACTCTGGCCTCTTTTAGGCATGTTGATCAGATGAATTTGTGCCTGCTAAAATTACACACACACACACACACACACGACATGGAGCTGATACTGAAATGTTGTTACTCATTATCTCCATGATTTTCACTTCTTTTGTTGTTCTAGTATTCTCAGTGTTTAATATATGGTTAAAAGAAAAGCCATTGCTTCTTCGTAGTATGCAGAACTAAAAACTGGAAGATTTTCCTTGACAAATAAGAATAAGCCCTTCCTTATAGCAAAAAGTGGAGCAGTCAGTTTCTAATAATTCACTGCAACATCAAATCCCACATTTAATATGTTAATATACATAATTTTACACTTGATAATAATGAACTGGGCTTATAATTTTCTTCTGTATTCCTTTAATCTTCAAGCATATTTTTGAAGATCTTACTTTTTATTTATTTGTATCCCTTTATTATTTTTACAAATAATTCATATCATATTAACACACTTTCCTCTACCTATTTTCCCCAAAATAACAACCCTGTTAAATTCCCTAAATATCACTTTCAAATTTGGTCATTTCACTCACCACCTCTGAGTTCAGATCTTTTGCAAACTAATACATATCCTAATAGATCCTTGCATTTCACACCATAAGTACTATCCATTTCTTTAATCAATTATATCTTATCCCATGATTCCTGTATTTGCTCAAGATTATTTAACATATTTCCTTATTTATTATTGGTCCCAACTGAGCTATGGAGATATGACAGTGGAAATGTTTTTGATAAGTTTTTTTTAATTGTTTAAAAAGATGTTATTATAGCCATCTTCCTATAGATTCATGACAATAAACCTATTCTCTGAATAAGGTGTGAAATGACCCAAAAGAGATATGGAAAACAGCAAGATGAACAAAAACAGCTTAGGAATACAGTCTACTCTGAGAACGAAATTTGTTATGTGGCAATGCTGCTATGTATTGAATATATGGCCATCATTTTTTCCTGCACAAATTACCTAGATAACTTGCTTGTATAAGTAAAAATATCTGATTCAAGACCTGACATTTTGGGGTCAATCACAGCCCTTTTCTAGATAAGTTCTGCCATAGAACTTACTAAACATTATACATCTCTTACAGATTTTTAAACATTAAAAAAAAGCTGTTCATGTAATCTCAAATCCAAGAATGAGTGTTTCTGAAACTCTTTATTGAGACACAAAATGGAAGATCTCAAATAATTAAAGTCCATATCTGATATCATTTTTAAAAGTTTGAAATGAAAAGATGTTATTTAGTAATTAGAGCACTTTTCCAAGTGCCAAAACTAGTGCTATAATTTCTCTCACATCTCTTACAAGTTCTGTTCATTAAGTATTAAGTATTTACAGTATATATTAATACCTTACAATTACCTATCTTTCTGATAAACTTATTTATATCTGCCTTGTTGCTCCTATTTATTGTTTCATGAGAATATTCTATTTTACATTCTTATATAGAAAACTGCTAAATCCTTGAAAGTCATTTGCAAGTCTCCATTTGGAGCAGAAGTCTTGCAGAAAAAAAACAAAAGGCCCTAGTTATAACTTTGTTCAGTTGAATGATTTAATTTAAAGTGAATTTATCTCTTCATTTAATAGCAGAAATAGATAAGAAATATATATATAAATAAAGAGCTTTCCTTTGGGAAATAGTGAAACAAGTAACTTAATAACTGGCCTCAGTTATAACTTCCTTGGTGTCTTCCAGAAATATATAATCTTCAGCCAGCAAAATATACATCTGGAAAGTACATGATTATAGTGGTCAAGTTAATCATGAGAAATATGTTATGAAAATCTACCATGAATGACAATCTAGAAGGAGATTGTTTGGTTACAAAATTGTTCCCATAGTGGACATAACCAATCACAAAAGATCAAGGATACACAAACACCAAGTAGTAAATGATTATAATCTCCCACCATACTATGGAATTTTCCTCTCCAGATACTCACAATTCCATCTTCTAATTTTATTTGGTGGGTAGACTATTCCAAACAAAACACTTGGCAGTTCCCCTTTCCACAGTTTTATTTGCAAAGCATTCACATGGACCCAAGACTTTCTTATAAATAAACTCATAACATTCCAAGTAAGCTTTCAATTATATGTTAAGCAAAGTGCTATGAGGCAGAAGGCTGAAGGGTAGAAAGAGAAGAATCTAAGTGATTGGTCTCCAAGGACACTTGACTGATTATGTGCCATCAAGGTGACCATATAAATAGATTTGCTTCCTGATGAGGAAACTCTGTCCCTAACCTGGTCTTTTAGGCCCTCCAATCACCATTGCAACTGAGTTCCTCCACCTTGCTGCATGTTTTTGAAATAATAGAGAATATGACATGAATACAAATTCAAAACTGGTATTCCAGAAGTATGCCATCCTGTGAGAAGAAATATCCATCTGGTTCATTTCCAAGTCAGGAGAAAGGCACTGGAGACAAAATGGAGGCTGGATGCTGATTGGAAAGAGGATCCATTTACTGATCAACAGAACTATCAGGGCTTGTAGTTCTGGTGCAACTAACAAAATTGAGTTCAGAGTGAGGGTTTTTTTTAATACCTTCTTTGAGTTTTGCCCTTGAACTTCATGTTCCTGTGGACGAACATGTCTTCTATTGGCTGTTGTCAGATTCCTATGGGCTCATGTAGTGGTTTTGTAGGGGTCATAGCTGGCTTTATAGGCAAAAAAGGAAATGCAAATCTTAGGTGTTTGGTTGAAGCTTGGACTGCTTTGAAAAGGTGTTGGGCAATTCCTATTATGGCTTAATGGCTTTGCCCTGTGTTGGATCTTGAATGAGGGATAATTTTATCACTCTGCCTTTGTTCAGACTTTGCTACAGGGAATTTCAAAATATCCTGTATTGAATGGATTTCTACCTGCAGTATTTGTTTTGCTTATGAATAGAGCTACCTAGTTTTCAATAAGCTCTTTATTTTTTAAGTGCTGACACCTTCTGTAGGCTATTAAGGAAAGTGGTGGTTGCTTTCTGCCTCTAAAAAAACAATGTTTCTCCATTGCTTATTTAGGGAAATATAATATTCTGCCTTTTTAAAAAATATTCCTCAAAATATTTCATTCTTCTAGAAGGGCGGGTGGCTTCCCACAATCTCATGAAAATATTTCATTCTTCTAGAAGGGTGGGTGGCTTCCCACAATCTCATGAAAACCATGTGTTTGTTTAAAAACAAAATACCAAGAAAAATGTTCAGCCCACTTAGAACATGTAAGGGACATATACTTCTGTGGGAAACAATTACCCATTTCTATGTTGCATGCCTCTAATCTACTAAAGCAAAGCCATGTTTCAGTAGACATTTAATTAAAAACCTGTTTATAAATATTAGAACTATGTTTCCATTTAAATGTTACTTTATTAACTTTCCAACTTTCCAGTAACCATTAACCTTTTGCCCTTGTTATTTATTACAGCTTTATTTATTCGGTTATATGTGTTCAACTGTATCTCTGCCACCTGAATAAATCAAATTTTATCTCTAGAATCCTCCTGAATGCCTTTACAGAATGCCTTTATGATTGTATGGAAATGTTACAAGTGTTACACAAATTAGGAATTTGGCACGTTCTGTTGCCACTTCTTAAGAGTAAAATTTGAAATGACAATGCTGCTTTTTCAGTGTTCCCAAACACAGCAATTATCTGTAAAAAAAAATTAAAAAAAACATTGCCAAGGATCACCTTTGCCAAATATTCCTTGAAAGGGGGAACTTGTACTAAGGTACAATGCACATGTCATCGTTCCGAGTTTGGCCAGAAAAGAAAGAGACCATGCCAAGGGGTTCAACAGAAATCTTTACTGGACTTGGCTTGTCACACAGTGAATACAAAAAAAAAAAAAAAAATGTTTCTAGCCAACATTACCAGCTTCTACTGGCCAGCTGGCTATGAAGGATGGCACACCATGCCCATGCCTGCTGCCGGCATGCTACAGCAAGCACTCTTCTCTGGCTCTCTTTAGGCTCCAGCAAGCTTAGATCCATGGCTTCTCATGCATTTCCCTTCCTGACCCTCCACCAGCATGAATTCATTTACAGCACCCAGTACCCGACACCCAACTGTGTGCCCCCTCCCCATGGTTTGTGGCAACTCTGACTCTTGGATGTTGACAAGCAGCTTCTACCAGGGAAATGTATCTGAAAGACAGTAAGCACATGCATAGCTTGGTCTGCAGTCAGGCCCAGGTTCTCAGGGTTCCCTCCCTGGACTTCAGGGGATTTTCCTTATGGTACCCGTTGACCAGCTTTTCTGCCAATAGGTCTTGACTTCTCACTCAGGAGGCTTAGGCCATGGCCTACCCTTTTCAACAGATTAAATACTGCAGGTTCCCTCTATGCACCTGGGAATGTAATATTTGCTCTATTTCATAGTGGGTATGAAGGTGTAGGGTCAAGGCTGCTATGGAAGACCAGATGGATCTTCCCCAGTAGAGGCAGCAATTTCAACTGCAATATCACTGGGTTGATTATCCTAACTATGGGGAATGGGCCCAGGTATTTCAGACCCAGCTTTTTGTGTGGCAGTTTCAGTTTTAAATACTTTGTGCAGAGATACACCTTCTCCCCTATGCAGAACAGTTTTTGTGGTGGCCTTTTCTTATGCACGTGACGTTTTTGGGTCTCGGCTGCTTTTAGCAATGCCTGCTTGATTTTTTCCCAGACCCCACACAAGTTTTCCACCCATTCCATCAGGTTGCCTAAGAAGGGGGCCTCTCAGAGTTTAGGAATTGGGACAAACTCTACCCTGTGCACCACCTTAAAGGGTGTATGGCCCGTGCTTTTGTGTACAATATTATTATATGCCACCTCCGCAAATGGCAGAAGCCCTGCTCAATCAGTCTGCTGGTAAGCAACATAACATGAGAGATATTGTTCTACCGTTGCATTGGCTCTCTCTGAGGCCCCATTGGTGCTCAGATGGAAGGCAGAGCTGAGCCATTGTGATGAACTGATAACTTGAATAAACTCCCTCCAAAATTTGGCTCTGTAAGTTGGACTCCTCGGTCTGATATTATCTTACACCATGTAGCTGGTAGATATGGGTCAGGAATAATTTGACCAGCTTACAGGCTGAGGGCAAGCCTGGGCATGCAATGAAATGGGCCTGCTTGGAAAACAGGTCTTTCACTGTCCATATCACCATGTTCCCATGGCTCTTTGGGAGTTCCTCCCTTGGCTTGTCAGCCCATCTTGATTTTCTCACCCAGCTGGTTTGGTGGGATGATGCTTATCAATCATGTGGCACTCTCCATAAAGTTCTGTTAAAATGTCTCTGTCATCTAATCCAGTTCTGAAGGTTACATTCATCTGTAATGAAATAGAAGCACAATTGGAATTTGTATATTTTCAGTGATCATATTATCATTTAATTCCATGTAATTCTAAATTAATGCAACTGTTTGGGTTCAGAGTATTGTTTTTAAGCTAGCATGCTGTCTGTGCTGCAAAGGTAAAAAACTTGAGGATCTGTTGTCACAAAAGTGCTTTTTTTAAGGAGGCAACTGGACTTTCTAGTTTTTCTTTGAAGATGTTTCATTTCTCATACAAGAATCTTCTTCAACTCTGATTGGATGGTGTGGAATGATGCAGAAATCTAGTCAGAGCTGAAGAAGCAAAACATCTTCAAAGAAAAAACAGAAAGTCCAATTGCCTCTTGAAAGAAAACACCTTTGGGAGAACCATGACCTGGATGACTGAGAATATCCGTAGACCTTGAGGATCTGTTCTACTACATAAATTTGATTACGCTCATATGCTTTACAAGTGAAGTCATCCCTAAAAATATGATTTTAAGGATTATTAGAGTAGTATATCAACATATTTGTTACCACTGCACCAAATGAGAAGGCAAACAAGAAGCAATGGATGGAAACTGAACAAAGAGAGAAACAACCTAAAACTAAGGAGAAACTTTCTGACAGTGAGAACAATTAACTAGTGGACCTGCTTGTCCCCAGAAGTTCTGGGTGCTCAATCACTGGAAGTTTTTTTTTTTTTTTTGGAACAAATTTTATTGATTTTAAAGACAAACAAACCATCATTAACCATTAAGTACATAAAACCTCTTTCCATTATTAATTTTACAAGTCAAGTAGAATATTATTTTATGCAACATAATTCTGTTTTACACCATTTCAATTTAAACATATAAATATCTCTTAACAAATCTTCATCATCTTCATTCCTCTCTGACTTGATTATCATTATTCTCATCCAACATTCCTCCGAGGTTTTATTAATTCTCAAACAAAACATAGATACACAAAACACAAAAATATAAAACTTCTTTTAAGAAAGTAGTTTGGCCCCAGATTACCTCTCTTTGTATGGACATCAATTAAATTCGTGCTCATCTTATATACCATTACCTATCTTATTTACCATTCTATATCTTCTATATAACTTCTCCCCGCTTTTCATTCTTCTTATTTCTATTTTATTTAATTCATTTTAATTTAAATCATTGTATTTGTATTTTTTGTCCATTCTTTCCAAATTATCCATTTATCTCATTCCCTATAGTAAGAAAAATAAAAGAATTTCTCCTGAAATCACTGATCAGAGTATGATGCCTTTCTATCCTCCCCCTAAATTAATATTTAAAATAACGCCTGATACCCAATCTGATTCTGCTTAGTATATTCTACCTACTAACCTTCAAAGAGAAAAAATAATAAATTCATAATAATATAATTAGATAATAAATCTAAATATTAACTCTTATAACATTCCGATTGTCTATTTC
Organism: Hydrophis major; assembly: GCA_033807585.1. Classification (NCBI taxonomy): domain Eukaryota; kingdom Metazoa; phylum Chordata; class Lepidosauria; order Squamata; family Elapidae; genus Hydrophis; species Hydrophis major. The sequence continues at coordinate 126,268,595 of CM066331.1, forward strand.
AGAAAACAAGTGCTACAATTTTATTAAATTTTAAAATCTGTCATTACTAAACATTTCAATATTTTAATCTTTTATTAATTCTTATAACATTCTACATAAGATGGTACTATGTATTAGAAATAGAAAACTAGAATGCAATCACTGGAAATTTTTAAAAGACTGGACAGTCATTTCTCTGAAATGGTATAGGGTTCCCCAAAAGTCCCTTCTAAGTGTTATTCTAACACCTTTCCCAGGACCTCTACTCAGAGTTTGGCATCCTCAGTTTTCCTGCCTGAGGAGGGGCTTGGATGAGAAGACCAAGTCCCTTTAAACACACATGTATTTAGGCTCTGGACTATAGACATTGAATGCATGTAAACCCTGAAAAATATGTGGTAGCCCTGGGCAAAAGAAAGGCAGTAGAATCACTCTAGGTGTAGGGACAGTGTAAAATATTAACACATGATAAATAATGGAACAATTAAAAATAATAGCACAGAGTTTTCTCTCTCTCTCTCTCTCTCTCCCTTCCTTCCTATTTCTTTTTCTTTTTCTCTCTTTCTTTGTCCCTTTTTGTCTTTCTCTCCCTTCCTGTCTTTCTCTCTCTCTCTCTCTCTCTCTCTCTCTCTCTCTCACACACACACACACACACACACACCACACACTCTCTCCCCATTTCTTTTTCTTTCTTTTTCTCTCTTCCTCTTCCTTTCTTGTTCTTTCTTTCTTCTCTCTCTCTTTCTTTGTCACACCACCCCCTCCCCCGTCAGCCTTCATTTCCTCTCACTCCAGCCACTTTATTCACAAGGGAAAATGAATCCAGCATTGGAGAAGTTTTGCAAGTTAACAAACATGCATTTGCAGCTCATTCAAACTTCTCTGTGGCTGGATTTCCTCCCCCCCCCGCCCTTCCATTCCTTCTCACTCCAGCCACTTTACTCACAAGGGGAAGTGATACTTCTAGTGTCCATGAAGAATCCAGCCTTGCAGCAGTTTTGCAGGTAACGGACTGCTGCTCTGCCCACAGCCATGTGTTTTCAAGTGGCTGCTTGAAAATGCATGGCTAGGGCAGAGAAGCAGTCCTCCTTTAAACTGGGGCAAGCAAGCATTGGGCAGGTGGGGCAAGCAAGTGAGCGGAAACTGGGTAACTGGGTTGGAGTCATGGCCAGTCAGATGTTGCTACTGGTTCGGCGACCCACACCAAATTCTTTCTACCAGTTTGCCTGAATAGGTGCAAACTGGCTGAATACCACCTCCAATAAACAATAGAAAGAAACAAGCAAAAAATTAAAAAATGTGGAAATTAAGGCAGAACAAATGGAAAAAAAGTTGAAAGTGATGGACAGGAAAGTAATGGTGATGAACAAAGACCTGGAAGATTCAATAGTCCACCTAGAAATAGAGCATGCCGTGTTCTATTTGAGATTCCAGAATGTATCAGAAGCCAAAGATAATAGCTAGGAGCTATTATGTCAGAACTAATAGCAGAAGTGTTACAGAGGGATTGGCAGGAAATTGTGAATGAAAACGAGGTATACAGAATATACACAAATTATGCAAGGAGACACAAGCTGCTGAAAGAGGTGCACATACGACTGGCAAGGAAGAAGGTAAGGGTTACAATCTATAAAATCACCAAAGATGAACTGATAATGTACAAAGACAAAGAAATTGTTACCTTAAAACAGATCCCAAGATGAGTGAGGGAACAAAGAAAAGAACACAGATCCCTAGCAACATTACTGAACAAACAAAGCATATGGTTCCATGGCTAGTCCCTGAAGGAATGTTGGACACATGGCAAGAAAGGAAAATCAAAATTGACAGTATTGAGAAGGCACAATAACTGTATGAGCAGCTGGTGGGGTCGGAAGAAGAAACCAGTAGTAAGGATGAGCTGGAAAGCAGAAGCCAAGAAGACCAGCAACAGGAGATACAAGAAGTAGAGCAAGAAGAAAAAGGCAAGGAAGAGAGAGAGCAACCGAGAAGAGAAGGACTAAGAATAAGAACACAGAGAGAAGTAAGAACCAATAGAAGACCAAGACAGACCTACAATTAGTAAAATGGAGGAAAAAATTAAACTGATTTCAATAAACATTAATGGATTAAATTCTCTGGCCAAGAGAAAAGAAACTTTTGTAAAATTAGCTAAACAAAAAATAGATATTGTGTGCCTACAAGAGGGACACATCCAAAAACAATATAGTAAATGCTAAAAATACCCAAAATAAGGAGTATTGTACACTGCATTGGCAGACCCCCCACCCCCCAAAAAAGAGGTTAGTAATTTATATTAGGAAAGAGATAAAAGCCAAACAAATCTATATGAAAGAACAGGGCTGAATACTAATGGTAGTATTAATGATTTAACAAAAACAAATATTATTGGTGGGACAACCAGAAAGAGTTCTAAAATAGGCTATATGACAAAATAATAGAAACAGGACAAGAGAATATTTGCTTAATAGGGGATTTAAATGCTATAGTTGATATTGAAAAAGACTGCATCAGTAAAGAACAAACTAATAAGGAAAAAAGAAAACCTTACCAAAACCATTTCTCGAATTGATAAATGAATTTAGAAGATATATGGCGGAAAAGGAACCCAAATCATATTCCAACGTGCACAAGTCTTGATCAAGAATTGGCATGGGCGAATGGCAAAATTGAAAAAGATATAGATTCAGTGGAAATAATGCCCAATATATGTGCTGATCATAATTCCATGTAAATAATCTGGAAAGGACAAAGATAAAAGAAGGTAAGATAGACACTAAATTCACAAATCTTGAAGGAAAAGGAATATGATTTTTTTAAAAAAGAATTGGAACTATTTTTTAAGGTAAATCTGAAACACCATACCACTCTGCAGAATATAAGGGACACCACCAAGGCATATGTGAGAGGGATTACAATAGCTTATACAGCTAAGAAAAATAAGGAGAAATGGAAACAACAAAATGAATTTTAGGGAAAGATTAAAAAAACATGAGTGCGAACTTCAAAAAGATCTTAATGTGGAAGCAAAGAGGAAAATGACCCTTGCTAGACATAAATTAAATTTGATACAAGAACAAAGGGCATGAAATTTAAAATTTGTAAAGCAATTTTTTTAAAATTCACAAATAAGCTGGTAGATGGTTGTCCTATAAGCTGAAAGTAGAGAAGGAAAAAAGGTTGATATAGCAACTAAAGAATGAGAAGGGGAATGTATGCCACCAGATGAAAGAGAAAAAAAAATGCAGTTATTTTGGGGAGCTGTATAAACAGGAAGAAATTGTGGGAGAGAGTATAACCAATATTTAGAGGAAAATGGTTTAACTCCAATTTCAGAAGAAAGGAGAGAGATATTAAATAAAGAAATAACAGCAGAATTGAAAAAAGCAATTCAAAAACAAAAAAATTAATAAAACTCCAGGACCGGATGGTCTCCCCAGTGAGTTATATAAAAATATGTATGAAATTTTGGAACCAATAATATTGGAAGTATATAATGAGGCATTCTTCGAAGTCAGATTCCTGGTCTGAGGCATATCTCACCCTAATCCCGAAAGAAGGTACCGATCAGCAACTAATTCAGAATTATAGACTAATTTCATTGTTGAATGCTGATTATAAAATATTTATGATGATATTAGCAGAAAGGATGAAACCAATATTGAGTGAAATTATATACCCCGATCAGAATGGTTTTTATCAAATAAACTGATAAGGAACAACACAAGAACAGAGTTAAATGCTATTGAATACTATGAAGCCCATCCTGAAAAGCAAGCAATGCTAATATTTTTAGATGCACAAAAAGCTTTTGATAACCTTAATTGGCAATTTATGCTACAACAAATTTAAAAAATAAAATTTGGAACGAATATTGAAAAAACACTACAGGCAATATATTCCACACAAAAAACAAGTGTCCTATTAAATGGCGATTGCACAGATGAATTTGAGATAGCCAAAGGAGTGAGGCAAGGGTGTCCACTATCACCTCTGCTATTTATCCTGTCTTTAAAAGTGTTACCAGCCCAAACCAGATGGAACTCAGAAATAAAGGAGATTAAAATTAGGAAAGAAGAGTATAAAGTCCAAGCATTTGCGGACAACTTAGTATTTATTGTAGAAGACCCACTAAATACTGGACATATGTTGTTGCAAGAAATAGAAAAATTTGGGGATGTGGCTGGACTCAAAATTAATAAGGGTAAAACTAAAATGATAGTTAAAAATTGTACTGCAAATCAGAAAAAAAGAATCAGAAAGGAAAATGGGATTACAGATTGAAAAAGGGTGACATACCTAGGAATATGGCTATCCTCTAGAAATATGTTCTTCAATTAAAGAAGATAATTATAATAAAACAAATAAAAAAAGATTTAGAATCATGGGAGAATCTACAACTGTCATTATTGGGAAAAATTGCAGTAATAAAAATGAACATCTTGTTCAAATTATTATATTTATTTCAAATGATTCCAATAAAACTAGATAAAAAGTTCTTCAAAGAACTAAATAAAATAACAACCAAATTCTGGTTGGGGAAGAAACCACGTATTAAACTAAAGATACTACAGAATAGCAGGAGCAGAGGTGGTTTTGGACTACCAGAATGGGAAATCTACTATCAGGCAGCGGCATTAAATTGAATAAAGGATTGGGTAAATTTAAAAGATAAGAGAATTTTAATTTTAGAAGGTCATGACCTCCAAATAGGCTGGCATGCATTTTTATGGGAAAAAAGGAGTAAGATACATTATTACTTCTATAGACATCAGATAAGAGATTTGCTTATTCAGATTTGGATGAAAATCCAAAAGAAACATTATATGAAGATACCCCACTGGCTGTGAACTATGGAGGCCATGATCCACCCAAACAGATTGGATATAAAAAAAATGGTAAGTTATAATGAGTTATTAGATAACCAAGGAAAGCTCAAAACGAATCAGGAGCTGAGAAAGCAAGGAATTATAATTGATTAGTGGCCATATTTACAAATACAGGATGTATATAAAAAAGACATTTGGATTTGATAAAGAACAACAACAATTAGATAAAATTTTAGTTGGAACACAGGAAAAAATTAATATTAAAACATACAAATATATATTGGGATTTAATATGGAAGAAGAAAATATAAAGGGTTCCATGATAGTATGGGCTCAAAGTTTTGGATATAATATTGAATTAGATGCATGGGAGAAGTTATGAATTAGAAAGTATAAATTAATGACCTCTATGGCCTACAAAAAAGAAATTATATAAAATGTTCTATCGGTGGCAGTGAGATTGGCTAAGATATATCCCAACACAAGTCCAAAGTGTTGGAAGTATGGACAGAAAGATGATACCTTTTATCACATGTGGTGGTTATACCCCAAGACTAGGAAATATTGGGTTAAAATAAAGAATTGGCTGCAAACACCAAACTGAACTTAAACCAGAATTCTTGCTTTTAGGAACAATTACAGACCAATACCCTAAAAAGATTAAATATATTATTCTACACATCTTGAATAGCCAGAATAGCTTTTGTACAATTATGGAAAGGAGCCAATATTGCCCCAGAAGATCTAGCTATACAAAAAGTATTGGAGTGCCCAGAAATGGATAAGCTCACATTAGAAATGAAAGATAAGAAGAATTTCAAATATTATGCAATATGGGATAAATAGTATGAGTGGCTAAAACATTAGATATAAAGATTAGTTGGAATGGATTATTATAAATAAAGTAAGAGACCTTAAGAGATTGTGTGCAAGCAAAGTGTGATCTGAGCTGCCATCTCTCTAAATATACTGGTGGAGAGGTATGGTGTGCTGGCTCTGTTGTAAGCAGGCTGGTGGGACCTTGTCAAAACGTCACCAAGATACTCTCAATCTTACACAGGAAAAGACCCTAACACGCCAAGACCTGTACCTGTGAAAATCTACAAAAACAAATATCTTACATCTACGGGGAGGAAGCCTTCTGGCTGACCAGGACCTATGAGAAACTCAAAGTCCCAAGAGCCACCATCTTATGTGACCTCACATTCCTACGCAAATGCCAAGACAAAAAAGTGATCCCCACATGCTTCCAACTCAAATTCCACTCCAAAACCTCAGCCACTGAAAGGATCCTGAAAAGAACAGAATTAGCCCTAAACAGAAATGAACTCCACAGGAAAAGATTCCTACTAGACCAAACCAACAGGGACCTACTCACTCTCCACCTCGAACTTAGTAACAAAATCCACCCAGCACTCTGGGACAAATCCAAACAACTAGCCCTCTGGAGAGCAGAAACAGAAACCTCCCACAAGACAGACACACACACCAACAAACCCCACAGATTAGAGAAATGCCAGAAGCCCCCCCCCACAACAACGCATGAAACAAACAGTACACAATATATCAGACAGAACCCTCACCATAGCAGAAACCAATGTCCTTTCCAAGGGATTCAATTTTGCAGTCACCCCCAAACACACACACACCAAAAGCATCATATGCAGAGTTGAAGCTAGCCTAACCAAAATTAACCCCGATGTAGTCAATAAAATCAGACTTGAAGTCACCAACCTCTTTTGCTCCAGCAGTCCACCCAGAAGCAACTTACACAGAGAAGAACAAAAAACACTCACCAACTTGAGGAAAGACAACAACATAATCATTCTCCCAGCAGACAATGGCAACACCACAGTTGTGAGGAACACATCGGACTACCAATCCAAATTATCCAACCTACTCCAAGACTTCACTTACAAACCTCTAAATACAGACCCCACAACCTATCTGAAAAAACACCAAATCCAAAATAAAAGCCTCTCCCATCAGTGAAGAAATCCAGCAAATAATCATCCCTAGAGAAAAATCATCCAGATGCCCCAAGCTCTATGGCCTCCCCAAGATACATAAAGAAGGAACACCACTCAGACCCATCTTCATCTCCATGGGTTCACCTCTACAGAATTTTGCCAAATTTCTCACCAAACAACTCCAGCCCTACATAGAATCCATCACCTCACACGTACAAAACTCTCTCTACTTCATAGAAACAATAAAGAAACAAAATCTACAACCCAGCGACCTACTCGTGAGCTTCGATGTCATATCCCTCTTCACCCAAGTACCTATTAAAGAAGCCTTGACAGCTATCCAAAACAAATACAACCCCCCCAAGCATAAAGGCAAAATATTCACCAAATTAGATCTGCAAGAGACTATCAAATCTGAATAAGAGAAGGTGATGAATGGAAAACTGCACTCAATTGCCCGCTTAGCAGTTTTCAGTTCAAAGTGATGCCTTTTGGACTTCAGGGAGTCCCCCACAGTGTTTATGCAACTAATAAATGAGGTACTACATCAGCATCTCTATATGGGGATCCTAGTTTACTTAGATGACATTCTTATCTTCACTGAGACCATGGAAGAGCATGTAAAACTGGGGCAGAAAGTGTTGAAAAAATTCCTTGATGGCAAACTTTATGTCAAACTTGCAAAATGTGATTCCATAAAAACTCACTAGACTATCTAGGCTACTGAGTATCCAATGATGGGTTGAAATGGACCCATCCAAAGTCAAAGTGGTGCTTGACTGGCAACCCCCTCACACCAAAAAACAATTACAAAGTTTCTTGGGGTTCGCAAACTTTTACCATCAGTTTATTCCCACTTTCACTGAAATAGCATTGCAGTTAACTAAGTTATTGAAAACAAAAGGGATTGACTCCAAACCAAAACCCAACCAACCACTGAGCTGGACCTTCAAATGCCAGTGAGCATTTGGGGAACTGAAAGGACTTTTCTCTAAACAGCCAAACCCCATTGCAATCAGTCCCTTTGTCACCATCACTGCTGTGCTCCAACAGAAGTATCCAATGGGTCAGCTGCAACCTTGCTTCTGTGTCCAAAATGGCTCTCCTTTCATGGAGACACTTTTTGAAAGAGGGAAGGAGCCTTCTGAAGTCTGGACTGACCACAAGAACTTAGAAGCACTAAAAACTCCTTGAAAACTGTTCCCAGAACAAATCTGGTGGGCACAGTATTTCAAACACTTCAATTTTGAACTGAGGCACATCCCAGGTGAAAAGAATGAATTAGCTGATGCATTATCAAGGAAACCTCCATTTAACAGTAAATGAGAGGAAATGATACATGTGGTGATGCCTCAATCACAATCAGCAGTGCAAGTCACTACTTGAGGCCAAGCCAGGAGTCAGGGAGAACCTACAACTGATCTAATCTCGGGAGAGTTGAAAGCGGCTATCCCTGCAGATCAATGGTTAAAGGACAACCCCAATCTCCTGACAATGCAGTATGGTTTAGCCTGGAAGAGTCCCAAATTGTATGTCCCTGCCAGCCTAAGACTGAAAGTGCTAAGATGCTGCCATGACCCAAGCCTAGCTGGACATTTTGGGCTCCTAAAAACCCTCCACTTGACACGGCATCAATTCTGGTGGCCAAAGATGAAAGCCGTTGTAGAAGATTATGTCAAAAGCTGCTCCACTTGTGTGGCGATGAAAATGCAACCTGGAAAACCACCAGGTCTGCTCCAACCTGTAGTTGATCCCAGCCATCCCTGGAAGGAAATAGCAATGGACTTTATTGTAGAACTTCCAGAAAATGAAGGGAACACAGTTATCTGGATGGTAGTTGACTTCTTCTCTAAGCAGGCATATTTTACTGTTTGTTCTGGATTGCCTTCAGCCACGAAATGGTGAAAATGTTCATCAAGCAGATTTACAGACTACATGGGGTGCCATGACAAATCATCTCAGATCGAGGAGTGCAGTTCACCACTAAGTTCTGGTGGGAATTCCTACGACCCATGGGGTCCTTGCAAGGGTTGAGTTCGGCTTTTTATCCAAGCATGAATGGGGCCGCAGAGCATACCAATGCAATGATGGAGCAGTACCTGAGATGTTATGTGGATTACCAGCAAGACAATTGGGCCAAGTTGCTGCAGTTTGCTAAGGTAGCTTAAATAATGCAGTCCATAGTAGCTCCGGCTTAACCCCATTCCAGGTTATCAGTGGAATGGACTTTGTGCCAATGCCTAAACTACCTAGAGAGCCTCCCACCTTGATGTCCTTGGCTGAATGGATGAACTCATTACAGAAGGGATGGGAGAATACCAAGCGTGCTCTTGCCCAGGCAGCTGAGAAATACAAACACCAAGCAGACAAACACCAATCACCGCAAGCCCCTTTCAAAGTGTGCGATAGGGTCTACCTGTCAATTAAATATCTTAGGCAAAGATTGCCCACAAAGAAGCTATGTCCTAAGTTCTTAGGCCTATTCCTTATAGTGAACGTTATCAACACAGTAACTGTGCAACTGAGTCTCCCTTGCTTGATGGGGAAAGTGCATACGTTTTTCCATAGTAGCTTACTAAAGCCAGCTATTACTACCCAAATGAGACCCAGTGATCGACCACCACTCAAACCAATACTGGTCCAGGAGGAAGAACATTACGAGATAAAGAAGATTCTTTATTCTAGATTGCATAGAGGATGCTTACAATATTTAGTTCAATGGAAGGGATACCCTTTGTCTGAAGCCTTTTGGGTAAGAAGTTGGGATGTAAAAGCAGATAGATTAGTAAAGCAATTTCATGAAAAATGTTCAGATGGTTAGTTGCAGAATTTCTAATCCCATGTCAACTTGTTTCATTTCAGAACATTATCATTGCTTGAGAGGAGGCAGCCTGTCAGCCCCCATCCATCTTGAATTGGATTTGGGGCTGCCACAAGGGAGGATGGGTAACTGTGGGAATGAAAGTAAAGTGAGAAAGTAGGAGAGTCACAACAACATTTTTTTCACCAGAGCTCAAGGCTGAATCTCTGGAGTATGGAGGGGAGTGACTGGACTTGGTGGGTGTTTAGAATGGAGGTGGATTGGAGAGTGTGACTTGAGGGTCATCAGGGGCTGGGTGTGAGTTTAATATAGCAGTGGAAAATGCAGGAATTCAAATTGGGGCTTTCCCCAGATGTGCCAATATGACTTCTCTAATAAATTCTTACTTGGATGGACTTTACCTCTGAGTGCTGAATTGAGATGGACAGCTTGGTTGGAATGCTGACATCAGGTTTCTTATTCTCCTTTCTCTTTCTGCATCTTCATTTCTAATACCTTCTAACCTTGTTTCTGCCAGTTAGTTCTCAGCTAATGTGAGCCTGTTGTAGTAAGAGCATGTTATACTGCTCTTTGATCTATTTTGGGTTTGTGTTTTTGTTTTCACTCTGTTAGGGAGTTCCTGTAGAAACTATTCTAAAATTACTTCCTCTACCACTTTTTACATACACACACACACACACACACACACACACACAAACCATGTATGTATGCATGTGTGCATGTATATGTGTTGTGACTGGAAAGATTGATCCTGCTGGGAGTTTTGACTCTGATGACTCTGAAGATGGAAGGCTGGAGCCTGCTGTAAATGTGGAATTTGAATTATTAGAGGACACAGATGTGAGCCAGGAGGATGAGAGATTGTCAGAGAGACAATCCTCCCCAGAACCTTCGACTTCGCTCATGCCAGCAACTGATCCACAAAATGAGTCAGAGGCTTCGAGTGGGGAAACTGACAGATCTTGGCTTGACGCCAGAACTAGGAAAAGACTGAAATGTCAATCTGAAGGGAGGCATCAAGCCAGACATTGATTAGAGAGATTGACACACCCATCCAGGTGATTTAAGGAGGTGTGCTGATTCTCAAACTTTGCTTGGAAGCAAAGTGTTTGATGAGTCGAAAGGATACCTGCGGAGTGGCCTTTGTGATCTATGGACAATCCTGAATTACCAGACAGATTCCGGGAAGTCTGCCAAGGACTGGAATATAATACTGTTAACCTTTTTTTAGTCTGGCTCTGTTTTGTTTGAATATTTTGAACTGTGGAACTCTGTGTTCTCACTTGTGAATATAGGTGAGACATAACATATATGTATATATATAAAACCTCTGCCTATATGTTCAGGAAGTGTATAGGGTTTCTGTATTCTGTATTTTGTCTTTAATATGTAATTCATTATTTATTTTGCTACAAGATTACTATAAGATCTCAAAGTCTTTAAAATGGGACATTCCATTTACTCTGAGGCATTTACAATATATAACTCTTTCAAGAGGCTTCTATGTCTTCTTCCTCTGAGATTGTTATGGTTTTGGGAACCTTCTCCTCTTTCTATACATTCTGAAAACCTTAGATGTGAACATGACCCTTCTGGTTACTGCACCCCTTTATCAGCCCCAGAAACTTTCTCTTCTTACCACTCTTACACTCTTTTCATATTGTAGCTTATCTTTCCTGTCTCCTGCCAAAGCCACTCTTCTTCTTTAATTAGTCAAAGTCTTGTCAGTCTAGGTCTGAAGAGAGTTTAGTGGAAATTATAATGTTACCAAATGCTTGCTCTGGTTTCTTACTATTCTATATGCTTGCATCCACTGATTTATTTTATAATAACATTGGGATTTTGTTACATATCACTAACTTCTATGATCATCCAGAAAGAGCTATTTAACAGTTACAGTTGAGAACTGATCAGAATTTTTTTATAATTTTTAAATTGTTTTCTATAAGATGCTGCTTATTTCCAGGTAAATATGTTTAAAGTCAGAGCAGGTAAAACTGACTTGTTTGTAGTTCTCTATTATAATTGCGGAAGACCTAAGAGAAATACTAACCCTCCCTAATTAAAGAAGATGGCAAATAAGGGATATTTTAAATTTGGAATCTAAAATACCATAAGTATGCTCCCACCATCTTTGACCAATGCAGAGAGTTTTCAATGTGTTTTTGTGATTTTTGAAACAATTGTTACCTTCCTAGTCTGGACTTGCTGTTTCTCTTTTGGTACTTAAAAAACTTCAAGCACAAGGGAATGCTAATGCTTTTAAATCCGATTCTATTTTTTTTCTGCCTGTAATCTTAGCACTTTAAATACACCCAGATGCTACTAGTTAATTTGCCTAATATTTTTCTTTGACAATAAGATGACTGTCATTTCTTTTCCGTTGAATATTTCAGCATAATCTAAATATTTCATAGTTGGAAATACTGATAATATCACAAACTTCTAGAGGGAAATCAAGTTACAGTTAACAATTAATGCTACAGTGATGACCATTATAAAGATATGAATGCTATAAAGTCTGGCACAATGGTGGGCTTATCTTTCATAAATGCTGTTGAGATATGGTTTCCTTATATCATCTCTGCAGCAATGTACTTCTGTTCTGTCTAAATCCTTATTATAAATAGGCTCAGGATTAAGATTCATAATGGTTAGGATCCAAATAATTGTGCAAAAAGCAAATAGTAGCTATTGAAAATCTTCATATAAAAGCTTGAATGAGATCTCGCACAGTGTCATAATTGAACAGACAGGATACATATTTGCATGTTTTTGTTTTTCCAACAGGATATGCAGGTCAACACACATCCAGAAGAAAGATTTGTGATTTATCTAGCAAAACAGTTCAGCAAATAGAGAATATCTGGCACAGATGCAGAATGCGCTTTTTAAAATATGGAAATAAGTCTTTATATCAAGTTTTGGCAACTTTCTACAATATTAATATGCAATACCAGTACAAATCAACATAGCTAGCCTTAAGGGTCCTATTTGGAATATAACTTTAGTGACTGTGAGAAAAAATTGTATTTTCAGCATCATGGCCTCTGTTTATATCTATGACTTGGAAACTGAAAAGCTTGGTTGTCTGAACAGACTCTGTTAACTTGTCCAGAACAATCAGAATACTATTGCTTTTAAAGATGTAGCATATATAACATACATCAATGTGAAGGATTGAAATAGGGGTGGCTATCTATTCATTTGGAAAGCCGCTGTAGTCACACAGACAAATCTATCCTCTCTCTCTCACCCACCCACCACCCGTCCCTCAGGCCTTCATTCATTCCTTCCAATCTGTTTTCACAGGCATTCAAGCAGCCTGGCTATCTGAGTCACAACCTGATGTTTTCAAGAATGTGGTGACATCTAGAAGCAGCCATCTTTTGGGCTTATAGAAGCAAATACTAAGACAGAGTAGAAAAAAGGGTGTATGCAGCAGGAAAGATAAAAGCAAATGGCCTACAGGCAGGAAGTGGAGGTGACACCTGCAGGTTGGCAGTTCTTATAAGCGGACAAGAGGACTTTCATTCAAGTGCCAGGACTACAAGCTATAGTGAGTAGCATATCTTGGTTTGAATCCTGCATGGAGCTTGGAGCTTTGTTTGGACTTCAGTAGCAACTAGAAATGGAGCAATCACACTGAAATAGTACCTCATCTAACTAATGCAAGAAGATTTAGAAAAAGAAAAGGTTGTAGGTTAAAGACTTTGAGAGTCTTGTTTGAACTGAATACTAAAACAGTATTACGGGACTGAACATTAAAGACCTTGCATGTGACCTTGCAAAGTCCTAGAAGAATAGAGTTCACCAAAGCAATAGCCTGTTGTTGGGGAAACCATGTGTTGCAATAAAGTATTTTGTACAGATGTGCTACAGTGTAGTGTGTCCAGTCCTTGGAGATAAAGAACCCTCACAATTAAATGCAATTTGCTAATATTCCAATTTTATTCCAAGTTATATTTCTCATTTACCTGGAAACCTTATTCATTTAAACTGATAGCACCAAAGTTTTAAGTCTTTATCACTGCTGATTGACCTGAGTTCAGACAGACTTGTAGGCATCTCCTTGAAAGTTTTTTTTTTAAAATGTTTTGCTTATTGTTTTCAAAACACAGTGAATCACTGAAGCATTCTCTTCAGCTGCTCTTTTTTTTATCACAGATATTCATATTTATCTCATTTTTGTGAATAGTTACAATCTTTGTATCACTGTGGTACTCCACAGGCTATCAATGGCACTTTTTCTATGTTATTTTATCCTTAACTTGTAATGGCTAAGTGTATATATTGCTTTAGATACCACATTATTGAATGTACAGAGAAATAATGGTTCAGATTTTTATGTACCATAGAATATGGATTGTCTGTAATTATATGGCAGCAAAGGTGCTATTTTCATATATGGTGCTTATCATGTGCTTTTTCAAACATGTCCTTTGCATTAGTGGACATATTTAACTTGGCAACTCATACATATTTAGCAGATAATCTCCCTATGGACATTTTTCCTCTCACAACCCTGTCTGATTTGCTTTTGGGCCTCCTCACTGTCAACTCTTATGCTAGATGGACTTTTAGGAGTGGCTGGAAAAATGGTAATCCTGAACACCACTGCTACAAAGTTTAAGATTTCTATTTATAAGGCAAGAGTTATAGCTATTCTGCTATCATAGGATTGGTATTAAGGTCAGATCTAAACAAAATGAAAGAGGGCAGCAAGTAAGAAATATTTGTTTAAAAATAAACTGTTTTACCTTATAATTCTGCTTTAATGCTTTAAAATTGTTGAATTAAATCAATATAAACAACACATATTCACATACAAGTATTTCTTATCTCTCTCTTCAAGTATACCCTACTTATAGAAAGAAAAGTGATTAGTCACTGGTTTCCTGGTGGAAAGGCATAAACAATGGTATTTATTTATTTGATTTATGTGGACACCTATCTCAAATACATTACTCTGGATGGCTCACAAAATTAAAAATATTAAAACCACCATCAAATTGGAATTGTCTAATGGAAGGACATTGTAGCCTGCAATCTGGACTGAACATCTTGCAAAGTGTTTCAGTCTAAACAAGATATTTTTACCCTGTCTTAGAGGCAAGGTGGCATGAGCACAGGACATAAACAACTGAAATAGCAATTGCATCTTATTGCTTTCCTTTGTGTTAAATAGGCAGGTCGATTGAAGAGGCAAGACACTCAGAAGTAGTTATCAGTCTTTATTGAAGATCCCATAAAAAAGCTTTGAACTGCAGCCGGGCCTGGCTTTTTAAAGCCAGAGCTGTCCAATAGTTCAGCCACTGACATGGCTTCAACTTTCCTGCCAGTAAGATCCTCCAATGAATATTTAACACCCCTCCCCTCTTGAACAGGGCTTACCCAATCAGAGCCCCATAAGTAGGCAGGCCTTCGATGGGCACGACTGGACCAGCACAGCTCATTCATTCTGCCACTGCTGGTCTGAGTGGTCAGGTCTTCCACCACTCCTGAGCCAGCCTGTGGAAGGACTTTGAAGTACTTCTGAGGCATGGCTGACTCTCCAAGCTGAGGCCTCAGAAGTACCCCACTGGACTCCTACTTCCCAAGCTAAGTTATTTCGTGAAGGGTTTGAGGCTAGTCTGGGGGTTTGTTCAAGTTGTTTTTTGATGTTTTTAGTTGTCAGGACTAGTACTGCATTTCTGTGACAAGTTTCTGGTGTAGTGTTTTCTTGTCCTGTTCTGGTATGGCCCAGCCATCCTCAGAGTTGGTCTATGTGCCTACTCCAAATTTTATCATCTTCTAATTCTACTCGGTAAGATCAGGGGGGCTGTGTTTTCCACTTTTCGTGCTGGCACTCCTGTTTGCCTTTCCTGTGTAGTTATGGGCATATACTAGCTGCCCTATGTTGAAGGACCTGCATTTACTGGTTGAATCCATGAGGGTGTCCATGTTATAGTTTGGGCGTAATCTGTTCTGGGGTAACCTCAATTTCCTGCCCATCAGTAATTCTGCAGGCTCCTATGTGTGGTGGCACTGGGGTGATGTTTTGTACCAGTAATATCTTGTCTATCTTTTCCTGCCAATCCCCAGGGCCCATTCTGGCTAGGGTTTCCTTTGTGAATCTCATCATCCATTCCACTTGACCATTGGCTGCTGGACATTCTGGTGTTGCCAAGGTATAGTGGATCTCTTGTCCTGCTAGAACAACCTCAAATTGGTGTGCCATGAATTGGGACCCATTATCTGACACCACTGTGTCCAGTAGCCCAAGAGTAGCTCAGTGGCAAAGAATTACCTCAGAGCCCTAATAGTAGCTTCTGCCATGGTTGTTTTCATGAGGATCACTTCAAGCTATTTTGAGTAGGCAGGACATTCAGGAGTAGTTATCAGTCTTTATTGAAGATTCCATAAAAAAGCCTTGAACTGCAGCCGACCCCGGCTTTTTAAAGTTGGAGCTGTCTGACAGTTCAGCAACTGATGCGGCTTCAACTTTCCTGCCAGCAAGATCCTCCAATGAGTGGAGTCTGATGTCAGATTCCACTCTTTATGAATATTTAACACTTTGCTGTCCTCTCCTTTCCTCTGTATGCATTTGCGCATCTGGGATGAGCCTCATCTGTTCCTTCCCCTCAATCAGCTCAGGCCCTGGACCCAGTTGCCTCCCCACCTGGGGGAGGAATGGAAACCCCCTGCTCTGCCCCTGTCTCTGATGCTGTCTCCTTATCAGAGCCTTCCAAAGGCTCCAAAACTGTCCTGGGCTCTCCCTCAACCTCCTCCTCATCTGACTCTGCTGCTATCTCTGCTTGGCTAGGCTTGGCTTGGCTTGGCTAGGCGCCTCATAGGCATTCTGCCACCAAAGGCTAGTGTGGAAGGAGAGTATATGGACAATAAAGTTGTGCGTATATGTGTTGGGAAATAGGGAGGGGGGAATGACAGATGATAAAGACCAGAGAAGCTCAGAACCCGTTTGTACCAGCATCCAAGGCCAGGCACCCTGAGAAAGTATGTGGATTCCCCCAAAACATCTCAGCGAATTCTGATTGGCTAAAGGCGGACTGGTCATGAAAGGAAGGCTGGGATGAGGGGAAATCTTTCTGTATCTTTTGTGCACAGGAAAACCAGAGCTCAACCGATTTTATTGAAGTCAACATTTCTTAGTAAAAAAACCTTTTGCTTAAACCAAATGGAGCTGGGGGGTCTTTCTTTCCTAAGGGATCAAATTTCCTAAGGGATCAAATTTGGGACATTTCCTAAGGGATCAAATTTGTCTTTTGATCTCCTTTTTTGTTTTTGCTTCTCCCATATATTAAAATGGGATTTTAAAAAGTTCAGAAAACATATATGAAGGTCCTCGGTGAATATCTTCATACAACATCAGATGGAAAAGATTTTGTTTCTGAAATACAAAGTCAGTGAAAGTCAGAAGGGTTCGCGACAGAACCTTTATCTTACCTTCTTTGGGATTATAAAGTCACAAGACCAGTTCAAGGCATAATTTATTATGGAACTCACATCTAAATTTTTGTACATCTATCATTTCTGAATGAATGTTGTAACAGGTAGCAGCAGCATCACCAGACTATCCATCTGGGTATTCCAACACTATGTAGGCATCAGCTTTCATTTTTCCCACTGAAGTTACCTGGGGTTCTGACAAAAATAAGAAAGCCATTCTTCCATGACCTTCAGCTTGGCTGTACTGTGGACATGCCAGAATTGTGCTCCTCATTATGCATGAGGAAAATATTAAATATATCCATAAAGCCATACTGTGGGCATTCTAATTGAAGCACATGGTCTCACAACTTAGGGGGTGTGCATAAGCCTACCGTCCCTGTCCCATTGCTTCTTTTATTTTTCTTATATGTATCCATTTCATGTATTCATAACTATGTATATACTTATACCTATTATCTTGTAAGTGATTGACAAATCAAAATAAATAAATAAAATAAAATAAAACGACTGGTAAGACCAATAGGACAGGTGACTTTGTAAGGGAAAACATTGCAATGAAGAGGTTCTAAAAAAAGAGGCTTCAAGCAAATTTTTGTCAGTGCAGTCATAACTTTCTTGCCTATAATGTATAGGAATTAAATAATTCCTCTACCTGTGAGTAAGAGGCTGCCTCATATCCATTCAGGCAATTCGATAATTTAACCGAATAGAAGCTCATTTGCCTGGTGGTTGTCATTTGCTCTCTATTCCTTCTAACGTTGACCCTGAAGACGACATATGTATAGCCATGCTTTATTATAGTCATTTCTTATTCTTTCTTAGCTTCTTTAGTATTTTGTAAAGGGGACTGTTACAAACTGAGCAAACACGTTAGTTTAAAATCCTAATAGTTTTGCTTCCACGGCAGGCTTGTAATCCTGCACTTCTGATTGGCCCGCGAACAGCGGATCGTGATTGGTCGTTTCTGGCTGATCTGATTGGCTGACAGCAGGTCACCGCTGATTGGAAGCTCCCAGTGTGACAAACTCAAATCATTGGTTATTGTGACAGCAGCCAGCTCTATAAAAGGAGCTGTTGCTGCCCTCGTATTTCGCTTTGTTCTTTTTTTTTTTTAAACAAATTTTATTAATTTTACAAAAAAAAAAACAATACACAATCCAGGCATAACAACTTGAAAAATCTTTTCTAAAAATAATAATAATAATAATTAAAGAAGAAAGCCAATAGAACATAACTCCAAATTGTAATATCAATATTTACATTATCTATTTAACTTCATATCTTATCCAAACTTCTCCTTTTATCCAAATTATATTTCTTGCTTATTAAAATTTTATTGCCTTTCATAAACATACAAAACACAAAACATGAACAAAACTAAAACATCTTTTCTGAAGGCTGCCTGATCCCGGGTTGAAACTCTTCACACAGACACAAATTCAAACATCATATTCATTTTATATATCCTTCCATATTTCTTTTTTATATATATAAACCAATTTTATCAATTTTACAAAAACAGTGCATAAACAATCAAGGCATAACAGCTTATAAATTCTTTCCTAAAAAAATAATAATAATTAAAGAACAAACCAATACTTTATCTATTTAACTTCATATCTTATTCCAGCTTCTCCTTTTCATCCAAATTATTTCTTATTGATTAAAATGTTATTGCCTTTTATCAATATACAAAAAAAAAAAAATAACAAAACCTTTATATATCCTTCCATATCTTATTTCCATTTTCAATAACATTCTTTGTCTGTTCTATTTCCAACTATCCATTCATCTTTTTTCTTTTATTATACTTCTCCTATACACTAACTGGAGTGACACCTTTAACTCATTACCCTGACTTAAAAGTACTTCATATAACAATTTTTCTTGGGGTTCTGTTTAAAAGATTCTAAAATTACACAATAAATTTTATACTCTAAATACACATATAAAAAACACAATCTTATGTACCCTCCAGAATCCCTCTTTTATCCTAAATTAAATTCACCCATTGTCTCTGAATAAACTTTTTTTCTTTAGATCTTGCTTCCCCTCATTGAGGCTTCTCCTCCCCCCCCTTTCTCTCTTGCTTATTCTTCTCCTTGCCCTTTTTACCCCTTTGTCTTTCCTCCTCCCTTTTCTTACTCCCTTTCCTTTGCTTTCTAACCTTGCCTCCACCTTTCCGCTCATTTTTCTCTTCTTTGGTTGTTTTTATAATTCTTAAAATCCCCTTTTTCTTATCCTTTTTCTCCTCCTCCCCGGAAAGAACCCATTGTTCATCAAAGATGGCTTCTTCTTCTTCTTTGTCCCAGTCCTTCTGCTGCGTAGTCAACTTTTCATAAGTACATAACGCCATTTCTAAGAATTGAAACAAACTGCCCAAAGTATCTTCTTTTTTATATTTTTGATATTCAGTCTTTAGTTCATCCACAAGCGATGCCATCATGAAAAAAGAAACTTTTCCCAAAACAACCACAAATATTTTTAATCAAGAATAATTCAAAAAAAAAAAAATTCCAAAAATTAATACTTTTCTTCCTTCTTCTCTTTCTCTTTCTGGGGTTAATGTTTAATCAAAGAGGTCCAATTACCATATACCTTTCTTTGGGATTCTAGGCAATCTCCTCCTTTTTCAGCTTCTGCTCCAATTTTTTTTCCTCTCCCTTCCCACTTGCAATATCAATTTTAAATAATCAGAAATCCATACCTCCAACAAGGGTTTTCCAATTTCTTAAGTTTTTCAATGTCCAAAAACCCTTTTGTCCCTTAGCTTCAACTCTCAAAACAATTCACTTTCAATGTCCAATATATCCAAACATATCTGCTGTTTCCATGGGGTGGGAGAGTGAAGAAAAAAAAAAAGTTCCCTTTAACAGCTTCTCCGCCGCTTTCGATCTTCTTAGGGATACAATGTATCCTCCAGCAATTCAGACAGCTCAGTTCCAACCAATTTGCAAGATGTTACTTGACCCGGCTCAGACAGCACTTTCACTCTTCTTACTTCCTCCAGCGCAATCTTACCCGGTTGCTGGCTTCTTCGTGGCGGCCATTACTGACCGCCGCTGTATTTCGCTTTGTTCTGAAGTCACTAATAAAGAGTTGGAGTCACTATTCGATGCCTCGTCTCCATTCTTTGCGCCCACGCTCCAGATCTAACACTGGTGATGAGGGTGGGATGCGGAGACGATAGAACTGACTGAACACTCACCGAATGTTAACAGAGCACGTGGCTGAGAGCGCACCAATAAGCGGCAGA
This sequence comes from Hydrophis major, assembly GCA_033807585.1. Lineage (NCBI taxonomy): Eukaryota > Metazoa > Chordata > Lepidosauria > Squamata > Elapidae > Hydrophis > Hydrophis major. The sequence goes on from CM066331.1 coordinate 126,288,902, forward strand.
ATGACCAGCAGTGCTATACCACCCACTCCATTTGACCTGGCTAACGAAGACTGGGACTCGTATATGGACAGGTTCCAGATGTTCCTGGAGACCAACAATTTGAAAGATGCTACGCCTGGCAAGAAACGACCTGTATTTCTGACCCATTGCAGGCCCGCCATTTTTAAAATGGCAAAGGCACTTGCGAAACCAGCAGAAGTCAAGACAATGGACTGGGACAACCTTGCCCCAATCCTACAGGCTCATTATGCACCCGCGGTGCCAACACTCATCAGGAGACATGAGTTTTACCAGAGGGATCAACAGGAAGGCGAAAGTGTTGGAGGCTTCATCGCTGACCTCAGAAATCTGGGGGACTCTGTGGCTTCGCAAATCTCGAGGAAGCCATGACAGATCGAATTGTTCTGGGCCTAAAAGACCCCACGACCCAGAGCAAGATTATGACAAAGGGAGACATTGGCCTCGCAGATGTTATCGCCAATGCTACTGCAGCAGAAGCAACCAGGAAGTCAGCCGCTCGAATGCGCCGAGCGAACGCAATGCACCACCAACTCGCCAGTGACACTACGTCTTTCTCCGAGAGGTGCACAATGACCACCCACCATGAAGACCTCGAATCCTCATCAGAAAGCGAGGAAGAAGAGGTCAACAGACTCAGGTCAGAACGTGACCAGCGAGACCAGCGGAATCGTAAGCTTTCGTGTCAATGTACTGGATGCGGGGGAAATCACCCACGATCAGACTGCAAATTCCTAGATGCACTCTGCTGTTCCTGTGGAAAGAGGGGCCACATCGCAAAGGTCTGCAGAAGCAAGCGAGGGTCCAGCCCAACCCGAAGAGAAAATAATTTCTGGCATACAACAGGCACCCCACCAGTAAATCAGGACCGCCTAAACAACCAATGGAACCACCACTACAGAAATTGAGCACCTGCCATTTCAACCAGATGAGAAGAGGCCCATCAAACCATTACCATCGGCCATGCTTCATCCCTTGATGCAAGGAAAATCCGAGTGAAGGTCACCATTGAGAATCGACCATGTGTTATGGAGGTCGACTCCGGGTCATCCCTGTTGATGGTCTCCTGGAAAACCTTAAAACAGCTGATCCCTGACATTTGTCGCCAGGACCTCAGCACTCAAAAAATCATATTAAAAGACTACCAAGGAAACAGAATTCCAGTTGCCGGTTCCAGCCACGTCCAAGTATCCTTCAAAGACCACACCGCAACCCTACCTCTTACCGTTGTCGATTGAAATCGGCCCAGCTTGCTAGGTTTGCAGTGGTTCGCGCCACTAGGAATTGAACTAGTGGGCATCAACCAAACCGGAAGCGATGACTGGGAAGCGGCCCTCGTCCAGGAATTCCAGGACGTTTTCACCGAGAAGCTAGGCAAGTATAAGGGATCCCCCATATTGTTTAATCTCAGCCCTGATGTTGCGCCCATTCACCTTAAGCCTCGTCGAGTGCCCTTTGCACTCAAGCCAAAAATTGATGAACAATTGGACAAATTAATAGCCCAGGGCATGTTGGAACCGATTGACCACGCCCGATGGGAGATCCCAATTGTAACCCCCATAAAACCTGACAGATCTTTGAGAATTTGTGGGGATTACCGGGCCACCCTAAATCACGCGCTTCAGCAGAGTGCTTACCCTGTACCTGTGGTCCAATACCTTCTTCATTCCCTGGGAGGTGGGAAAATATTCGCAAAATTGGACCTAGCTCAGGCGTACCAGCAGTTGCCCGTAGATGCAGAGACTGCAGAAGCCCAAACTATAGTCATACACAGAGGTGCATTCAAGTGTAATAGACTCCAATTCGGAGTGAGTGTAGCACCTGGCATCTTCCAAAGTCTGATGGAAAGATTGCTTCAAGGCATAAAAGGGGTCGTGCCCTACTTCGATGATGTCTTAATAGCTGCTCCCACTAGAAGCCTACTAGAAAAATGACTCAGAATGGTCCTCCAGAAATTTAAAGACGCTGGCCTGAAGGTCAAGAAAGACAAGTGCCAACTATGTAATGAGAGGGTTGAATTCCTTGGGTACCTTCTTGACAAACAGGGAATTCACCCTATGGAGAAAAAGCTGACTGCAATAAAAAAATGCCCCAAGACCTAGAAATAAAACAGATCTCCAAGCCTTCCTGGGACTCATTAACTTTTATAACATCTTCTTGCCCCAGAAGGCAACTGTTGCTGAACCCCTGCATAGGCTCCTCGATAAGAAGGCTTCCTGGGTCTGGGGACATCGCAAAGAACTAGCTTTTCAGCAAGTAAAAGACCTGCTAACTTCAGATGCTGTATTGATACAATATAATGAGACTTTGCCCTTAACTGTCACCTGCGACACCTCACCATTTGGAGTAGGAGCCATCCTGAGCCACGTCCTGCCAAACGGTACTGAAGCATCTATTGCGTTTTTTTCAAGAACTTTATCTAAAACTGAGAGAAACTATAGCCAACTTGATAAAGAGGCTCTCGCTATTGTGTCTACGATCAAACGATTCCATGAGTATGTATATGGAAGATCCTTCTCCATAATTACCGACCACAAACCATTACTTGGCATTTTAGCGGTAGACAAACCAAGTCCTCACATCTTATCACCAAGAATGACACGTTGGTCAGAGTTGTTAGCCGCATACGATTACCAACTGCTACACCGCCCAGGGAAAGCCATTCCCCACACTGACGCTTTGAGCCACTCTCCGCTTCCAGAAGCCATAGACAACCCAGCTCCAACCTAGCTAGCTACAAATCAAAACTCTTCCTTCACCACCGCTGACTGCACAAGACATCGCATCAGAAACAAGGAAGGATCCTTGTTTGGCACGAGTCCTCAGCTGGGTGGAAAGAGGTTGGCCTGACAATGAACCAAACAACACCTTTAAGCCCTTCAAAAACTGGCAGACAGAACTTTTCTCCCAAAAGGGATGCATCTTGTGGGGAGACAGAGTCGTCATCCCAGAGAGACTATAGCATAAAGTTCTAAAACTATTGCACGGTGGACATCCGGGCATCGTGCGAATGAAGGCACTAGCGAGGAGCTATGCTTGGTGGCCAGGTATAGATAAGCAAATAGAAACCTGGGTGGCCACTTGCAGCAAGTGCCAGGAAACTCGTTCAGCTCCACCAAAAGCACCACCAACTGAATGGGAAGCACCCCTAGTCCCGTATCCACATCGATTTTGCGGGACCTACCAAGGGATATACATTTCTTATAACAGTGGATGCCTACTCCAACTGGCTGGAGGTCCACAAAATGAAGAGCACCACCACAGAAGCAGTCGTTAAAAAACTAAATAGACTATTTGCTACGCACGGGTTGCCAGATGTCCTGGTTTCAGATAATGGCCCCCAATTCACCGCTCTGGCATTTGAACAGTACCTAGCAGATCGGGGGATACGCCATGCTTTGACATCGCCAGCTCACCCTGCCGCCAACGGCAGGGCTGAGCGAATGGTCCAATTCATAAAGAAAACTTTACACAAGATGGAGCAAGGGGACATTGACGACAAGGTGACCAGGATGCTTCTCCTCCAACATATTACCCCAAACAGCACCCCAAACAGAACCCCAGCCGAACTCCTGATGGGCTAGGAACTTCGCTGACATCTTGACCGCCTGCACCCTGCCTACACACCGGAAAAGCCCTTGGGGTCCAGCAACAGGTATCGCACCTTCAAGGTAGGCGACCCAGTTTTTGCAAAAAACTTTTCCGGTGACCCATTGTGGGTCCCCGCCACCATAACTCAACTTACGGATCCCCGTTCCTACCGTTTACAAACTGCTGATGGGAAAATGTGGAAGCGCCACATCGACCAACTGCGCTCCAGGCTGGCACCTATCCTCGTCACAAGCCCCAAACCTTAAACCTGGGGGGGAAGGGAAATTGAGGGGCCAGAAAAGAACTAGCATACGACCCAGTACTTGAAAACCAGCGATCAGCACAACCAACCCTGGGATATTCACCTTCCAAAGGAGAGCTGGGCCAGATGATCGCCTCACCACAAAGCAGCACAACAGCAAATCCAAGGGATCCAGATGACAGCCTTGACGGAAGCAGAGATGACAACCCCAAGTCACCCAGCAGAGAGGTTGGACCATCTTTGCCGCCAAGCTCAGCGAACAGCCCACCGGGACCAGAGTCAGGGCAAAGACTGGTGGAGCAACACAGATCAGGTAGACAGGTGAAACGACCTGCCTACCTGCGAGAATACATCACCCCACCCCTCAGAGGGAACCTAGGAGGGAGGGGTGTTACGAACTAAGCAAACACGTTAGTTTAAAATCCTAATAGTTTTGCTTCTACGGCAGGCTCGTAATCCTGCACTTCTGATTGGCCCGTGAACAGCGGATCGTGATTGGTCATTTCTGGCTGATCTGATTGGCTGACAGCGGGTCGCCGCTGATTGGACGCTCCCAGCGTGGCAAACTCAAATCATTGGTTATTGTGACAGCAGCCAGCTCTATAAAAGGAGCTGCTGCTGCCCTAGTATTTCGCTCTGTTCTGAAGTCACTAATAAAGAGTTGGAGTCACTATTTGATGCCTCGTCTCCATTCTTTGCGCCCACGCTCCAGATCTAACAGGGACCAAGGGTGTTCAGGCTCACCACATTTCTGGCAACTGGAAGGAAGGAGTATAGATAATGGAGGATGTTTTGGCTAGAAGAAATTGTTTTCCTGTGGGAATAGAGAGTGTGCCTACAGCTGCCTGGAGGTGGAGTTTGGAGTCATTGGACAGATGAACTGTGAACTGATTGGAGAATGTGACCATGGGGGGAAGTTTCAAACTTATACTTTTACTGGATGTAATTCCAGGGTTTGGTCAGATCTGGAGTTACGCCAACCTTGCCAACTTGATATGTTCCTAATAAAAAGACTTTGTTTGGATAATGGCTATGAAGGACTCTCCTTTGTGGGGTCATATTATTTGGAAGCTTGGCATTTAACTAGAGATCCTGGAAGACAAACCTGGGATGCAACATGTAAACCATCATATTTTTCCACTGAATTATGCTCCTCTCCACATCCTGTAGACCATTGCCCAACTCTTAAGAACCTAATCTGGAAACAGTGTGGGATTTATACATCTGTTTCAGATTCTGCTGCTATTCAGATAGCTGTTTAAATGGGGAAAGCATTTTAAATAATTATTTGTACCTTTATAATAATAATTTAAAATCCTCTGTATTTTTATAATTCCTTCTGATAAACGAAACTCAGTGTTGAACATAAATGGATCATACATCATTTAAACTGATTTTATTAGTTCAGTGTGAAATGTTAATTGCTCACATTACTGACAAAATGATGCTTGCAAAAATTATAAATTCATATTTTACACTTTGCAAATTAATAGGAAATAGAATTTTAACATGAAAATTAAGGAATGATTAGTTTTAAAATATGTTGTCTCCCCCTCTTTCTCTCTCTCTCTTTCTCACCCCCCCAACAAAACACACACATGCACACACACACACACACACAATTATTCTAAATTTTAATCATGTTCTTCTTAGAAATCTTTCAGCTCATTCATGGAAACTATAGGATTTCTATGGTATTCAGTTATCATTATTAAGTTTTTGTTACTTGGGTATCCAATTGAAAAAAATATATATTCCCCAAACATGTCTATTTTACAATCCCATCTATATTAATGTTGGTGTTAGCTCCACTAACTCAGTAGGGCTTTTGTCTGAATTTATATCAATAGGCTATCAAGATAACTATGCTGATATTCCCATAACATTGAATTTAGGAGCTATTCCATATTATGCTAATAAATAAATGCTTAAGTATTAATACTTAAATGTAATTTTGAGCCTTTAGGCCTTACCGCTTGATTGCCTTTTGTTAAAGCAGGCAAGAACAATGGGAATTGATTAATATAAGTATAGGTTTGATTTTTTTGCTTGCATACCCACCCAGAACTCTGTAGAACTATGTCAGTATCTTAGTGATAATTTGCATTATAGAAATTTATGTCATGAAGTTATTTCTTTTATTCATTAAATGTGTTATGTTAACAAATCTGCAGTACAGTTCAGATCTATTAAAAGGAAAGGAAATGATGCTACTGATTTCAATAAATAACTGCCCTATTCCCTTTTGGATCCAGTGGTTATGATATGAAAGAGGATTCTATGATTTTGCTATGGTGAGACTGGAAGTATTGAAATGGGGATGTTACCTTAATCAAAACTGTTCAGATCAATATTTGATGCTTTTTATCAGAATGCTGATGTGTGCCTAACATGTGAATGTGCAAAAACTGGTAATTTAGCTAGCACTTTGGTGCAACCTAATGTGGAATCATGTCAAATTGGGTTATACAACACCCATTTGGGGAAAAATGGATTATAAAAATAAACCACCGACTAAATGGTTGGTGTCATCAAAAGAACTTTGGTTTCCTGGACCATGGTCTGCATTACCTAGATGAAGGACTTTTGGCAAGGGATAAGCTGTACCTCACAAAAACAGGAGAAATATATTCAGAAAAAGACTGGTCCTATTCATCAGAAGGACTTTAAACTTAAATTGACTGGGGAGGATGACCAATCTGCAGAATATCTAGAACACAAAACCAATCATAAATCCTAAGAAAGCAGTGAGGTAGGCAGTGATGAGAAAAAAAGAAAAACTCAAACTACAAGTAGGAGATAGCGTTAACAACAGCACTTAGACTTATAGACCACTTCACGGTGCTTTACAACCCTCTCTAAGTGGTTTACAATGTCAGCATATTGCCCCCAACAAACTGGATCCTCATTTTACTAACCTCTCTGAGGATAGAAGGCTGAGTCAATCTTGAGCCTGGTGAGATTCGAACTGCCAAATTGCAGGTAGCCAGCAGTCAGCAGAAATAGCTTGAAGTACTGCATTCTAATCACTGCACCACTACAGCTCATGTAGAAAACATAAGGATGGATGGGCATAAAAATCTTAAATGTTTATATACAAATGATCAAAGCTTGGGGAATAAACAGGGTGAACTAGAAGCACATGAGGGAAGGTATGACATAGTTGCCATTAGAGAAACCTAATGGGACAAAACCCATGACTAGAATGTACTGATGGATAGACACAAATTGTTCAAAAGAAACAGGTCTACAAAAAGAGGAGGTGGAATTGCAATATATGTAAGAGATCACTACATACATAGTTCCAGAAAAACACATGATCAAAGATAAAACCATTCTAGAATATATATGGGTCAATATAAAAGGGGAAAAAGTGACATTGCCATAGATGTCAATCAGAAGAAATAGATGAATTTTTTGCCAGCCATTTAACAAATATATGTAGGAGGCATACCACACTAGTAATGGGAAACTTTGACTACCCTGATATCAACTGGGAGACAAACTCTGCAGCAAGTGCACTCTTAACCAACCTAACTGACAACTTTTCATCTAAAAGGTAGAGGAGGGAAGTAGAAGAAAAACTATACTGGACCTAATTCTTGCCAATAGAGAAGTGATAGAAAGAGTTGAAGTTGCTGGAACTTTGGGTGAAAGTGACTATATCATATTAGAATTCAATGTAATGCAAACACAAGCAATAAAACATAACCCAACCAGTGTCATACCTTTACAAGAGCTGATTTTAACAACTCAAATAGGAAAGATTACATGGGTCTAGGAAAGATTACATGGATGTAAATCCTACAGGGGAAAACAATTTAAGAAGCATGGGAAATTCTGAAAAATGTGATCATAAAAACCCAATCCAGCACAATACCACTGAAAAAGAAAAAGAAGAAATCCAAGAAGAAACCAGCCTGGCTGCACAAAAATCTCTGATAAACTGAAAGACAAAGAGGACATGTATAAAAAATAGAAAGAGTGGCCTATAACTAAGGCAGAATATCAGCAGATAGACAGAACCTGCAAAGACGAAGTTAGGAAAGCAAAGGCTCAGAATGAACAAAGACTTGCAACAAAAGTCACAGATAATAAAAACATTTCTTCCAACATATACATAACCAGAAAAAAAAAAGTCAGTTCACTAAAGAGAGAAGATGGCAAGGAAATAACTTGGCAGTAGAGAGAAAACAGGTGCTTAAGCCATTCTTTTCATCAGTTTTCATGCACAAAGAAACTATAGCCCAACCTACCAAAAATATTACAGTAAAAGACAGAGTAGAAATAAAAATTAAAACAAGCCATAAAATGGTAAGAGAATATATGATTTTTTACAAATATAAATCACCAGGATCTGACAGATTATTCCCAGAGTTCTGAAGTAGCCAGCAGATGTATTTCAGAATCATTGTACCATAACTTTCAAAAATCCTGGAGCACTGGGGAAGTACCTGAGCATTGGAAAAGAGCTGATATGGTTCCCATCTTCAAGAAAAAAAAAAACAGACCTAGGAAACTACAGACCAATCAGTCTAACATCAATACCTGGGAAGATCCTGAAAAAGATAATCAAAAACAGATCTGTGAACATATAGGAACAAATAAAATTATAACTAGTAGCCAGCACAGGTTTATTTATTTATTTATTTTTATTTGATTTGTCAATCACTTACAAGATGATATATATGTATAAACATGAGTAAGAATACAGGAAATTGGTACGAATAAATGGGGACAATAGGACAGGGACAGTAGGCACGATGGTGCACTCATGCACACCCCTTACAGACCTCTTAGGAATGGGGTGAGGCCAAGTGGTGGTTAGCTTGAGGTTAAAGGAGTGGGGGTTAGAGGATGTAACAACAGAGTCAGGTAGTGCATTCCAGGCATTGACCACTCTGTTGCTGAAGTCATACTTTCTGCAATCAAGTTTGAAGCGGTTTACATTGAGTTTGTATCTGTTGTGCGCTCTTGTATTGTTGTGGTTGAAGCTGAAGTAGTCATTGACTGGTAGGACTTTGTAGCAGATAATTTTGTGTGCTATGCTTAAGTCTAACCATAGGTGGTGTAGTCCAAGGTTATCCAAGCTCAAAATCTCAAGCCTGGTGATATAGGGTATTCTGTTGCGAGCAGAGGAGTGTAATACTTTTCTTGTGAAATACTTCTGGACTCGCTCGATTGTATTATGTATTTATGATATGCAGTGCGGATTCCAGACTGATGAGCTTTATTTGAGTATTGGCCTGGCAAAAGTTTTGTATGCTCTAGTTAGCAATTCGATATTTCCGGAGGAGAAGTTTCATAAGATTAGATTTACACCTCTTAATACCTTTTTGGCAATGCTGTTACAGTGAGCTCTGGTGCTTAGGTCATTTGATATGAGAACTCCAAGGTCCTTGACAGAGTGAGGATCATCAATGAGGTCATATCCACCTAGTTTGTATTTGTTGTACTGATTTTTTTAACTAATTTGTTGGTCAAGATTTGGAGTTGTCAGATGTTTGACCATTCAGACACATAATCAAGGTTCTTTGAAGGACAGTAACATTGCTGGTGGTGTTGAATAGTTTTACATTATTTGCAAAGAGGATGCAGTTGCTTATAAGGTGATCACAAAGGTCATTTATGTGGAGTATAAAGAGTGTGGGTCCTAGAACGCTGCCTTGGGGGACACCACTGTTAATTGGAGCAGGGTTTGATATGGCACTCCCTATTTTTACTATTTGTTACCTGTTTGATTGGAATGCAGTAATCCACTTATGGAGGGATCCAGAAATGCCATAAGAGTTTAGTTTTAACAGTAGCTTGCCATGTACCACTGACTCAAAGACTTTGCAGAAGTCTATCTAAACTGCATCTATTGCTTTACCCTGGTCGAGTAGAGTAGTCCATATGTTTTTACAGTGTAGGAGTTGTAGATTGCAGGACAATTTTTTCCTGAAACCAAATTGTGTTTTGGAGAGTAGGTTGTTTGACTCTAAGTGGAGAGTGATGAATTAGTTAATGATTGATTCTATGACTTTGCACATAACACAACACAGTGAGATTGATCTGTAGTTTTCAACCAGGCTGGGGTCACCTTTTTTGAAGATAGGGATGGCCATAGCTAAGGGCCATAGGTTTGGTAAGGATGAATGATATCTGAATGATATCTCATATATAATGCTTAGGGGTTCCGCTATGGCAGAGGAGACCTTTTTTAAGAAGTATGCACATAATCCACCGGGGCCAATAGATAGGGATGGTTTTAGGTTTCATAGTGCCTTTTCTACATTATCTTCTGTAAAGTCAATATGTAGTAGGTCATTACAGTTAGTTGTGGTATGACTAGGAAATGTGGAGCATGAACCATTGCTGTTTACAAAGACTGAACTGAAGAATGTGTTGAAGAAATTGGCTTTAACAACAGACTCATTGCAGTCTTTCCCATTTGGTCCTTTTAGGGGTGGGATGTTTTTTGATTCTTTAAGTTTGGTGTTAACAAAATTGTAGAAGGTGCAGGTAGATTTAGTACATAGGAGGTTTTCCTCTTGCTTGCAGTGGTAATTTGTGCATTCTGCCTTTATACGTCGGCATAGGGTATTGTATTGGTTTTTAAAGTTTGCTATGTAGCTAGTTTTGTTTTTATGCCATAGTGATCTTTTTTTAAATTAAAGTTACCTTACTGTTATGGGTAATTTTTTTTTGTTTTGGGGGGTTATTAATGGCACATATAGTTTAATGCATTATAATGGCCTTCTGTAGTATTACAGCTAGAGAACAGAACGTGCCAATCAAGAGATAATAGGTCAGCATCTATGAAATCATAGTTGGTTTTTTTGAAGTTGTATTTTGGGGATCCATCATTATGATCTTTGTGAGGTTGTAAATTGAGACAGAAGTCTATCATACTGTGGTCACTGTTTGAAAAACAGTGTGTTTGTAGACCATATATCGAGTTTGAGCTGTTGCAGAAGATAAGATCTACTCTAGACAGTTATTGAGTCTAGTGTTGTTAGTTACTAATTGATCCAGTCCCAGTGTAGTAACAGCATTATACAGGGTTGCATGTATGGGTTTGGATGTACATTCATTTAGTGTCCAATTTATAAGAGGTAGATTGAAGTCACCAAGGAAAATAAGAGGGTGAGGGCAAGAGTCAGCCCACATTAACAGTGAAGTTAGCTTGTTTGCATGAACTATGTTATAATCTGGGGCTCTGTAGCATAGTAAGAAGCGGATTGTGGCATTTGAGGACAGTTCACAGATGATGGTCTCTGGGAGAGCAAGTTCCTGTGTAATTTGAATCTTTTTTAGATTTAGGGATTTTTTTTTGTAGAAGATAGTAACTCCACCTCCTCTACGGATTTCACGATTGACCGATAAACATGATATTCACTGACTGTGGTAATGGAGTCTGGAAAAGATGCATTTAACCATGTCTCACAGACAAATATAATGTTGAATGTGTTTGTGCCTAATAAGATGAGGAATTCATGCATTTTGTTTACAAGGCTTCTTGCACTGAGTAGTTTGCATTTTAGATATGTAGTAGTGGGTCTGGAGGAAGTAAGGGGCATGCATGCCTAATGTTGGATGTTGGGGTGATGTTTATTGGAATGTAAGTTGAAGGTCTTGCTTTTGATACATTCTGTGCGGTAGTCAATGTATAGGTTAGTATTTCCTTGTTCATGGAGTCTTTTGAGCTCAGAGCGCAGCTCATGGGATCGTACATGTTGCTGTAAGATTAGGTCAGGGCAAGAACGGAGGTTCTTATGGTTGGTGTTGCTTTTGTCGAGTGAATTTATAATATAAATGAATTTAAGTTTGCTTGATGCATTTTTGCAAATGATTCTGCCAAAGCGTGGGGCCACCGAGCGATCACTGTTTTTGAACTCTGGGCCGATGCGGGAAATGTCAAGTATTTCATCAGGGGAGATGGTTGATGCTTGATTGGAACTAAACCACGTACGGTCTGATCCAAGCTTAGCACACAAAATTGTCTGCTACAATGTTCTACCTGTCAATGACTACTTCAGCTTCAACTGCAATAATACACGGGAAAACAATAGATACAAACTCAAAGTAAACTGCTCCAAACTCGATTGCAGAAAATACATTTTCAGCAACAGAGTGGTCAATGCCTGAAACTCACTACTTGACTCTGTTGTTTCATCCTCAAACCCCCAAAACTTTAACCTTAAACTGTCTACCATGGATGTCACTCCATTCCCAAGAGGTTTGTAAGGGGGCTGTCAGCTGGTGCTCCATTCAAAATCAAAGAAAGAAATATTTAGACTCTGTTAATCAGAGAAAAGATATCTTTTACTGGAAATCAAGTGGTAGCAACTAAAGAATTCTGAATCTGAGAAAATGGGCGCGTAAATCACATATACAAAGTAATGGCAACGTTCCCACCCCCAATAGTTCAATTGTCTCATCCAATTAAAAGTTGTGTATATCATCATGTGGGCATCTCCAGGTGGTGATGAGGCCTCTGTCCGTTGACCTTGACATAGTTTGATAAAGGGTGGCAGCTGCGCATAGCATAAGATAGAAACCTAAGCAAGACTGTACCCCCTCAGTTTATACAGTTCTGGTTTATAACACCTCCAGCTCACTTCCCATAACCATTCCCCCCTCTTCCCCTCGTTACTTATGACAGCCAAAAGATGCAAAGCAAAGGGAGAAAATCTTGAAGGCTGACATTTGGCTCTCCTAGAAAAGAGACGTTAGTCCTAAAAAAGATAAAAATAGAAGGTAATGGAAAATATACATGTAATAGCAACATACTAATTTTTTAGTATTTAGTATTTTTAGGGTTTATCAGGATATTTAGTACGAAATGCCTTGATAAGTGTAGGACCTCTAACATCCTTCTCATTCACCCACTCAGCCTGGGAAGGAGGAAAATGTTTCCAAGCAACCAAATACTGGAGTCGACCCCTTCATTTTCGAGAATCCAAAATTTCTTTAACTTCAAAATGCTGTTCTCCTTCAATTAGCAATGGTACAGGGGGATCAACCTGAGTTGGTCTCAAGTTGGAGGTATGTTCAGGTTTTAATAAACTAATGTGGAAAACAGGGTGGATCCATCGAAGAGTTTTTGGTAATTTCAGTTGGACTGCCACAGGGTTCACAATTTGTTCAATTGAGAAAGGTCCAACATACTTAGGTCCAAGCTTTTTTGACTTTTGTGTGGTCTGCAAATATCTGGTGGATAAAAAGACCTTGTCACCCACTTGATATGTTTTTTGTGGAGTTCTCTTTTTATCTGGAAATTTTTTATGAGCTTGATGAGCATCATCTAATACTTTACGGGTAACCGGCCAGGAAAGCTGGAGCTGTGTTATCCATTCATCTAATGACTGAATGTTAGGTTTCTCCCGTGGTAGCTCGGGTATGGGTACAAAGTCTTGCCCCGAATCCACTTTAAATGGAGTAAACCCAGTACTACTTTGCACCGAATTATTATATGCCACCTCAGCGAATGGCAATAGGTCAGCCCAATTATCTTACTGATAATTTATATAACATTGAAGATATTGTTCCAATAATGAGTTAGTTCTCTCAAAAGCCCCATTGGTTTGTGGGTGATGGGTGGAGCTTAAGCCCTGGGCAGAGCCCAATAACTTCAGGAACTCCTTCCAAAAGTTTGAGGTAAACTGGACACCCCTGTCTGAGATTATGTGTTCAGGAATCCCATATAACCTGTAGATATGTAAAATAAACAGTTTAGCCAACGTTTTTGCAGATGGGATTTTCGGACAAGATATGAAATGTACCTGTTTGGAAAACAAATCAGTTACTACCCAAATATCTGTATTCCCCCCACTTTCAGGTAATTCCACTATAAAATCCATAGAGATTTCCTTCCATGGAGCCATTGGTCTAGCCACATTTTGAGAGTAAGCCTGCTGGTTTACCAGGAGGCTGTTTGGCTGAGGCACAGATAGGACAACTAGCTACATAAGTCTCAATGTCCTTTTTCAAGGTAGGCCACCAAAATTGCCTTTTAACCAAGTGTAAGATTTTCACGAATCCAAAATGACCAGCAGCTTTAGAGTCATGAGCTTGCTGTAATATCTGGTTTCTTAGCTTCGCTGGCACATATAATTTGGCCCCTACCCATGCTTATCCATCTCTAACCGTACAGTTATTTGAGCAAGAAACCAATCATCAAGTTTTAGAGCATCTCTTAATTGTGCAGTCAAATCATTTGATAAATCAACCTCCTTCTTTTTCTGGGATCTGGTAACCACTGGAGCTGCCAACTGTTTGGTTGGGACAATCGGCTGTACCACTTCTTGGTGAGCACTATTATATTGAGGTAATCTAGATAAAGCATCCACCATGAAGTTCTTCCCCCCTGGAATGTACTTCAATGAAAAATTAAAGTGCTTAAAGTACTGCTCCCAGAGAACTTGTTTGGGAGACAGCTTCCGAGGCATTTTCAAAGCCTCCAAATTTTTATGATCTGTCCACACCTCAAATGGGTGTTTTGCCCTTCCAAGAAATGCCTCCAGGTTAACAGATCCCAGAAAAAGAAGGAGGTTGATTTATCAAATGATTTGACTGCACAATTAAGAGATGCTCTAAAACTTGATGATTGGTTTCTTGCTCACTCAAATAACTGTACAGTTAGAGATGGATTGGCATGGGGTGGGGGCCAAATTATATGTGCCAGTGAAACTGAGAAATCAAATATTACAGCAAGCTCATGACTCTAAAGCCGCTGGTCATTTTGGATTTGTGAAAACCTTACACTTGGTTAAAAGGCAATTTTGGTGGCCTACCTTGAAAAAGGACATTGAGACTTACGTAGCTTTTGTTGCTACCACTTGATTTCCAGTAAAAGATATCTTTTCTCTGATTAAAGGAGTCTAAGTATTTCTTTCTTGGATTTTGAATGGAGCACCAGCTGACATTATTCTGAGTCTGAGAAAATGGGTGTGTAAATCACATATACAAAGTAATGGCAATGTTCCCACCCCCAATAGTTCAATTGGCTCATCCAATTAAAAGTTGTGTATATCATCATGTGGGCATCTTCAGGTGGTGATGAGGCTTCTGTCCGTTGACCTTGACATAGTTTGATAAAGAGTTGCAGCTGCGCATAGCATAGGATAGAAACCTAAGCAAGAATGTACAGTTCTGGTTTGTAACACCTCCAGCTCACTTCCCATAACCATTCCCCCCTCCTCCCCCCGTTACTTATGACAGCCGAAAGATGCAAAGCAAAGGGAGAAAATCTTGAAGACTGACAGGGGCATGCATAAGCGCACCATCCCTGTCCTACTGTTCTCATTTATTCCTAATTTATTATGCATTATGCATTTATTCCTATTTATACTTATATGTTTATATGTTGTTTATACTTATACTTGTTTTCTCATGCATGCTTGACAAACAAACAAAATAAATAAATAAATGGTATAGGGGCTCCTGCTTGTACAGGGGACTGGACTAGTAGACCTCCAAAGTCTATTCCAGCTCTATTCTATTCTACTTCCCTTTCCCAAAATTGGGAATTTTCCTTATCAGCCACATGGAATTTAATAACAAATATTGAGTGCATCTCTACATATTCTCTGGCCATTAGCTACACTAACTAGGTTTTGTGCGAGTTTCTAGCAATATTTGCAGGGCTGTTATTTATCCATAACTGAAGGTGCAAAATAAAAATATTTATAAACATTAAATAATAGCCAGAAGCAATGTAGTTCATCCCCAACTCTGCAATACTTCTAAAAAAAATCTGTTCTCACCATCCATATCTGCATATCATTGCTTCAAATTAACTCTTTCTCAGTCAAATATACTTTCACAACTCATCATTTCCCCCAATTTCTCTCTACTATGTTATACTATGTTGCATATGAACTATGGAGCATCAACCTCAAGCTATTTTTCAACAGGTTTTGGGCAGTAGTTGGCTGAATTCAGCATTAAACGGTTTTCCTTTTATGTTAATGATTTTGTTAATAGTGCCCCATTACACTGCAATATGCACTGATCTATCTTATACCTATCATTTCTAGTGCTACAGGAAGCAATAGATCAAATCCATTTAAAATTACAGTGCCACTGCAGGGCTGACTGCACACAAACAGAATTCATTAATTTTCAGCCCTTCCAAAGGCTTAAAGAAAGCTTATTTCTTTACAGGAGATAAACCACAAGTAATGTAGTTTTATATGAATTTGCCTATAAAACTACCTCAATTTGTTATTTTAAATACTTATTTATTTTAAAATCTATAAAATTGCTACTAATAAAATATTGAACTGATTATAACATCTTCTGGAATTAATCCTTATTGGTTTATGCATTCTTTTTTATTTGTTCTTCAGAAACCAGTCCATGGGCTGTTCCAAAGGATATGACTTTTTTCTGTCCTACCAGCTTGATGGACTGTTATTTAATAGCTTTTGTCTGCCTTGAGGATCATTTCACAATTTACCCCAAAGACTGGTGGGTTCTGGTGGTGCAGCTGGACCTAAGCTTTCATGGTGTTCCTATATTTAATTATATGGTGAGAGAGAAGAAGTCAAGGAATGTGAGAGCAGTTGAGATGCAAGATTATGATTTTTGCAAACTGCTTTTCTTCAGAGCACTCTGAAATGGAAAATACCTTGTCAATTTCCTGTTGTTTCTTTTATGGGAGGCTATCATCGACAACAAGCTAACAGGAAATGGTGGGAGTAGATAATAAAAATAAAGTCTTCATGATGCTTTTGTTTGCTGTCAGCCTCTACTAAGCTTCAGGAAGATCTAACAAATGGGGAAATCGAAACTTTTTGACTACACCTGTATTCCAATATAAAATCCTAATAGCTAAATACTGAAAAGGAAACATTGTTCAAGCGACCATGAAAATAAAATATATCCATTATTTTAGATGGGTGGATTACTTTCATTGGTAGTTATGTGTAAACACAAGGAATGATTTTGCTTGTTTTTCTTACTCCATTGACCAATTTTTCCAGATTTGTATTTATATTTAAATTCCCACTTCCTGGTTTTTTTAATTGATTGAATTAAACCTATCTTTCTACTGCTGGACAATCAAAGCTGCAAGGAGCATAACATAAAAATTATCATTGTATACGTGTCTGTATATATGCACATATATTTAAAAAACAATTAAAAAAACTTAAATTGTTAATTTTCCATTCAACGAGCTGGCTTCTTTTACTTATATTAAGTCCTTCTTTTGAGTAGACCTACAAATTTTTTTTACTTAAAAACCAATATGTATTATTTATTTAATTTGATTTATAACTTACTTTTCTATTGTGGCAATATAAGGTTAAGTACTGTATTCTTAATAAGTGAAAATGGGTCTAAATTCCCAAAATGTGTATGTTATCTATTTTTTAAACCCATTTTTTTCAACTAAAAAATATTGGGCACTGGAATGGTTTTCTTTTAAATTTGAAATGTTTATGTATTTTACTAATTGAAATATTGAGATATACAAGTGATATGCTCATATTTTTCAATTTTTTTACTGTTTTCCTTTACATTGTGTTTCTAATAATGTTGCCTTTTTATATTTGTTTACACTTTGTTTTAGCTAGGGATTTAAAGCTTAGAAATGAATAAATACAATTACAGGGTAATTAGGATTGGTTGCAGTATTATAAACCTATATCAGCTTGTACCAGCTTTATTCTTAGTACAACTCATTGTACATGATTGCAAACAATTTTCAACAAATTATCAACTTTTGTAATATAAAGTTTGTAAATTAGAATTTCTAGCAGCAGCCATTCTTAACTATCAGTGAACATAATATTGCCATATATGGAAATTGGTCCTCAAGAGTGTCACAAGATGGTGAACACCACATCAATTGACTCAGAAAGTTCAGGATGTCTTTAAAATTTAGCTTGGCAAAACAGAGCGGAAGTTGTGTGGATAAACTCTTCCTTTTAGAATTTGAACTTTTGTTTGACTTGGACTAGATAACCAGCCAATCAATGTTTTTTCTAAACCTTAAAGTCTTTAATTCTTATTCACTTTGACTCTGAACTGCTCTGGTCTCTTATGCTCTTCACCTTTGACATAATCAATATGAAAACTAACATGGAAACTGGTCTAGTTTGCCAAACTACCTTAGATTTGGGGGAGTCTGTATAGTATATAGTTCTTGGTCTCTCCAGGTCTGACTTTCATTTCACAATACATATTTATGGCCCAACTGGTGTATACCTATTTTCTATTTCCCTTTGTATAATGTTACAAGTATAATGATCTGGCAGCAGTGATGGAAGAGTCTGATGCTATGTGACTACTAGCTTTTTATCCCCGCGACCCCTATAACTTGCATTAACTATCAGGCTATTCAGGAGTGTTGGTGATGGGAAAGTAGTAGTTATGTATCTTTACCTTTCCAATGCTTAATTATTCAAAAGATGGTAATAATGTAAAAGCAATAAGCTTACCTTGGGCTGGGCATCCTGTTATATTGTGTCATAGGTCATTTAAGAGTCTCATTTCTACTGGGCCCTGGTACCTTGATACAGTAAACAGCAAGACTGAATAATATTTAGCACATAGTAATGTACAATGATATTATGTAATGTATGGAAGTGGGCATAATTATGTACTACACTGCAGCCATTGTGTTCATTCCTTGCAAATTATTTTTATCCTGTTGAAGATGCTCTAAGTAGAAAAAAAGTATCAAAAACTTTTGAAACAAAGACAAATCTAAACTCAGAAATCTAAGCACTGAAACCGTTTTTTGATTCATGCATTATGAGTTAGTCCATTATGAATATGCATAAAGTTACCTCTTTTGAACTGTCTTGAACCAAATTCTCATAAATAAACAAGAACCACATCCTACCAACTGACAGAGTCTCTTAGACGAAATGTATTGTGCTAATGGAGTGAACAGAATAAAAAAATTTCAAGGGCTTCCTCTCAATTTTAATAAATCTCATAGAAATCGGATCAAGTTCTAATTGCTAATTCATCTGAAATTATTAAAAAGAGATTTCAATTAAATCCCACCATTGAATTTTGATATACTAAATTAAATTAGGACGCTAGATTATATCTTTTTCTTAAAACCAGACCCATTTAAAACCCGTTTCTAAATTCTGAAAAGGAACTTTGTGTTCAGTTATGCTGTTTTTTTAAAAAAGAGAGACAGAGAGAAAAGAAAAATCCAACATTAGTAAGAAATAGCAAGTTAAATCTCTTACTGAAGATTTTTAATGACATTTCAGTGCTCCTCTTATAATTACTTTTCATCTAAGATATCCCATAATGATGTTGGACATTCTTGGTTCAGGCTCACTGACTTGCTTCATTTGCATGTCATTCCCATTCCACATCATAAGATTTAATTGTAATGCTGAATATGTGCAGCTCTCCACAGAAGTCTAATCAAAGTGGATTCACTTGTATTATTAATATCAAAAATCAGTCCACTTGCTATTTTTATAAATAAAAGAATCCAGATGCATAAATCAACTGTCATTTATTAGCATGTTACTGGCATATCTGCCAGACATATGAGCAGCCCTATCACAGTTTCTTAGGATTATTTTTATCAAGATTAAAACCCTTCCACATTAAATATACATACTAATTCCTCCATAAAGTAATCAGATTACAGTTCAGGTGACATTGTGTGCTGGAATTCAAATGATTTGTAATAATGAGTTGGAAAGGTATACTTGAAGATAGACAGAAAATGAAACAAAGAAGAATTTGCTTTTAAAACTGGTTGCTGGCAAAAAAAAAAAAAAATGTTGTTTTTGATAAATAATGGGCCCTAACTGTTGCAAACAGGAGACTGGAGAAATGAAATGTTCAGACTGGCCATGATATTTTCAAAAGTTTTTTTAAAATTATTATTACTGTACTGGGGGATAAACTTGTGGGCTTTTGAGGGTGCTTTAGTCATTCGTGCTTTTAAAGGCTTATTCGTATAAAAGTGTGTATGTGTGTATGTATGTATGTATGTATCTCTATGTCACATATGTATTTGAACAATGAAATAGGAGAATTGATGGAGGAATGAAAAGAAAGTACTAACAGCAAAATGTGATGTTACATGCACAAGTGTATTTCCACAGACACTCATCTGCATATCACTTCATACTCTGACGTGATAGTCCTACATGATCTATCATATTCTTAAGTAATAGTCCCAGAATCGGTTAAAACATTCATTCAAAAACTATAGATTTGGCTACTTTGATGCCAAGTGATGGTTGTTACAAGACTATGATTTAGTATTCATGTTAAATTATGCTTTCCCATGCTAGTTTAAATAGAATGAATGTCTGAATGTCAAGCTTCTAAGAATTCTGCAGTATATTTAGATTTGGCTTGGTCTACAATGTTAGCAATTTCCCAACTGAAACACTGGTTAAGATAACCAAAGTGAAGGTGTAGTTGCATTATATATAAAAGATCACTATTCTTGTACAAAAATACACAAAACCAAGGATGAAAACCTCCTAAAATTCCATATGGATCCATCTAAAAAGGGAAAAATAACATTGCTATAGGTGTATACGAGAGGTATACTACTAGTTTACAATCTACTTCTTGGTAAATTAAAAAATACGAGATAGACCAGCGGTGGTGGTCCACGAGAAAATTTTGGTGGTCTGCAGAGAAATGTCACCCCCAGAGCACCCCCCCCAAAGCAATTAATCCAGGCTGCACGGGAACACAAGGCTGCACTGCCCACATGGCCTGTGGGAATGCTCCCTGCCCACTCATTCCTTATCTAGCAAACTTGCCTGCTAAGTTTATATTTTTGTCCTTTTTCCAACCATCAGCTGTTCTGCTGTGCCGGGAGATTTAGGTTAGCTAGAAAGCAGAAAATCATTGCATTTATTGCTTTCTAGTTAATCTTTAGATCTTCCTTAGGACTGAAGCAGTGCAGACTCAGATAGCCAATGGCAGAAAGATAGATTTCTGAATGAATCTGTGATTCTGTGAGCAACTCAATCTGCCTGCCTGCTTTGCCTGATTTTGGGTAAAATTTGCTCTTCTTTTATAAAAATTCAATATTTACATACATGGTGTGTTGTGAGTTAATTTTGTGTTTGCTTGCTAGCAAATTTCATGAGTTTGCTTGCAAGCAAATTTTATGTGACAGACTGAGCTAGCTGATGGCAGATAGATAGATCTCTGAATGAATCTGTGATTCTATGAGCAACTCAATCTGCCTGCCTGCCTTGCCTGATTTTGGGTAAAATATGCTCTTTTTTTATAAAAAAAAGTTCAATATTTATATAAATATTTATATTTACATGCAAGCTATGCCCAGCCAGTCACATGACCACCAAGCCACACCCACAAATTAGGCCATGCCCTCAGAACCAGTTGTTAAGAAATTTGAACCCCACCCCTGCTTCTGGGTGTGTGTGTGAGAGAGAGAAAGAGAGGGGGGTTTAGATCATCTCTCTCTCTCTCTCTCCCACCAACATCAGCAAGGCCCCATCAGTCAAAATTAATATTAGTGGTTCCCAGGATTTAGAATTGTGAGTTTGGTGGTCCCTGAGCTCCAAAAGGTTGATGACCCCTGGGATAAACAGTATCACCACCAGATGGCTTTGTATCTGGCTGATAAACCATACTCAATCAGTAGTTCTCAATGATATTACATCCACATGAAGGGACGTAATCAATGGGGCACTACAAGGTTCCGTCTTAGGCCCAGTACTCTTCAATATCTTTATAAATGACTTAGATGAGGGAATAGAAGGGGAACTCAAATTTGCAGATGATACTAAGCTGGCAGGAATAGCCAACACCAGAGAAGACAAACTCAGGGTCCAAAAAGATCTTGAAAGATTTGAGCAATGGGCCCTATCCAATAATATTAAATTTAACATGGAGAAAATAATATTTTACACCTAGGCAGAAAAAACTAATGGTACAAATACAAATTAGGTGAAAACTGGCTCAAAAACTGCAATTGTGAAATGGACCTTGGAATCCCCTTGTGAGATGAACCTTGGAGTCCCATCACTTAAACATGTGCCAGCAGTATGTGACAGCAATCAAAAAAGCTAATGCAATCCTTGGTTGTATAAGGAGAAGCATAGAATCAAAATCATGTGAAGTATTAGTACCACTTTATAAATCCTTAGTAAGACCACCCCTGAACATGGTATCCAGTTTTGGTTACCACCTTACAAAAGAGTTGTTGAGGCTTTGGAAAAAGTGCAAAGATAATTAAGATAATTAAGTGCCTGGAGACAAAAACATATGAAAAACCATTGCAAGAATTGGGTATGGCCAGTCTAGAGAAAAGAAGGACTAGGTGTGACATGATAGCATGTCATTTGAGGGGCTGCCACAAAGAAGAAGGAGTCAACTTCTTTTCCAAAGCAGTAGAAGGCAAGACAAGGACAATGGTTGGAAACTATTCAAGAAGAGAAGCAATTATCTCCTGGAATTAAGGAGAAATATCCTAACAATGAGGACAATTAACTAGTGGAACAGCTTGACTTCAGAAATTGTGGGTGCTTCATCACTGCAGGTTTTTAAGAAGAGATTAGACTCGTCACTTGTCTGAAATGGTATAGAATCTCTTGCTTGAGCAAGGGGTTGGACTAGAAGACCTCCAAGAACCCTTCCAGCTCTATTCTGATTGAAGGTATCCTTTATGTTTACTTCATAGCTACTGATTATAAAATGTTATTTTTGCCTAGATGACAAAGCTATTTATTGGATGACCACATCAATTTACTTATTCTGGGATCACATTTTGTACAATTATTTGGTACAACATCCTATTTGAATTCAAATTTTCTGAAACGTGTAATTTATGCTAATATTAAAGCCTCTATATTTATTCTAGAATTTATTGATGGGTGCTTACTTTGAAAAGCACTTTCCATTTATTAAATGTCTATGAGATTCCCAATCATCTATAATCACAGTTGTACCAAAGGTGAGTTTTCAAAATGCAACTGAACTTTGTTTTTCATTGAAGATGTTTCGCTTCTCATCTAAGAAGCTTCTTCGGTTCTGACTGAATAATGGAGAATAGTGCAATATTCTCCATCATTCAATCAGAACTGAAGAAGCTTCTTGGTTGCAATTCCATGTGATCATCAAATCTCAGGAGATCTTCACAATCTCCAAGACAGCTGAAAACTCAATCTCAGAAGACTTTAATGTCATTAAATAAAAGGCTGTGAGTTAGTCATGCTTAGACTATTTCAGTATCATACCCTGATAGTCATGTTAAAACACATGTTAAAAGAAGTACAAAAACCACCCCATGGAATTCTCCATATTTACTCAGAACGGAAGCAGCTTCTTGGATGAGAAGTGAAATGTCTTCGAAGGAAAACTAAAGAAAGTTCAGTTGCCTTTTGAAAAAGCATTCTTGGGATTTCCATTTATTATTTTTTTGTACTTCTTTTAACATGTGTTACAGAACATGTTTATATGTTAAATCAGGACATGATATTGAAATATCCTAAGCATGACTGATCTACAGCCTTTTATTTAATAATATTAAAAGTCATCTGAGACTGAGTTTTCTGCTGTCTTAGATATTGTAGAGATTTCTTGAGATTTGATGATCACATGGAATTGCTACCAATTTAAAACATTTTTATGCTGATTTAATTTAGTGGAGAATCTCTGCCGCTAAGACAGTATACAGTGAAATCCCTGGAAACTGCTAATGTCATGCTGTTGACAACTACAATATGAAATAGCTTCTCTAAGGAAATGTGATGCTGACCCAAACAAGGTGAACGTTAGCAATCAGAATACTGGTACCTGCTGAAGTTCAGCCTGCAGAGGAAGACTATTAACTATCCCTGAATGATGCCTTTGCTCGTGATGTATGCAAAAAAAATACAGAAACTGCAAAAAATATGGCCTTGTTATTTTCTGTTTAGAAAGGGAAGCAAATTGATCCTTCAAGAGGACATGAAAGTGGTGACCATGATAAGGAGAAAAAAATTAAAAAGCACAACTTAACCATTATGCTTTCTAAACAAAGCTTTTCTTCCAGAAATGTTTGGATCTAGAATCTCATTCTTATCTGGGTATTTTGCCCCTCCACCCCACCAGCCCTGTCTTCCTATATTTATTCGAAGTTTACCTGGGTTGTGTATATTTGTACTTGGAAATCTTGCTGAGCCCATTCAACTTACTAGCCAGTAACACAGGGGTGGGCAAACTTTTTGGCTCGGGAGCCACATTGACTTTTAAAATTTGACAGATGGGCTGGGTCAGCACAAGATTTTTTGGGAATCGCCCCCCCTTCCCCCCCTCTTCTCCTCCTTCCCCTCCCCTCGGAGGCCCCCTGAGTCAGGGGTTGTTACTGCTGGCATGGCTCCGTGCGGCTCCAGTCCCGCGTTGCCTCAGGAAGGGAAAGGCAAAAAGGAAGAGCCACGGCAGTGCTTTGCAACGGCAGCAGCAGCACCGGAGGCTCAGGCTCAGCAGCTCCTGGTTTTGCCTTTTCCTTCCCAAGGCAACGTGGGACTGGAGCCATGTGGAGATGCGCCGGCGGTAGCAACTCCTGACAGCCCCAGCCGGACACCTGAGCGGAGCCTGGGCGAAACTGCCTGTTGCTGCTGCCGGAGCACCGCCAGGTCACCTCCTCCAAGCAGGCAGCCTGCCCACCAGGCTTCCCCTCCGCTGTGTGGCTTGGGGCCAGGCATGAGCGCCCACAAGTTAAAACAAAGCCGAAAGTTGCTGGGAAGTTGCTCGGGTTTCTGGGGCTTCCAGGGCTTTGCAAAGGCAAAGTTTGCAGGCGGGAGCATCTTCCTGCCAAGGAGTGGGAAGGGGTGAGGCACGAGCGCCTGCGAGTTAAAAGTTGCTGGGAAGTTGCTCTGGTGCTGGGAGCAGGCTTTTAAAGTGCCACCCGAGCAAAGTTTAAGCAGCCCGCCCGCCTGCCGGGCGGAACCCTTCCCACTCCTCGGCAGGAAGATGCTCCAGCCTGCAAACTTTGCCTTTGCAAAGCCCTGGAAGCCCCGGAAAACCAAGCAACTTCCCAGCAACTTTCGGCTTTGTTTTAACTCGTGGGCGCTCACGCCTCACCCGAACCGCATGGCGGAGGGGAAGCCCGGAGTGCCGCCGGGTCGCCTCCTCCAAGCAGCCCACCTGCCCACCCACCTGCCGGGCTTCCCCTCCGCCGTGTGGCTTGGGGCCAGCCGTGAGTGCCCGCGAGTTAAAAGGAAGCCGAAAGTTGCTGGGAAGTTGCTTGGGTGCTGGGAGCAGGCTTTTAAAGTGCTGCCCAAGCAGGACCGCTGAGCCGGGAAACGGGGCACCAAGGCAGGGCAAGGCTCCTCCAGTAGCGGCCTAGCTTTAGGTGGCTCCAAGCAGCCCGCCCCGCCCACCAGGTGGAACCCTTCCCGCTCCTCGGCAGGAAGATGCTCCAGCCTGCAAGCTTTGCCTTTGCAAAGTTTAAGCCTGGAAGCCCCGGAAAAAAAAGGGGGATCGGCGGGGACTCACCTTCGGAGAGGTTGCACTCGAAGGTGATTTCGAACTCTCAGCCGAGGCCTTTGCAAAGTTCTTTTCTTTCCTATCCCTAGATTGCTCTGCACTGTTTTGCAGCTTTGGGGGCCACGCAGCGTTGCCAGATTCAAAATGTAAAATTATCATACCCGAGACTCAAAATTATCGTTTTTTTGAGAAAATTATCGTACATATAGCAAACTCTATATCTTACAGGAAGTACCAACTGTAGGCATATATCCATGTGGAAAATGTCCGAACTGAAGGCATGAAGCCACAAGATACGATCCCGCAAAACTTACGATCAGCAATAAACTACCTCAATGGGCCTGACGCGCGCGACGAATAGCTGACTCGACTCGTACTCGTACTTGTACGTAGCTCGTGAGCGAGCGTGTATCATGTATGCACAAACTACACACGCGTACGCACACACACGTGATCTAGACTCATGAAGTTGCATGAACCCACGAAAAGTACAGTCACGAGGCACAAAAAAGGGTCAAAGTAGGCCAACTATCTTCTTAAATTGCCAAACTGTAAAATTATCGTACATTTGACCTTTTTGGGAATTATTGATCGTACATCGTACAGAGGGCCAAATTATCGTACAAATACGATAATTATCGTACGTCTGGCAACACTGGGGCCACGCAGCACAGGGCAATACGCCACGCCCAGCGATTTTTTTTCAGGGGTGGGCCAGATTGGACAGACCAATGGCAGCGATTTTTTTCCAGGGGCAGGCCGGATTGGACAGACCAATGGCCCGGATGTGGCCCGTGGGCTGTAGTTTGCCCACCCCTGCAGTAACAGTTCTCTAGTGATACATAGTTAGGGTTGCAGTAAGAAACACTTCTAACACAATTTTTTTGAAACCCTACAATTATCAGCATCCTGAAGCCACGGGGTGGACTTGAATCCACTTTCTGCACATTCCAGAAATGCTTCAAACTACAATTGCTTAAAATTAGCAGCATATTTTCCTGGCATTTTAAAAGGGAAACAGATGGAAACTATCATGTAATTCCTTAGGAAGCTTTGTGCATCACCTACTTTCCTTGATCTGTCAAAAAGCTGTTTGATTACAACCTTCAGTTGTCTCCCCAAGATTTATGGAAAACATAGTATTAACCAGCTCTGCCTCCTTATAGAGTTAATCTGTGTTCATTCACTAAGGTGCTATTGTTCTGGAGTAAGAACAACTTACTTGCCTTACGAGTCTACTTCTTAAAAAAGCTGTCCACTGCCATAGCCGAACCTCTAAGCATAATCTTTGAAAAATCTTTCAGGACCAGCTCCTTGCCAAACCTATGGCCTCAAGCCATGGTCATCCCCATCTTCAAAAAGGGAGACCCCCAGCCTAGTTGAAAATTACAGACCAATCTCTTTATGCTGCATCACCTGTAAAGTCATGGAATCAATTATTAACCAACCCATTATCCTCCACTTAGAGACAAACAACCTACTCTCTAATAAACAATTTGATTTCAGAAAAAAACTATCCTCTAATCTGCAACTCTTACACTGCAAAAACATATGGACTACACAAATTGATCAGGGCAAAGCAATAGACACAATCTACATAGACTTCTGTAAAGCCTTTGATTCAGTGGTATACGACAAACTACTCCTAAAACTAAAATCTTATAACAGACAACAAATGGTCAAAATTGGGAGTGTCCTATCAAATTCTGTATCTGTCAACAGTGGTGTCCCCCAAGGCAGTGTCCTAGGACCAACACTTTTCATACTCTACATAAATGACCTCTGTGATCATATTAAGAGCAACTGCGTTCTTGTCGCTGATGATGTAAAGATATTCAACACCACAGACAATACTGCTACCCTTCAAAAAGACCTCGACTATGTATCAGAATGGTCAATCAAATGGCTACTTCAAATCTCAACAAATAAATGCTCTGACTTACATATTGGCAAAAAAAATCGGAAAATAAAATACAAGCTGAATAGTCAAGACCTTGTTGATGATCCAAACTCTGTCAAGGACCTTGGAGCACTCATCTCTAATGATCTAAGTGCTAGAGCCCACTGTAACTACATAGCCAAGAAGGCATTAAGAGTTGTTAACCTAATCCTATGTAGCTTTTTCTCTGGTAATATCACACTACTAACGAGAGCATACAAAACATTTGCTAGACCAATACTTGAATACAGCTCATCAGTCCAGAACCCACATTACATATCTGATATTGTTGAGAAAGTTGAGAAAGACAACAGTTGAGAAAGTCTAGAAATATTTCACAAGAAAGTTCTCCACTCCTCTACTCGTTGTAGAATACCTTATCCCACCAGACTTGAAATTCTAGACCAAGAAAATCCAGAACTATGCTGCCTTCGGTCCAATCTAAGTATAGTGTATAAAATCACACATTGCAATGTTCTACCTGTCAATGAATACTTCAGCTTCAACCATAACAATACAAGAGCACACAATAGATACAAACTCAAGGTTAATCGCACCAAACTTGATTGCAGGAAATACGACTTCAGCAACAGAGTGGTCAATGTTTGAAATACTCTACCTGACTCTGTGGTTTCTTCCCCAAACCCCAAAAACTTTAACCTTAGACTGTTTACTATTGACCTCACCCCTTTCCTAAGAGGTCTATGGGGGCTACATAAGTGCACCAACGTGCCTACTGTCCCTGTCCTATTGTTTCTTTTTTATTTTTCTTATTTGTATCCATTTCATGTATCCATAACTATGTTTATACTTATATCTGTTATCTTATAATTGCTTGTCAAAATAAATAAATAAATAAAATAAACAAATAAACCTCATCATCCTCATTCTAAATATAAAATGAAATACATTGCCAGTGCTATATCCTTCTGTGAATATTTAAGGCCCCAAAGTCTGAAATGGCAGATTGCATAATTTGGTAGGAGATTTAATACTATAGGTAGATGGGACACAAGTTGAAGTTTGCAAAAATAGAGATATTCAATTTTTAGTTCAATACTTCAAGTCTGTAATTTTTGAATTTCACATGGGCTGTCATGATTTAATTGAAAGTATTATGACACATTTCAGAAACTTCAGAAAGGCCCTATTTCAGACTGAAAACACCTGTGCATACTTAAAACAGAAGTCAAGAGATCAGTTTCAAACTGTACAAAGAATTTCAGCATAAGAATGGGGTTTACCTAGACTTTAGGGTATCCTTGTAAAACCAAATTTATGTGGCTCCTCACAATATTTATATAGGATCATCTTAAACCACAGATCAGTTCCATCTACACAGAATAAACCAAAGCAACTACTTTAAGTTGTTGTTGCTGCCGTAATGATCAATAGTCCTTCCAATTCTACTTAAATGTAGTTCTAATATTTCATTCCTATTTTCTACAAATTTATTTTACAAATAAAGCATTTTATTGTCTGATAAATCTTTACAAGATGTCTTGTTTTATACATTAAGATAGAGTTAAAGTATGGGAAAACAATTAAAGGAAGTTTGGGTAGTCTCTTGCATAACAAACATTCATAATCTTGAAGATTATGCAAAAGCCTTGCGAAAAACGTGTTTTGCTGAAGCAAAACTTTTCCATTAAGTATTTTTTTCAACTGACCTGCAATTTATTTATTTTTTTGTTTATTTTACCACATAACCAAGAGCAACTCTTTGTGGCTTACCTATCGTTAAAAACATACTGTAAAACAAAATACCCATAATAATTCAAAAATTCCTCTTGGTATAGCATCACCACAAACATTCAATTCAGAATTATTCCAGGATGGAGTCATATAATTTTTTGATTCATGTTTCAAGGCTTTACAAATGATTAACAAGTCAGGCCCTTGAGGGAATATGCTTTTCCAAGAAGCAGCCATTGTGATACAGGAGGCATGTTTAAGGTTCTACTAGATGGTAATGTTTCATAGAGGAGACATGACACCAGTGATGGTATTCTACTGGTTTGGCCTAGTCTGCTGAGCTGGTAGCGGCGATGAGCAGCGGAAACTGAACCAATTCTTTCCGATGCTCTGTGTTGGGCCCACCCACCTGCCCGGGCTCCCATACTAACCATTATGTCTTCCTTTTGAAGCGCAGTTGCTTTGTATGGCACAGCAATTGCTGCGCAGCAGCTACTGAAGCGTCAGGGAGAGTACAGGATTGCAGGAGTTGACTCAAAATGCCTCTGCGTCTGCACAAAGTGAGTGTTTGGTGCATGTGGATGCAAAGTGTGTGCACACCCACTAAACCACGCCCACTAAACCTGTGGTAAAACTTTTTGGAACACACCACTGCATGACACTGGTGTATCTCAGGGGACGAATAAAGACAACTAACACAGGCTACCACACAAATAACCCAGTTCTGTGCCATGAAAGTGTGAATGTAAGTCTACTTATTTCTGAGATGCTTTTGATATACTACCGTGTATCCTTTTCACAGGTTGTGTTGGTTGTGCTAAAGTGGGTTCAGTGGTCAGGCACTTTCTGAGAAAGTTGCATGAATGTCCAACACAAGTTGTGAAAAGGCTAACATGGCCATACATCTCAGAAACAATCAACAGACTGTTAGAACCATATGGCATCACTATAGCACACAAACCACTAAAGCCAACCAAAACAAATTAAGTAATCTAAAAGATCCAGTTGCTCTAGAAGAAAAAACAAGAGCCATCTACAACATACAATGTAAGGATTGTACAGCCGCTAAGTAGGACAAGTAAACATAAGGCTAGTGGAGCGCGTCCATGAATACCAACTACCAGTCAGAAGATATGATGAAAACTCCTTAATTTCATAACATATAGACAGACTTCACTAGTCCAAAACACTAGATAATTCCTGGAGGGCATGGCATTCAAACAAATCAGCTATCAACAGGCACATAGAAATAAGCAATATATACACACACCTCTGAAAAGAGACATTCAAAAGGCTAAAACTCCTCCTGGTCAGCAATCAACACTCAGACAAGTAGATATTAACCAAAATTAATTCTATATTAACAACAAACAGCCTATAAAAACATTCCCACCAACACTGACCAGGCAATCATTTGTGTATAATCAGAGATCAAACCCCATTCCCTTCTAGCACTGATTTTAACTAGCTGGGTAATGAAACGTCTTCTAGAAAACAACCAAGGACACTACAGTTCAACCCTGAGCGCCTAATATTCTCTTTTATTGAGAGTCACATGTTTTTGTATCCATTTTTAAAAGCCACTTTGGTCCTGAGGAAAACAAAAAAAAACACAACACTTTAGTATTAGAATGAAGTCTCAGGCACAGAAAAGATAAAAACCAACAGAAAAGGTAAAATTTGAAAAAGGGAGACAAAATTTAAAGATCTGAAAATGCTAATGGTACCACAAAGGAGAACATATTTAGACAGAGATGGGTAATGGGAAAAAGATTAATGGGTTTGAAATCACAAATCATACAGAATGAGCAGAGCAAAGTCAAAACACTGAGAGGATTTTATTCAGGATCAATAGGTGCAAAATTAAAAGTAAATAAGAAGAGAAGATGAAAAACATTTTAAGAGCTTTAACAACAGAAGTACAGATGAGAGCAATGGCTTAAAGCCACAAGAGAAAAAAAAGCAGCAATGGTGCTGAAGAAGATAAGAGGCTTTATGATAGAACTAGACAATTTATAATCTGTTGTGTCATCCTTTTAGACATATGAGTATATATGGAGATTACACACATGTGGAAGACTTATCTGAGCAACCTGCAACTTTTGCTGCAAGGTTTCCCCATTGATTTTCTCCCTGCAGTTTCCCAGGGTTCCCCAATGATTTATGGAAAGGTGTCAGGGAACACTGCAAATGAGGTCATAGCAGCATCAATGCTGAACAGCTGCAGTGTAATGATGCTGAAATGGGAAGATCTTCAAAATTTCATTCCCATGGGAGTAATGGGACCTGGTATTCTGTAAGTCAGTGGCCCCCAACCTTTTTTGTGCCACGGCCCGGTACTGGCATCACAAAATGATCCGTGGCCCGGTACTAGCATCAGCACGCATGATAAGGCAAGGCGAGCCGAGCGACCAGCCAGCCAGCCGTCCCCCACTTCTCCCCGCCACCTTCAACTCCTCCTTTGTACCTTTTTTGTGCTTTTTTGTGGTTTCTTAATCTCCTCCGCCATCGGGACAGCTCTTCGTTTGAAGCCGCCCCCCCCTTCGATGAAACTAAGGCGCAAGAATTCCTTCAGGACCCAAACGCTGCTTTCCAACTGAAAAAGCTCACCTGGAAGCATTTTCTCATCGAAACAAGATGGCAGCGCCCAGCAAACCGGCAGCCCAGTAGAAAATGATCCACGGACCGATACCGGTCCGGGGCTCGGTGGTTGGGGATCCCTGCTGTAAATTATCTCTTTTGAGGTACCTTGATTGAAAAAGTATTGCCCTATGATGTACCATTTTGTCTAGTTAAAGATTACAGACATGAGCGTTTAGCAGTATATAATTGTCACAATCTTTAGAGAAATTGGGAAAGATGGAAAGGCAGTTATTATAAACATGGCTCCCATTTTCCCATCTCCAAAGTTCTGAATTTTTAGTTCATTCGCTTCACAGAGAAATGACTTATTTCCAAAGATTGCAGCTTGTGCTGCACCACGCTGTTCTCCCATTCTTCACATGAAGAAGGATTTCCATTGAAGAATTGCTTTTCATTTTTGTTAATGCAAGTGGCTGGGAATTCCCTTGACTTTTAGAATGGTGGTTTTTGACTAGATAAAAAAGCAAGTAAACTACTCTTAATAAAAAAAATATGACTTGGAGTTTTTAAGCGGCTCTTTCTTACCAAAATTTTAAACTCCATTTTTACAGTATATACTCCAGATGTTTACCTCCTGTTTCATGGGTATCAGGTTCAATAACGTTTTTTTATGAGGAAAACATTCAATAAATGAATAATAAAATAATAAAACTGTATTCAGACCCCTTCACTATAATCAATTTTGTTATGCTGCAGTGTGATTCCAGTTGTTGAAATTCATTTTTTTCTCATCAATTCAGTACCTCATAATGACAAAGTGAAAACAGAATTTTAGAAATGTCTGTAAATTTAGTAAAAATAAATATACAGGTATGTGTGTGTATGTGGTTATAAACAATAGAAAGATATATCTTTCCAAATAAAAGCCATAAAATCACCAAGCACAGCAATTATAATACATGAATAAAATACCTTATTAACTATTTAAAGTTCAATGTGTGAGACACAGTTGTTGATCTGTCTCTTCATACCAGTGTATGTATCTGGATAAAAATACATGAAAACAAATATTTGTGATATATAATCAGTGATACATTAAATTCATTATATTTCTCTTTTTGAGGATTCTCTGAAAAATATAGCTGAATATAGCACATTTGAATCACAATAATTATGAAAAAATATGATACTTTTGTGAAAACTTAGCGTTAAGTCCTGTCAATTGCCTGGACATCTTTATAGTTTTCTTGGCAAGATTTTAGAAGTGGTTGTTCTCACCTCCTTCCTAGGGCTGAGAGAAAGGGACTAACCCATTGGCTTTGAGCCTAAGGTGCGACTAGAACTCATATTCTCATAAATTCTAGTCTTTTGTCTTAACTGGCTCTCTAAAATGTAATCAAATTTAAATTAGTCTTTCATACAAAAAGAAGCAGCAAAATCTCCTTCCCTCTTTAAAACCAGAAAATATTGTCCCTACAGATGTGTGATGCAAGCTTCTCAGCCCAACTGCTGTGGCCTTCTTGCCTCAAAAGCATGCTTAAATGTGACCTGCCATCATCCTAAGATTTATCTGATTATTAGAGGCATCAGCTCAGAGCTCAGAGAATATAAATTTGTAAAAAAGGGTAAAAATGCAGCAATACTAAGAATGGCACAGAATATTTTAGACAATTAGTGGAAACATTTACTTCTAACTATCAGTAACTTTAAGTATATGTAGATTAATGACTAGCCTATAAATATCCTAGTAACCAGCATTTATGGGAGGAGGTATTCAAAAAATAATCTCTTCTGCATTATTTAGCTGGAAGTCAGTTCCTTGAGTTGTATAGAAAAAAGCGGTGGGACTTTGATTGCATGGTCACACCCATCAATTCATTTTTTTAAACTTCATCCTGCCATTTCCTCTTCTATTACCAAAATAGAATAGAAGAGAATTCTTTATTGGGCAAGTGTGATGGGACACACAAGGAATTTGTCTTGGTGCAAATGCTTTCAGTGTACATAAAAGAAAAGATACATTCATCAAGAGTCAAGAATCATTAGGTACCACACTTAATAATAGTCATAGGCTACAATAAGCAATCAAATCATACTAGGAAACAAACAGTCAATATAAATTGTAAGGATACAAGCGACAAAGTTACAGTTACACAGTCACAAGTGGGAGGGGATGGGCGATAAGGAGTGATGAGAAGTTTTCGTAAATAGTTGGACAGAAAAGAAAAGGAAAGAAGAAACACCATTTGTCATAACTTTTAATTGGCAATTGGACCAAAGCATCTATCCTTTGTTGCAGTATGCTATTTCTTGAATTTGTCCTTCCCAAATATTCCTGTCCAAATTATGCTCATTCATTAAAGTCTAATGTATTTTTCTGTAACTTCAAATTGCAGAGCCAATTGAAAACTTGCAGCTTTAAATAGATTACACTTTGTGGATATGAGACCATGTGCCTAATATATATTTTTTTAAAAATCAAAACTTCCTATTTACTCTCCATTTCTAAATTCAATTGAAAACATTTCCATAACATGCACCCACTAGATGTTACACTATTTGTATCACTATAGAATATATTAAATGCCATGATAGTCTACTTTGAGTTTTTCTATATTTGGTGTTTTTAAACAGTTTATATTTGTTATCATATCAAAGACAGGCTTGCAATTTTCAAAAGGAAGAAAGGAACAGAGCGCCCAAGGCTCTTCCAGCATTACATTTCTTATTCCATTTTATCTTTCTTGGTTTTGACTAATGTCAGTAACAGCTACTGGTAATAAACTGCTTGTTACAGCTCGTTCTTGCCTTCAAGCAGTGGCTTTGATACATTGTCAGCCATTGGAAGCATTTCCTGATTACATTTCCAAATTGCTTGTTTATTGATAGAAAGTTAATAAAGCAAAAGATAACTTTATGGGCTGAAATTAAATGAAAGTTTCCTTTGATGTTCAAATTATCCAGTCAACCAATGTGCAGTGAAATGTAATCATTTCGAAGTTTTATCTAGCAGGAAGGAACTATGTCAGATGAAGGGATTTCTAGACAAGACATTGTATCAAATTACTAATGAGAAATAGTCTTTAGTTATGTAGATATTTTACTTTTCCTCCAAGGTAAGAGAGAAGAAAGAGCAAAGTACAAATATGCAAAACGTGTGTATTTTAACTAATCATGGTTTCTGTATTTTTGATTAGCAGCTATAAATAAAAATGTGTTTATTTGTAATCCTATCAAAGAAATGCACAAGTGAGGTGCTTTTAGTGATAGATAATCTGGAAGAAGCAGTTGCATACACTGACTTGCCAGACAAAGTGGAGAATATTCCTAGATTTAACTGCATTTCTAATCCGAAAAAAAATGCTAATACTTTCATCAATAGCTCATTTCCAAAAGGTTATGTACACAAGATAAATTAAAAACAACTTGTAAATTATAGTAATGCTATTATACTATTCTGGGCTGGAATTGTTTTGTTTCTCTTTAAGGGAGTCATTAATTGCTGAAAACTGATTAAGTTTGACAGAATATAAGTGTACCCCTAGTCAGTTCAGCAGGGCTAGACATTTTTGTCTAGTGCAAAAATGGCAAAATCAAACACACTGTTTTCTCTATCAACAATCCTCTGGAACTACAAGACCTGGGCTAAAAACTATAATGAGAAATAGAGGGAGAAAAATACCAGGATTCTTCCTGCTTATTAGATCAAACATTTCCCTCAGGGATATAAGAAAGCCAGAAGGCAATTAAATGGCAAAACAACAAGGTCTTGTTTGGCCAGACTGAAAACAAGGAGAAGAAACAAAAGGAATAATTTATATTTCATCAAATGACAAGGGGGCTAACTATTAAGTCAGAACATTGGCCCATGTTGCTCATTTGTCCATTCCAGAAGTGAGAAATATCTGGCCCAGGAGCAAATATAGCCTGAGAGCTATCCACATCTAACTTTGATATTGACCTTTATCTGAAATCACTTGTTATGGACTAAGCCAATGCATCAATAACAACCCTAATAGCTTTACTTTAACAGCAGGCTCGTAATCCTGCACTTCTCACTGGCCTGCGAACAGCGAGTCGTGATTGGTCATTTCTGGCCAATCTGATTGGCTGACAGCGGGTCTCTCTGATTGGATGCTTGTTAGAGCGGAAAACTCAAATCATTGGTTGTTTTGACAGCAGCCAGCTCTATAAAAGAGCTGCTGCTGCCCAAGTATTTTGCTCTGTTCTGAAGTCACGAATAAAGAGTTGAAGTCACAGTTTGATGTCTCGTCTCCGTTCCTTGCGCCCATGCACAGGACTTAACACTGGCGACGAGGATGGGATGCGGAGATGATAGAGCTGACTAAATACTCATCGAACAAGACAGAGCATGTGGCTGAGAGCACACGCGACAAACGGCAGAATGACCAGCGGCGCCATACCACCCGCTCCATTTGACCCGGCAAACGAAGACTGGGACTCGAATATAGACCGTTTCCAGATGTTCCTGGAGACCCACAATCTAAAAGATGCTACGCCTGGCAAGAAACGAGCAGTGTTCCTGACCCACTGTGGCCCTGCCGTTTTTAAAATGGCTAAAGCACTTGCCAAACTGGTGGAAGTGAAGACCATGGATTGGGATAACCTCGTGCCAATCCTCCGGGCCCATTACGCACCCGCAGTACCTATGCTGATATGAAGACACGAGTTTTACCAGAGGGACCAACAGAAGAACAAGAGCGTTGGGGACTTCATAGCCAACCTCCGGAACCTGGGAGGACTCTGTGTTTTTGCAAACCTCGAGGAAGCCCTGAGTGACCGAATAGTTCTGGGATTAGATGACCACATGTCACAGAGCAAAATCATGGTGAAAGGCGACATCAGCCTTGCAGATGTCATCGCCGACGCTACTGCCGCAGAAGCAACCAGGAAGTCAGCCGCTCGAATGCGCCGAGCAAACGCACCACACTGCCAACTCGCTAGCGATAGTCCGTTTTCCTCTGAGAAGCACACTATTACTGCCCATCATGAAGACCTCGAGTCATCCTCAGACAGTGAGGAAGAGGAGGTCAACCGGCTCCGCTCGGAACGAGAGCAAAGGAACCAGAGACTTCCGCACCAATGTGCTGGTTGCGGGGCAAACCACCCGCGATCGGACTGCAAATTCCTTGACGCACTCTGCCGTTCCTGTGGGAAAAGAAGCCACATCGCAAAGGTCTGCAGAAGCAAGCGAGAGTCCAGTCCAAGCCGGAGGGAGAATAACCTCCGCCGGGAGACAGGCAAACCACCTGGAAATCGGGACCGCCTGAACCACCAATAGAACAACCACTACTACAGAAATCAAACACCTGCCGCTTCAACGAGACGAGAAGAGGCACACCAAACTATTACTATCAGCCACTCTTCATCGCTAGATGCAAGAAAGATCCGCGTAAAGGTCACTATTGAGAATCGACCATGCATGATGGAAGTCGATTCGGGGTCATCCCTATCGATGGTCTCCTGGAAAACCCTCAAACAGCTGATCCCTGCCATCTGTCGCTAGGACCTCAGCACTCAAAGAATCATCCTAAAAGACTATAAGGGAAACAGAATTCTGGTTGTCGGTTCCAGCCACATCCAAGTATCCTTCAAGGACCGCACCGCGACGCTTCCCCTGACTGTCGTTGATCATGACTGGCCCAGTTTGTTAGGGTTACAATAGTTCGCCCCACTCAGAATTGAACTAGCTGGCATACACCAAACTGGAAGCGATGACTGGGAAGAGGCCCTTATCCAGAAACTCCAGAATGTGTTCACAGGAACGGGTGGCGGAAAAATATTTGCGAAATTGGACTTAGCTCAGCGTACCAACAGCTACCCGCAGATGCGATGACTGCAGAAGCCCAGACAATAGTTACACATAGAGCTGCCTTCAAGTGCAATAGACTCCAATTCGGAGTAAACGTGGTGCCGGGCATTTTCCAAAGTTTGATGGAGAGACTATTACAAGGCATAAAAGGCATTGTGCCTTATTTTGACGATGTCTTAATAGCTGCCCCTACTAAAGAGTTATTAGGACAATGACTCAGAAGGGTTCTTCAAAAATTTAAAGACTCTGTCCTGAAAGTAAAAAGGGACAAGTGTCAACTTTGTACGGAGAGAGTGGAGTTCCTGGGATACCTTCTCGACAGACAGGGAATCCACCCCACCGAAAAAAAACTAACTGCAATCAAAAACACCCCAAGACCTAGAAATAAGACAGACCTCCAAGCCTTCCTGGGACTCATTAACTTTTATAACATCTTCTTGCCCCAGAAGGTGACCATAGCTGAGTCCCTACATAGACTTCTCGACAAAAAGGCTTCCTGGGTCTGGGGATGGCGTGAAGAATGAGCATTTCAACAAGTAAAAGACCTCTTAACTTCTGATGCTGTATTGATACAATACAACGAGACTCTGCCCTTAACGGTTACCTGTGATGCCTCACCATTCGGAGTGGGAGCCATTTTAAGCCATGTCCTGCCAAACGGTAATGAGGCACCTATTGCGTTCTTTTTGAGAACTTTGTCTAAAACTGAAAGGAACTATAGCCAACTTGATAAAGAGGCTCTCGCCATTGTATCCGCAATTAAACGTTTCCATGAATATGTGTATGGGAGACCCTTTGCCATAATTACAGACCACAAGCCGCTACTTGGCATTTTAGCGGGAAACAAACCAACTCCCCACATCTTATCACCAAGAATGACATGTTGGTCGGAGTTTTTAGCCGCATATGATTACCAACTGCAACACTGCCCGGGGAAAACCATTCACCATGCTGACTCTTTGAGCCACTCTCCACTACCAGACGTCATAGATGACCCAGCTCCAACCCTAGCCATATTGCAAATCGAAACTCTTAAATCACCGCTGCTGACTGCTTGAGACATCGCCTCAGAAACGAAAAAGGACCCTTCTTTGGTATGAGTCCTCAGCTGGGTGGAACAGGGTTGGCCGGACAGCACACCCAACGACACTTTCAGGCCATTCAGGAATTGACAGACAGAGCTATTCTCTCAAAAGGGCTGCATCTTGTGGGGAGACAGAGTTGTCATCCTGGAGAAATTGCAACATAAAGTTTTAAAAATGTTGCACGATGGACATCCAGGCATTGTGCGGATGAAGGCATTGGCAAGGAGTTACGCGTGGTGGCCAGGTTTAGACAAGCAGATAGAGACCTGGGTGGCGACGTGCAGCAAATGCCAGGAGACTCGCTCTACTCCTCCAAAAACACCCCCAACTCAGTGGGAAATGCCTCGAGGTCCCTGGTCCCATATCGATTTTGCGGGACCCACAAGAGGACACACTTTCCTTCTAACCGTGGATGCCTATTCTAACTGGCTCGAGGTCCACAAAATGAAAAGCACCACCACGGAGGCGGTCATTAAAAAACTGAATAAGCTATTCGCTACTCACGGATTGCCAGATGTCCTGGTCTCCGATAATGGCCCTCAATTCACTGCCCTGGCATTTGAACAATATCTAGCAGACCGGGG
This sequence comes from Hydrophis major, assembly GCA_033807585.1. Taxonomy (NCBI): domain Eukaryota; kingdom Metazoa; phylum Chordata; class Lepidosauria; order Squamata; family Elapidae; genus Hydrophis; species Hydrophis major. The sequence goes on from CM066331.1 coordinate 126,327,927, forward strand.
CATCCGCCATGCCTTAACATCACCAGCTCACCCTGCGGCCAATGGTAGGGCTGAGCGAATGGTTCAATTTGTAAAGAAGACCTTACACAAAATGGACCAGGGTGACATTGACAACAAGATAACCCGAATGCTTCTCCTCCAACACCACAAACAGAACCCCAGCTGAACTCCTGATGGGCCAGAAACTTCGCTCACATCTCGATCGCCTCCACCCTACTTACACACCTGAACAACCCCTGGGATCCAGCAGCAAGTGTCGATCATTCCAGGAAGGTGACCCCGTTTTTGCGAAAAACTTCTCAGGTGACCCATTGTGGGTCCCCGCTACCATAACGCAACTTACGAGACCCCGATCCTATCATCTACAAACTGCAGATGGCAAAATGTGGAAGCGCCACATAGAGCACATAGACTTCGATCCAGACTAGCACCTACTCCCATCTCATCCCCTGAATCTCCAACTGGGGGGGGGGGAAGGGACATCGAGGGGGCTGAAAAAGAAATAACAGATGACTTAACAATCGGAACCCAGCATTCTACACAACCAACCCTGGGATACTCACTGCCAGAAGGAGAACCGAGCTGGGAAGTTGCCTTGCCGCATGACAGCACCGCGATGGAAACAGATCCAGGAAACCCAGATGACAGCATTGGCAAGAGCAGAGAGGACAGCCCAGAGCCATTCAACAAAACAGAGGGATTGTTTTCGCCACCCAGCTCAGCAAGCAGCCCACCGGAACCAGAGCCAGGACAGAAACCGGTGGAACAGCGCAGATCAAGCAGACAGGTGAAGCGACCTGCCTACTTACGAGAATACGTCACCCCACCCCTCAGATGGAACCTAGGGTGGAGGTGTGTTATGGACTAAGCCAATGCATCAGTAACAACCCTAATAGCTTTACTTTAACAGCAGGCTCGTAATCCTGCACTTCTCATTGGCCCGCAAACAGCGAGTCGTGATTGGTCATTTCTGGCCAATCTGATTGGCTGACAGTGGGTCTCTCTGATTGGACACTTGTTAGAGCGGTAAAATCAAATCATTGGTTGTTTTGACAGCATCCAGCTCTATAAAAGAGCTGCTGCTGCCCAAGTATTTCGCTCTGTTCTGAAGTCACGAATAAAGAGTTGAAGTCACAGTTCGATGTCTTGTCTCCATTCCTTGTGCCCATGCTCAGGACTTAACACCACTCTCTCCAGAAGGTGTCAGGGAATGTTTGATTCTCTAAAGAGGTTGGTCCCTCCTACCATCATTTTCCAGTAGATTTTGGAGAGCTACTGTTTGGGGAAAATATTGACTATTTCTTTTGACATATTTTTCTAACATATAAAAATAGTGGTAGAAGCTCCCATAATGGTGTATACATTTTCCCTGTCCTCAGAGTAGAGGGGAATATATAGATGTTACATTATGTCAGACCCCTATGTACAGAGTTATGAAGCTTTCCAAATTCTACAAAATAGTCACACAGTGTATAATATATCTTGTGTGGAATTTTCAGTTACAATGACCTCCAGGAGCCACCATATAACCAAGTTAATCCTTACTAGGGGTCTTCAGATGTTAGTAGCCAGTTGTCCAAGTACAGATTATATTAAGTGAAAACTGGCTGAAACACTGTAATTGTGAGAAGGACCTTGGAATCCCAGTGGATGATCACTTAAACATAAGTCAGCAGTGTGTGGTGGCAGCCAAAAAAGCCAATGCAATCCTAAATTGCATTAACAGTTAGAGGGATACAATCAAGATCAAGTGAGGTACTAATACCACTCTATAAAGCCTTAGTAAGACCATATGACTACGGAGACATCTTCGGACAGTGCTAGCTTTTCGGGTTTGTAACGGAGATAAGCCCTGCTCCCTAGAGCCGGAAGCAACTAGCACATATGTGTGAGGAGAACCTTTATCTTTTAAAGACCACATCTAGAATACTGCAACAAGTTTTGGTCACCAAAACTATGAAAAAGAGGTTGAGACTCTAGAAAAAGTGCAGAGAAAAGCAACCAAGATGATTAGGGGACCGGAGGCTAAAATATACAATGAACAGTTGCAGGAACTGGGCTTGGCTAGTCTAGGGAAGAGAAGGACCAGGGGAGACAGGATAGCAGTCTTCCAATATTTGAGGGGCTGCCACCAAGAGGAAGGGGTCAAGCTATTTTCCAAGGCAACCGAAGGCCAGACAAGGAATAATGGATGGAAACTGATCAAGGAGAGATTCAACCTATAAATGGGAAATTTTCTGACAGTGAGAACAATCAACCAATGGAACAGTTTGCCTTCAGAAGTTGTGGGAGCTTCATCACTGGAAGCTTTCAAGAAGAGCCTGGACTGCCATTTATCAGAAATGTTGTAGGGTCTCCTGCTTGATTGGGAGGTTGGACTAGATGACCGACAGAGTCCCTCCCCATTCTGTTATTCCGTTTCTGTTCTGAATGACAGACTGGATGATGCATTCATTCTAAAGCTCAGTCTGAAAGCAAAATATTAGCAGCTTAATGCTTTGATTTAAATGCATATGAGTAGGGTAATCTTAGAATGTACACTTCTCCGAAAGTATATAATTATACCAAAGCTGAATACATTATGTGTTTTCTCAGCTTTATCCTCCACAGGAGCACACAGTTCAGACAAAAGTGGCAAGACTGACCAGAGAATAAAAGCACACAGCTTCAGGTAATTTTCCTAAATTCACTACTAATGGCACATTTATAATATATGCCAAAATCACAAGAGTGTCAGGTGATAGAATGGCAAAAAATACATTTTTGCTTGGTTAGAATTACTTTCATAGGTTCCTAAAAGCAAATGCTTTGTAGGTTACCCTTTCTTCTGGAAAACACATATATAAGTGTGCTCTGTGTCTGCACCCACATGCAAAAAACCCCAAAACAAAATCCCCCAGATACACATACAAATATACATATAGTATACATAAATATTTCTCTAAAAATAAGACTGGGCCTTATTTTCCTTTGGGCCCCAAAATAAGCAATAGGGCTTATTTTCAGGGTTGTCTCATTTTGTGCCTGCCTGCCCAGGCCCTCCCACCATCTCCTTGCCTGCAGCCTTATAGGGCTTCCCAGGGCAGATGTACTTTTCACCCAGATGGGGAAATGACAGAGACTCAAAGTTTTGTCTGCTTGCAAATGGGGAACTTTGAAAAAGAGCTAAGCGTGTTGGGATTGCCTGCCTCCTCACCCTCTGTGCCTCTGCCTCTGCCTGGCTCTGTTGTGCACTTTTCGCCCAGAGAGAGAGAGAGAGAGACAAAACTTCATCTGCTTGTAAATAGGATGCTATGGGAATGCAGGCAAAGCTTCGAGTCTCTCTCGTTTCTCCATCTGGACAAAAAGCGTGTCTGCCCTGGGAAGCCCTGTAAGCCATTGCAGTTTATTTGAATACAGGATGGCTGGCTTCCAAGGATAAATTGGCAAGCAGATGGTGGGAGAGAGAGGGTGGGCATCTGCCTCCTCCCTCCCACATGCCTCTGCTTCCTCTTGCTGTCAGTGCTACTGCAGAAACCTCTTGTGAGCCAGCGAGCACCTGGGTCCGCCTCTCCCCTTCCTCTGCCTCTGTGCTTGGACTTATCTGCTCTGCACCAAACATCCAGTGAGCTGCAACTCCTGCTGGACACTGTCAGTCCCCCTATGTGCTCACTGCCTCTTGTGCTGGCCATGCCTATCCCTGGGCTTATTTTTAGTGTAGGGCTTATATTAGGCTCACCCCCAAAATCAGGCTAAGGCTTATTTTCAGGGTGGGTCTTATTTTGGGGGGAAACATGGAATATATCAGAGGAGAACTTAAGCAGGACTGTAACACATTTGTAGTGATTTTCTCATTATGGCAGAAACCTTAGACGTAAGCTCTAATTCAAAAACATGATTGATTTGCCTTGCTAAGTTGTGTACATATGAAATTGGAGAAAGTTTATGGTTACTACATTTACTTCTATGGAAATAGAACTGGGCATTAAGGGAGCTGATGTCATATACTAAAAGTCAGTGGTAGAATTCAAATTTTTTTTTTTACTACTGGTTCTGTGGGCATGGCTTGGTGGGCATGGCAGGGGAAGGTTACTGTTAAATCCCATTCCCTCCCCACTAACCTGCTTTCCAGCTCTGTTCTCCTGTGCAGGGCAACAAAAGAAGACCCAGCCAATCAGCTGGGACTCGGGAGACAGAGAATAGATGGAGCGGGGCCAGTCAGAGGTGGTATTTGCCAGTTCTCTGAACTTACCCAAAATTTCCACTACTGGTTCTCCAGAACTGGTCAGAACCTGCTGAAAACCACCTTTGCTTAAGGTGGAAACTAGGATTAGAGAGACACAGATTCTAGTACTGCATTACCTACAAAATCTGCCCAGTAACTCCTTCTCAGTCCTAGACTGGGAAGTCAGAAAACTTGCACTAGATCATGGCCCATATCATTCAATAAAGAGGCATTCATCATGGAGCAAATTGGTTCTAGCTGGCAATAAAAATAATACCTGGGTTTTAATTAGCAATTAATTATTTAAGCTTTCTGGGTGCCTGAGATTTTAAGTGGGGTATTCTCCATTCCTTATCCAGGGTTAAAACAATACAAATCATAACCACTTAATGATATCAAGCAATTCTTAAATTTTTCCCAATATAAAGTCAGAATCTTCCAGGGAGCCATCCTCAAAAGCTTTTTGAAACAGGCAGGTCTTGATGACTTTCCTAAATTCCAAAGGGATTTGGAGGTTCTCTGTTCATTCTTGTAATGTTGTTCTATGGAAAGGGAAGACATCCCTCAACAATTTGAAGTAATGCTTTTGCATGTGTCTGCATGCCTGCTTTAACATTATGAGAGAAAGAAACAAAAAGAAATCTGGAAAAGACTTTTTAAAAAGATAAATGTCACAATGCAACAAGATAACCATCAATTAATATATGGAGTCACCTAATTTCCATTATTCCCAATTCAGACTTATAATAGGTAGTATAGATGTATCTGCCTGAGAATGTGTTTGTGTGCACATTGTGTCTAAATTTCCTTGGTAAATCCAATCCTGCAAGCAAATTTTCATACACAAACATAGATATGTTGGAAATTATTTGTAAGAATTGCTATGAAACTCATACTAAGGTACCACCTGCTATTAACTAAGGAAGCACAATGTTTTTGGCCTTCTGATCAAGCCTAGAAAAAGATGGAGGCAATTCCTTTAAGGGAATCTTTTTTCCCAGGTTTGTGTGAAGAATTCAGAAAAAATTAGGCAGCTTTAATAAAGAGAAGAAAAGTGTTGTCCTTGTAAAGATTTGAAGCATTTCTAAATCAAAAGCTATATAGTCTGTCTGTCTATGTTGGTCTATCATTTACTATCTATACAAACTACATAATCAAGTTATGTGTCTCTAATTGTCACATATTATATTAAAAATACTAAAAATATTTATTAAAACAAAGATGAAAATAATAACATCAATAACAATATAACCACCAGATTAAGCAAACAACATCACTATATTAAGGGATTAAAATATTTGGTATTAGCATCAATGTGAGGTCACTAAAACAAATGAAAAATTCAAGTTCTTGCTGATAAAGCCATGTTTTTAAAGAAAACATTGAACACGACACATGCAGAAAATTTGGACTTCTTTTCAATCTATACTTGGTATCACCTCTTTGAGCAGAAATAACAGCTTCCAAATAAATCTTAGAGCCATCTTTGTATTCTTACTTTCTGAGTATTTTCCCCTGGTCCCTTGCAGATATTTTCCAGCTCAGAATATTGTTAAATATTCCTGAATACCTTGCATATTGAAAATAAGCCCAAAGATTTTCAATAAGATTCAAGTCTGCGGATTGCGAAGGCTACTTCAAAACCTTTATCTCTCTTTCTTGTAATCTTCATGGTTGATTTGGAATAGTTTTTTATTTTATTTTTTTGAACAAATTTTTTTTTTTAAAAACAATACACAAACAAACAAAACATAGGATGTAGTAACATAAAATATCTTTTCTAAAAAACACATAGAACATCTTATTTAAAAACAAAATAATTCCAAATTATCACATTTCTATACAAACACAATTTAATGTATCTATTTATCTTATTTGTTCAACTTCATATCCTTTCCCAACTTCTCTTTACTACTCCCTTCCGGTTTTGCAAGGCTTCAACGGCGGCAGGAATTCATGACTCTCCGCGATTCCTGCTGCACTCACCGCCGAGGTGCCTCCAATCCAGATGGATTCGGAGGATAGGGTTGCCCCGTAGAGGCAGCTGAAGAGAGAGGGGATCCGGATTTGGGTGTGGGGGTATTGCAAACCCCCTCTTCAGCTGGCAAAACCCCTTTTTCCCAAGGCGGTGGAGCAGCGGTCAGCAATGGCCGCCACAAAGAAGCCTGCAGCCGGGTAAGATTTGTGCAGGAGGAAGTAGGAGAAAGCGAAAGTCTTGGCTGAACCAGGACTACAAGAAACTTCTAAATATCCTGGAAACTAAATCGTTTGAAGGATACATTGTCTCCCAAAGAAGATCGTAAAAGCGGTGGAAGAAAGCTGAAAGGGAAAGGTACTTTCTTTCACTCTCCCTTCCCACAGATACAGCAGATAGAAATCTGGAAAACCTGCTTGGGCATAGAAGGTAAACTTGAAATCTAAGGCCAAGGGGATAAAGGATTTCTGGACATTGGAATTAAAAATTAAAAATTCTTTTTATTTGCTATAAGTGGAAGGGAAGAGGTAAAGACTTATTTTAAGATTGCACTGAAAGAGACTGCTTTGAGTCTATAAGATCAGAAATAAAAGGTATTACGACTTCTAGAAGATTACTTTGGAACTGTGTATTTGAATTCTACACTAGGAAGAGAAAATATAGAAAGAAGAAAGTGCAAAATGAAACTGTTTGCTTTGATTTGGTTTGCTTTGTGACTTTGGGGTTTTTGTGAACTATTTCTTGAAAGATTAAAGATATTCGGGTTTTTTTTTTTTTAAAAAAGGAAAAAATGGCATTATCTTTTGAAGAATTACAAATGGAATTTCAAAAATTGAAAGAAGAGGAACAGGAAGGCATGGGCATTTCTGGATCTATTTTCCACTTTTTAGAAATGGCGATTTCTACTTATCAAGAAATACAAGAATGACAGGAAGGCTGGGATGATGAAGAAGAAGCCATCTTTAATGGACAAATACTATTAGTAGAGGAAGAAAAGCGTAAGGGGGACAAAGAAATGGTGAATTCAGGACTTAAAAAAACAACCAAGAAAAAGAAAAATGAGATGAAAAATCGATATGATGTCAGAAAGCAACAGAACAGAGAAATTTAGAACAGTGTATTTGGGACCTAACTTTTTACAAGGCTATCTCATGTTTAGATACCTGGTGGACAGATACTCTTTATTTCCTACTCTAAATTCCCTTTGGAAGACCCATTTCCTATCTTCTTGCCTTTGGGGGCTTTCCCTAGCTTTAGTTAGCATTTCACGCATGGTGGGCCATGTGGTTTTTAGAGCATCCGTTCAGTCAGCTAATTACACTGAGGATGGAGCTTCCTGTGGGAGCTCCGGCATGGACATGAATTCTGTCCCCATGGTCACTTTGAAATGGGTAAAATCTGTGCTGTTGTACGCCTTGTTATATGCCACTTCTGCTAAAAACAGGAGCATGGCCCAATTAGTCTGCTGATAATTTACATAATAGCACAGGTATTGATCTACTAATGAATTGGCATGCTTAGCTGCCCCACTGGTACTCAGATTCTAGGTGGAGCTAAATCCCTGGGAGATGCCTATCATTTTTAAAAATTGCCACCAAAATTTTGTGGTGAATTGTACCCCCCCATTTGAGATAATGTGCTTCAGGACCCTGTGTAGACTATAGATGTGTTGCACAAACATCTTGGCTATGGCCTGGTCTGAATGAATCTTCAGACATACCAGAAAGTGTGCTCGCTTCGAGAACAGGTTGATGACAGTTCAAATTTCTTTTCTTTTTTTAAATAAAAAAATTATTTTTATAACAACAAGAACAAACAAATAAAACCTTTCTGTTCATCAGTATGTCAGTTGAGTATGCATTTCTTTGTGCACATAATAACATTATCATACATATTTTACTTATATATGTTTATAATCATTCTAATCAGTATTTTATATTGCATAAGTCACTTATTATATTAGCCTTAACATTATATTTATTGACTTTCAATAATATATTTCACATTCATTTTCTTACTCTAACTCATTCAATTATCAGTAATAGATATTATACTGTACTTACATATTTCAATTTCTTACTCTTCTATCTAGCAATTCATAAAATAAATTCCAAATTTTATAATAATCTTTTTCCTCTTGTTCTCTAATTGCCATTGTTAATCTACTCATTTCTGCATATTCCATTATTTTCTTAATTATTTCCTCATCCATCGGAATTTTCTCATTTTTCCAATTTTGTGCAAATACAATCCTGGCTGCTGTTAACACATTGATAATCAAATAGGTTAACTCTTTGTTATAACCCTCAGGCAAAATTCCCAATTAAAATGTCTCTAGTTTTAAATCTATAGATTGTTTTATCATTTTCTCCAGCCACATATGTATTATAGTCCAATACTTTTTTAGCTTCTGTGCATGTCCACCACATATTGTAGTATGATCCTGGTAACTCCTGACATTTCCAGCGCTTCACTAACTTATCTTTAAACATCTTGGCAATTCTCATTGGGAGTAAGTGCCACCTGTAAAACATCTTATACGGATTCTTTTTATAAGCTGTTGGCATAGTTAATTTATAGTTTCTAGACCATAGTATCTGCCATTTATTCCATATCCAAAGTTTTCCCCCCACGCAATCATTGATTCTTTAACTTGTTCTTCCTCTAATTTCACTCTTAGTAAGTAACCATGTAATTTTTTAATCAACTTCTCTTTAGTGCCTGTTAGGATTTTATCCAATTCAGTCAATTCCTTATAAAACCCAGCCATCTTATTGTCTTTCTCATACCTTGTATGCATTTGCAAATACGAATACCAATTCATTTTTATCCCTTGTGACTCTTAATTCTTGCTTTGTTCTGAGTTCACCCTTTTCATTTAAAATTTCTTCATATCTAATAATGTGTTCCTTTTTAAAAAGCTGTGGATATGTAAAAGCTTCTAATGTTGATAACCAGACTGGTATTTTCATATAGTGATAATCTCTTATTTTTTCCTATACTGTTAATAAAGCATCCCTAATGTAGTGTCTCCTAAAATATCTATGTACCTTACTTTCTTTATACCATAAAAATGCATGCCAGCCCAATTGTAAATCATGCCCTTCTAGCATTAATAATCTGGTATTTTTCAATACAATCCATTCCTTCATCCACATCAATATTGTTGCCTGCTAGTATAGTTCCCAATTGGGTAATCCAAAACCCCCCTCACCCTTGCATCCTGGAGTAGTTTTATCTTGATTCTTGCCTTTTCCCCCTGCCAAATGAATTTCAACATCATTTTATTTAAATCTTCCAAGTATTTGTTTTCAATCTTATTGGAATCATCTGAAATAAGTATAGTATTTTTGGCAATATGTTCATTTTAATTGTCGCTATTCTAGCTATTAAAGATAGATGTAAGTTTTTCCATTTTTCTAAGTCTATCACAATCTGTTGTACTAATCTCTCGCAATTATCTTCTTCAAGTGTTCCACATCTAGCTGTCATTTGTATCCCTAAATATTTCACTTTTTTTGTAATTTGAATATTTAATTTGTCCATTCATCTTTTCTTTTGTTTTTCTGTCATGTTTTTCACCAAGATTTTTTTTTTCTTTGTTTATTTTCAATCCTGCTACTTTGCCAAACTCCTCTATTTCTCTAATCAACTTCTTCCAATATAAAAACCAAATCTTCTGCGAAAGTTTGTAATTTATATTCTTCCTTTTTTATTTTCATTCCCTTTATTTTCCTAATGTTTCTATTCAACACTTCCAAAGTCAATACAAACAATAATGGGGATAACGGACAGCCTTGTCTGATTCCTTTTTGAATGTTAAAGTTTTCTGTCAATTCTCCATTTATCATTACTCTTGCTGTTTGCTTGTTATATATTGCCTTTAGTGCTTTAGTAAACCTATCTCCAAAACCCATCGCCTCCAATTGCATCAACATAAATTGCCAATTCACATTATCAAACGCTTTCTGTGCATCTAAAAACACTAATGCCATTTGTTTCTCTAAGTAGGTTTCATAGTATTCCAGAGTATTCAATATTATCCTCATATTATTTTTTATTTGTCTCTTGGGTAGAAATCCATTTTGATCTGAGTGTATAAAATGATTTAAATATCTTTTACTTTTTCTGCCATTATTGAAGCAAATATTTTATAATCGTCATTTAGCAGAGATATTGGTTTATAATTTTTTATTTGTTGTGGGTCAGTATCTTCTTTTGGTATAAGTGTAACATATACCTCTGTCCATGAATCAGGTACCTTATTTTTTGTCAAAACCTCATTCAATACTTCCAACATTGTAGTAGAAATTACTTCCTGTATCGTCTTATAAAATTCAGCTAGTGACCCACCCAGTCTGGGAGCTTTCCCAATATTTTGTCTATTTATTGCTTCTCTCAGTTCCATCACTGTTATTTTCTCATCTAACATGGTCTTTACTTCATCAGGTATTCTCGGTAATTCTGCTTCTTGTAAATATTGCTGTACTTAGCTTTCTAATATTGCCTCTTGATCATATAGTTTCTCTTAGTATCTCTGTATTATTTTTTAATTTTCAAAATAATTCTGTTTAGCCTGTTCTGTATGTACCATAGTTAATAAAGTATGAGCTTGAGGTAAAGTGCAGGGTTCTGGCCCTGCACTTCTGATTGGCTGTTAAGCGGCCAGTTCGGATTGGTTAGTTCTGAGGAATCCGATTGGCCCTTAACAGAGGATTATTATTAGTTAAAAGAGCTAGCGTTCATAGCTCGCTATTGGACAACTCTCACAAGGGTTGCCTATATAAGGCAGAGTTCACTGTTGTTTTTTGAGAAGTCAATATGCAATAAAGAGCTGAAAGTTCACATTCAGAGGCTGTCTCCATTTACTCCGACCCATGTCCAAGTACTTAATACTGGCGACGAAGGTGGGATGTGGAGACATCTGAACCTAAGAAGCCAGGAAGTAATATCGAGCACGTGATAAGATGACGCCAACAATGGAACCATGTCCGACAGCATCCTACCACCCTCTCCGTTCGATCCAAATCAAGAGGATTGGGAATCCTACATGGAACACTTCCAAATGTTTCTCGAGATGAATAATTTGAAGGACGCCACACCAGCAAAGAAGCGGGCACTGTTCCTGACGCATTGCGGCCCAGCTGTATTTAAGATGGCTAAAGCACTCGCCAAACTTCGAGAAGTGAAAGGCATGAGCTGGGACGACCTCGAACCCATCCTGAGAGACCATTATGTGCCAACCGTGCCTATACTCGTGAGACGCCACGAGTTTTATCAGAGAAACCAACGAAAAGGAGAGAGCATGGCTGATTTCGTGGTGGACCTCCGAAATTTAGGGGGCCTCTGCGGGTTCACCGATTTAGAAGAAGCACTAAGAGATCGAGTAATTCTGGGATTAGATGCGCTAGGCATGCAAAGCAAGCTGATGGCGAACGACGACATCAGCCTTGCTGACGCCATCGCCAAAGCCACGGCTGTGGAGGCGACCAAAAAGTCAGCTGCACAATTCCGGCAAAGCCGCACTCTGGCAAAACCACCAACTGGCGAAATCTTACCCAACTCAGAAGGGCAGCTCTCAACAACGCACCACGAGGACCTCTCTTCATCATCAGACAGCGACGAAGAAGGGGTCCATCGACTGCGGTCCCTAAGCCCTTACGCCCTTGCACTGGCTGTGGAGCAAACCATGCCAGGGCCGAATGCAAATTCCGTGATGCACTCTGCCATGAGTGCGGGAAATGAGGCCACATCAGCCGGGTCTGCCACAGCTTACCAGGACCCAGCCAGGCCTCAAAAGGGGCCAACTATCGCCAATCGACAGGAAACCGTCCTGTAAGGCGAGAACCAGTAAACCACTCCTACAGAAATCGAGCTTTGCAAAAAGAAGAGGCTCACCATACTATCACTATAGGTCACGCCTCAGTTTTGGACACTAAGAAAATTCGAGTCACGGTAGCCATCGAGAACCAGCCTTGCCACATGGAGGTCGACTCAGGATCGTCCCTCTCAATGGTGTCCTGGAAGACACTCAAGCAACTTATCCCCACAATCCAACGCCAAGATCTCCAATTTCAACGCCTCATCCTCAAGGACTACCAAGGAAATCGAATCCCTGTTGTCGGGTCCTGCCGAGTCCGAGTCTCCTTCAAAAAGCATACAGCGTACTTACCTCTAACGATCATCGATAGAGATAGGCCTAGTCTATTAGGCCTCCAATGGTTCGCACCATTCGGCACCGAAGTGGCCGGCGTGAACCGAGTCGGTGGTTGTGAGTGGGAGGAAGACCTTATTTCTGAGTTCAGCGACGTCTCCGCGGACCGCTTAGGCGAGTATAAAGGGACCCCAATCTCATTTAGTCTAGATCAAAAAGTAGCCCCTATTCGCTTGAAGCCCCATCGAGTTCCATTTGCTCTTAAAGCAAAGATCGACAAACAACTCGACAAGCTAATTGCTCAAGGGGTGTTGAAGCCCATCGATCACTCTCCATGGGAAACCCCTATTGTAACACCCATTAAGCCAGACGGGTCAATCCGAATTTGTGGGGACTACCGGGCCACTTTAAACCACGCCCTACAGCAGAATGCGTATCCAGTTCCAGTGGTGCAGCACCTCCTTCATTCCTTGGGGGGCGGAAAGGTTTTCGCTAAATTAGATTTAGCTCAAGCTTATCAACAACTACCAGTGGATGAAAAGACGGCCCAAGCCCAAACAATTGTAACGCACAGAGGTGCCTTTAAATGTACCCGATTGCAATTTGGGGTTAGTGTAGCCCCGGGGATATTCCAAAGCCTCATGGAAAGGTTGTTACAGGGAATCAAGGGCGTGGTTCCATATTTTGATGACGTATTAATTGCAGCCCCTACCAAAAAAATCTTACAGGATTGTTTGAAATGTGTTCTTAAAAAATTCCAAGAGGCAGGACTTAAGGTGAAAAAAAAAATGTCACTTATATGCTGACAGTGTTGAGTTTCTCGGGTATCGGATTGATAGCCAGGGCATTCATCCTACCGAAAGTAAATTAACGGCAATAAAAAACACTCCCAGGCCACGAAACAAGGCCGATCTCCAGGCATTCTTAGGCCTCATTAATTTCTATAATGTATTTTTACCGCACAAGGCGACTGTTGCTGAACTGTTACACCGGTTATTAGATAAAAAAGCATTGTGGGTATAGGGTTACCGGGAAGAACAAGCGTTCTGGAATGTTAAAAAACTGCTCACATCTGACTCTGTACTTATGCAGTATAACGAGACTTTGCCGTTAGTTATAACCTGCGATGCATCGCCCTTCGGGGTGGGCGCCATTTTGAGTCATGTACTGCCTAATGGGAACGAAGCCCCTGTTGCATACTTTTCGAAGACTCTTTCACAAGCAGAGCGGAACTATGGACAAATTGATAAAGAAGCTCTCGCAATCGTTTCAGCTGTAAAGAAATTTCATGAATATGTGTATGGAAGGACATTTATCATTATGACTGACCACAAACCGTTGCTAGGGATAATAGCCGGGGACAAGCCAACCCCCTACATATTATCCCCTAGAATGACCCGATGGTCAGAATTCCTAGCTGCTTATAATTATCGCCTTCAATATCGCCCGGGGAAAGCCATTCCCCACACCGACGCATTAAGCCGAGCACCGCTTCCAGAGACTCTCGACGATCTGGCACCAACGACAACCACGTTGCAGATCGAAACACTCAACTCGCCGCCTATGACCGCCCGAGACATCGCGAGAGAAAACAAACGAGACCACACCCTAGCTCGAGTCCTAGGCTGGGTAGAACGCGGATGGCCATTGGACCAAGTCCCAGATGACTTCGCGCCATTCAAATATCGACAGACTGAACTTTTTTCCCAAAAAGGCTGTATCATCTGGGGCGATAGAGTTGTTATCCCAGAACAACTCCGGAAGACACTGATACAAATTCTGCATGAGGGCCAACCCGGCATCGTGCGGATGAAAGCGCTTGCACGAAGCTATGCATGGTGTCTGGGCATGGACCGGCAAATCGAGCAGTGGGTCAAAGCATGTACCAATTGCCAACAAGCCAGCAACACCCTACCAAAAGCCATGCCTACTGAATTGGAGATGCCACGTGGACCCTGGTCCAGAATCCACCTGGATTTCGCGGGGCCAACCAAAGGATATACCTTCCTGCTGACAGTCGACGCATACTCCAATTGGTTAGAAATTCATCGTATGACGGCTACAACTTCCGAGGCAGTGATCAAGATCCTAAATAGACTCTTTGCAACCCATGGATTGCCTGACATCCTGGTGTCCGATAATGGGCCACAGTTTACGGCACTAATGTTTGAGCAGTACCTCGCTGACCGCGGCATCCGCCATGCGCTCACCTCGCCTGTGCACCCTGCGACCAATGGCCGAGCGGAACGCATGGTCCAATTTGTTAAAAAGACTTTGCAAAAAATGGACTTTGACAATATCGATGACAAGGTCAACCAAATTCTCTTTTTGCAACACATAACTCCACATAGCATCACCGGCAGAACTCCCGCGGAACTACTGATGGGATGAAGACTCCGTTCCCACCTCGACCGGTTGCACCCTGCTTATGAACTGGAAAAGCCAATAGGATCCAGTGGCCGCTATCGCACCTTCCAGGTAGGAGACCACGTTTACGCACGAAACTTATCAGGCGATCCGTTATGGATAGAGGCAACGGTAGTACGAGTGACCGGCCCCAAATCCTGCGTAGTGAAATGCTGTGACAATAGACTGTGGAAATGGCATATTGACCAATTACAGTCACGACTCACAACGGCCAGTCAACAACTCCCCCATGACCAAACCGAGGGGGGGGAGGTACAGAAGAAGATGACGTTCCAGGGAACCTGCTCGAAGGGAGTGATGAATTAAATGAGACTCAGAAAATGGAGCAGGAAGGAGAATTGTTTGCACTGCAAGAAATTGCATCTGAGCGAGAAGCAGATCCACTGCCAAACAACAATCTATCTCAACAGGATTGCAATCAACCCGTCCAACAAAAATCCGAAAGACTTAAAAGACAACCGTCCTATTTAAAGGACTATATAACTACACCATAATTAAGAAGCCAGGGGGAAGGGGTGTTGTGTATGTACCATAGTTAATAAAGTATGAGCTTGAGGTAAAGTGCAGGGTTCTGGCCCTGCACTTCTGATTGGCTGTTAGGTGGCCAGATCGGATTGGTTAGTTCTTAGGAATCCGATTGGCCCTTAACAGAGGATTATTATTGGTTAAAAGAGCTAGCGTTCATAGCTTGCTGTTGGACAACTCTCACAAGGGTTGCCTATATAAGGCAGAGTTCACTGTTGTTGTTTTTTGAGAAGTCACTATGCAAAAAAGAGCTGAAAGTTCACATTCAGAGGCTGTCTCCATTTACTCCGACCGATGTCCAAGTACTTAATATAGCCCCTCTAATCTTTTGTGCCAGTTCTTCTTTTTCCAATAGTCCAATTTTGTTATTTCCATTTGATTATATCCATTTGATTTTTGATATTCTTGTGTGGTGGATATCTTTGTAAATCCTCCTCTAATTTTTTATGTTCTTGTTCTAAAATTTGTTGTGTTTGTCTCTTTTTAATGTTCCTTCTTCTTGTACAGGTTATAATCACACCTCTGGTATATGCTTTCATAGTGTCGCATACATTTTGCAATGAGGTTTCTCCTGATTTATTTTCTTTAAAGAAGAAAACCAATTCTTTTCCAGATTATTAATAAAATCTTTTTCTTTCAAAATTGAATTATTCAAAGTCCATCTTAGTCTTTTCTTCTGCTATTTTATTGTGCTATTTTATTCTGAGTTGTGAGCACTATTATATTCTAAATTGGGGAGATGTTTGGCAAAATTAAATGCTAAAAAGGGCATGGTTGAATTTGCTTTTTAAATCCTTCAGCACTTCTCTAGATAAAAAGTGAAAGCTCATTAAAAAGACCAGTAATACTGTAGAGCTGGGGCAATTTTTGCATTGTCAGTTTGAAACAATCTCAAAATTTCCAATGAAAAGAGGCATGGATGACTTTCCTGCCTTTCTATAGTTGACTAGGTTGGGCCTATTCAGCTCTCTTCTCCCTGAGATCTTCCCTTCCTGGGTGTGCCCTTTCTGGAGAGCTTAAATGACCTCTGG
The DNA here is from genome assembly GCA_033807585.1 of Hydrophis major. Classification (NCBI taxonomy): domain Eukaryota; kingdom Metazoa; phylum Chordata; class Lepidosauria; order Squamata; family Elapidae; genus Hydrophis; species Hydrophis major. Next base: position 126,344,243 of record CM066331.1, read on the forward strand.
GTTTCACTTTATGAGCAAGAATTGGCTGCTGATAGTTATCATTGCATTTTAACTATTTTAATTCCTCAAGATACTCTAGCACCCTGCCTGATTTGTAACTCCAGCTTGCAGGTATTTTTAATCTAATGATTGATATTTAGGGCAGCTTTTTCAAGCCAAGACGCTTTTTGTATTTTTGTACAGGTAATCCTTGACTTACAACAGTTCTTTTAGTGACCATTCAAAGTTACAATAGCACTGAAAAAAGCGACATGACCGTATTTCACACTTACGACCGTTGCAGCATCCCCATAGACACAAGAAGCCAGGTGAGGAGAAGTACCCCTTAACGTGAGTGACATCAAGTTGTTGATACCCACCCAGTCACATGACTACCATGCCACACCCTCAACTAAGCCACACCCACAGAACCGATTGCTAAAAAAATTCAACCCCACCTGTGACCACCTCCCACCTATAATTAACTCTGTTGTTTTTGCTTCAGTCATATTGGTCGAAGGAGATTTAACTCCTGTTGTTTCCTCCCTTGCCAGACCCAGCTTGGATTGCTTATCTCTAAGAAGTGATGTTAACCTGTCAGCTATTGCAATTTGTTGCTTTGCTCGTGACCTTGTGGTTGGCCCGGCTCGTTCTTCATTATTCCTGTCTGCTATAGCTTGAGGCAGCTATAATAAGGGGAAGGATACTGTAAAATATCCATTCCCTCCCCACTCCTGGGGGAAGGTTATTGCAAAATCCCCATTCTCTCCGCATTCTAACCTGCTTTCCAGCTCCGTTCTCCTGTGCAGGGCAACAAAAGAAGACCCAGTCTATCAGCTGAGACTCTGGAAGCAGAGAGTAGATGGGGATGGGGCCAGTCAGAGGTGGTGTTTGCCGGTTCTCTGAACTTCTCAAAATTTCTGCTACTAGTTCTTCAGAACTGGCCAGAACCTGCTGAAGACCCACCTCTGGTTATAATGTACACTGAAGATGACATTTCATTTCGTTGTACGAGGTGCAATGACAATAAAGTAAACTAATAGCTAATTATGTCCATAGCAAAGGAGATAAAAAGGAATAGTTAAATTGATTGTTTTATTCAAAGTGGAAATATTTTTTTCATTTGGATATTATTTCTAGATTTGGTGCTTGTGATGAAAAGAAATGAAACTTTGACTTTGGTTTTGTTGATCAGAAAGATTTGTCGTTATAGAAATGGCTAGTTATATATTAATGTGTAAAAGCAAAAAGTTGAGGTTTTCTTGTACTGTGCTAAGAAGAGTTGGAAATGAATGCCTTTTCCACCCTTGTAATTCACACCCCATTTTCCCCATTCCTTTTCCTTCTCTTAATTTCCTATTTCTACTTTTTTTTCTTTGTGTTTTATATAATAAAACAAATAAACAATGGAAAAAAAATACTAGAATAAGTTCCAGGTGGACACAACAATATAAAATAGGTGGGAAATATTATCAGAATGAACATTTTTAAAATATCTCTCAATAAACTAATCCCAAACCATTAAAATTGAGACTTGATCTCTCTACATAAAGCTCTGGTCTTTTAATATTTGTTCTTAAAAGTAAAATGACAATGACAATTAATTTTCATTAATCTAGTTGCTTTTGCATGTATGTATTTTTGTCCAATATTTTTTAGCTTCTACACATGTCCACCACATATGATAATATGACCCAGGTGTTTGTTGGCATTTCTAACCCTTAGCTGATTTATCTTTAAACACCCTCGCCAATATCGCCAGTGCTAAATGCCATCTATAAAACATCTTATACTAGTTTTCTTTGTATGCAGTTGACATTGTTAACTTATAATTTCTATCCCACAACTTCTGCCATTTATTTAATTCTATTGTATAACCAAAACTTTTTGCCAATGCTATCATTGTCTCCTTCGCTTGTTCCTCTTCTAATTTAATATCCAGCTATACATTTTTTTTATCAATCTTTCTTCTGTTCCAGTTAGTATCTTATCCAGTTCTGTCAATTCTCTATAGAAACCATATAATTTTACATCTTTTTCATATCTAGATTGTATTTGCATGTGTGAATGCCAAACCATTTCCATCCCTCGCTCATCCAATTCTTGTTCAGATTTGAGCTCACCCTTTTCATTCAAAATATCTTTGTATTTGACCACATTTCCCATATTAAAAACGTTTGAATGGATAAGTGCTTCCATTGTTGAAAGCCACACTGGTTCTCTGATTTTCTCCCATACTAGCAATAAAGCATTTCTTATATAGTATCATTGAAAGTAATCATGTATCTTATTTTTCCCATACCATAGAAAGCATGCCAATCCAATTGCAAATCATGTCCCTCCAAGGTCAGTAATCTTGTATTCCTCAATATGATCCATTCTTTCATCCATGTTAACACCACTGCCTGATAATATAATTCCCAATTAGGCAGTCCAAAACATCCACTCATTCTTTTGTCCTGTAAAATTTTTAAATTAATTCTTAAATTAATTCTTGTTTTTGCCCTTGCAATATAAATTTTAATATTATTTTATTCAGATCCTCAAAGTATTTTTCCCAACTTTGTCAGGCCTGTTTGAAACAAATACAGTAAGCTTGGTAATATATTCATTTTAATTATGCCTATCCTTTCTATTTGTGATAATTGCAAATCTTTCCATTTTTCTAAATCTGTCTTAATTTGTTGTAACAATTTATAATAATTATTTTCTTTGATTGTTACACATCTTGTGTTAATTGAATCTCTAAGTATTTTACTTTCTTGGTAATCTGAATATCTAATCTCTTCATTAACTCTTTTCTTTTTTTTTGGTTTATCTGTAATATTCTTCACTAATTTTTTTTCTTTGTTTATTTTCAGTCCTGCCACTACCCCATAGTCTTCTATTTTTTCCATTAGTTTAAACCCTGTTTCTTGTGGGTCTTCTAAAATAAAAACTAAATCATCTGCAAATGCCTGTAGCTTATACTCTTCCTTTTTAATTTCCATACCTTTTATCTGGCTATCTTGTCTAATATTTATATTTAATACTTCCAAAGTCAATACAAATAGTAATGGTGACAAGGGACATCCTTGTCTTATACACTTCTTAATGTTAACCTTTTCAGTCATGTCTCCATTACCATTACTTTTGCGGTTTGTTTATGATATATTGCCTTGATCATTTTAATAAATCGGTCCCCAAAATCCATCTCTTTTAACTGCCAACATAAACTGCCAATTCACATTGTCAAATGCCTTCTGTGCATCTAAAAAGATTGATGTCATCTGCTTCTCTGGGTGTGCTTCATAGTACTCCAGTGTATTCAAAATTATTCTCATGTTATCTTTAATTTGCCTCTAAGATAAAAAGCCATTTTGATCTGAGTGTATAAACCAATTTTAAAATCCCTTTAGTCTTTCTGCTATAATTGGTGCAAATATTTTATAATACACATTCAATAACGATATCAGTCTATAATTTTTAATCTGTTGTAAGTCTGAATCTTCCTTTGGTATGAGAGTAATATATGCTTCCATCCAAGAGTTGGGTACTTTCACCTCTAGCAGTAAGTCATTAAATACTTCCAACATTACTTAGAGGGTCTTGTAGATCTTTATATAGTTCTGCTGGTCCTTGTGTTTTGCCATTCTTTTGTCTTTTAATTGCTTCTGTTATTGCCATCATTGTTATTCTCTCTCCTAACATTGCTTTAACTTTTCTGATACTGTTGGTAATTCTGCTTTTTGTAGGTATTGTTTTATTTTATCTTCTAAGATTGTCTCTTGTTGATATAGTTTTTCATAGTATTTTTACACTATTTTCATTTTGTTTTCATTTTGATGATGATGTGTCCCTTCATCATCTATTAATTGGTGAATCAATTTCTTTTCTTTCTCTTTTTTCAGTTTGTATGTCAACCATCTTCCTGCATTTTCAAAGAAATTTTGCTTAACACTTTGGATTTTTTGCACTAGTTCCTCTTAATCCATCAAATTCAGCTTGTTTTTTAAAATTTCATTTGCTTTTTAATTTTCTTTTGTTGTGGGTCTTTCTGTAATTCAGTCTCTAGTCTCTTATATTATTCTTCTAACTTTTTTTGTACTTGTCTCTTCTTTTTACTTCTCTTTCCCATATATGTTATCGTTAATCATCTAATATACGCTTTCATGGTATCCCATAAGTTTTGGAGTCAAGTTTCTTCTTTTCTGTTCTCTTTAAAGAAAAAATCCAATTCTTTTTCCATAAACTGAGTATATTCTTTTTCTTTTAATATTGTTTGATTCATTGTCCATCTCAACTTCCTTTTTTGTCCTTTCCATATAGCTTTAATCAGATTGTGGTCTGCCCATATCCTTGTTTCAATATTTATTTCTTGTATGTTGGATCTTAGCTGTGATAGCCACATCATACCTATTCTAGAGCAGGACATGTGTCTATTTGAATAAAATTAATATTTTTCTTTCTCAGGATAGGTCTCTCTCCATACATCTTGAATGCTTAGATCTTCCACCATTTTAAAAAAAGGCTTTTGGGAGTATTTTCCTAAGTTTCTTATTTGTTTTCATAGTTTTATAGTCCAGTTTTGCATCCACAATTGCATTAAACTCTCCTACTATACATATGTTTTGATACTCCAATTCTATTATCTTCTTATGTAATTTATCATAAAAATCTTCTTGATCACATAAAATTCTTCTTGATCAGTGCATAAATTACTACCAACATTACCTACTTGCCATTCAACATTATCTCCACCATCAAGTTCCTTCCTTCTTCATATATAAAAATTTGTTTAGTGTTTATTGTCTCTTATATACAGTGCTACTCCTCTCTTACTTTGTTGTGCCAGTGAAGCATACAACTTCCCAATTTTAGCTCTTCCAATATCTTATTATATTGTTTTTAATATGAACTTATTGTAGACAAATTATATCCAATTTTAGTTTTTCTAGTTTACTAAAAATTATTTTCCTTTTTATTATTGCAGAGTTCAGTCCATTTATGTTAATTGACAGTAATTTTGTTTCTTCTTCCATGTTTTTACTTATAGATAGGATTTGCTGTTCTAGTTGTCCTTGCCTTTCTTGGTTCTTTGGCTCTTGCTCCTTCTCTTATGATTCTTTCCTCCAAATCTCTTTCAACCTCTTTTTCTTGTATTTCCTTCTCTTGTGCAGTTTCTTCTTGGCTTCTGATCTCGTTTTCCTCCCTCACTCTCTCTTCCTCCTGTGGTTTCAAGTAATGATCATAAAATTGTTCTGCCTTCTCTATTGAGTCTAATCTATATCTCTGCTCCTGCCAAGTTACCAATATTCCCTCTGGTATCAGTCATCTAAAGTTCACTCCATTTTAAATTAAAGTTTGGTCAAAAACTGATACTCCTTCTTTAAATCTCTAACTCTTCTTGGGATTTGTTTTAGGACCACTATCTCTTTTCCTTTATATTTTAAGGGATCATCTCTTGCTCTCTGCATGATCTCTGTTTTTATTGTTTTTTTGTTGTTGTTTTTTGTAAACCTCACATGAACCTCTCTGGGGAGTTTGTTTCTCATTGCATATCTAGTATGTACTCTAAACACTTTTTCCATCTCTGTCAAAAAAAATATATCCCTAGTTACCTCTAGGTGCCTTGTGAATAACTCTGCCATTTTCTCCACTAGGTTTTTCCCCTTTTCTTCTTCCACATTTTGAAATCTCAAATAAAAATTTTCCTTATCCATTTTTAATATTATTTTGTCCTTTCCTTGCTCTTGTCTGCTTGTAGTCAAGTTGTCCCACTCTCTTTTTTGTTGATTCAGCTCTATTTTTTGTATACATTGTCCATTTTTTGCTATCATTTGTTGGTGGGTCTCTATTTTCCCTTCTACTTTCTCTATTTTCCCTTTTATTCTCCCTACCATTTTCTCCATTCTTTCTTTCATGTCCTCATGGAGTACTTATACCATATTTTTTTAAATTCTGATTGCTGCATATTTGCTTTTTCTTGCTAAAGTAGAGCATCCAAACTTCTTTGGCCTGCAGGGCTGGAGGCTGCTGAAGAAGATGCTGAGGATGGTGCAGATGTTGTTTTCTTCATTTTAAAATATTTCAGTATTTATAATTCCCAATGATTGAAAACTATTTCCATTGTTATCCCAAGGAGTTATAATCTGAAACTGGCTTGTCACTCTTTTGAGCTTTCTTTTTACTTCAGGTTCTTCAAACCCTAATCCAATTTCATGTAGGAAAAAAGTTAATAATTTATAATCCAAATAGGCCCACCACACCCAAAAGTTCCACCACCAGCAGGTTTATATCCAAAGGGAGAGTTCACCGAACAAAAAAGGGAAACAAAAAAAAAAAAAGGAAAAAAGATCCAAGCAGAAGGGGAATATTCAACTTCTGCTGACTTTATATGTTAACTTTTATTTAAGTTCCAAGAGCTACACTTTTTTCCCTCGAAAATAAAGTCTCATTGTTCTGCTCTCTATTTTAATTCATCAGTCAAAACAGCTCCTTATTATTTTGTTCTGAAGCTTCAAGGGTATTTTTATTAAATAGTATAATTTCCCTTCTATTTTCACTTCTGCCTTAAGGTGACACTGATGCTCTGCTTCTCCCTTCTTTCCCTCTTTATATGCTGTTATCCAGTAAAAGTTGCAAAGTGAAGTAGTAAAATATTAAATATATTTAAAACATAGTTCCGTATAGTCTTCTATGTTATCCATATAGTCTTTTATGTTATCCAAAAGTTCTAGGTTGGTATTCTATTCTATTTGAAATACTCAGTCCAGCTTCTTAAATAAATTCTTTCAGCAAGTCCTTTAGACAATTTCCTGTTGTAATTATGGCTCTTAACTGCTCTCCTTGCAGCTTTCCTTCTGGAGGTGGAAAGCAAAACCACCTCCTCTTTTAGGTCTCACTTTCCCTTAATTATATTCCAGATTTCAGTATGCAATTCAATTAAAAAAATATCTCACCCTGGTCTCATACCAACTTCTTCTTTCACTTTCTTTTTGGTGAAAATTGCTTCAGAACAGCTGCAATGGCCATCTTCATTGCTGCCAGATTGGAAAGCCTTCTCCAGCTGATCAGGGAGTTTGCGGGCTCCCTGTAATCAATGGAGTGTGCTCTCTATGATCCTCACCCCTTCAAGGCAATTTAGGTCTGTTAGGACCCCTCTGACAGCTGAATATTGATGGTCCCCGCAGAGCTCTCTGTGAGGCATGTTATGTTGCTGGGGCTTCAGCCCCGCCCTGTCAAAAATGTGCTCCTTTGATAGGTGCAGGAATACACTAAGATTTAAATCAATACAATCTACTGCACTGAATTTCATTGGATTGGATCTATTTCAGAATATTCTCCATATGGTTATTTGATAAAATTTTGTATACCACTGACATCATCTTCAGTAAAAAGGTTAGAATAAGTGGTAATTATTGTGTGTTAGGTTATTATTGCTTTATTAAATATGGCAATGATATAATATTATTCAGTTACTTTGGTCTGTCAATCTTCTTCTTCTTCTTCTTCTTCTTCTTCTTCTTCTTCTTCTTCTTCTTCTTCTTCTTCTTCTTCTTCTTCTTCTTCTCCTTCTCCTTCTCCTTCTCCTTCTCCTTCTCCTTCTCCTTCTTCTTCTTCTTCCTCCTCCTCCTACTACTACTACTACTACTACTACTACTACTACTACTACTGCTAGCATATTCCCACAGATGCAGGGTCCACATTTCAGATCATTGAACACCACTTTGTATAATCAGCTTCATCTCCAAGGTGCAGGCCTGCGGCTTGCATGTCTTTGTTGATGGTGTCTCACCATCTCTGTTTTGGATGCTCACAAGGTCGCTGGCCATTGACTTCTAGTTGGTAGGTTGTCTTGGCAATGGTGGAAAATGCTGCTCTCTGGATATGTCCATATCCATGGAGCTGGCCTTCTCTCATCTTCTCTGTAATTGGTGCCACACCAAATTACTTTGGTCTGTCAATATATATATATTGATTCTTCGAGGCTCACTGAAGTTAATTATTTTGTGTCCATAGAAAATACAAAACAGTATGAGAAAGATAGAATCATAAAGTAAAAAGTTTCTCAGCTCACATTATCTCTGGAGACAGAGGAAGAGGATTAAAAACAAAACCAAAAAAAAAGGAAAAATAATATTGTAAGAAAGTAAATAAGAATAAAAAAAAACATGACATAGAGAAAAGGGCACAGCAGGTTAGCTAGCTTTAAAATTTATCTGTGGCTGGGATTATTTATAAAGAGACTTGAACAAATTTTTAGCGAGAGAGATTCTGAAAAAAAGTTAGCTGTTTTATTCAGTTTTGTAGAACTTGGAATGTAGCTTAAGAAGAAGTTTATATTCTTCTAAGTGAAACTCTTCCGATTCAGCTTTGCAGAACTAGTAAAAATAATGCAAGGATATTTGGTGCCAAAACCTTTATGAGATGTACAGTGCCACAAGCACAAGAAGAAGAAAAGAGTCAGTTGCAGCAATACACACAAACTTACAAGACTGGCTGAATCCTACAATGCCAAATTATACTTTAAGAAATTAGCTGCTTTGTGGAACTTTGAAAGAAAATATTTCAAAAAGGTTTTAGGCAGGGTTAAGATTTAAGGAAGGACTGGAATCATTATCACTGTAAAACTGGTATTAGAGATAACACAGAGCTGCAATCAGGAGTACAAGCAAGTATGAATAATATTGCACTAGTACACAAAAATAATAACCTGCCAAAATAAACTGTGCTATCATTGTGGCAGAGGTCAATGCAGATTTAAAGGAGCAGTGTGCAAAATTTTTTAATAAAGTAAGACATATTTAGAAATAGTGTTCCAAAATTTGAAGTGCTCACAAAGAAGAGAGAGAATTGATTTTCCAAAGCACCAGAAAGCAAGATAAGAAACAATGGATAGGAACTAATTAAGGAGAGAAGCAACCTTAGGACTAAAGAGAAATTTCCTAACAATGAGAACAATTAACCAGTGGAATGGCTTGCCTTCAAAAATTGTGGGTCCTCCGTGACTGGAGGCTTTTTAAGAAGAGACTGGATAGCCTTTTGTCTGAAAAGGTATTGACTCTCCCAGGATTGGGATCCAACCGGTGCACTACTGGTTTGGTGATTTTACATTTTGCGCACGTGTGTACTTTGTACGCACACGCTCCTGATGCGTGCTGCGTGTGAGTGTATATCATCATCATCTAGCTGCCTGGACAGCTGAACAGCACTGCCCACAGGTGCGCAGCAGTTGAAAAAGGCCTTTTTTCCTGCTTTTTCAACCACAGCTGTGTCACACAAAGCAACTACAGTTGAAAACACAGGAAATAAAGGTCAGCTAAGAGCCCGGGCCAAAAAATAGCAGGCATAGAACTGGTTCTATGTATGCTTTCTGTTTGCTGCTTTTCAGAGCAACCGGTTCTACAGAAGTGGACAGAACCGGTAGAATCCCACCCCTGGATTCTCCTGCTTGAGCAGTGGTTGCTCTAGAAAATAGTCTAGATAACTTACAACTCTGTTGTTCTGTTCTTCAATCTTTCAGGAAAAAAAAAAACATTTGTGAAAGTTACAGAACCAAGCCATTATTTTAAAATAAGTATGGTATAGAGTAGTGAAATGAAAATGAAACAGGGATAACTAATCTGGAAATCCATAACATAAAAGATGAAATGAATGTAATCAGTAGAAAAGATACATGCATATGGAGAACAAGGATCTTCAAACTTGGCAAGTTTAAGTCTTGTGGACTTCAACTCCCAGTATTCTTGAGCTAACATGACTGGAGGATGAATTCTGGGAGTTGAAGTCCACAAGTCTTAAAGCTGTCAAGTTTGAAGACCCCTGGTTTGGAATCATGTATCTTTGTCTTGTACTTTTTTGACAGTTTCTTCTTGAAAGACCAGTGTACAATGCCTAGATGCTGATAATGCAATCTGCAAAGAACAGAGATTTCAGAATTTAGCTTATTCAATCATACAAATGTAAGCCTCAGAAACTGTAATTATCCCTCCCTCCCTTTTCCTTTCTCTGTTCTTCTATCTTATATGTCAGGAGCTTCCTGTATTTACATATCAAATTAGTTTCTTTTTTTCTTTTAATTTTTAAAAAATATTCTGCAATTAAACTTTTCTTCAGTATACTGTTGTCTTCTTCCAGATGTCAATTCATTAAAAAGATTGTTGAATAATTAGTAATATTTTTACTTGACAAATAGATTATTTTTATTTTGTTATAAGGAAAGATCTTGCGACTGATTTTCTCTGTGATTAGGAGTTTGCTAACTATTCTCTACATTGCCTGGAACGTTCTCTCTTTTTCTTCACTATTTTCATGAATGTGTCGGGGTTTTTAAATATATACTACTGGATTGCAATGTACATTCTGCTTGTACCAACAGTCTTTACAGATGTAGTGTGCATTTTGCACTACAGAGAAAGAGAGAAGAATTGTTAGGGATAACATTGTTTACCCTAACTGGTTTAGGTAAAATAATAAATATGTAATCATAGTTTATAAGTTAAAGTGTCTGCAACTTTAAATATGGGAATGTAATTAGGGGAGTGGTTGTGAAAGCACTTTAAAAGAAGCAAGACGACAGCTTGCTCTCTCTCTCTGGCTTTGATGATCCCTAATTACTGCATGGACTCAAGACTGCATTGCTGCAACGGGAGAGAAACAAAGGACTGATTTGTAAGTGAACTGACATAGGATATTCTGCATGGACTTTGCTAACTGAATATCATTGAATGGACTGACTAAATGATACATGACTATTGGACTGTTATTTTGACTATGCTATGAACTCATAATGGAATAAACTATATTTTTGATAGCACAAGCGTATCTGTTATTTTTACTGTATGTTAACAAACATACAAGCTTATCTCACTCATTTATCTGTGTGCCTATCTGACTAACGCTGCACATTCTGTTTAGCTTGTCTCCCTAACCATGGTTAGGGAACCCAGGCTTAACACTGGTTATGGGCCCAGAGGCTGCAAAGTCAGTTTAACTAGGATAAAACAGATTTATGTAAAAAGTGAGAGTTTGTGTTGTTAAACATTACAGTAAACAGACAGCTGTGTTTTATTAATTATAGTTTTATATCCATATAAAGAAAACATGGCACAAGTCAATCTACAAAGTTTGTCCCTTATATCCAAGCTGGATGGAACAAATTATGTATCATGGTCTATGAAATGTAGTCTACTTCTATGTAGAGAAGGTCTGTGGAACATAATTGAAAATCCACCAAACGTAGAGGAATGGGATCCAGAGGATGATGAAGATAGACTAAAAATAGAAAATTTTATGCATAAAAATGAACAAGCTATTTGCATAATTGGATTAATATTAACTGACAAACAACTTGTTCATATCCACGGAGAGCAAACAGCTATTGGGTGTTGGCAGAAGCTGAAGAGGATTTATGTCCGAGATAACGTTGGTGCACACATAAATCTAACACGGAAGCTTTTCAGTACGCATCTCCAGACAAATGGTGATATGCTAAGTCATTTGAAAACTATGCAAAGCATTTTTCAAGAACTGCACGAGAAAGAGCTTATTTTCTCTGAACTACACCAAGTCTACATAATTCTATCTTCACAAGAAGAAAGTTATGACAACTACGTCACTTCCCTTGAAATATTGCCAAAGGAAAGCCTAACTTTAACTGATATAACTGGCAGATTGATTGAAGAGGCCAGAAGAAGACTTGAAAGAGACCAGTTAAGGAGGGAACAACCTCAAAAAGAAGAAAATAAATCTCCTACTGCATAGGCAATTAAAAAGTGCTTTAATTGTGGAGGAAGAGGACATTTGGCAAGATTTTGTAAAAAAGCAAAACGCCAGAACGCTGGCCAGAATACTAAAAGTCATCAAAAGATAAATAAAAATTTAGAGTTAGCCATGTATACTAACGGAGCTGTAAAAAATAATTTATGGGTGGTTGACAGTGGAGCATCCCACTGTATAACAAATGATAACAAAAATTTTATTAAAATGTCCCAGAGTACACAGCAGATATCGTTAGCCAATGGCTGGAAACTGAAAGCTATAGGTCAAGGTATAGCATATTGTTCTTTTATAAAAGAGAATGTAAAAATGTTATATGTACCACAACTTAAGTTTAATTTAATTTCAGTTAGAATTTTGGTTAAACTAGGATATGTAGTTACATTTAAAGGAGTTAACTGCATAATTGAGAAAGAAGATAAGAAAATTACTGCATCTTTAAGAGGTGAATTATATGTATTAAATGATAGTGGTTTAAAGGTGGCTAACATGATTTATGATAATAAGAAACCTCATGATGAATGTATTCACTTGTTACACCGAAGGCTAGGGCATTTAAATTTTAAAATGCTTAAGAAAACTGTTGAATTATCTAAGGGAATAAGTTTGAAACCTTGTAATAAGTATTTGCAATGTAATGCCTGTAATCAAAGCAAGAGCAAGGTCACACCAGCTAATAGAGTTGATGGATTTACTATCAAAGAACCTTTAGAAGTAGTATTTGCTGATTTAATAGGTCCGAAAAAACCAAGTGTAGGAGGAGCTCGATACATGCTAAGTATAATGGACCACTATTCTAGATATGGGTTTTGCTATTTAATGAAAAGCAAAACTGAAACGTATCTAAATCTCTTTAATTGGATAAAATTTGCTGAAAGGAAAACTAAAAAGAAATTAGTAACTCTTATAACAGATAATGGTGTGGAATTTACAAATAATAAATTCCAGAATAGACTTAGAATGTTAGGTATTCAACATAAAAAGTCTGCACCTTATAGGCTACAACATAATGCCTTTATAGAGAGATGAGGCCAAACACTACAGTCAATGGCACAAACTATGATGTCTGATTCAGGATTACCTGACAATTTGTGGGGAGAAGCAATAATGTGTGGTAATCATATATTAAATCATGTTGTTAATTCAACAACAGGTGAATTACCATTCACACTGTGGCATGGCACAAAACCTGATTTAAGTTACATGCACACATTTGGAGCACCAGCATGGGTGCATATCCCTTCACAACTCAGACAAAAAGGACAACATAGAGCTAAAAGATTATTTTTTTGTAGGATATAAATCTAATCATAGATCTTATAGATTCTGGGAACCAGGTACATCTAGAGTTTACACCAGTGCTAGTGCAAAATTCCTAGAACATGTAGGATGGAATAGATTAGAGCAAGATTTAAATAATGAAGTAATTATTGAACCCTACAAAAGGCAGAAAGAACAGAATAGTTATAAGAAGAGTCCAATTAAAGAAGAAGTCCACGAAGAGCAAATAGGACTAGAACAAGAGGAAACAGTTGATCAGGAAGAGTTAGATAATCAAGAAGAGTTAATAAATGAAAGTCCACCTGTAAGTCCTGTAATACCTAGACGTACTACACGTGTAACTAGACCACCTGATAGGTATCAAGCAAGTATAGTTTGCCAAGTAACTAAAGTTCCAACTAGAATAGATGAACTTAAGATGTATCCTGCTAAGGATCAGGAGAATTGGCAAAAGGCAATGGAAAAAGAACGAAATTCATTGAAGGTAATGAAAGTATATGAAGATGCTAAATTACCTCCAGGAGAAAAATCCATTGGGTGCAAAATGGATATTTAAAGTAAAAACTGGAAATGATGGGACTGTTACCCATAAGGCTAGGTTAGTAGCTCAAGGATTTAATCAAACTGCATCTGATTACGATGAAGTTTTTGCACCAAGTCTTAAGGCATTTTTAAGAGCAGCATTAGTGTGGGCAGCTAAGAAAAACTATGTCATTAACCATTTAGATGTAGAAACTGCTTATCTGCATGCACCATTGCAGCACACTATATATTTGAAAAAACCAATTATTATAAAAGATAATAAAATAGTAATGATTGTTGGAAACTCAAAAAGAGTCTTTGCGGGTTGAAACAATCTGGCTTTGAGTAGAACCAATATATTGTGAAAGAATTAAACAATGTAGATTTTAAATCTGGTTTAGCAGATCCATGTGTGTTTAAGAGAGAAAATAATGGAACGGTGTCATTATTGTTATTATTTACATATGATATTGCTTTGATAACTAAGACTAATAATGAAGCTAATGAGATTATATCATTATTAACCAAAAAGATAAAATTAAAGCATTTAGGTGAAATTAAAAGGTATCTAGGATTCCCAATTAACAAAACAAAAAATGGATTTAAGATATCTCAAGAAGATAAAATTTGCCAATTAATTAAAACGTATAAAATAGAACTTTGTAAACTGGCAAAGACTCCAATGAGTCAGGAAGTTTGCCAAACTGATGATCAAAATCCAAAATTTGATAAGTCCATATATCAATCTTTGATTGGTAGCTTATCATATATAAGCAATTGGTCAAGGCCAGATATAGCTTATAGTGTTAATCAGCTGGCACGTTTTAATTCAGATCCACATCAATGTCATTGGAAATCATTAAAGAGAATTTTAAGATATCTTAAAGGAACAATGAACCATGCATTGTATATAGAACCAAAGGGTGATTTGAGTCTTAGTGCCTATGCAGATGCAAGTTTTGCAACTGATATAAACACTAGAAAATCAACATCTGGGATGGCTATATTATTTGGTAAGACACTAATAGGGTGGAGGTCAATCAGACAACAGCATATCAGCTTGTCCACGATGGAAGTGGAATTTTCATGTCTGTCATTACTATGCACTGACTTAATTTTGTACAAACAGTTATTATTAGACATGGGTATAACTGTTAAAGATTCCATTATTGTGTACGAGGACAACCAGGCAGCCATAAACTTGGCTACTAGTATTGCTGTAAAAACTAGATCAAAGCATACTGATTTAAGATACTTAAATGTTAGAGAATCTGTAAAGAATGGGCTAATTAAATTGGAATACTGCATGATGGAAGAAAACATTGCAGACCAATTTACAAAAGCTCAAGGAGTAATTAAGTTTAAAGAAAGTTGTAACTACTATGATTTAAAGATGTAAATAGTTATATTATTATATTTATTATTATTTCCTAAAAGGGGAGAACGTTAGGGATAACATTGTTTACCCTAACTGGTTTAGGTAAAATAATAAATATGTAATCATAGTTTATAAGTTAAAGTGTCTGCAACTTTAAATATGGGAATGTAATTAGGGTAGTGGTTGTGAAAGCACTTTAAAAGAAGCAAGACGACAGCTTGCTCTCTCTCTGGCTTTGATGATCCCTAATTACTGCATGGACTCAACACTGCGTTACTCGAACGGGAGAGAAACAAAGGACTGATTTGTAAGTGAACTGACATAGGATATTCTACATGGACTTTGCTAACTGAATATCCTTGAATGGACTGACTAAATGATACATGACTAATGGACTGTTATTTTGACTATGCTATAAACTCTAAATGGAATAAACTATCTTTTGATAGCACAAGTGTATCTGTTATTTTTACTGTATGTTAATAAACATACAAACATATCTCACTCATTTATCTGTGTGCCTATCTGACTAACGCTGCACATTCTGTTTAGCTTGTCTCCTTAACCCTGGTTGGGGAACTCAGGCTTAACTTTTTCTTCCAAAAGTTATATAACAAGAAGGTATGATGCCAGGCTACACAATAATTGGTGGGTAATATGATGGAAAGCCAACAAGCTGAGAAAACAGGAGAATGGAACATCTCAGCCCATACATCGGGAAAGCATGAGAAAGGCTCAGAACAATTCTGGCTTAATTCTGCCAAGAATAAGTTGAACAGGAAAATTGCCTTGATGGGCTTTCAAGATTGATCACCCTACCAGCACTAAAAACCTTCCCAGAATTCCAAGTATTTCTTGTTTCCTGAGTTACCAATCTTGCAACCCTTGACAAGTAGAGCTGAAATAGATAGTAGTCCAAAGCAGATGGAGTCACATATTCTGTCTCTTCTTGATATCCTATTTTTCTTTTCCTCTTTTGATATTTTTCCCCTCTCTCTCTGTCTGCTAAGGAGCTATGGTTCATAAGCTATATGCAAAATAGTAAAGTAATTGCAGTTTCTTCCATAATTTAAAAGCAAATACAAGTAGTTTCTAGTCAGTGGACTTTTTTTTTGCTATGCCATTATTTAGTAAAGCCGTATCTTCTTTCTTCTGTCTGCCCAAAGATAATTAGACTACAATATTCTCATGAGTCCTAAAATACCATTTCACATGATCATATGGCTAAACAACCATGGGATATATTAATAGTTAAGTGTCTAGGAGATTCTCAGTCATCTAGGTCATGGTTGTCCCAAAGGTGCTTTTTCAAGAGGCAACTGGGCTTTCTATTTTTTCTTTGAAGACATTTCACTTCTTATCCAAGAAGCTTCTTCCACTCTGACTGGATAGTGGGCAATGGAAGGAGCAGAAGAAGCTTCTTGGATAAGAAGTGAAATGTTTTCAAAGAAAAACCAGAAATTCCAGTTGCATCTTGAAATAATAGTTAAGCAGTCTCCATTATATTTGAAATGTCAAATTTCTGCCCAGCCTATCACCTTCAGGAAAAAAATAAAACTTTTTATGGTTTTCATCTCAGAATGATAAGTTAAATAAATAAATTGATACAATTTCTCTCCTACCTCTGCAGAAATGGTAGAAACTTAATTACTGGTTTAGTCAATTGCTAATTGGTTGGGTTTTGAAGACTCAAAAATGTAATGGCAGGCAGACTCTGTCAAATAATTATATAGAGCAGGAAAATTCTACTGAGATGACCTTGTTCTTCACATTTAATTAGATGACAGCTGTCTATTAATTCTATTATTCTCACATTACTACTTCAGGATAAAATTTCATTTGATTTTCAGTTTTTTAAAATTAATTTAGAGATTAAATTAATCTCTATCTAATATCTATCTATCTATCTATCTATCTATCTATCTATCTATCTATCTATCTATCTATCTATCTATCATCTTTAAAAACCAGTTAGTTCTAGGGATATAAGGCAGTCTACAATCAGAAAAGAGCAACAACATGAATAAATGTATAACAACAATTGTCCCAAAAACTACAAGCAATTAAACATAATATGCCAAATAATTGGTTCCAAATGATATGTGAATGAATGAGATAAAGACATATGAATAGGTTGATGAAATATTGGCCCCTTTCCTCCCTTGGCCATTCTATATTTCAAATGCTAAATTCAAGAATGCAATGGATATGCACCTCTAACTACACAGGAAAGAAAAACAGCTGATGAGGCACCTCAGGAAAGAGGGGAAATTCATATACAGTATGTAAGGTATTGCCTCTCCTATCCCCTCAAGAAAACAGAACTCTTGAAACAGGCAGAATTTCAAAAAGACAGTGATAGCAAGGAGAATAGGCAGGATCTGAAGTGAAAATGTTAGGTTAAAAGTTGAAGAAACCCCTCCCCTGTATCCAGTCTGACACAAACTAATCTCAAACTAGCTACATAGCTCTCAATGTCCTTCTTGAGCGATGGCAACCAAAACTGCCTTTTCAGTAGGTACAGTGTTTTTACAAACTCAAAGTGCCCCACTAGTTTGGAATCATATCAGGTTTGCATAGATTTTAGTTTCTGGCTTGCTGGAACATACTATTTCCATCCCACCCAAGATAAGCCATCACTCATTCAGCTGGAGTCTTTGTGGCTGAGGAATCACTCCTCATCAGCCATGGCTTGCTTGAAAGTTAGGGTGGTGACATTGTCCCTTCTCTTGTGCTCAGGTGGTACTGGGACTACTAGTTGTGATGCTGGAAGCAGGGGTCTGGGTTTGTGCTATTATACTGGGGTAATCTCAATAAGGCGTCAGGCAGGGAATTCCCCTCCCCCCCCTTAAAAGTAGCAGATGGTAAAGTTAAATTGCTGAAAGTATTGGGGCCAGCAGGCTTGCTTAGGGGACAATTTTCTCTGTGTCTTTAAGGCTTCCAGGTTCTTATGGTCAGTCCACATCTGGAATAGGATCTTGTTCCTCTCTAGAACGTGACGCCTAACAGACAGCATTCTCCCATACTGCCCACTGTTGTTCTGTCAGTCAATTTTTTCAAGGTGTAAGCACAGGGCTATAACTGGCTCTGCTTGTTCTCTGGAGTAGAATAACTCTGACAGCTACATTGCTGGCATCGGCTTCGATTTCAAAAGGCTTTCCTAGATCCAGATGTTTTAGCACCAGCTCAGCGGTGTTCATGGACTACCTGGTTTATCAATTGCATGAACATTGCAGGGGGCTCTCATAACCCAAAGCAGAGCACGTTAGATTGGAAACATTTGAGGGGGCAGTTAAAAGCAGTTTTCCATTCATCCTCCTCTCTAAATCTGACTCTGTAGTAGGTCTCCCGAAGGTCCAATTTAGAGAATATATTGCCCTTTAACAGGTGGGCCAGCATGTCCTTCATGATGGGAAGGGGGGTACACATTTTCTACACATATCATGTTCCAAATCTCTATACAAATGAAGAGACCCCTTCTTCTTCTCCTGAAACAATACCATGTCAGCTACTTTGGATGTCACAGGTTGAATGAAACCCTGAACTAAATTTTTGTCTATGAAGGTGCACAACACTTCCAGTTCTCTGGGAGTTGCAGAATACAATTTTGGTACCTTGGTACCTTGGTCCCAGGGATGATCGTGATAGCACAGTCTGTGAGTCGATGGAGGAGAAGCTCATCTGGACCCATTTCATTGAACATCTCAGCTAGGTCCTGGTCCTCTTCGGTATGCCTTGCGGCAGCTCACCCTTCAAGACCACTGCTTCTTCTCTGCTCAGATTGTTTCCCTCTCATGGCTGCCACCACATGAGACTGGTCCCCGTTTGGGAACTCCAGGACTCCCATTTTCCAGTTCACCCAGGGGTTCCATCATTTTAGCCATGTCAGCCCTAAGACGAGGGGCCATTCCATGCCTGGTGCCATAAAAAAAAAAAAAAAGTCTCAGTATGATCCTGACTGGGTGGATCATAAAATCTGATGGGGTGCCAGTCCCTTCAGTTAGAAGGCAGAAGAGCTACACCCCAGGAAAAAATCCTTCAGAGATCTCTCCGCAGGTGTGTGTTCAGTTAGCCATGTTCCCAGGAAGTGCAACTTTCCCACCAGAGTTGGGTTCCCACCAAGTTCCCAGGAAGTACAACTTTCTCAGCAGGGTTGGGCTCCCATCTTGTGCACCCAGAGTCTAGTAAGGCACTTAGCCTAACTTTCCTCCCTGAGCTCAGGATCAACAGTTCCAGGGGTAGAGTGACCAGCGCTATCAACCTACTTATCAAGGGATAGGCTTTAAAATCACTGTCAGATGGCTCTCGGTCTTTTTCTGATAGAGTCAGAGTTCCACCTCTGCTTTTTGGAGAGGGATGGAACTCCACGATTTGAGCACTCTTCGGGGCCATATCTCTGATGTGCTGCAGGGCTTTGTTGGTTTCCCTCCTGATGGACAATCACTCTTCTTACCTGGGGTTCTCATGTGACACTCTGTATTTTGATGGGCCTTTTTGCCACACTTGGAACAGGCAGTCAAGAATGGGAGGGTTGTTTGGGGCTTGGTGGACTCTCTCTTCTCTTTGGGCATTTTCAGGCTTGTCCAGATCAGTTTTGGTTCCTTACCTGGTTGATCTTGGCCTCCTCTCCAAGGTTGTATCAGTTGTGAAGGTAGTTTGGTGCTCCGTAGGCAATGCAGGGATGGTACAGGCCATCATTCAGCCCATCTTTGAAGCAGCTTACTAGGATGTCCTCTGGCAGTCCATGCAGCAAGCCAGATCTTGGAATTCCTGAGTGTATTCGGCTACAGGGTGGTAACCCTGCTTTACATTTTTGATGTGACCTCTGGCTTTGTGATTAAAGAGCCAGGGGGGTGTTTAAATCTTGATTTCAGGGCTGTCATGAAGTGGTTGAAGTTCCAGAGTTCCACAGTGTTCACATTGTGGAGGGTCACCATACATCAGACCGTGGCCCTTGCAAAGCCAGGGTGATGATCTGACTCTGGCCCTTTCTCAACCATTTTCTTGCATGTAGGACATGGGTAAGGAAGAACCCTAACTGCTGGAAGTCTATGTCAAATGTGGGGCTCCAGTAAAAGGCCTTGGGAAGTTTGTGCCATCTGGGTCTCTGCAAGGAGGGAACTACTCAGCTTCACAAGGTCTTCCAGGGTAGCTGGTTCCTCTGTCCATCCACCAGAGACTGCATTGGGTTGAGCCGTGATGGAGATTTCCCCCATTCATTCTCTCCATGTTCACTTCCCTGGTTAGACATTTTTCCAAGGTCTCCTCTGTAGGGCAAGTGCCTCTCTGGGCTGACTACTTTGTAGATCCTGCCTGTCAGGTCTTGCCTTTGCTATCCCCTCAAGATAGCAGAACTCTTGAAACAGGCAGCATTTCAAAAGGAACTTTTATTGGGAGATAATGATAGCAAGGAGAATAGGCAGGATCTGAAGTGAAAATATGAGGTTAAAAGTTGTAGAAACCCCTCCCCTGTATCCACCCCGATGGGAGCCAATCTCCAAGTGTGAACTTGTTATGAGAACCTGGAGCTGAGAAAGTGATAAGAAGTCATTTTCAGGTACCCATACACGACTCCTCAGATCTCAGACAAAACAGATGGCTCCAAGCTTATTCCTCCCCTCTTCCCAAGAAGATACAGCAAAGTACAGGAAAGACCAAGCTAGTGTTATGGATCATAAAACGTTACCAAGTCCCCCCTCCCACTGGAATGGCAGTGTCCCAGTATCTCTCTCTCTCTCTCTCTCTCTCTCTCTCTCTTTCACACACACACACACACACAAATACATACACACTTCTATTTTGTCTGTGGATCCTAAAAGCAATTGAAAACTAGTGTTAGATAAAACCAAATAGATCTATATGAATGAGAAAAGGCCTAATATTATAAAGTTATCATTTTTATGTAAAGCCTTTTGGCCTCTTAAAGTGCTAGAAAAAGATGGTATAGAAACACGTAGGGGAAATGTGTTTTAAAGATGGGAAATTATTATTTCAAAAACTGCAGAAGGCAATGGCAGTGGCAATTTAGTAAGGCTAATAGCATGCAAAACATACCTACATTTTCATGAAGTAAGGCTAATGTGTCTTCTTTAATTGCAGAGCTGCCACAATGAAATTATTAATAATAATTCCATTTGGTAGCTAAACAGTCACAGGGGATATTTATTTTTATTTTTTATTTTAAAAATGGGTGCTTAGGGCTCAATTAAGTAAAAATGGCTTATGGCTCATAGCTATATTCAGTAAGTCAATTAACAGAGATTTTGACATGAAAAATTACTTCGGGATTGAATACTTTAATCTGTTCTTTAAAAAGAAAGGTGAAGGGAAAGAACAACAAAAGCTGAACCCCAAATAATTCAATTGAAAGATCATCATTAGTTTGTGAAAATATTACTTTTTTTAAAAAAAAGGCAAATCAAATTAATTATGCCATTTGTTCTTTGAATCACTTTGTGCTTCACAAAACTGCTAACAGGGACATTTTCTTTGCTGAATTGTTTCCTTTTCAGCTAAAGGTCCTAATCTCCCCATTTGCCTATTTAAAGTGGTCAAGGTTGAAACAATATTTTCCAAAGCCACTATTTTAATCAACCATTTTTGAACTGGCCAAATTGTACTAGAGACAAATAAGTCCATATAATGGTCAGAAAACTTTTCCTTTATCAGTTTACCCTGAGCCAAGCAAGGCTTAATGATTGGAGTAATGGTTAAAACATTGGGCTAGAACAGGGGTTGCCAACCTTTTGGACCTCAGGGACCACCAAACTCATAATTTTAAATCCCAGGGACCACTTAGTAGTTCCGTGGGCATGGCCTAATTTGTGGGTGTGGCTTGATGGTCATATGCCTGGCTGGGTATGGCTTGTATGTAAATATTATAAATATTGATATAAATATTGAATTTTTCATAAAAAAGAGCAACTTTTACTCAAAATCAAGCAAAACAGGCAGGCAAATTGAGCTGCTCACAGAGTCATAGATTCATTCAGAGATCTATCTATCTGCCATCAGCTAGCTCAGTCTGTCACATAAAATTTGTTTGCAAGCAAACTCACAAAATTAACTCACGACACATCATGCATGTAAATATTGATTTTTTTTATATATATATATATATAAAAAGAGCAATTTTTACCCAAAATCAGGCAAAGCAGGCAGGCAGATTGAGTTGCTCACAGAATCATTCAGTGATCTATCTATCTGCCATTGGCTAATTCAGTCTGTCACATAAAATTTGCTTGCCGTGAGTCTGCATTGAATAATAGAATCTTCAGTCCTAAAGGAGGTTCGGCTGTGCTTAAAAGCATAGCTGAAGATCTAAAGACTAGCTAGAAAGCAAGAAATCCAACCATTTCCTGCTTCCTAGCTAATCTAAATCTCCCAGCACAGCAGAACAGCTGATGGTTGGTAAAATAGCAATTTAGCAGGCAAATTTGCCGGATAAGTAGTGAGTGGGTGGGGAGGGTTCCCGGGGGCCATGTGGGCAGCACAACCTTGTGTTTCTGCACAGCCTGGATTAATTGCTTTGGGGGGGAGTGCTCTGGGGGTGAGATTTCTCTGTGGCCCACCAAAATTTTCTCGCAGCCCACCAGTGGGCTACGGTCCACCAGTTGGCAACCACTGGGCTAGAAAGCAGGAGACCATTCTTAGACACCAAACCAGCTGGTGATCTTGGGCCAGTCATATTCTCTTAGCCCTAGAAAGGAAGCAGTGACAAACCGCTTTGAAATTTTGACAAGTTGCCAGGACTCAACACTGAGCCGAAAGCACAAAAAAGGAGATTAAAAGTAATTTTTTATTTTTAATTATCATTTCAAAGAATCCTCCATAAGAGACAGTTGCAATTAGACAGAAAATATAGAACCTCATAACTATTAGATGCCCTGCTCAGAAATGTGGTTATGATCTCTATACACTGGTTCATTTGACAATAAGTAACTATCTTTTTGTATCCCAGGGAGTTTAAGAACAGTTAAGGCTAGTCTGAGGTTGCTTTTGAGATATTTTTAAAATAGCCACCCTTTAATATTCTGGGGAAACACTGTTTCATTGTTGCTTTAGTATTTAGTTTGCATTATGGTGAGAATTTAAAGACTTGTTTAAAAAAAACATAGTTTTTGGAAATAGTTCTCTCTCTGTTTTACTGCTCTGAATATTTTTTTTCCCACCTGAACAGAAACTATGTGAGGATGCCTGACTGTCGCTTGGCCCAATGGACAGAATGTCAGTTATGTTGCACAGGAGTTTTCATCCCCCTTTCTGGCAATCTAGGAGCTGTGGGGGCACATTGATTAGAATTGCAGGCTAACTCATTGTTCACTGCAAGGAGTTTGATTCTAAGTGGCTCAAGGTTGTCTCGGCCTTTCATCCTTCCAAGGTCGATTAAAATGGGGACCGAGATTGTTGGGAGCAATATCCTGACTCTGTAAACTGCTAAGAAAGGGCTGTAAAACACTATGAAGCAGTATATAAATCTAAGTGCTATTATTATTGGATTAATATGAATGTTACCCAAAGCCAACTCTGTTCACACACAACATATATGTGTGTGTGTGTATGTTTTTTAAGTTTTTGCGGGTACTTACATGTATGGTATTCAGCTTTGTTCGGGTATTTTCCCACGTCATTATAGTTGTGCTCTTAAAGTTGTAGCAACGTTTCAGCAGAATCTCATCTGCCATCATCAGGCTTCTGATGATATATATAGTCTCTCTCTCTGTGTGTGTTTTCTTAAGTTTATATATAAGAATATATATATAAGAATATTGATGTTAGAAGGACGTACAATTGGGATGGCATACATTTATGTGGATGGCATGCATTTATGGCATAGATACTTCCAAATGCAGTATATCAGGAATGCTCTGCTTTCAGTATGGGAAAGAATCCAATGTAAACATTACATGAAAATACCATCCTGGCTATCCACAATAGAATTGCTAATACATCCAAATGTTCTTGAACTGGAAAAGAGCATAAGGTATAAAGATATCCTAAATGAACAAGGGGACTTAAAATCAAAACAGGAACTAAAAAAAAATCAAGGAATAGTTTGGACTGGTAGCCACATATTCAAATACAAACAAGACACAAGAAAGATGCAGAAATATATAGATTCTATCTAGAATTAGATCAGATATTTTTAGGGACATGATTAAATTAATAAATAAAAGATATAACTACTTATTGAACTTTAAAATGGAAAAAGAACATGTAAAAGATACAATGATTGTATGGGCCAAAATTTTTGGATATACTATAGAATTCGACAATCAGCAAAAACTTTGGGAAAGAAACTACAAACTAACGATGTCAAAAACATACAAAAAAACATTTACAAAATGTTCTACAGATGGCAAGAATGGCAAAGATGTTCCAAAACGTATCGCTAGAGGGCTAGAAATGTAAACAGATACTGGGTTCCTATTACTGTATGTGGTGGACTTGTCCAATGATGAAAAAATATTTGTTAAAGATAAAAAAAGTGGTTAGAAGAAATGATAATACAATAAATAAATTTAAAATCAGAATTGTTCTTACTAGGTATAACACTGGGGAAATATAACAAAAGAATTATATATTTAATATTACATGTAATAACAGCAGCAAGAATTACATACACACAAAATTGGAAAAATGAAAATATACCTATAGTTGAAAATGTAAAAAAGAAAATATTAGACTTTGCTGAAATGAACAGGTTAACAATGAAAATTAAGGATAAAAAGGAAACAGTATTGTTTAACATGGGACTTATTTTATAAATGGTTAGAAAATAGAAGCAGAAATTAATAAATTTATAATTATGGATGATCCTTAAAATAGAAGTAAAAATAGATAGATAGATAGATAGATAGATAGATAGATAGATAGATAGATAGATAGATAGATAGATAGATAATAGAAGGGTCAACTCATGAAATATTTCTGTGGTCTTTTAGAGTAGCCAACAGAAAGGGAGGGGGAAGCAGTGGGCAGCTTGCATTCCAGAAATGTTTTCAAAGATAATTTCTAGGTGACCGAAGTTTCTGCTGCGCATCATTCTAACTGATGAGTATGATTGATGACTCTTGGCTATGGATGTGTCCCATTGGAAAATATGAATTATGATACACCCAGGGTGTGGGGGAAAACCAGGGTCAAGTGTGACAATGAATTATGTGTCTCAGAGTAAGCTACACCCAGGCAATGTCACATCTTCTAACTCACAATAAATCTTTTTGGAGTTTGGCTACAGATTCATGATTTAAATGGGGTTAAGTGTCAGAATCCTGACAGCCAGCAATAATGACATAAGCAATATTATCACTGGATTATATTTGATTATAGATTAAATTGTATAGGGCATTTAGAAGTGAAGATTATATTGTATACATTATGAAAATAATGGTTATAATTATGGTATAATAATTAATAATTATAATATTATGTGTATTCAAAAGATATTTGATACAGACAGTACACTGCTGTTGCAGAAATGGAAACATTATGTATAACAAAGGAAAATGTACAATAAAAAATAATTTTAAAAAAAAACCCAAAGACAAATCAGCCCAGTGGCCTACAAGTGAGAGTATCAAGACTGACTTGAATTTTTACCTATATTCCACATTGCTTGCAGCTTGACCATGTGCTAATGTGGATTTATTCAATAAAGTTTATAGTCTTGGTAAAATAATGTTCCAGGAGTTTCTTTTTCTGGATTCACCAGCTGGACGGCTGACATTAAATCAACACTTCCAGGAGTGACAGTATTCATATCCCAAGGACCAATGGGTGAGCCACATGGGATAGATGGCAGAAGCAGTGGATCAACTGATCCCCTCTGAAGTCATGGTGACCTGGAGGAGCAAGTGGAAGACTTCGGCAAGTAGCCGAATGGGATAACCCAGATGAGTAGAAGTTCTCAGCTGCAGCTTGCAGTTTGTCAATGGAACAGTTCAGAGAGAAGTTCAGCAGGCTGGAGGCTTGGGGAGCCTTGTCACTGAGGGTGGTGGTCATGGAAGTGGGGACGGGCCCAGAAACCATCTCCTCCCTTCCTGCAGCTGATGGTGCCAACCCCACCTGGGGCTGTGGGAGCCCCCAACAAGGGTTAGCAGCTCCCATCTCAGCACCCATCCCACTGGGAGGGCAGTCATTGGCACACACGGCTCCAGCAACAGTCAGTATCCCTGATCAGTAACCCCTGGCAACAGTGGAATTGCCATCTGGATTCATCCTAGTGCAAGAGAACGGACCACCACCTCCCCTAGCAGTCAGGCTCGATGGGCAACCCAAGTCTGGAACTACATGGAGTGCCTTGGAGAGCATGTCCACTACATGGAGTGCCTTGGAGAGCAGTCAATACCATTATATCAAACCTGGAGGGACATGCAGAGGGATGGCTGGTGTCTCTCCACAATGAGGGGGCCCAGAACTGCAAGAACTGGACACTTTCATGCAGATGTTGCAGGACAGATTTGAAGACCCCACAGCAGCCCGGCATGCAGAAACTATATCCACTCCCTGCGGCAGGGCAAGTGGCCAGTGGCAGAGTACATCCAAGATTTTCATGGCCTTGTGTCTCAACTGTTCAACTGGGGAATCCAGAAAAGGGAATTCCTGGGACATTATTTTACCAAGAGTATAAACTTTTACTTACTGAATAAATCCACATTGGCACAGAAGAAGCAAAACCAGCTCTGGCTTCCCATGCAAAAGCACACATCGTTCACTTACCTTTCCTTACAGGCCACCCACATTATGTCCACCAATCACTTCTGTTCATTTTGTTATGAGAACCAGCCAGCCACGCTGTGGCATCTGCTCAGGATGCCCTTGTGTGATGTCTCAATGGAAACAAAGTTGTTTGGATGCCATTCCCCTTACCTTTGCATTCCAATCCAACCCCCCCCCCCTATTTTTTTTATCAAACTGTGAGCAAAGCAAAATATAAGTGAAAGTTTGAGTCAGTCTTGACACCTGGCAGCAAACCTGAGAGACTGGCCTGAGCATATGCTAATTTAGCAATTCTGGGAGGTGCTGAATAGGGAGCTATATCACAACTACCTACCTAGGGGATGCAATGTTTGAGCATGGTACTAATTAGTCACAGATGTCAAGCTCGACCTGATGGAGTACTGGAAGCATGTTGTGCATGAGAACCAGTCCCACCAAATGCCCAAGAGATGTCTAGTACCCTGTGGAGGGAGAGGGAGTGCAACCCCTACCACAGGAGAGAAACCCTACTGGAGCCCAGGAACATGTGTCCAATGTGGGAAGGAAGGCCACTAGGCAGTCTATTGCCTCGCACCACAGCTAGCATCTGCACTGCAAGCCCTGGTCCAAGCAAAGCCAAAAAAAACCATCCCCAAAGCTGAAGGAGAAAAAAACAATGACTCAACAGCTCATGGAGATCTCTTCCTAATCCAGCAAAGGGGAGAGAACTCTGACCCTCAGAAAACCTGGCTTATTCTTCTACAAAAGTGACAGCAAAGAGGAAGGGGAAGATAATCCAATGGTAAGTGGCTCCATCATCCCTAGGATGACCTAGATGGAGATTTTGGTTTCCTCCTTGGGAGTAAGGGACTTCATGGCCTTGTTGAACTCAGGGTACACTTGGTGCCTAATTAGTCTTTAGACAGTGGATAAACTAGGAATGAGGCTGAAGAAATTAAGGCAGAAGGGGCCTCAGCAACTTGCCTAAAAGAGCCAGTGAGTCTCAGAGCTGGGACCCGCATAGAGATTATTCATTTTATTGTGGCTCCTGGAATGATTGAGCCTATGGTCCTGGGATTATCCTGGTTGAAGAAATGGAATCCATCAGTGGATTGGTTGAGCAACAAGTGGCAGATGAGGAAAAAGCAGCTAAGCAGCCGAGCTAGTGAAAGTGCCGAACTCCAGACAGCCTGCAGTTAGGAAAGTGAAAACAGAGAATACATTAAAAGGAAGTGAGAAGTTAGGGCCACTAATTCCCTGTGAATACAGTGACTTAGCAGAAAAGAAATCAAAAGTGCTCCTGCCCCATTGCCCGACTGACTCTGCTGTTGAAAACTTGCCAGGGGCTAAATTACCCATGCCAAAAATGTATTCCATGATGCCAAGGGAGTTCCTATGAAGCCAAGGGAGTTTATAAACAAGAATTTAGCCAGGGAATTTATCCAGCCACTGAAGTCAAGGATGGCTGCCCTTGTACTTTTCAAACAGAAGAAATAATTTATGCATAGACTACCAAGGATTGAACTGCATCTGCAGCTGTGTGAAAAAGTCCTGTACGCTTTCAGTTTTAAGCTGTATTTACATGTTTAATCAACTTTTCACTCATAGAAACCACACAAAATTAGTACTTTGATTAAAATTTCTGTAGTAGGATTGAAATGCATAATTTTTATTAATATAACCAAATTCTTTTTAAGGTTTTGAGTGAGTTTATGTGCTAAACCAAACACAACTTGCACTTTCTAGAATGTTAGGATTGAAAGTAGCCAATCAGCAGCGAGCTTTGGCTGACCAATCAAAATGCACAGAGGCTAAATCTATGAGCCAATCAATGTTGTCATACTCTCTGACTATAAATAGGCATGAAAAGCATTGAGGAATTTAATTTAGCTCTGGCTGCGGGCAAGGATGAAGGACTTTGCTTTCACCAGTACTGAGCAGTGGCATCGCATCACTGTGCTTTGTGAAGAGGGTTACTCCTGTACAGAAATAGTCAAGAGAGTGAAATGCTATCGTACCACAGTGAGCAGAGTGGTTGAAAAATACAAAATAACTGGTTCAGTTTGATATAGTTTGAGGCATGGGTTAAATGAATGGAGACAGTCTTATTTGGTGAACTTTCAGCTCTTTATTACATTGTGACTTAAAGCTTTAATAACAACAACTCTGCCTTATATAGGCAACCATAATGTGAAATAACCAATAGGGAGCTGTAAGACGCTAGCTCCAGAACCAATAAGAGTCCTTCGTTAAGGGCCAATCGGATTCTCTGAGCCCAACCAATCCGATCGAGCTGCTTAACAACCAATCAGAAGTGCAGGGCCAGAACCCTGCACTTTACCCCAAGCTCGCTTTTATTTTAACTATTTACATACATAACACCCCTTCCCCCTGGCTCCTCAATTATGATGTGACTATATAGTCCTTCAAATAGGACGGTTGTCTTTTGGGTCTATCAGATTTTCTTTGGACTGGCTGTGTGCAATCCTGTTGAGGTAGGCTGTTGTTTGGCAGTGGCTCAGCTTCTCGTTCTGGTGTGATTTCCCTTGGAGCGTAAGATTCTTCTTCCTGATCCATTTCCTGAGTTTCACTTGTTTCATCGCTCTCTTGGAACAAGTTCCCTGGAATGTCGTCTTCTTCCATTCCTTCCCCCTCCCTCAGTTTGGTCGTAGAGGAGTTGTTGGCTGGCTGATATGAGTCGTGACCATAATTGGTCAATATGTCGTTTCCACAGTCTTTCATCAACACATCTTACAATATAGGATTTGGGCCCAGTCTCGTGTATTATCGTTGCTTCAATCCAAACCGGGTCGCCCAATAAATTTCTTGCAGAAACGGGGTCGCCTACCTTGAAGGTACGGTAGCGTCCGCTGGATCCTGCAGACTTTTCTGGCTCGTAAGCAGGGTGCAATCGGTCGAGGCGGGAACGGAGTTTTTGCCCCATAAGAAGTTCTGCGGGAGTTCTGCCGGTTACGCTGTGCGGAGTGATGTGTTGTAGAAGTAGAATGCGGTTTATTTTTACGTCAATATTATCATAGTCCACTTTTTGCAAAGTCTTTTTTACAAATTGGACCATGCGTTCCGCTCGGCCGTTGGTAGCAGGATGCGCCAGCGAGGTGAGCGCATGGCGGATGCCATTATCAGCAAGGTACTGTTCAAACATTGGCGCAAGATGTCCGGTAATCCATGGGTTGCAAAGAGTCTATTAAAGACTTTAATGACTGCTTCGGAGGTTGTATTGGTCATTCGATGAATTTCTAACCAATTAGAGTATGCATCAACAGTCAACAGCAATGTATGTCCTTTAATCGGCCCTGCGAAATCCAGGTGGATTCTGGACCAGGGTCCGCGTGGCGTCTCCCATTCGGTCAGTGCAGCTTTTGGCGGTGCATTGCTGGTTTGTTGGCACTTAGTGCAGGCCTTGACCCATTGCTCGATGTGTCAGTCCATGCCTGGCCACCAAGCGTAGCTCCGTGCGAGTGCTTTCATCCGCACAATCCCGAGATGTCCTTCGTGCAAAATTTGTAACAGCGTCTTTTGGAGTCGTTCTGGAACGACGACTCTATCGCCCCAGATGACACAGCCTTTTTGCGAAAAAAGTTCAGTCTGCCTTGTTTTAAATGGCGCGAAGTCATCTGGGACCTGGTCCAGTGGCCATCCACGCTCTACCCAGCCTAGGACTCGAGCTAGGGTGTGGTCTTGTCTGGTCTCTCTCGCGATATCTCGAGCGGTCATCTCGAGGGGGCGAGTTGAGCGTCTCGATTTGTAACGCCAATACTGTTGGTGCCGGATCGTCGAGAGTCTCTGGTAGCGGTGCTCTGCTGAGTGCGTCGGCGTGGGGAATGTCGATAATTATAAGCAGCTAGGAACTCTGACCATCGAGTCATTCTTAGGGACAATATATAGGGGGTTGGTTTGTCCCCAGCGATTATCCCCAGTAAAGGTTTGTGGTCAGTTACAATGGTAAATGTCCTTCCATATACATACTCATGGAATTTTTTTACGGCTGCCACAATTGCAAGAGCTTCCTTATCTATTTGTCCATAGTTACGTTCTGCATGGGAAAGAGTCTTCGAAAAATATGCAACGGGGGCCTCGTTTCCATTAGGCAGCACATGGCTCAGAATGGCGCCCACCCCAAACGGTAAGGCATCACAAGTTATAACCAATGGTAATGTTTCATTATATTGCATAAGTACAGAATCAGATGTAAGTAAATCTTTTACATTTCGAAACGCTTTTTCCTCCCGGTAACCCCAAACCCACAGTGCTTTCTTATCTAATAACCGGTGTAACAGTTCAGCCACAGTCGCCTTATGCGGTAAAAACACATTATAGAAATTGATCAGGCCTAAAAATGCCTGGAGATCTGTTTTGTTACGGGGTCTGGGAGCATTTTTTATTGCCCTTAATTTACTCTCAGTAGGGTGAATACCCTGACTATCAATGCGATAACCTAGAAATTCAACACTGTCGGTATACAGATGACATTTATCCCTTTTTACTTTCAGTCCCGCTTCTTGGAATTTTTTAAGAACACATTTTAAATGATTCTGCAGAATTTTTTTACTAGGAGCTGCAATTAACACATCACCAAAATACGGAACCACGCCCTTGATTCCCTGCAATAATCGTTCCATTAAACTTTGGAATATTCCCGGGGCTACACTTACCCCGAATTGCAATTGGGTACATTTGAAAGCACCTCTGTGCGTTACTATCGTTTGAGCTTGGGCTGTTTTATCGTCCACGGGCAATTGTTGATAGGCTTGAGCTAAATCTAATTTAGCAAAAACCTTTCCGCCTCCCAGGGAATGAAGGAGGTGCTGCACCACCGGCACTGGATATGTGTTCTGCTGGAGGGCGTGGTTTAGAGTGGCCCGGTAGTCCCCACAGATTCGGATTGACCCATCTGGCTTAATGGGGGTTACAATAGGAGTTTCCCATGGAGAATGATCAATGGGTTTCAGTACCCCTTGTTTAATTAGTTTGTCAAGTTGTTCATCTATATTGGCCTTAAGGGCGAACGGAACTCGACGGGGCTTTAAACAGATTGGAGCGACCTTAGGGTCGAGGCTAAATGAAATTGGGGTCCCCTTATACTCGCCCAGACGATCTGCGAAGACATCGCTGAATTCAGAAATAAGGTCCTCCTCCCACTCACAATCACCGACTTGGTTCATGCCGGCTACTTCGATGCCGAGTGGCGCAAACCATTGGAGGCCCAACAAACTAGGCCTGTCCCTATCGATGATCGTTAGAGGTAAGTATGCCGTATGCTTTTTAAATGAGATGCGGACTCGACAAGACCCAACCACAGGGATCCGATTCCCTTGGTAGTCTTTAAGGATGAGACGTTGCATTCGAAGGTCTTGGCGTTGGATGGTAGGAATGAGTTGCTTTAATGTCTTCCACAACACCATCGAGAGAGACGATCCCGAATCGACCTCCATGTGGCAAGGTTGGTTCTCTATGGCCACTGTAACTCGAATCTTCTTAGCGTCCATGGCTGAGGCGTGACCGATAGTGATAGTATGGTGAGCCTCTTCTTTCTGCAACGCTCGATATCTGTAGGAGTGGTTTGCTGGATCTCGCCTTACAGGACGGTTTCCTGCCGATTGGGGAAAGTTGGTTCTCTTTGAGGCCTGACTTGGTCCCAGTAAACTGGGACAGACTAGACTGATGTGGCCTCGTTTTCCGCACTCATGGCAGAGTGCGTCGTGGAATTTGCATTCGGCCCTGGCATGGTTTGCTCCACAGCCAGCGCAAGGGCGTAAGGGCTTAGGGCGAGGATCCCGGTCGGACCGCATTCGATGGATCCCTTCTTCATTGCTGTCTGACGACGAAGAGAGGTCCTCGTGTGCGTTGTTGAGAGCTGCTCTTCTGACTTGGATAAAAGGTCGCCTGTCGGTGGGGTCGTTGGGTTTCGGCTTCGCCGTAGTTGCGCCACGGACTTTTTGGTCGCCTCAGCAGCAGTGGCTTCGGCGATGGCGTCAGCAAGGCCGATGTCGCCTTTCGCCATCAGCTTGCTTTGCACGCCTAGTGCATCTAATCCCAGAATTAACTGGTCTCTCAGTGTTTCATCTAAGTCTGCGAACCCGCAGAGGCCTCTTAAGTGTCAGAGGTCTGCCATGAAGTCAGCCACACTCTCTCCTTTTCGCTGGCTTCTTTGATAGAACTCGTGGCGTCTGACGAGTGTAGGTACGGTTGGCGCGTAATGGTCTCTCAGGAGAGGTTCGAGGTCATCCCAGCTTATTGCTTTCACTTCTCGAGGTTTCGCGACTGCTTTCGCCATTTTAAAGACAGCCGGGCTGCAGTACATCAGGAACAGCGCCCGCTTCTTGGTTGGTGTGGCGTCCTTCAGGTTGTTTGTTTCGAGGAACATTTGGAAGCGATCCATGTAGGATTCCCAAAATGCAACACATTTTGATGGCTGACAGGAAGTTTACCTCATCTTAGATTACAAGAATTTGGGGTGAAATGTGATGTAAAAGTGTGCACAAGCACAGTGCATCGCAGACTGCTTGCCAGAGCGCTCAAAGGCTGCAGGGCTCAAAGTAAACCTTTGCTCACAGATGCTCACCACTCTTGTCGATGTGCGTGGGCCAAGAAGTATGCCAAGGGGACTAATGAAGAGTGGGCCAAGGTCATCTTCAGTGACAAGAGCAATTTCTACTTGACTGGGAATCAGTGCAATAAGTATGTCAGAATATTTCCAGCTGAAGAATTTAGGCCATACTGCTTGAATCTATCTGTGAAGCATCCATTGCATGTGATGATCTGGGGCTATATCACTGCTTCTGGTATTGGTCAGATACAAATCATGTAGGGAATCATGAATGGAAAGCAGTGTGTTGAAGTCCTAAAATAGACCATGCTTCCTTCAGCTCAGCAACTTGTAGCAAAGGACTTTTACTTTCAGTATGACAATGCTTCTTGTCATTGAGCCAAGTCCATCCAGCAATGGATGAAGAAGCATAGTGTTCGACTCCTGGATTGGCCAGCTCAAAGCCCAGATTTGAAACCAATTGAGAACTTGAGGGCCAAGATTGGTTACAAAATAAGCAAGAAACATCCGAAGACCAAGCAGGAGCTGATTGAATCCATTATTGCAGCCCGGCACCACATTGTCACCAAAGATCATGTGCAAAGGCTTATACAGTCTATGCTGAAGCGATGCCGCTGGTGATAAGCAATAAGGGCTGGCCAATTTCATATTAGTAACCATATTTGGTTACCTAAATGGTCCTTTTCTGGGCCTCAAACAATAAAAATGTTAACAAAACACTAGCATCGGCCTTAGTAATTGCAACACGTATGCATCAGTTAATCTGTTTTCATAGTCATTGCAAGCATGTATTGTAAGCATACAAGAAAATTCACAATCTCCATGTTTGCATATCCTTGTTACTCAAGAGTTATTCTGTACATATCATAACATTGGTTATGGGCCCAGAGAGATATTGATAATCAGTGTGAATATACAGTTTCATATTCAGCCAGCTGATTGTGGCTTATTGTTAAACTACCAATGGCACAAGAACAGTCAACCAGTATATCCCAGATAACCTGGTTGGATGGAACAAACTATGTTTCCTGGTCTATGAAGTGCAGCCTACTTCTGCATAAAGACGGATTATGGACTGTAGTTAATAGTCCACTGGATGTAACAGTTTGGGACCCATTGAATGATGAAGATAAAAAGGAAATAGCTTACTATCTATATGCACCTTTACAACATACCATCTATATGAAAAAGCCATTAGGTTTAAAGGATAATGGAAAAACTGATTATTGGAAATTAAAGAAAAATCTTTATGGTTTAAAGCAATCCAGTTATGAATGGAATAAATGTATTGTAAAGGAATTAGTTTCAATAGATTTTGAAGCTGGTATAGCTGATCCTTGTTTGTTCCAAAGAGAAGAAGATGATTTAATTTCTCTATTACTGTTATTTATGGATGATATAGCAATTATAACTAAAACTGAACAAGAAGCAAATGATATCATTTATAGATTACAGAAAAAGTTCAGGATTAGAAATTATGGGGAAATTAAGCATTATTTGGGTCTTGATAGACTGAAAACGAATAAAGGTTTTAAAATCTTGCAAGCCAAGAAGACTAGCCAATTATTAAAACACTATAACATGGAGCATTGTAAATCTGTTAAGATACCAATGAGTAAGGAATGATATCAAAAGTTCTATGTTTGATAAAGAAATATACCAATCCTTAATCGGTAGTCTATCATATCTGAGTAATTGGTCTAGACCAGATATATCTTACAGTGTAAATCAATTGGCTAGGTATAATGCTGTATCAAATGAAAGGCATTGGCAAGCAGCTAAGTGAATAATTAGTTTTTTAAAACACACAATCCATTATTCGTTATATTTAGACCCAAGTAATGAATTAGTGTTAACTGCATATACTGATGCAAGTTTTGCGACTGATATAATGACTTGAAAGTCAACATCAGGTATAGTGGCAATCTTGGGTAATGCTTTAATAGGATGGAAGTCTATTAGGCAACAACATATTAGTTTATCCACTATGGAAGCGGAATTCTCATGTTTATCATTATTGTGTACAGAATTAATATATTATAAACAATTGTTGAAGGATATTGGAATTACTGTATGTGATCCGTTTATTGTTTATGAAGACAATCAATCTACAATTAGTATGGCTACTAATTTAGCTGTTAAAACAAGGTCTAAACATACTGATTTGAGATACTTGAACGTTAGACAGTGTATTCAAAATAAATTAATTAGATTAGAATACTGCATGACTGGACATAATATTGCAGATCATTTCATGAAAGCTCAAGGTGCAATTAAGCATAAAGAGTGTTGTGAGAATTATGGTTTAAAGATGTAATGTATTATATATTGACCTACCCAAAGGGGAGAATGTTAGGAATCTGTCCACCAATTAGTTGGGTTGGCAATATATAAACCAACAATGTATGTTTGTAGCTTTAAGACAAAATCTCTGTATTGATTTATATTATATTCTGATTGGTTGATTATATTGCAAATTACCATAAGAGGGAGCTAGAGATCATAGCTTGCTCTCTCTGACATTCTGTCTCTCTGACATTCTTTTGCTATCTAAGATTCTCTGTTGTATTTATGCTGTGCTTATACTTTGAAATCTTTGTTCACTGTAAATGACAAAGACAACTGGTAAGAAGACTTTGTAATTGGATATCTTTGGACTGTTAAACGTATATGTCCTGGACCATTTATTGGACTGTGCTATTTCTTAAAGTAAACTTTAACTCAATTTAGTGTATCTGTGTGGCTGAATAATTATTCATAACTATTCTCATAAACCAGGGGTCTCAAACACAATTTACCTGGGGGCCACTGGAGGCAGTGTCTGGGTGTGGTTGGGCTGCATAATATTATATTTTATATTATACTTTATATTTATATTATACACTAATATTATACTTTCATATCATGGTGAGGGCCACAGGATATTGTCCTGCGGGCCGCAATTGGCTCGCGGGCCGCGAGAATTAGACCTCTGTCATAAATGTTTCCATGTTACTCAAGAGTTATTTTGTACATATCTTAACAGGTTTCCTAGGTGTCTCCCTGCCCTAATTCTGTCAGTTTATTCAAGGTATGTGTTGGCTGCATTCCAGCTGCAACTAAGTAACCTGTTAAGTGGTTCTTGTCTATCTGCTCAGAGCTATTAACTGAAGCGGGAGAGAAGGGGAAAAAAAAAAACCTCTCTTGCACTTTATTTTCATCTGTTTCTCCAAATTGCACAAACAGTTACCTACCGGTTTTGAGGGAACCCGAGCAAATCTGCTGAATCCCACCACTGCCTATTACATAAGTAAAAGTAAAACTTAGTGAAATTTCGGAAGGAATCAGGCAATCTTATGGCAAATATAATCTTAATTTCCTAGTAAATTTCTACACATTTTTGTACAATCATTATCTTTAAAAAAAAGCTGCCAAACTTGATGTTATAATATCTTTTACAATCAACATGCATGGACTTCTTGTATCACCCCAATGCCCTGATTATGGACTCAACAAAGGAGATATTTTTCTTTCCATTTCAAAAATTCTTGTTACTAAGATGCTGACATACAATCCGTCTAATATTGCAGTGGAGTAGCCTCCCCCACTTCACTTTTTCTGTTTTTATTTATCTTTATTGCAAATAGAAAACTCCATTCAACAATACTGAAAATGTGAAAGACAGGTATATGAAGCAGCAGTATTGTTTCCTTTTCTTTCTTTGTGCAGTGTGGCCAAGGGAACTTTTAATATTCCAAAACATGTGGTTGATCTGAGTTCCATTTTTAAATTTGCTTAATGGTCACCAGGAAGAAAATTTACAAGAGCCTTTCCTCTGCATTTTAAAGCTAACAAAAGTGAAGAACTTCAAACTGATTTGTAAGCAATTGGGTTTTGTAGACTTATCCTAATTCACCATGAAATCCTTCCTCTGCTAGGTTTCTGATTCCCAAAGGAGAATCCCAACTTCCTAACTATGATGACACCAAAATGGGGTTATACCTGTGCTAATTTCACAATTGAAATGGCTGGATCTTTTTCTAAGACAAATGAAAGTTCTGAAGATGTATCTTTTTGGGGGGGGGAGAACTTAAATGTCTTACCCCAATCCTCAGCCATGAAAGTGTGGTGGGTGACTTTGAGACATTCTCACTCACAGAGTTCTTACGGGGAGAAAAAGCAGGAGGAACCATTGCGCATGCTGTTTTGAACACCTGAATGAAAGACAGGATGTAAATCATAATAGAAAAAGTCCCAGACAGTTAATTCTTACCGCCCTATGCTTCAAGACCTTTTATGTATCAAATTATAACTGAATAATTTAGGGGGAATTAAAACTAAGGACAATAGTCTTTAGCATTTAAAGCTGTAATTTCTATTTGTTTCATGGGCTTATAGCAAATGTTAATATAAACTACACTGTTAAACATTAATCTAAAAGTTGGTCATAATTATTGTAGTTTCTTTGCTTCTCCAGTGCCTTATATGGATCAATCTTCATGAGGATATTTTATATTCTTCTCAGGCTCATACTACACATGACATAAATCAAATATATTACTATATACATTTTTTTCCTTTTCAACTTTTCTTTTAAGTGCAATATTCACCCAGACTAGTTTCCAACAGAACACAGGAAAGAATGGGAAAAATCATTTCTTATCATTTCTGATTCTCTGTTTCCAGATCATTTTCCTCCCTTGTGGTTTTGGTCCTCAAGTGAGAAAAAGACAAAGAGGCTTTGTTGTTAAGTTGCCCAGAAAGTGCCACCCCCCACATCAGTTTTTTAAAAAATTCTTTTTCACAGCTAACTAGATTTTCATCTCTAGAAAATGTTTTCTGGGAGTATAATGGTGAGTGTAAACAGCTGAAACATGAACATTTAATATAATATTTTTTTAATCTGGTAAGCTTGTTTTTGTGAGAGAATTAAGCAGTATTATGTCCACATACAAAGCTTACTAAGTAGGGTAAAGGATTCAACAAGCAAATACATACATCTGAGAAAGATGCTCATGCTTTTCAGTTTCTCAGACAATGGGAAAAAAACAAAAACAAAAACACTGCAGAAGAGCAAGTGCTTAACAACAAGAGCAAAGTATCAGTCGGGACTATATCTAAAAATTAATTTTAATGAGGAAATACAAACTATTATTTAATAATAATCTGCATTCAATGCTTTGTTAAATGATTTTTAAAACAAAAGTAAAGAAAAAGTGGGCTTTAGCTGCTCAAAGCTGCTTCTATGTGC
This sequence comes from Hydrophis major, assembly GCA_033807585.1. Lineage (NCBI taxonomy): Eukaryota > Metazoa > Chordata > Lepidosauria > Squamata > Elapidae > Hydrophis > Hydrophis major. Next base: position 126,382,661 of record CM066331.1, read on the forward strand.
ATAAAATAAAGAAAGAAAATAATCAGTTGCAGCTGCCAGAAATGTGGTCGTGAAATTTGGCAATCTAAACAATATATTTTCTGTAATGATAATTTTTTGATATTAGTTCATTAGTCAATACATAGCTGACGGATTAAAATATATCCTAAGTTGTTGACAACTGAGCCCAGTAGTTTGTTGTTGCTGATGGTTTGATTCTGACTTCCTGTATTAATTTACAAACTGCAAGCTATGTTTAGTTACAAAACATAATATTTATTTCTTCCTTTCTACTATTGGGAAATAAGGAGAGTCAGTAAATATGTTATCCATTTGTTGAAGAAAAGCAAACGTCAAAGCAAAAAAGGTAAACTAAATTAAATCATTATTACAAATGATATTTAAATAATGTTAAGACTTAATTAAGCAATAGACTTAATTTGGAGTTTTTCGCTGGATAACAACTGCATAGTTGAACAATAAAGCTCATCCATGATGTGGCTGTGCTCTGACTCATCCTAATTTTTAATGTTCAGTTGTTGCAGAACTTTGTAAAGAGAAAAGGGCAAAACACACACAGTTAGATAAAACAGGATGACCAGAAGTAAGTGATCAAATGCTAGCAGGAATTACATAGCAGGATTTAAAAGTATTGTGTCATTTTCAAATATTCCATTGTAGATGGTAGTCAGTTTTTTGTTTACTATCAAATGTTGGGAATCACGGTAAGGATGAAGAATCTAATGATGTACTTAGCAGAGTATTTCCCAGAAGACACCTGAGCTGAGCAAATAAATGTGCTGTCTAATAATAAACAAATCTAAATCTATGTTGTGGGAATTATACTAAATAAATGATTTTCCTTGCCATCTTTGTATCTATATAATATTATATGGGAAAACTTTAAAAAAACTGCAATTTTTCAGTGGGAAGACAATTTCTTCACCATAGTTGTTTCAAAAATCTTTGATCATAGTTAGGATCCAACCTATAGAATATTCCATTGTTAAGGTGGGCAAACCACAGCTAGATGTGCTTTGTAAACAGGTGAACTAGGTTTTGCACTGTTTGTAAATTCAGATTGACAACAGAGGTCTTCATCTATGTCTTCTTAGCCTTGAATCAGCCTGTTTCATTTTTAGCCTTATATTGTGCAATCCTTCTATTAGTTATCCTAGGCATGCTTATGGGCTAACACAATCTCCTCATCTACCTTATGGCACTAAAAATTCTGCCTTGGGATTCTAGAATGACTGCAGGGATCTCAGTTTCTCCAGACCAGCATGTAGCTTTCCTTGCCTGGAGAAATAAGAGCAGAACCTGGCAGGTAAAAACAGAAAATATAAAGCAAAATGTTTTGTACCTTCATTTGAATTCTTGAGATCCCCGCGCTTTGATTGGCCAAAGCGCGGGGCGATCGGATTGGCTTGGTGAGCCGCGCCGATTGGCTCGCTGAGAATCTCCCGCGATTGGTAGATTCGAATCGCGGGAGATTCAAAGTGGTGCCATTGGCCGCGGCCGCCGCGGCTTGGGAATAAAAAGCCGCAAAGTTTTTCTAAGAGCCAGTTCGGTTCCTGATGGCAATAAAGAGCTTGATGCAAAGTCACCGACTCCTGGCTTCCTTCCACGCGGACTTAACACTGGCGACGAGGATGGGATTCTTATCCTGAACCGAAGCATGTGTCCGACGAAAGCCAGCCAACCGACGAGATGGCCAGCATCGCGCCACCAACCCCCTTCAACCCCGCCAGCGAGGACTGGGAATCTTACATGGACAGATTCCACATGTTCCTCGAATGCAATGATCTGAAGGATGCCACGGGACCGAAGAAACGAGCCATCTTCCTAATGCACTGCGGGTCCGCAGTGTTTAAGATGGCAAAAGTGCTAGCCAAGCCCGCCGATGTTACCGCGATGGATTGGGCGGACCTCGAGCCATTACTCCGGAAACACTACGCTCCAGCCGTACCCATTCTCATCCGACGACACGAATTTTATCAGCGGGACCAGCGGTCGGGTGAGAGTTTCAGTGATTTCGTCGCAGAGCTGCGGCGCCTTGGAGGACTATGTGAGTTCTCCAATATGAACAAGGCCCTGCGGAACCAAATCGTGCTCGGCCTTTGGGACCCCGTTCTCCAAAGTCGGTTGATGGCTAAGGGTAACATCACTCTCGCCGATGCCATCTCCGAAGCCGCGGCAGCCAAAGCAACCCGACAATCAGCAGACTGCATGCGGAGACTGAACGCCGGGGAACGCACTGCAAACAACAACACTGCAAGGTCAACCGAGGCCCAACCTGAAACTACCACCCACCAGGGCGAACTCCACTCCACCTCGGGCACGTCAGACGAGGAGGAAGACATCCACTGTCTCCAGGCAGGCCGTGACCAGCGCAGCTGGTGGAGTCGTAAGTCAAGGACCGCGTGTGCTGGTTGCGGAGGCAACCACCCCAGATCCGAATGCTGGTTCTTCGACTCTGTTTGCTGGCACTGCGACAAAAAAAAGGCCACATAGCCCGCGTCTGCCACCTCAAGAAAACCCACAGCCCCAGACGATGGGACCCGAGCGAGCAGAAACCAGAGACCCCACCCCCCAGGACCAGAGACCGCCCAGCAGGCAACCGTTGGGAATGGAACGGATGAGCCCAACGAGGGGGCGAGAGCTGGCGGAGAGAAGAGACACATCAAACGGTCACCATCAGCCACGCAACTACCACAGACTCCAGAAAGGTCTACGTGGAGGTAGGCATCAAAGGCGAACCCTGTAAAATGGAGGTGGACTCCGGGTCCTACCTCTCAATAGTAGCAGGGCAAGAAATTAAATGCTTGGTGCCTACCATCCAGAGGAGGGAACTAGAAAACCAGAGACTAATCCTCAAAGACTACCAGGGAAACCGCATCCCTGTAGTCGGAACAGGAAAATTCACAGTGACATACAAGGGGCACACCGAAAGACTTCCCCTGACCATCGTCGATCGAGACCGACCTAGCCTGCTGGGACTTCAATGGTTCGCACCGCTTGGCATCACAGTCACGGGCATCGACCACATCGCCGAAGCCGACTGGGAGCAGCAACTGGCCCGGGACTTCCAAGAAGTGTTCGACGGCACCCTAGGCAAGTACCGAGGGCCCCCTATATCCTTCAGCCTAGATCCAAACGTTCCCCCGAAACGCCTAAAACCAAGGCGGGTACCTTTCGCACTCAAACCGAAAATCGACGAGCAAATTGACAAGCTCGTCAAGCAAGGGGTCTTACAACCCATAGACCACGCCCGGTGGGAGACCCCCATAGTCACCCCAATCAAGCCTGATGGGTCAGTGAGAATCTGCAGGGACTATAAGGCCACCCTAAATGGCGCCTTGCAGCAAAGCGCTTTCCCCGTCTCCATAGTGCAGCATCTCCTACACTCACTGGGAGGGGGCAAAGTTTTCGCGAAACTCGACCTGGCCCAAGCATACCAGCAACTGCCGGTCGACGAGGAAACTGCAGAGGCGCAAACCATAGTCACCCACCGGGGAGCCTTTAGATGCAACCGCCTCCAATTTGGAGTCAGCATGGTGCCTGGAATTTTCCAGAGCCTCATGGAAAGACTCTTACAAGGCATCAAGGGGGTGGTACCATACTTCGATGATGTATTAGTATCGGCAACCAACCAGGCTGAACTAGAGAGTTGCCTAAGGGAGGTGCTAACAAGATTCAAAGAAACCGGGCTTAAAGTGAAGAGGGAAAAATGCCAGCTGTACACAGAGCGGCTCGAATTCCTAGGATACCTCCTAGACTGACACGGCATTCACCCCACTGACAAAAAAATTAAAGCCATCAAGGAAGCCCCCACACCCAGGTCAAAAACAGAACTGCAGGCGTTTCTGGGGCTACTTAACTTTTATAACGTCTTCCTGCCCCAAAAGGCGACCGCGGCGGAGCCTTTGCATAGGCTTTTGGACAAGGCGGCTACCTGGACTTGGGGAAAATGCGAGGAAGCCACCTTCAGGAAAACCAAGGACCTGCTCACTTTGGATGCCGTCCTCATCCAGTACAACGAGACCCTACCACAAGCCATCACATGCGACGCATCACCCTTCGGCGTCGGCGCTGTCCTCAGCCACACTCTCCCCGATGGAAAGGAAGCACCCATCGTGTTCTTTTCAAGGACCCTCACCAAACTGGAGTGGAACTACAGCCAGCTGGACAAAGAGGCTTTGGCTATCGTCGCTGCAGTAAAAAGGTTTCACGAGTACCTCTACGGCCGGACGTTTACCATCATCACTGACCACAAACCACTGCTGGGAATACTCACAGGGAACAGGGCCACCCCGAACATTCTGTCTCCCCGAATGACAAGGTGGTCTGAATTCCTGGCCGCCTACAACTACGGGCTCACACACCAACCCGGTAAGACTATCTCCCATGCGGATGCCTTAAGCCGCTCACCGTTACCCGAACCAGACACTGACCCAGCACCCACGACGACCACCCTCAGCATAGAGACTCTACCCAACCTACCCATGTCTACTGCGTCAGACATTGCCCGAGAAACTAATAAAGACAAATGTCTGGCATGGGTTTTGCATTGGGTAGAGAAAGGGTGGCCGGAAAAGGACAACGATGAGACCTTCAGGACATTCTGGAACCGGCAAACGGAACTCTCGTTACTAAAAGGGTGTATACTATGGGGGGATAGGGTGGTCATCCCGGAAAAACTACAAGGGAAGGTTTTGGAACTGTTACACGAGGGGCACCCAGGCATCATTAGAACGAAAGCCCTGGCCAGAAGTTACGCTTGGTGGCCAGGGATGGACAAACAGATCGAGGCCTGGGTAGCAAGGTGTCAACGATGCCAGGAAACTAGACCAAGCCCACCCACAGCACCCATCCTAGAGTGGGAAACCCCCAGGGGACCTTGGTCTAGAATCCACATAGATTTTGCTGGGCCCACAAAAGGACACACTTTCTTAATAACCATAGACGCTTACTCCAACTGGCTGGAGGTGAGCAACATGAGAACAACCACCACGGAAGCCATGACCAAAGAACTCTGCAAACTCTTCGCAACACACGGCCTCCCGGACGTCCTCGTGTCTGACAATGGACCCCAATTCACCTCGCTAGAATTCAAAAAAATCCTAGTGGAAAGGGGCATACGACACGCACTGACAGCCCCAGCGCATCCGGTGGCGAATGGTAGGGTGAAACGGATGGTTCAATTCACAAAAAAAACCATCCAGAAAATAGACCACGGGGAGATCCAGGACAAAATAAATAAATTACTTTTCATACAGCACATAACCCCGAACACCACAACAAATAAAAGCCCGGCAGAGCTGCTAATGGTGAGGAAAATAAGGTCCCCACTCGATAGACTACACCCCACTTACAACCCAGAGAAACCCCCAGACTCCACCAGCAAACACCGAACCTTCGCACCAGGCGATGCCATCTACGCGAAGAACCTAAACGGAGACCCATTATGGGTACCAGCAATCATAACACAGCTAACAGGCCCACACTCGTACCGGCTACAAACAACTGACGGATGAGCGTGGAAATGCCACATTGATCAGTTAAGATTGAGGACGACCACACAAGACACCACCGACACGCAACCAAACAAAACCAACCCCCTCAACACAAACCAAGAGGGGAGGGGATACCCCGGGAACCAAAACCCAGAAAAAAAAAACCAGCCATACTCACCTGAAAGCAGCCAGCACGAAACCTCGCCAGGAAGAGACAGCCAGGCCAGCTCAACCAACCCGGGAAGACCGAGCGGGAGTGGTGAAACCCACAGCTCAACCAACCTGGGTAGCCCAGGAGGGAGCTGCGGAGAGCGGCCCGGCCAGACAGACCAGGCGGTTCCCACGACGGAGTCCAGAGAAACAGAGACCCCGACCGAACCGGCCGGGATCCAACCTACGACTGACCTGCGCAGGTCCAGTCGGCAAAGACGGAGCCCCGCCTACCTACGGGACTACGCTACGTAGGACTGAACCAAGAGGGGAGGGGTGTTCTGTACCTTCATTTGAATTCTTGAGATCCCCACGCTTTGATTGGCCAAAGCGCGGGGCGATCGGATTGGCTAGGCAAGCCGCGCCGATTGGCTCGCTGAGAATCTCCCGCGATTGGTAGATTCAAATTGCGGGAGATTCAAAGCGGTGCCATTGGCCGTGGCCGCCGCGGCTTGGGAATAAAAAACCGCAAAGTTTTTCTAAGAGCCAGTTCGGTTCCTGACGGCAATAAAGAGCTTGATACAAAGTCACCGACTCCTGGCTTCCTTCCACGCGGACTTAACACAAAATGATTTTTTTTACTTTTGAAATAAATTATACTTCCAGTCTTTATAATGAATACATCAAATATGTGACCAGAAAAAAAGAGTAAGATCTGTCCTAAAGGAAAATTTTAAATTCCAGAAAAAGATTGCAACCCATTTATGTTCTCTGTATTTTCAGATTCTGAAAATTGTGAAAGTTGACTAAAGAGGAAAAAACCAGAGTATCATTTTGGTTCCTACCTGCTCCATTTTCATTACTGCCATAAAGATGCAAACTATTTAAATGTCTGTTGAAAGAAGATAATATCTTCCCATTTTTAGCCTTTCTTTTTCTCCTGTTTGGATGCAACCAATTATCTGGACTGGAGTTATTTAAAGTCCTACACTTAGGCAAGAAAAACCAAAAGTACACATATAGACGGGGTGAAACCAGGCTCAATAGCAGTAACTATGAGAGGGATCTTGGAATCTTAGTGGACAACCAGCTAAATGTGAGCAGCAGCAGCCAAAAAAGCTAATGCAATCCTAAATTGCATTAACAGAGGGATACAATCAAGATAAGTGAGATACTAATACCACTCTATAAAGCCTTAGTAAGACCACACCTAGAGTACTGCATTCAGTTTTGTTCACCACATTATAAAAAAGATGTTGAGACCCTAGAAAAAGTACAGAGAAGAGCAACTAGGAGGATTAGGGACTGGAGACTAAAACATATGAACAGGAATTGGGCATGATAGTCTAGTGAAGAGAAGGACCAGAGGAGACATAATAGCAGTCTTCCAATATTTGAGAGGTTGCCACAGAGAGAAAGTGGTCAAGCTATTTTCTAAAGTGCCTGCAGGCCAGACAAGGAATAATGGATGGAAACTGAAAAAGGAGAGATTTAACCTGAAAATAAGGAGAGACTTTCTGACAGTGAGAACAATTAACCGATGCAACAGCTTCCCTCAGAAGTTGTGGGAGCGCCATCACTTGAGACTTTCAAGAAGAGATTGGACTGCCATTTGTTGGAAATGGTGTAGGGTCTCCCGCTTGGGCGGGGGATTGGACTAGATGACCTACAAGGTCCCTTCCAACTCTGATTATCTGTTATCTGTTAATCATAACCATAATTATACACAGGGATCATGGGTTTGATCCTAATGTAATTCTGTAATATCAATGCAATTATGGCAATTTATAAATGCAAGAGCTTAATTCACCTGGAAGATAAGATCTGGACACATTCTTTGATAACTTTCCTGCCATGATGAATCAATTTTTTTTTCTAATTATTCATAATTTAATTAAGAGATCAATGGTTAGAGTGCTTTCAATGTGATCAAATCTATAAATGAGCTTTTTAGGTTAAATGGGTAGAAAGGCAGTCAGATGAAGCAGGAAGGAGGAAGGAGGAAGGCAAGGACAGTAGGTTGGTTATATAGAGGGGGACAAAAATAGAAATACAAAAGAGAGGGAAAAAAAGAGTGTGGCAGAAATAGAGGATAAACAAAAGCAGATAAATAGCATCAGAAAGAATTATGGTTTGGAAGACTCCGTAGCTCTTCAGTGCTTTCCCAATGTAGGGTAAGGGAGAGTGCCAAACCTTCCTCACCTTTCTGGAAGCTGCAATCATCAATTGTTTGCTTTTTAGCTGTGTTTTAATGAAGAAATGAGTCATACAGATGAAATAAATAGTGGTGTAGGAAACCTTAATTTCCCTCCATTCCCATCAGTCTTCCTCTGCAAATGTTCCCTGTGCGTTTTCATTACCTTGATGGATGTAAAGTTAGGATCATCCATTTGTCAAGAACAGTTAGTTTTCCTTAGAATCAGGAAAGCTACAGGGTAGCAATTCAAGTGATATTTGGAAGAAAGGGACTGGATCACAACAGACCCACTTTATTCCCACCATGAACCTAACTTAGTTCACTGCTTTCATTGTGAATGAGCTCAGGAGATACTATTGGGTAATTTTGTTATATTTTCAAATCAGCTTCACCATACAGTTCATTCAAAACATAAATACCTGTGTATATATATATATACACACACACACACAAACTACTGAGGGGGTTTTGTATTTGGGTGCTTGTAAACTAACAAATTTGGATACAGTGGTCTACTGCTCAGAAAGAACTGGGATTAAAGGTCATTATGTTTTGGTTCTGGTTTCTTTTGATGAATAAATGTGATGCTACTTCGTTCGTTCTCAGCAAGGATTCTTCATTGAATTAACATTTCATTTTGCCACGGAAACCCTTCTACAACTTTAATGCTGCATTTTCCTTCCTGTTTTTTTTTAAAAATAATTACTACAACTAGCTGGCATTTCCTTAGATTGTAGAAATCTTCCATACTGCCTTAAATATTTGATACTGGGTATTACTCCTTTCGCTTTTAATTATTAGTGCTTCTCATATCTTTCTTATTGCTCAGCTCTTCAGTAGCAGTTGGGCTGCGCTCTGCTGTTTGATGGTTTAGAGCAGGCGTGTCAAACTCAAGGTCCATGGGCCTGCAGTACCTCTGCCAGCAAAAGTGGAGCTTGGAAGGGCTGCATGTGACTCTCCTGATTTCTGTTTTCGCTGGCAGAGCACTGCAAGATGCTGTTACAGCCAAAAACGGAGCCTAGGAGGGCCCCATGCTGGAGACAATGGATCTCCCCCAGCTCCCCCAGACCACCATAGGTGCCCCTGACACCAGTGATGTCAAGCTAGTCATGTCTACACTGGCCATGTCCACCTGGGGTCAAACACAATCCTGATGCAGCCCTCAATGAAGATGAGTTTGACACCCCTGGTTTAGAGGGCATGAGAGAATCTTTCCAAGTGTTCTTTGTAGCCAAACCAATAGGCAGTGGTCTAGTACTATCAATATCAGATATTGTTTTGCAGCCTTCTTCATTTGCCATGTTAGAATTAAATCAAGCAGAGTCATTCATTCATTCATTAATTCATCCATCCATCCATTCATTCATTCATTCATTCCCACTTTTGCAAGTCACTGTCTGTTTACATTCACCATTTAAATGCTACATTTTCTATGAGCGGCCAAGGCATACAGCAGGTTTGCTGACCTCCCCCACTCAAAAAAAGATTATTTTATTATTAATTACTGTATTATTTTAAAGCTAGGTTATTCAACAATTTTTTCTTCATTATGTAGGTGGCTTCACTACAATTTTTTTCATATGTTTGGGAAGCTGAGACATTTTGATGATTGTGATAATCACAGAATCCTAGGTAGATTGTGGATTTATCAGGGGCTCTGGCCATCAGTTGCAATGTAGGTAATTCTAAGTTCATTTAGTTAGCTATTAGTATAAGTGGGTTGGTAAAATTTTGGTGGATGAAAAGCACCCAGCGCTTTAGGGGATTTTTTTTTTCTTTCATTCACTTGTGTCCAATTCTTGGACACTGCTTGGCTAAGCAAAAGCAATTTTCTTACCAAGGTTTTCTTCAGAAGTCGTATGCCGTTGCCTTCTTCCTAGGGCCGAGGAGAAGTGACTGGTCCAAGGTTTCCCAGCTGGCTTTGTGTCTAGGGCAGGACTAGAACTAATATTTCCCAGTTTCTAGATTTATGCTTTAATCACTACATTAAACTTTAGGGGTACATTAATTTGCATAATTTTTTCTAATTTTTTCCTCCTCTTTTTTGAGGACGGATTTTTTTTTGTTTTTGTTTTTTGTTTTAAATAATGTTAGCTTATTTTAAAACTTGGGGGGAAGGTGTCTTCAAGTCATTGTTGACTCATAGTGATATTCATTATTTTCTGCCTCACCATGATTAAAATGATATTGCTTATTTTCTACCATTGTGATTGAAAGACACAGAGAGGCCTCATCTCCACTTATAGTTTTGGGATAAGTTATATAAAAACTGAATCTAGAAAAAGCAAATGATGTAGGTGAAGAAATTTCTTAGATGGGAAACAAAACATCTTCAAAGAAAAACCAGAAAATCCAGTTGCCTCTTGAAAAAGCACCTTTGGGACAACCATGCCCTGGATGACAGAGAATCTCCATAGACAGATGTAGATGAATATGTGAATGAGTGTGTAAATCATGTCAGTATGATGTATGAGAATGAGAATAAAATTGTAAGTAGGAATGTTGGTAATCAATAAAGATAAAATGATTTCCTACATGGAAGGAGTTCTTCTGCAGTTACGTCAACAATAACCATCAATAACCAGTTGCAAGGCTTCGGCGGCGACAGGAATCCGCTTCTCTGCGGGTCCCTGCTGCGCTCGCTGCTGAGGTACCCCTGATCCAATTGGATTTGGGGGTTGTCGCTGCCCTGAAGAGGCATCGGAAGACAGAGGAGATCCGGGCAGGGGTCTGGGGATATCGCACCCCCCTTCCCCAGCCGGCTAGACTCCTTTTTCCTGAGGCGGCTGTCAGAAATGGCACCCTCAAAGGAATCTTCAACAGGATAAGACTGTGCAGGAGGAAGTTTTTTAGAAGGAGAAGTTTTCTTGGCTGAACCAGGACATTAAGTTACTTTTAAAACACCCTGGAAACCTGACTTGTGGATTGATACATTAGTTTCCAAAAGATTGTTACAGTGACGAAAGTGCTGAAGGAAAGTTCACTCTCCTTCCTTATGGAGAAAACTAATGAGCACAGAAAAACCTGCTTCTTTAAGGTAAAAACAAACTCTTTGTTATAAGTGGGAAGGAGAGGACTAAAAAAAATCTTTTAAAATTTGTTGGAGGAGATGCCTTGAAGATTATAAGACCAGCAACTAATTGTAATACGGCTTTAAAATATATTTGGGATTTTGCCCCAGGAGGAAAAATTGCAAAGAGAAGAAGAGGAAATAATTTTTGTCTATTTGGATTGTTTGATAACTTTGACATTTGGAAATTACTTTAAGACTAAAAACATCTGGGTTGTTCTTAAAAATTTACAATGGCACTATCTGTGGATGGATTAAAAATGGAATATGAAAAATTAAAAGAAAGAGAACAAAATGGCAAGGATTTTTTGGGAGCTGCCTTCCACTTTTTAGAAATGGCGGTTTCTACGTACCAGCAAATACTTGAGGAAGGAGAAGGAGAAGAAGAAGAAGAGGAGGAAGAAGCCATCTTTAATGGACAAAAAAGTTTGATTAAGAAAGAAAATAGGAAGAGAGGAAGGAAAAATGAGAATTTAAGATTCAATAAAACAACCAAGAAAAAGAAAATAAGGCGAAAAAAAGGTACAATGTTAGAAAGCAATTGAAAAGAGAACTACAACAGAAAGGGGAAGTTTAAAAGGTGGAGGTTAGGAGAGGAGTGGGGCAAAAAGACCAGACTGGAGAAGAAAGGGAGGCAAAAAGGGAAAAAAAAACCACAGTCTGAAACAAGATGCCAAAAAGAAAAAATTTTTTAGAGATAAAGGATAAAAGATAGTGTATAATTAAAGAAAGATTCTGCAAGAGTACATAAGATAGCATTGTAGTATTTGCATTTGAAATAGTCTATTGGAATATTATAAGATTTAACAAAATATTAAAATATTAAAATGTTTAATAATGATAGATCTCAATATTTAATAAAATATTAAAGATAATGTGTAAAATGATTAATGTTTAGTTATTGTTTAATTTGATATTGTTTTAATATTATTATAAATTTACTGTTTCATCTTATTTTAAAATAATGTATTAATTAGAATTAGAACTAGAATGGAAATTATATACTTAACTATACTATAAGTTTATTATTTTTTTATTTTAAAATGCAACATGTAGAATGTACTAAGCAGAATCAGGATGGAAATTATGTATTATTTTAAGTGTTATTTTAGGGGAAAGATAGAAAGGCATCATACTTTAAAAGTGATTACAGGGGAAACTCTTTGCTAAAGAGAAGAGATAAATGGATGATTGGAAAAGAACGGACAAAAGATACAAGCATAATGATTTTGAAATAAAATGAAATAAACAAAATATAATTAAGAGAGTGAAAAGAAGGGAGAAGTTATATAGAAAATATAGAATGGTCAATAAGATATGAATGGTATATAAGGTGAGCATGAATTTGATTTAGGTCTGTAAAAAAAAATGTAACCCGGGGCTAAGCCACTTTTCAAAAGAAGTTTTATGTTTTGTGTTTTGGTTAGCTATGTTTGATTGTGAATTAATAAAACCTTGGAGGAATAAAACTAAAGGGAGAGAAATTTGGAAAAGGCATGTACAAATGATAATTAAGGAGATTTTATTTTTTTATGTCTTGTTTTATGTTTTGTATTTTGGGTGTTTATGTTTGACTGAGAATTAATAAAACTTTGATAGAAAGAAATATAATTGAATAAAAGTGAAGGGAGAAATAAGGAGAAACTTGGAAAAGATATATAGGTGTTTAAATGGAAATGTGACAATTTGGAACTATGCTGTATAAATGTCTATATTCGATTGAGAATTAATAAAACCTTGATAGAAAGAAATATAATTGAATAAAATTGAAGGGAAAAATAATGAGAAATTTGGAAAAGATACATATGTGCTTAAATGGAAATGTGACAATGTGGAACTATGCCTTAAAAATGATGTTCTATTTGCCTTGTTAAAACTTATAAGTAATTTTTAGAAAGGAGGTTTTATGCTTTTATGTCCTTTGTTTTGTTTGTCTTCAAAAATTAATAAAATTGGTTTAAAAAAAAAAATAACCATCAAAACCACCCTTCCACTAATATTTCAAAAGTTGATCTTTATTGATTACCAACATTCCTACTTACAATTTTACTCTTCAATTCTCTAGAACCAGAAAAATGCTTAACTTGGGTGGAGTTTTACAAGAAAAATTGGGAATACTTAGAACAAAACCCTTTCTCGAGATTCTACAGGTCTTTGTATTATTTTTAGGATTTTGTAAAGATACAAATAGGGCTCATCCTTCAGTCTTTCTAATTGTGCTTTTAAGATGTTGACTAACCATTCTTTAAGGACATGACATAACCTTCCTCTCAACTTCATCCTGTTCGGCAACTCCAGGTGTGAGATTCCGCCTTTGAAATGCACTGTGCCTTTGAGGAAGCCAGGCAGCAATGGCTGGGGTCAGGGCAAGAGCAGAGGAGGCATCAGGCTTCTCCCCCCTCCTCAGCAAGCCAGGCTTGGAGGAGTGGGGAGAGTTGCAGGTCAAGCACATTCTGACATCGCACTAACACAAGTTTCCAGCACACACTCCTCTGTCCAAAGTGGGATTGAGTGGGAGGTAGGGGGAAGGGAGCAGGGGGATAGGGGAAGGGGGCTTCTAAGAGGAGAAGCCCGGCTGGCTTTCCTTTTGGTGTAGGGTGGGGGGAAGACCCAAAACAAATCCAATTTTCCCCAATCAATGGGTCCAGCAGTCCAGAGTCCAAAAACGAAAGTGGCATCTGTTCATCACAGGATCGGAGAGGGAATCAGTCTCAATTTGGGTGGGAGGCTACTCAGAGAGGGATCTGCCTTGGTTTCTTCTTCCCTCCCTCTTCATTTCCCCCCTCCCGGTTTTCTTCCCTAGCCTTGTTTTAAGGGGAGGGGGAAACAAGGTGGGACAATAATAGCTAAAAGGCTGTGAGTGGGATTAGGGTTTATTAAAGATGAGGATGGGGAAAAGATTCTATTCCTTTCCCAAGAATCCAGGGAAAGTGGAATAAAAATAAGTGTGTGTGTGTGTGTGTGTGTGTGCTTCAGCCACAAACAACAATTGCTGTTATTTTAGGTGGCACCGACCCCCATCGAGAATTGCGAGAATGTTTAAGAACAAATTGGATAAATGTTGGAAATGTCATTAGATACCGGGTTCATATTACCATATGTGGTGGACATGCTCAGATGCAAAAAGATACTAAAATCCACACAAACAAGGTTAAGTATTTAGGGATATATATTACATCAAGATGTAATACACTGAAGGAGAATAATTATTTTAAACTCAAACAGAAGATTGCGACAGATTTGACAAAATGGGAAAACTTACAATTATCATTGATTGGGAGAAAATCTACAATTAAGATGAATGTATTGTCTAGAATTTTATATTTATTCCAGACAATTCCAATCTGACTAGGGAAGGATTTTTTTGAAGATTTAAATAGAATTGTGTTGAAATATATTTGGCAGGTCAATAAAGCAAGAATAAAATTAAAATTGTTACAAGATGCAAGGATAAGAGGAGGGTTTGCCTTGCCTAACTTGGAGTTGTATTACCAAGCAACAAATGGATAACATTAAGGAACAATAGACTATTGACCTTAGAAGGGCATCACTTGCTGTTGGGATGGCATGCCTTCCTTTGGCACAAGGGAACTAAAACACAGAGGTATTTTAGAAGACATTATATTTGAGAGGCATTATTTTTGAATTGGGAGAAAATAAAAAGACAATATTATTTAAAGATTCCACTATAGATAGCTACCATTGAAGCTTTTTCTTATCCAATAATATATAATATATATAAAATTTATAAAAAAGGAACAAACAGTTAGATAGGGGGAGATATTGAATGAAAAAGGTGAACTTAAATCTATGCAAGCATTGGAAAAACAAGGTGTAAAAAATGAATTGGTTTTCATATCTGCAAATACAATCTAGATTTGACAAAGATGTTAAAGCAGAAGGAATTTATGATAATTTGACTGACTTAGATAAGATCTTGATGGGTACTGATGAAAAGGTAATTAACAAATTTTATGGACACTTATTAGAATTTAAATTGGAGGAGGAACAAGTTATAGAAATGATGATTACTTGGGGGAAAATTTTGGATATGGGATTGATTTAGAAAAAGGGCAAAAATTGTGGTCTCAAAATTATAAAATGACAATGTCAACTGCATATAAAGAAAATTTGTATGTTTTACAAGTGGCACCTACCACTGACGAGAATTACGAGAATGTTTAAGAACAAATTGGATAAATGTTGGAAATGTCATCAGATACCTGGTTCATATTACCATATATGGTAACCATGCTTGGATGCAAAAAGATATTGGATTAAAATCCACACATGGTAATAAAAAATGATAAAACAACACATAGACTTTAAACCAGAGATCTTTTTATTGGGAATTATACCGGAAATATACAATAAAGAGTTGAAATATTTGATTGTAAATGTTTTGACAGCAGTTAGAACTGTATTTGCTAAGAATTGGAAAAATGAAAAAATACCTGTGCAGGATGAAGTTATTAAGAAAATTATGGATTGTGTTGAAATGAGTAAATTGACATTTGAAATTAGAGAGCAAGAAGATAAGCAATTTTACATGATATGGGATTTGTTTTATCAATGGTTGGCCAAAAGACATGGTAATGTAATAGATAATTTTGTAATAGAAGTTCAATAGATTGATATAAAACATAATTACAGACATATATAACCATTGGATGAAAGTATATATATTTATACATATATGAAAGTGTGTGTGTGTGTGTGTGTGTGTGTATATAAAATTTGGAATATCTCATATAAAATGGTGGAATAAATAGTTTAGTCATGGATTATTAATAACTGATAAATATATAAGCATATGTTAGGTTGACTGTTAGGGATAACATTGTTTACCCTAACTGGTTTAGGTAAAATAATAAATATGTAATCATAGTTTATAAGTTAAAGTGTCTGCAACTTTAATTATGGGAAAGTAATTAAGGGAGTGGTTGTGAACGCACTTTAAAAGAAGCAAGACGACAGCTTGCTCTCTCTCTCTGGCTTTGATGATCCCTAATTACTGCATGGACTCAAGACTGCATTGCTGGAACGGGAGAGAAACAAAGGACTGATTTATAAGTGAACTGACATAGGATATTCTGCACGGACTTTGCTAACTGAATATCATTGAATGGACTGCCTAAATGATACATGACTATTGGACTGTTATTTTGACTATGCTTTGAACTCATAATGGAATAAACTATATTTTTGATAGCACAAGCGTATCTGTTATTTTTACTGTATGTTAACAAACATACAAGCTTATCTCACTCATTTATCTGTGTGCCTATCTGACTAACGCTGCACATTCTGTTTAGCTTGTCTCCCTAACCCTGGTTAGGAAACCCAGGCTTAACACTGGTTATGGGCCCAGAGGCTGCAAAGTCAGTTTAACTAGGATAAAACAGATTTATGTAAAAAGTGAGAGTTTGTGTTGTTATACATTACAGTAAACACACAGCTGTGTTTTATTAATTATAGTTTTATATCCATAAAAGAAATCATGGCACAAGTCAATCTACAAAGTTTGTCCCTTTATCCAAGTTGGATGGAACAAACTATGTATCATGGTCTATGAAATGTAGTCTACTTCTACGAAGAGAAGGTTTGTGGAACATAATTGAAAATCCACCAAACGCAGAAGAATGGGATCCAGAGGATGATGAAGATAGAATAAAAATACAAGAATTTATGCATAAAAATGAACACGCTATTTGCATAATTGGGTTAACCTTAACTGACCAACAACTTGTTCATATCCATGGAGAATAAACGGCTGTTGGGTGTTGGCAGAAGCTGAAGAGGATTTATGTTCGAGATAATGTTGGTGCACACATAAATCTAACACGGAAGCTTTTCAGTACGCATCTCCAAACGAATGGTGATATGCTGAGTCATTTCAAAACTATGCAAAGCATTTTTCAAGAACTTCACGAGAAAGAGCTTATTTTCTCTGAACTACACCAAGTCTACATAATTCTATCATCACTAAATAAAAGTTATGACAACTATGTAACTTCTCTTGAAATATTGCCAAAGGAAAGCCTAACTTTAACTGGCAGATTGACTGAAGAGGCCAGAAGAAGGCTTGAAAGAGATGATTTAAGGAGGCAGCAACCTCAAAAAGAAGATAATGAATCTCCTACTGCATACGCAATTAAAAAGTGTTTTAATTGTGGAGGAAGAGGACATTTGGCAAGATTTTGTAAAAAAGCAAAATGCCAGAACGCTGGCCAGAATACTAAAAGTCATCAAAAGATAAATAAAAATTTAGAGTTAGCCATGTCTACTAACGGAGCTGTAAAAAATAATTTATGGGTGGTTGACAGTGGAGCATCCCACTGTATAACAAATGATAACAGAAATTATTTAAAAATGTCCAAGAGTACACAGCAGATATCGTTAGCAAATGGCTGGAAACTGAAAGCTAAAGGTCAAGGTATAGCATATTGTTCTTTTATAAAAGAGAATGTAAAAATGTTATATGTACCACAACTTAAGTTTAATTTAATTTCAGTTAGAATTTTGGTTAAACTAGGATATGTAGTTACTTTTAAAGGAGATAACTGCATAACTGAGAAAGAAAATAAGAAAATTACTGCATCTTTAAGAGGTGAATTATATGTGTTAAATGATAATGGTTTAAAGATGGCTAACATGGTTTATGATAATAAGAAACCTCATGATGAATGTATTCACTTGTTACACCGAAGGCTAGGGCATTTAAATTTTAAAATGCTTAAGAAAACTGTTGAATTATCTAAAGGAATAAGTTTGAAACCTTGTAATAAGTATTTGCAATGTAATGCTTGCAATCAAAGCAAAGCAAGGGTCATACCGGCTAATAGAGTTGATGGATTTACTACCAAAGAGCCTTTAGAAGTAGTATTTGCTGATTTAATAGGTCCAAAAAAACCAAGTGTAGGAGGAGCTCGTTACATATTAAGTATAATGGACCACTATTCTAGATATGGGTTTTGCTATTTAATGAAGAGCAAAACTGAAACGTATCAAAATCTCTTTAATTGGATAAAATTTGCTGAAAGGAAAACTAAAAAGAAATTAGTAACTCTTATAACAGATAATGGTACAGAATTTACAAATAATAAATTCCAGAACAGACTAAGAATGTTAGGTATTCAACATAAAAAGTCTGCACCTTATAGGCCACAACATAATGCATTTATAGAGAGACGAGGCCAAACATTACAATCAATGACATGAACTATGATGTCTGATTCAGAATTACCTGACAATTTATGGGGAGAAGCAATAATGTGTGGTAATCATATATTAAATAATGTTGTTAATTCAACAACAGGTGAATTACCATTCACACTGTGGCATGGTACAAAACCTGATTTAAGTTACATGCACACATTTGGAGCACCAGCATGGGTGCATATCCCTACACAACTCAGACACAAAGGACAACATAGAGCTAAAAGATTTTTTTTTTTTTGGATATGAATCTAATCATAGATCTTATAGATTCTGGGAACCAGGTACATCTAGAGTTTACACCAGTGCTAGTGCTAAATTCCTAGAACATGTAGGATGGAAGATTAGAGCAAGATTTAAATAATGAAGTAATTATTGAACCCTACAAAAGGCAGAAAGAACAGACTAGTTATAAGAAGAGTCCAATTAAAGAAGAAGTCCACGAAGAGCAAATAGCACCAGAACAAGAGGAAACTGTTGATCAGGAAGAGTTAGATAATCAAGAACAGTTAATAAATGAAAGTCCACCTGTAAGTCCTGTAATACCTAGACCTACTACACGTGTAACTAGACCACCTGATAGGTATCAAGCAAGTATAGCTTGCCAAGTAACTAAAGTTCCAACTAGTGTAGATGAACTTAGGATGTATCCTGCTAAGGATCAGGAGAATTGGCAAAAGGCAATGGAAAAAGAACTAAATTCATTGAAGGTAATGAAAGTATATGAAGATGCTAAATTACCTCCAGGAGAAAAATCCATTGGGTACAAATGGATATTTAAAGTAAAAACTGGAAATGATGGGACTGTTACCCATAAGGCTAGGTTAGTAGCTCAAGGATTTTATCAAACTGCATCTGATTACGATGAAATTTTCACACCAAGTCTTAAAGCAACATCTTTAAGAGCAGCTTTAGTGTGGGCAGCTAAGAAAAACTATGTCATTAACCATTTAGATGTAGAAACTGCTTATCTGCATGCACCATTGCAGCACACTATATATTTAAGAAAACCAGTAGGTATAAAAGACAATAAAGTAAATAGTAATGATTGTTGGAAACTCAAAAAGAGTCTTTATGGGTTGAAACAATCTGGCTTTGAGTGGAACCAATATATTGTGAAAGAGTTAAACAATATAGGTTTTAAATCTGGTTCAGCAGATCCATGTGTGTTTAAAAGAGAAAATAATGGAACGGTGTCATTATTGTTATTATTTACAGATGATATTGCTTTGATAACTAAGACTAATAATGAAGCTAATGAGATTATATCATTATTAGCCAAAAAGATAAAATTAAAGCATTTAGGTGAAATTAAAAAGTATCTAGGATTGACAATTAATAAAACAAAAAATGGTTTTAAGATATCTCGAGAAGATAAAATTTGCCAATTAATTAAAACGTATAAAATGGAACTTTGTAAACCGGCAAAGACTCCAATGAGTCAGGAAGTTTGCCAAACTAATGATCAAAGTCCCAAATTTGATAAGTCTATATATCAATCTTTGATTGGTAGCTTATCATATATAAGCAATTGGTCTAGGCCAGATATAGCTTATAGTGTAAATCAGCTGGCACGTTTTAATTTGGATCCACATCAATGTCATTGGAAATCATTAAAAAGAATTTTAAGATATCTTAAGGGAACAATGAACCATGCATTATATAGAACCAAAGGGTGATTTGAGTCTTAGTGCCTATGCAGATGCAAGTTTTGCAACTGATATAAACACTAGAAAATCAACATCTGGGATGGCTATATTATTTGGTAAGACACTAATAGGGTGGAGGTCAATCAGACAACAGCATATCAGCTTGTCCACGATGGAAGCGGAATTTTCATGTCTGTCATTACTATGCACTGACTTAATTTTGTACAAACAGTTATGATTAGACATGGGTGTAACTGTTAAAGATTCCATTATTGTGTACGAGGACAACCAGGCAGCCATAAAGTTAGCTACTAGTATTGCTGTAAAAACTAGATCAAAGCATACTGATTTAAGATACTTAAATGTTAGAGAATCTGTAAAGAATGGGCTAATTAAATTGGAATACTGCATGACAGAAGAAAACATTGCAGACCAATTTACAAAAGCTCAAGGAGTAATTAAGTTTAGAGAGTTGTAACAAATATGATTTAAAGATGTAAATAGTAAATAGTTATTATTATTATTTCCTAAAAGGGGAGAATGTTAGGGATAACATTGTTTACCCTAACTGGTTTACGTAAAATAATAAATATGTAATCATAGTTTATAAGCTAAAGTGTCTGCAACTTTAAATATGGGAAAGTAATTAAGGGAGTGGTTGTGAAAGCACTTTAAAAAAAGCAAGACGACAGCTTGCTCTCTCTCTCTGGCTTTGATGATCCCTAATTACTGCATGGACTCAAGACTGCATTGCTGGAACGGGAGAGAAACAAAGGACTGATTTGTAAGTGAACTGACATAGGATATTCTCCATAGACTTTGCTAACTGAATATCCTTGAATGGACTGACTAAATGATATATGACTATTGGACTGTTATTTTGACTATGCTATGAACTCATAATGGAATAAACTATATTTTTGACAGCACAAGCGTATCTGTTATTTTTACTGTATGTTAACAAACATACAAGCTTATCTCACTCATTTATCTGTGTGCCTATCTGACTAACGCTGCACATTCTGTTTAGCTTGTCTCCCTAACCCTGGTTGGGGAACCCAGGCTTAACATTGGATGAAAGTATATATATTTATATATATATGAAAGTGTGTGTGTGTGTGTGTATATATATATAAAATTTGGAATATCTCATATAAAATGGTGGAATAAATAGTTTAGTCATGGATTATTAATAACTGATAAATATATAAGCATATGTTAGATTGACAATGTGAAAATTTATATAAACTGTGAGTAATGACTACAAAAGGATAGCACAAAAGATTTGTTACCAACTGACACACTGTATGTATATAAAATGGAAGATGTTTTTATGTTTTTATGTTTTTTTTTGTATATGTTTGTCTTAAAAATAAAAACTTTTGTAAAAAAACAATTGCTGTTATTTTTGCTGAGACGTTCTAAGCTACACAACATTCTTTAATAAATACTAACAATAACGAATCATAATATACAGGATTAAAGGAAGGAAGGTGAAATCAGAGGAGGGGAAGGGAAGAAGGAAGGAAAGGAAAGGAAAGGAAAAGAAGGAGGAAAGGAATAAGGATGTGATGGTCCTTCAGAGGCTACTGCACTACACTCCCATCATTCCTGAATTGTGCTGTTGGAGAAATCCAGTGCCATCAGGGAAAAGTCAAGTTGTGAAAGAATGATTGAAATTTCTCACAAAATTTCATTACTCAGGTTAAATTGCTGTGTTGGCACTTTGTGAAAAATAAGTGGGTTTGGGGTTGCAGTTTGGGCACTTGATCCCTAAGAGGTTTGCCATCTCTGCTTCTGCTTCTACTTGTCACAGCAGAGTTCAGAATGTTCATTTTAAAAATAATAAATATTTCTTTGATGCTTTTTTCTTGTGAGTTAATGGTTAGAGCATTTTTAGAAAAGCCAAATAAAGTTTGCAATATTGACTATCCTATGTCTTACAATGATTCTGTTTTTGCAAATTCTGGAACGGATAGTGTCAAAGTATAATGTCTTAATAATTAATTAGATTAATTAGAATTTGGCATCAGGCCTGAAGCAAACTTGTTCACCTAGGTAGATGTTTTATTCAATGAAACAATATCAGGGCTGTAATGGTTATTGGGCTTCCTATCATCACATTAAAATTAGTATTCCATACTTGGATGTTATTAATTTCAGCAACATCTTGTTAACATACAGTAGACAAGAAAAGTTAGCTTTTCACAGTATTACTTGGTTTGGATGCCAGTTTCATTACAGCTTGTAAGTATCCCACCATTTTTAGTCACCTTTGATGTTTCATTATGATTGCTTGATAACTAGAAGTGCATTTGTTTATTTCTGAGATTTAGAAGCTGCCTGATTTGCAAAATTACCAAGTGGTTTACATAATATAAGAAAAACAAGAAAAAATGGCAAAAAAAAAATTCTATACATACTGACAAACATATTCCCTTTAACAAAAAAAATATCACCAAGAGGCTCCACAGAGACATTATCCTGAGTCTTCTGGAACGTAATCAGGGTGAAAATAACATGGATCTCAGTGGGGTTGAGTGAAAGTCGTATTCAGAGGGAAGCACTGCAACAAGGCATGCTTCTGGGTTTCAATAGATGATATTGATTGAGGGGGATCAAAAATGCACCTAATGATTATTTTTTAAAATATAACTTAATTTAAACCAAAATAAAAGCATAGCATGTAAAACATACATAACAAATAAAAGCAATAACAAAACACAGTATTTCTACAAACAAAACAAAATTAGCCATCAAATCCCAAAATCAAAGTTTTTTTCTCTATCCTTTTTGAGCAAAAGTCCAGAATTGATTTCCAAATGGAAACAAAGCTAGAAAATTTTTGTTTTTCATTAGTGGTCAGTATTGCTTTCTCAGCCAGCTCCATTAATTTTACCATCCATTTTTGTAAGAATCTGTATATCTTTCCACCTCTGTACATGTACAAGTCTTGTTGCTACCTTATTATTTATCTATTTATCTATCTATCTATCTATCTATCTATCTATCTCTTATCTATCTATCTATCTATCTATCTATCTATCTATCTATCTCTTATCTATCTATCTATCGATCTATCTCTTATCTATCTATCTCTTATCTCTATCTATCTATCTATCTATCTATCTATCTATCTATCTATCTATCTATCTCTTATCTATCTATCTATCTCTAATCTATCTATCTATCTATCTATCTATCTATCTTTTATCTATCTATCTATCTATCTATCTATCTCTTATCTATCTATCTATCTATCTATCTATCTATCTATCTATCTATCTAATCTATCTATCTATCTATCTTTTATCTATTTATCTATCTATCTATCTATCTCATCTATCTATCTATCTATCTATCTCTTATCTATCTATCTATCTATCTATCTATCTATCTATCTATCTATCTCTTATCTATCTATCTATCTATCTATCTATCTATCTATCTATCTCTTATCTATCTATCTATCTCTAATCTATCTATCTATCTATCTATCTATCTTTTATCTATCTATCTATCTATCTATCTATCTATCTATCTATCTCTTATCTATCTATCTATCTATCTATCTATCTATCTATCTATCTATCTAATCTATCTATCTATCTATCTTTTATCTATCTATCTATCTATCTATCTATCTATCTATCTATCTATCTATCTATCTATCTCTTATCTATCTATCTATCTATCTATCTATCTATCTATCTATCTCTTTATCTATCTATCTATCTATCTATCTATCTATCTATCTATCTATCTATCTATCTATCTATCTATCGCTTATCTAACTATCTATCTCTATCTATCTATCTATCTATCTATCTATCTATCTATCTATCTATCTATATCTATCTATCTATGTCTTATCTATCTATCTATCTATCTATCTATCTATCTATCTATCTATCTCTTATCTATCTATCTATCTATCTATCTCTTATCTATCTATCTATCTATCTATCTATCTATCTATCTATCTATCTATCAATCTATCTATCTTTATCTATCTATCTGTCTATCTATATATCTCTTATCTATCTATCTATCTATCTATCTATCTATCTATCTCTTATCTATCTATCTATCTCTTATCTATCTATCTATCTATCTATCTATCTATCTATCTATCTATCTCTTATCTATCTATCTATCTCTCTCTCTAATCTATCTATCTATCTATCTATTTATCTATCTATCTTTTATCTATCTATCTATCTATCTATCTATCTATCTCTTATCTATCTATCTATCTATCTATCTATCTATCTATCTATCTATCTATCTCTTATCTCTCTCTCTCTCTCTCTCTCCAATCTATCTATCTATCTATCTATCTATCTATCTATCTATCTATCTATCTATCTTTTATCTATCTATCTATCTATCTATCTATCTATCTATCTATCTATCTATCTCTTATCTATCTATCTATCTATCTATCTATCTATCTATCTATCTCTTATCTATCTATCTATCTATCTATCTATCTATCTATCTATCTATCTATCTCTTATCTATCTATCTCTTATCTATCTATCTATCTCTTATCTATCTATCTATCTATCTATCTCTTATCTATCTATCTATCTATCTATCTATCTCTTATCTATCTATCTATCTATCTCTTATCTATCTATCTATCTATCTATCTATCTATCTATCTATCTCTTATCTATCTATCTATCTATCTCTTATCTATCTATCTATCTATCTATCTATCTATCTATCTCTTATCTATCTATCTATCTATCTATCTCTTATCTATCTATCTATCTATCTATCTATCTATCTGTTATCTATCTATCTATCTATCTCTTATCTATCTATCTATCTATCTATCTATCTATCTCTTATCTATCTATCTATCTATCTATCTATCTATCTATCTATCTATCTATCTATCTATCTAAAAATGTATGTGTGTGTGCATGTATTTGAACCAAACTTGGTACACAGATGACTTACTCTCTGGAAACAAATACTGTGTGGGTAACACACCCCTAACAACACTCGATGTGTGTGTGTGTGTGTTTGTGTGTGTGTGTGTGTGCAGTTTGGCGAACCTGCTAAATCACCTCGCCCAGCCCTGCCTTGTGGCTTACCCCCCGCACCCCTCCCTGCCACTTCTCACATCACCTGCCCTCTCCTGAGACCATTTTGGCATTAACATTTAGCAGAGGCGAGAAGCAAATTTTGGAACTTCTATCCACTTTCTTTTCCTTGTGCATAAATAGTACAGATAACACACCATTGTTCACAATCTTTATTGATTCAAGCAATGCTGCTGATTTAGTATGCATAGCATAGCATAGCGTAGCATAGCATAGCGTAGCGTAGCATAGAAACTATTAGCATTTGTGAAGTAAATGATCCCAGTCTATCTTCTTTGTCATGTATCATGGTTAATAAATACCAGTGCAACACTGGGTGCTTAATTTTTAGGTAATTGTTCAGATACTGAAAGACTGAAAATATAGCCATCTGAAATGGAAGAATCAAAAAATCAATGGCCACTTAAAGAGATAATGGGGAACATTGAATTCAACCTGCTCTAACATCTATTTAGTTATGAAGCTATAGAAAAGTCTGTGGATATTGAAACAAAATGACATGAAAATTAGAGAATTATTTCTATGTGAAAAAGCTACAGAGGAATCATTTTATTTGCCTAGTTAACTTACTAGCTCTGGGAAAGCTTGAAAATATGTGATGCACACCATGAAAAATGGATTTATGAAATTACAGTTGTATTCTAATTATTCATTTTAGGAAGTGATTTGGGTGAAGTGGTAAATGATCCTAAACCACTCTGTCTCAATAAGAAAAACCCCTCAGCAACCAATCTGTTGAAGGCTGTTAGTCACTAGTGCCGAAATAGTCACATTTCTAAATGCAGGATAAGAATGAATTCAATAAAAAAAGGGATAATGACAGATTTATAAAAGTAACATTCCTTATATAATGGATTTTCCATTCCAATATTTCTTCACTGTAGTCATTTAAAATTATGCAAAACTTATTATTTAAGTCATAATAAGGAATTCATTAGAAGATTAATAGTTCTGGTTTACCAATTCGCTTACCAAGTCACTTAATTATTTAGTTCATTAATTCTGCAAATGTCAAGCTTGCCATGAACTCTGGTAATTTGCATAAGTAAGGTAATAGTTCCACCAGCAATCATAGTCACACAGGAATTTGGTGTCATTGAAAGATTCCAAATAAGAAGAAAAAAATGTGTTATATGTGTATATATATCAATAAGGAACTCCATAATGAAAGAAATGGAATTTTCTTCTAGATGTTCATTCTCAACCTTTTCTGCTTCAAAGAAAAACTAAGGGCAAAGGGAAAAAATGCTAAAACAAAGGGTGATAATAAGTAGGTTTCTAGATTTTAGGGATCAAAGCAATACAGGTATAGGAAGTGATAAGAAATGATCCCTCATGCAAGTCAGTAATTTTAGATTTCATAATTAATGAGTAACTCTTTTGATATTGTTGTATGAATGTCATTACTTTCTCCAAAATGTATAAATGCTTTGCTAAATGGGACCTTGAAAGCTTGCTCTGAGTTTGGCTTAATGCACCTAGCCTGACCACAATATGCATTAATTTGGGGTTGTTATCGGAAAGCAGTTGACAGTTGACAGAATCACTGCAGTGGAACTACTTAGCACATGGAATAGGCCAGTCTTTTCAATTGGGAACTATCCAGAGATATTGGGTTCCAGATCTACATCTATATCTAGAGGATACCAGTTTGGAGAAAGCTGTGATGAGACATTTGGAGACACAAATATCAGGTGGTCATGTATCTAACAGTTTTAGCAGTATCTAATATCGTAAGACAAATTTAAATATTATGTTATTAAGATTATACAAAAGTCAGGCTAATAACTATTTAAAACATTTGCTATAAAAATCACATTGTCTTCATTTAATAGCACTACAGAGGAAATGTTTGCTATGTTCAGCTGCAGCTCAAGCAAAACCTGCCAATCTCCAAAGGAGAACCATCGCCTGTGCTTTCAATAGATATACACCAAAATAATTTTCTTTTTCAAAAGTGGTTCTAAATATGGTACATACAGCAGAACAAGCTGGGCAATGAAATCACTAGTGAAATCACTCTCACCAGCCAGCCTCACTGGAACGGATAGTCATTAGTAGCTGATGTCATTTATGGCTTATATGTTTCGATTAATGTTGATTGGAGACATATCAAACATTGCTCACCAAACTTTTTATTACTGAATATAATTGGGTAACTTTGTTGTTAAACAATGGCAATTAGAATAGTCTATGCAAAAATATTGAATGTTGTCCTCTTGGAAGTCAATGGAGCTGTCAAAATATTCCCAAATGCAAAAATACCTGGTGAATATCTACAGGGGTAAATTTCAATATTCACAATACATGTGCTATAAATCAATAAAAATGTTCTATTGGAAAATATTTTATTTGCTTTAATAGGCAAAGTTATGAAAAGCCAATGTGCAAAGGCTTTATAATGCTTTACCGGAGGAATGATACAGTGGTGAAAACTGGGGTATCAGAAACCCTGATGGATAGTTTAATATCTCCATTATTAAGGGCTATTTGGACAAAATAAGTAACAATGATACCTGCCAAATTATAGATACACTTTTAAAGGACTTATCATGGATCATCTTGATTTTGCTCATGCCCTAAAGAAGAAATGGGAAGACTCATTGTGGCCTTTTTAAAAATAAAGTGCAATAAAATATTGCTTAAGTATTCCATTAGTCATCATTACAACAGATTCAACTCTAAGGTGTCTTTTCAAATATAGCATTCCTATTTTTAAAAAATTCAAAATCGGATATTTAGTAAAATACCAGGTAAAATTATCTATATTGCTTTATCCCCATAGCATCTTCTAGAGAAACATTTCATTATCAAACATCCTATTTGAAAAGCTGACAGATTGCATAAAATGATCCTTATTTACATCAGAGTAATGTTTTGCATTACTCACACTTAAGTTTAATGTATATGATCCTGGGCTAATGAAAACTAGGCCCGTGGTTATGTAAGTAGTTGTCAAATTTTATTGAAAAATTTCCTGTATTTATAAGAAGCACCTCTTTTTACATATAAAGTTTTCGACCTATTTAGTAAGCTTGAATGAAGAACATCAGTGGCTAGTCATTATGTCCCATGTAAAATAATTTGATGGCCTCTGATGCATGCCAAATAAGTAAGGCCGTGTTAAATATTTTTTTTTATTGTGAAAAGATATTCTTCTGTTAAAAATTCTATGCATTGTTAAAATCCCTGGAGGAAAGTGAAACCCTCGTAAAACAAAATGGACTCTATCATCTTTAAGGACAATGAGAAGCAAACTCTTCTGATTGCAACATCTCCCCTTAGTCTCTTATGCCAATCAAAAAGGTACATCATTATAAAACCCTCTTCCATCTTGATTAGAATTGCACGCAAACTCCATAAAACCTGGGATGGAAGAATGAGCCTCTGCAGAGGGATGGGAGGCACTTGCCTTGTTGGATAAACTATAATCCCTGGATTCTCAGTTTCCTTTGAAAAAGAGCCCTTTTGATTTTTTTTTTTTTAAAAAGGTGGCTGTGCTCTTCGTTCATTGAGCCAAAGAATGAATAGTTTTAATAATGACTGACATATCCCTTATGTGTCAAAAGTTTTTCTTTTTTCTTTTGAAAAGAAAAGGGCCCATAGAGAAATACTGTTGGGATGGCCACTGTTGACTAGTACTGTGTCTATCCAGAGGAGAAGACAGAAGTTTGGAAGGACATACATTTTTAAAATTTGTAATTTTTCAGAATTTATAAAAAAGCTAGCCTGTTGAATTATGTAGATCAAATCTATTGTAATGTTGGCAAAATCAGGATAGTAGCTAAGAAACTGTCCA
This sequence comes from Hydrophis major, assembly GCA_033807585.1. Taxonomy (NCBI): domain Eukaryota; kingdom Metazoa; phylum Chordata; class Lepidosauria; order Squamata; family Elapidae; genus Hydrophis; species Hydrophis major. Next base: position 126,411,356 of record CM066331.1, read on the forward strand.
GTATGACAGTCTACAAGATGATCCAACACTATTAATCCCATTTGTGTAGCAGATATGACAGCTGACACTTACATGGACATCTGCAGGAGGCAAGTGAGGGCAAATGATAAAATGAGTACAATGTCATATTGATGATGCAAACATTGGGACTTATGTATGTGTGTGACAGATGTCAGGACTGCTTCTTCTTATGCTATTTATTGCCTAGTGGGACACTGATACATGAACAATATGAAGAAAGTGGCACCAGGTACTGCTGTTATGGAATGTGACTGTGCTGCTCACTTAATGGTGTAGGGAAAGATGGAAATTAGATGGCTCACTGATAACCTGTACATATTAATGAATATTGTATTTTTCCATCAAACTAGCATTTACATGGTTCTCAGTGGCTAGATCAGCCAACCCCAGCCAGAATTGCAAATGCTTATTAAGAAAAGTTGAACTAGGTGGCTTGAAGCTTGGTTCATCTATTTGCCATCATGAAAACTTAGATTTGACAACACGCACGCATGCACACATATATAGACAACGTAAATGTGTTATATAATCATAATCACAGTTTTAATTAATTACTTAAGGTCAGGGATAAGGACTATTATTTTGTAAATAAATTCTTAGTTTTGATTTACATTAAATAGAGACGGCAGTTTTTCACGTACTTGAAGTGCCTGCCACATGAATAGCCATATTGCACTGAATGGGCTCTACTTTAGGTTAATAAGTGCAAGAATGATCAATGTTATTTAATCATAGAAGATTTTGCAATATAGAGATCTTGAAAATATATGTATTAAGAGAAGAAAACTCTCTTAGCCCTATATTGTAATTTCAGATTGATTCAATTCATTTCCATTTATGCATTTCCATTTTTTTTAAACTAGCCCACTAGCCATTTTTCATTAATGATAAACATATTGAAATCAAGGTGCGTCATTATGAGATGTTGTGGAGCATTTTGTTGCATTGGATCTATTCTGTAAAATCTTTTCTTAATCTTCATAATGGCAACTCAAGGACAATGTTTATAACAATTCTATAGAAAGACCTTTTACTAGCTTACTCTATTTTCCAGTCAAGGACCAATTAATACTTTTGGCAATCCAAAGGACAACATTTCAGAAATAAAACAAATGCCAATAAATATTTACATTAAATGTGAGAAAAATTCCAAGGATAAGATAGTTTTATAATGTGAAGAGAGAATATCAGAAGGAAAAGAGGGATGCTTAGATGGAAAATATTTGTGAATTCTGGAATAAGCATGTTTTAAGTCAGTCTTCTCTTTAATTATTGTCTGAGTTTCACATAAAGTCTGCTTCATCAACTGGATAAATATTTGACTGCTGTTCAATAAATTGCATTAGTTTACTTTAACTGTATGCTCAGCCTTATTCAGGCATCCTACATTAGGCAATGTACTGTGTAATGCATCTCTGCAGGTGACCAGAGCTATTCTCTGTATGAGGTAAATTAAAACTCATATTTTAAAAATTAAACATTCTTGCACTTCATGATTTCAATATTTAATTATAACCTGTGTCAGGGCCTAATCTCTGACTGAGTCAGGCATGAAATTAATCAAAAAAGGCAAAAGCTTAGCAATCCTTCTACGCTGTAAAAATAATGTAATTTTTATGGCAGGTCTGTAATTCTCAGAGGAAAAATTGAGGAAGGAAGTGATGGTAACTGATAGCAATTGCCAAAGGCTGTGTGAACCCACAAATAAGTGACCTAATATAGTGGTTACTGTGGCAAGAGTAGAAGTATTATTGGAGCATCTGAAAGTAAGAAGGAGAAGTGACAACAGTCTAATGATAAATGTTTTAAGCAAAGCTTTAAATAAATTGTCAAGGGAAAAATAAATACACGTATTTAAAAACTATATTTCATTGCAATTGTTATATTTTGCCACAGTAATTTCAGCAGGACTTGGAAAAAACAAATGGAAGAAATGAGAATTGAAGGGATCTGTTTTTCCTTATTCATTATTATCCAGAGCCGAATGTAATAATAATAATTACAACAACAATTACATCAAAGACTATTTGGCAAGCTTCTTTGATAGACTTTCTTTCCTACTAAAGGTATAATTGTTACAGAAAACAATGCCCTACTATGGAAGAAATTTGGGGTGGGGGAGAGATGGGGCATTTCAAACATTTCATGTAGCTGTTGGATCCTGTTGTCTATTTTAGAACTGATTTCTTGATGAAAAGTGTGTAACTGCCACACCTGATGACTATCTCTTATAAGTTTTGGTAAGAACAGAAGTGGAGGCTCTTGGTTATTGATAAATAACTTGCTTTTTCACATACAATTTGATGAATTTACAATCCAAAATCAATTTTGTGCTGGCATGAACTTAAGATCATCAGTTCATAAAACAATAATTTTTTGGTTTAATCTTGAAATGCTTTCTAAAGCTTAGCTATCACTAAGAGTGATTTCCTACATGTCCAATGGAGGTGCAATGGCTCAGCAGTTAAAGATCCTGAGCTTGTCAGCTGGAAAACCTGGGTTCGAGACCTGAGCACTACTTGACATGGTGAGCTCCTGTTACTCACCCCAGCTCTTGCCCACCCAGCAGTTCTATAACATGCCACCGCAAATAGATAAATAGGTACCACTTTAGTGGGAAGGTGTCAGACCTGTCTCAGTCTGATCCCTTAGGGAAGAAAAACCCTCAACTTCATTTGGTTGAAGTGAAAAGTACTTTTACTAAGAGATGCTGGTTGCTGTAAAGTCAGGCAGAGGTTCCTGAGGTTCCTGTGCATCAATTTAAAACTATTTCCTTCATTGCCATCTCTCTCTATGATCAGTCCAAACTCAGCCAATGCAATGCTGCTGAGATGTTGTGGAAATGCTAACGTGTTTGGTCTAGTAACTTTCCAGAACAAATGGCCTTGACACAAATCGGATCTGCTGTTCTTCATCTGTCATTCTCCCTCCTGAATTCCCACACAAAAGGCATACAGGTTTATTGCCCAATTGTCTCCTCATTCTGCCCCCTACTCCTTTGATGGCTAGACACCAGTGAGGTGCCAAGCAGAAGATGATGGAGCTGACATGTCACTCCCCCTTAACAGGGATGTTAGTCCTGCAGAGGAGAGAAAGTAGGGGAGAGAAAACATAAAGTTAAGAAGTGAGTTTCCCTTAGTTTCTACTGGAGTTTAATATGCTTAGGCGGTTTAGCACTTGGTAGAATTTCTATGGAACAGGCAGTTGGCTGGTGGGGTGGGAGTTTGTTTGAGCCCTTCTTGCTAAACACATACCACAAGTCCTGGTACTCCTGTGGAATTTGCAGGTAGGTTTTCTTTCACTCCTGCATTGCAGTCCCCACCTCCTGCTTTGACTTTGGGCCCTTTAAATCCCTTCCTGGCTTTCCTTTCACTTAGCTCACTGGATTTGAAGCAACTCCCTCTTCCAGTTCACATAGGGGTTCCATTTCAGTAGCCATGCTAAACCTAGCACCAGGGATCTTTTCAAGCTCAGTGATATGATAAAACTTAAGAGTCTCTGTGTGTGCCTCCACCTGCATTTCTATTGGTTCGGTGACAAACATTGCTGGGATTCCACAGGAGTACACAGGAGTACCAGTCTCACCCCTAGCTTTTCAACTAGGGCAGGGCTGACTAGGCATCTGGTGCACCCTGAATCCAGAAGGGCCGGTAGGTTGGCTTTTCATCCCAAGTGCAGTGGGGACTGTCACTGGAGTAACTGATCCCCTGGAGTATCAGGGGATCATCGTTGGAGTTGGTATCACTCTCCCCAAGGCCTCTTCTCTGCTCACACCATCCTTGGGAAATGGGGTGAACTCTACAATCTCCACTTCTTCCAAAGCCATCACATGGGTTAACAGTGGCAGCTTGGTAGGCTTCTTGCTGGGATGAAGGGTCACTTTTGGGCAGGAGTACTGGATTTACATTCAGAGGTCCGGTGCCCCTCCTTCTTGCATTTGAAGTAGATGGAAGAGCATTGCTGAGGGATTTGAATGCTTGTGTGTACTTTTGGTGCTTCCTTCTTCTCTGGAAAGGATTTTCACCACCTGCACCCCAGGTGATACTCTTCAAGCAGGAGACCCTATACCAGGGTCTTCAAACTTGAAAGCTTTAAGACTTATGGAATTCAACTCCCAGAATTCCTCCTCTAGTCATGTTAGCTCAGGAATTCTGGGAGTTGAAGCCCACAAGTCTTAAAGTTGCCAAGTTTGAAGACCCTTGCCCTATACCATTTCAGACAAGTGACTATCCAGTCACTTCTTGAAAACCTCCAGTAATAAATACTCACAGCTTCTGAAGACTCTTCCACTGGTTAATTGTTCTCACCATAGGAAGTTTTTCCTTAATTCCAGGTTGCTCCTATACTTCATTAGTTTCCTTCTTTTGTTTCTTGTCTTACCTTATGGTGCTTTGGAAAATAAATTGACCCACCTCTTAGAATAGAATAGAATAGAATAGAATAGAACTCTATCAGCAGCCACAATTCTCCATCCCTGCCTGATGGTCTTGGTGTGATCTCTAGCTTTGTGGTCAGCTAGGGGATCATTGTATTGCTTGTGGAATTCTGCCATGAAACCTTTGAAATTTCTCTGGGGCATTATCATTGTGGAGGGTGACCATCCATTGTGCAGTGGCCCCTTCTACTTTGTTGCCTTCTGTTATCTCTGGACCTACTCCTGCATGTAGGTCCAAACCTGGATTAAAAAGGAGCCCAGTTGCTGATGAACCCTACTGGATTTCATATCCAGCAGTGGGGACTTATGACTCCTTCTTGCTGGGAGTCAAGTTTAGCTGTCAAGTTGTGCTGGGACTGGGAAGGTTGTCATTGCAGAAGAATCGGACCTGGTGCTATGGTGGCAGATATGGTTGCCCTGTTGGTTTCTAGAGGTCGCTGATCATCAGGTTGTACAACTCAAGCAAGGGCTTCAAGTGCCTTGAGATTTTCAAAAGCCCCGCACATGAATTTTATGACTTGTTCTATCATCCAGTTTGTCAGAATATTCATGAACTGGCAGAGACATGGGTAACAAGGTCAGCCAATGGGAGCTGAACTGGGGGCTGAGATTGGAAACTGTCTGGGCATGGCTTAGCTCTGTGCTCTCAGCTCTAAACTGAAACTACTACTTTGCTCTGAACTCTGAAGCTGCTGCTTGTGGGTTTTTTTTGCTTGGAAGAGTCTACTATTGGTATTGTAAACTTTATTTCAAATGTCACTGTGTATATAAAGAAGTTAATGAATCCTGCTGAATCAGTCATCTGTGTGTGCTTTTTGGATTTGAATTTCTGCTGCAAAAACTAACTGGCCATGTTTTCTGCTCATCTCCACTTCTTCCACTTCTTCCAGCTCCACTTGTTCTATGGCTTCTGTGGCTTCCATGGGTGAAAGCACTCCATGGGTCTCTCTTCCCAATCTTCCTTCCTCCCAACACCTAGGCATTACCTGAGTCTTAGTGGATCACCACAGTTTTCTGCCTCTCCTATCCACTTGGAGAGATCCAGTCCTGAAGGATGCCTGGACGAAGACTCTCCCCAGCATACGATCTCTTCTTGATTTCTCTCTTGAGCTAATATCATGTGCACAGTTCCCCAATATGGTCTCCAGGTTGAACACAATTGCAGATTCAGCCTAATGTCAGACCTGGCCAAGTCTGATCCCTTAGGAAAGAAAAACCCTTGACTCCATTTGGTTGAAGTGAAAAGTGCTTATAGTAATAGATGCTGGTCATGGTAAAGTCAGGTGGAATCTGAGTTTCCCACGCATCAACACAAAACTTTTTCTTTCGTTCCTGTCCCTCCCCCAATGACCAGTCCAAACTCAGCCAATGCAATGCCACCAAGATTTTTTCTGGAAAGCTGAGGTTTTGGGGCTTGTAAAGGTCCACGCTCAGAGCAAATAGCCTTGAAGATCCCTGGCACAAACCAGTTCCGTGTTGATCTGCTTTTCTTCAGCTGTCTTTCCCCCTCCCGAATTCCCACACAAAATGTATACAGGTTTATTGCACATTGGTCTCCCACATGCTTCCCCCTCCCTAGTCCTTTGTTGGTAGGATGTCAACAAGGCACCAAGCCAAAGATGGTTGACCTGACAGAAGGTAACAATGTTCCATGTTATTGTCAAGTAAGGATCATGGGTCATTAAGTGAACACATTGCTGCAACTATCTGCCAGCTTCCAACAAAGTCGGTGGGGGAGCTGGCAGGAAGTTTGCAAGTCCCAAGTGATTCACAAGGCTAGCTAGCAGGTAAGTGGCTATTACAGGATAGGGAAGAGGTGGAGGAGGGTGTGCTGGTGGCCAGTGAGGCATGGCAGGGTGACTGCTGTCCAGTGGGGAAGGCTGTATGAAAGCTGTACAAGTAGCTCTAGAGCCAGGGGTGGGCAAAAAAACAAACAAACACCCCAACAACATTGTTGTGCTACCCCCAATAAGTCATAGTGCCTCCCAGCAAACGGAATGGTAATCCCAGTGGAGGGGAAGTAGGCAAAGACAATGAAGGACAGCTGTGGAGTGGGGATTGTTAAGCCTGGGTTCCCCAACCAGGGTTAAGGAGACAAGCTAAACAGAATGTGCAGCATTAGTCAGATAGGCACACAGATAAATGAGTGAGATAAGTTTGTATGTTTGTTAACATACAGTAAAAATAACAGATATGCTTGTGTTATCAAAAATATAGTTTATTCCACTTAGAGTTTTATAGCATAGTCAAAATAACAGTCCATTAGTCATGTATCATTTTTAGTCAGTCCATTCAAGGATATTCAATTAGCAAAGTCCGTGTAGAATATCCAATGTCAGTTCACTTACAATAAATCAGTCCTCTCACCGTTGATAAATCAACAGTCCCTTCTCTCTCCCATTCCAGTAGGGGAAAACACAGTTTTCAATCCATGCCGTAATTAGGGATCATCAAGCCAGAGAGAACAAGCTGCTGTGCCTTGCTTCTTTTATGGTGCTTTTACAACCACTCCCTTAATTACATTCTTACAGTTAAAGTTACAGACACTTTAACTAACAAACCATGATAACATATTTATTATTTTACCAAAACCAGTTAGGGTAAACAATGTTATCCCTAACAGGGATGGTGAAAGAACAGTTGCAAATATGGGCTGGCTAAAAATTTTATCATGTGACTGCAGGGATGCTGTGACAGTCTTAAGTTCAAAGACCAATTGCAAGTCCTTTTTTTTTTTTTAGGACTGTTGTAACTTTAAATGATCACTGAATGAGCATTAAGCAAGAACAATCTGTACTTCAAATCTAGTCTAACTCCTGATGACTTCATGGACATATTCATGTTCTTTTTTGGCAGTTAAGACAACTCTTTTTTCCACTGCTGCTTATTTTATTTATTCCTTACTTACCACAATATAGGATGTTTGAGGATAATTATCCATTTTAAGGGGTATTTTTAACACTAATGTATGTTTGCAATAATAGGTATATTTCATCACAATAACTAAGGCAATTCAGACTTTTCCCTCCATATTTCCTTCTATGATTTCATTAATTAGACAAGCAGAATTTCAGGCATCCTATAAACTTCTTTGCTCAGTAGTTTTCTAAATAGTTTCATTCTGTGATTTAAAAAAAATGCCAGTTTCCGGTTTCGCGTGGCTTCGGGGCAGCAGAAATTCGCGACAGCTTGCGATTCCTGCTGTGCTAGCCGCCGAGGTACCCCCGATCCAGATGGGTCAGGGGGATATGGCTGCCCTGTAGGGACAGCTGAAGAGAGAGGGGAGTTGGACAGGGGGTTGGAGGTGTCGCAGACCCCCTCCCCCTCCGGAAAAACCCCTTTTTCCCAAGGCGGTGGAGCGGCGGTCAGCAATGGCCGCCACGAAGAAGCCAGCAACTGGGTAAGATTGCGCTGGAGGAAGTAAGAAGAGTGAAAGTGCTGTCTGAGCCGGGTCAAGTAACATCTTGCAAATTGGCTGGAACTGAGCTGTCTGAATTGCTGGAGGATACATTGTATCCCTAAGAAGATCGAAAGTGGCGGAGAAGCTGTTAAAGGGAACTTTTTTTTTTTTCTTCACTCTCCCACTCCATGGAAACAGCAGATATGTTTGGATATACTGGACATTGAAAGTGAATTGTTTTGAGAGTTGAAGCTAAGGGACAAAAGGGGTTTTGGACATTGAAAAACTTAAGAAATTGGAAAACCCTTGTTGGAGGTATGGATTTCTGATTATTTAAAATTGATATTGCAAGTGGGAAGGGAGAGGAAAAAAAAATGGAGCAGAAGCTGAAAAAGGAGGAGATTGCCTAGAATCCCAAAGAAAGGTATATGGTAATTGGACCTCTTTGATTAAACATTAACCCCAGAAAGAGAAAGAGAAGAAGGAAGAAAAGTATTAATTTTTGGAATTTTTTTTTTTTTTTGAATTATTCTTGATTAAAAATATTTGTGGTTGTTTTGGGAAAAGTTTCTTTTTTCATGATGGCATCGCTTGTGGATGAACTAAAGACTGAATATCAAAAATATAAAAAAGAAGATACTTTGGGCAGTTTGTTTCAATTCTTAGAAATGGCATTATGTACTTATGAAAAGTTGACTACGCAGCAGAAGGACTGGGACAAAGAAGAAGAAGAAGCCATCTTTGATGAACAATGGGTTCTTTCTGGGGAGGAGGAGAAAAAGGATAAGAAAAAGGGGATTTTAAGAATTATAAAAACAACCAAAGAAGAGAAAAATGAGCGGAAAGGTGGAGGCAAGGTTAGAAAGCAAAGGAAAGGGAGTAAGAAAAGGGAGGAGGAAAGACAAAGGGGTAAAAAGGGCAAGGAGAAGAATAAGCAAGAGAGAAAGGGGGGGAGGAGAAGCCTCAATGAGGGGAAGCAAGATCTAAAGAAAAAAAGTTTATTCAGAGACAATGGGTGAATTTAATTTAGGATAAAAGAGGGATTCTGGAGGGTACATAAGATTGTGTTTTTTATATGTGTATTTAGAGTATAAAATTTATTGTGTAATTTTAGAATCTTTTAAACAGAACCCCAAGAAAAATTGTTATATGAAGTACTTTTAAGTTAGGGTAATGAGTTAAAGGTGTCACTCCAGTTAGTGTATAGGAGAAGTATAGTAAAAAAAAAAAAGACGAATGGATAGTTGGAAATAGAACAGACAAAGAATGTTATTGAAAATGGAAATAAGATATGGAAGGATATATAAAGGTTTTGTTATTTTTTTTTTGTATATTGATAAAAGGCAATAACATTTTAATCAATAAGAAATAATTTGGATGAAAAGGAGAAGCTGGAATAAGATATGAAGTTAAATAGATAAAGTATTGGTTTGTTCTTTAATTATTATTATTTTTTTAGGAAAGAATTTATAAGCTGTTATGCCTTGATTGTTTATGCACTGTTTTTGTAAAATTGATAAAATTGGTTTATATATATAAAAAAGAAAATGATAATAAGATATGGAAGGATATATAAAGTGAATATGATGTTTGAATTTGTGTCTGTGTGAAGAGTTTCATCCCGGGATCAGGCAGCCTTCAGAAAAGATGTTTTAGTTTTGTTTATGTTTTGTGTTTTGTATGTTTATGAAAGGCAATAAAATTTTAATAAGCAAGAAATATAATTTGGATAAAAGGAGAAGTTTGGATAAGATATGAAGTTAAATAGATAATGTAAATATTGATATTACAATTTGGAGTTATGTTCTATTGGCTTTCTTCTTTAATTATTATTATTATTTTTTTTAGAAAAGATTCTTCAAGTTGTTATGCCTGGATTGTGTATTGTTTTTTTTTTGTAAAATTAATAAAATTTGTTTAAAAAAAAAATGCCCTTCTGTTCCAAATGCCACATTAATATGATCATGTGATAAGTCTAGAAAAGTGCTGGTTTCTGCTTTTATTGTCCTATTTATGTAGCTATTTTTAAACTAAACATTATCCTGTAATCTCATGAATAAAACATGGAATTGCTCATTGTAATTAGAAATTAGGTGATAGGGCTCAGGGATTAATATTTGATCTCCTTTTGTTGTCTAAAATGTATAATTAATGAATGGCTAAGCAAATAATGTAATCAACTGAACTATGTAGCAGCCTATGCTTTCAAATAATCTGTCTGCGTTTTCTTAGGAACATAAGAATCTGGCTATCAAGCAACTTTCTTTTTATTTATGCTTATTCATTATCCAGTATCAAAGAACACATCATATAAGCCCCTTTTTCAAAAATCTGAAAAATAAAACATTTAGGATTTGGTGCAAGAAAATCATGTATTCTATGTTTGACTGCAGTCTGTATGGATGGATTTCTCAAACCTTCATCCAAGCATTCAGAGATTTTAATCCATATATTATCCATAAATGCATAGGACACTCTAATATACACAAGAAAATATATGTCTGATCTCAAGTTGTGCAACATTGTTTTAGGCTATATATTTATTGAAGTAGGTAAATCATTCATGACCAACATTTAACAATAGGAAATGCCAACTGTCCAGAAAAAGAAACTCCTAGGACATCATTTTACCAAGAGTATAAAATTTTTACTGAATAAACCACATTGGCACAGAAGAAGCAAAACCAACTCTGAGTTTCCCATGCAAAAACAAGGGTAGTTAATTCCCCTTTTTCCTTTGGGCCACAGTCCAAAATGTCCACCAATCATTTCTGTTCATTTTGTAATGGAAAACAGCCAGCCACGCTGGGACATCTGCTCAATGTGTCCTTGGGATGCCAGCAATGTCCCATGGTGCAGAAATGGGCTGGTTACATAGCAAGAACTGATGGCAGGTGGATCAAGGCAGACACAGAATGGATTCCACTTGATAAAAAGTGTCTACAAGAGACCTAAAACAAGATGGAGCAACAATATCAGCAAGTATTAGGGGCCCAACTGGCAAAGAAAAACTCAAGAGGAATTGATTGGAACCATGCAGAAGAGGCCTTCATCCTGTAATCCTGTAATGGAAAGACAATGGCTCGGATGATGATGATAGAATATTCTTTATTAGCCAAGTGTGATTGGACACAAGGAATTTCTCTCTGGTGCATAAGTTTTCAGTGTACATACAAACAACAATTATGTGGTATTATGTGAAGCTTGTGCTTTTTTAGAAAGTCAGTGTGTGCCTTATGCCACTGCAATTGTATGACATGAAAAAATAGACTATTATAGCCACAATACTATCTTAGATCCATTCCCATAATGAAGTCTCATTCAGTTTAAAACAAAACAGAAATGAACAAGTTGCAAAAAAAAATATTTTTTTCCCCCAAACCCCCCACTTTTTTGTGGAGTGAGGAAAAGGAAAATGAGAGTTTAAAAAGCTGAAAACTGCAGACAGGCTATTCACAGAAACGAACAGAAATCCCAAATAGCTCAGTTCCCCATTGAGGTGATAGCATACATTCACTTGGGTTTCCCTAGTTCTTGTCTAAATTATTAAGCCTTTTTTTTTTTCCAGTTCTTTGAATCATTAAATGTTAAATGAAAAATAGGTATATACTCAAGCTAATGGAGTGTATCTATTTTAGCTTTTATTTTGTAAGGGAAAAAAACCCAACACCCACAATCATAGTGCCAAAAATAATCATTTGCTGCTAAAGTTTAAAATTTTCCAATTATGGGAAATCAACATGAGTAGTATCATATTGTAGTCTAGGCCTTTCTGTGCTCTTCTAACAAACATATACTGTCTGAGTTCTCACCAAACCTAAAAAGTGAACAGATTTTGAAAACCTTTGAGAATTAAAATTTTGACTAGTATCAAAATGGCACCTGTGTAACGTAAATAAAATCTTGATGGCCAGGAACAACCAGTGGTTACAGAAAAGAAAAAAAGCTGAGCGTAATAGAACAAAAGTAATCCACTTTTTATGTTATGGAGCAAAGGAGAGAGAGAACTTTTAATACATTCCAGAATCAAACATAACTATAATCATAAACTTGGCTTTCCTAAGTTCAAATCAAATGAATTATGATTCAGAGTTTTCACTTTTTATACAATATAATATTATATTGTATTATATAATGCCAGGTATGAAGACCCAAATACAGAGCCCACTGCAGCCATCAGAGACAGTTGAACAGCATTTGCTGCACATGAAAACTCTATCTATCTATCTATCTATCTATCTATCTATCTATCTATCTATCTATCTATCTATCTATCTATCTATCTGTGTATCTGTGTATCTATCTATCTATCTATCTATCTATCTATCTATCTATCTATCTATCTATCTATCTATCTATCTATCTATTTTGTCAAGCAATTATAAGATAACAGGTATAACTATAAACATAGCTTTGAATCCATGAAATGGATACATATAAGAAAAATAAAAAGTAACAACAGGACAGGGACATTAAGCACATTGGTGCGCTTATGCACACCCCCTACAGACTCTTAGAAAAGGGATGAGATCAATAGTAGAAAGTCTAAGGTTAAAGTTTTTGAGGTTTGGGGAAGAAACCACAGTCAGGTAGAGTATTCCAGACATTGATCACTCTGTTGCTGAAGTCGTATTTCCTGCAATCAAGTTTGGTGCGGTTAGCCTTGAGTTTCTATTGTGTGCTCTTGCGTTGTTATGGTTGACACTGAAGAATTCATTGACAGGTAGGACATTGCAATATATAATTTTATATATTATACTTAGATCGGACCGAAGGCAGTGTAGCTCTAGGTTTTCCTTTTTTTGGACTTTATTATCTGCATCCACATACTATACTTTTATGGACCACTGAAAGGAGCAAATGGCTCGTATGCTTTGCCCAAGAGTGTGATAGGCAGGTCACAAAACAGGGTTTTGAGGGGTTGCCACAAAGAAGGTGAGGCAATGTATTTTCCAAAGCAGCAGAAGGCAAAACAAGAAGCAATGGATCGAAACGGAACAAAGAAGAAGCAACCTAAAACTAAGGAGAAATTTACTGACAGTGAAAACAATGAACCAGTGGAACTGCTTGTCTCCAGAAGTTCTGGATTCTCCAACACTGGAGGTTTTCAAGAAGAGACTAGACAGCCATTTCTCTGTCAGGCAACCTTGGCAACTTTAAGACTTGTGGACTTCAACTCCCAAAATTCTGGAACGAATTCTGGGAGTTGAAGTCCAGAAGTCTTAAAGTTGCTAAGGTTGGAGACCCCTGGTATAGGGTCCCCTCCAAAGATTATTCTGACACCTTTGCCTGGCCCTCCACCCAGACTTGGCATCCTCAGTTTTCCTGCCTGAGCAGAGGGTTGGACTAGAAGACCTCCAAAGTCCCTTTCAACTGTTATACCATTATTCCTAAGTTAAATGGCTAAGACCCTCATTGGAACCCTTTTGCTCCCTCTGGTCTAATGGGTTAAAAAGATTTTTAGAAACCTGCGGTTGAAAGTTCTTTATGTTCCCTTACCCTGAAGACCCAATTTCATTTGGAATTTAATCCCAAACGGATTGCCCTTTTAGCATTTCTCTTGACACTTCTCCAAAATGCACCCCCAAGAAGCCACATCTCTCCCCGCCACCCCCCCACACACACACCAGAAGTTGTATTGAATATCTCTCCCTCCTTCTCTGCTTTAGGCTTAGAAAGTCTGCCAGTGCTGCTCCTCATTTGGCAATGCTTAGGGAGAATTAGGGGCTAGAGACAGTTGGCATTCTCATCTCTGCTACAGGTGAGGCTGTAGACTTTTTGGCAGACACGCAATGCCTTCTCCTCAGCCTCTCAGCACTAATGAGAGATGCGGCTCTACTGGCCAGGATGGCAAAGACTCTCATTTTGTACAAACCACCTGCTGCTGGCAGATACACACTTATGGGTGGCGTGGGTGGGTCCATTCAGGGCACAGAAGTTCTGCTGCTTAGCCTGGCAGTCCAGCTCGAGCCACAGGTTTTGTTTTGTTTTGTTTTTTAAATTTCTCTACGGGAAGCTACCAAAATGGGAAGCGTGCCTCTGCCTGCATAACTAGAACCTGGAACACAATAAAGCCCACCCACTCACCTCCTGCTGGCAGGTTGGCGAATGGGGAGAGAAGGAGAGGCGGAGAAGGGGAGCCGATCGGAACCCTCCAAAAGAAGGGAGGGGTGAAAGAAAGTGCAGTTTGCTGCGGATGCCCCCCTTTGCCCCTTTGCCTAGATTGCCTCCTATGGTCTCCTCAGTGTTCCCTCTCTCCAGTCTATCTTGATTGCAGGCAGAGCCACATTGCCTTTTGCAAGCCTGCTGTCGGTGAAGCTGGGTGCCAGTGAGGGCTGGCGTTTTGCATAGCTTTGTCCGCCTATTGGGGGAGGGTGGGGAAAAGAATGGCTTCCTCCCTAGGCCCCCATCCATTTCCCTCCCGACTGGGGAGAGAGTGTGAGCAAGCCAAGGTCTTTCCCTCCAGCCTTTGCCCAAAGCCCCTTGCTGCACCAGGAGGTTGGAGCTTGAATTTCTTCACCCCCTCTGCCCCACATGTACCTTGGCAATGGGAGTTTCTCTCCACCCCCTTTTCCAGCTACTAGATCAGGGGACGAACCTAGCTTTGCTGCCCATTGCATTGCAAAGAGGAATCTAAAAGCTGAGAAAGAAAGAGAAGTTCCTGCACAGTAAGGCCGTTGCTCCCATCCGCCGGCTCTGGGGGCCTCGTGTAAGCGACTGCAGCGGCGCTTTGCACAAACGCCCCCTGGACCTTTTTTTTCCCTGTCTTTCTCTTTTCTCTTTCTTGTCCTTCTCCCTTCCTCTCTCATTCCCTCTTTCTCTCCCTCTCTCTGTCAAAGCCACAGCTGGCCAAGCGCTCTTTGCTACTTTCATTTTTTCTTTTTGAAATCAAGACTGGCTGAACAAGGATCACCAGCTGCACTGGAAGCATCCCTTTGGGTGACCCTTCTCCTCCTCCTCCTCCTCGGGTGTGCATGCCATCCTCTTGGCCCTGCCACGGCTGCCGGTCGCGAGAAGAGGGGGAGGGGGAGGGAGAGACGGGCCACCCAAAGAGATGCTTTCAGAGTGACTGGCTATCCTTGTTCAGCCAGTCTGGATTCCAAAAAGAAGAAATGAAATTAGCAAAGAGCACCAAGGAAAGCCCAGCCATGGCTTTAAGGGAGGGGGGGAGAAAGAGGGGAAAATAGGGACCCGGCTGCTTCGCTATCCCCTGCTGTCACCCTTACCTTCTCAGGCAAGTGAGGGAGGGGAGGGTGAGGGGCAAGAGGACCAGCCACTTCAGGCAAGGTGAAGAGGCATCAACCAAGCTCAGGAGAGTAGAAGCCTGGGAAAGGCAGCTCCTGGCTCAGCCGGCCCGAGGAGCTGCTGCAGGCATATCGGGACAAAGGTGGCAAGAAGCCCCTGCTATCTGGCTAGGCTGGGCTGGGCTAGAAGAGACGTGTCAGCCAGGAGAAGGAAGAAAACATGCTCTGGGAGGGCAGGCAGGCTGATGTCCCAAGGCTGTTGCACATGCGTACTGCCCGAGCTGTGCCATGGCCACTATGTGGTAAGAAAGCTAGGAGAGCCACTGGGACAAGCAGGCAACTGGGCGACCTGGTTCAAGGATGTGGTCAGCCAGGGGTCATCACCAGTTCTGTGACCCATGCCAAATCACCACTACCGGTTCTCCCAAATAGGTGTGAACTGGTTGAATATCACGTCTGGACACTCCCAATTTTGACTATTTGTTGCCTGTTTGACAGGAATGCTTCTATCCAGTTATGCAGGTGTCCAGAGATACCATAAGATTTTAGTTTTAGGAGTAGTTTATCTTGTACCACTGAATTAAAGGCTTTACAGAAGTCTATGTAGATTGCGTCTATTGCTTTGCCCTGATCGAGTTGTGTACTCCATATGTTTTTGCAGTGTAAGAGTTACAGATTACAGAATAGTTTTTTTCTGAAACCAAATTGTTTATTAGAGAGCAGGTTATTTGTCTCTAAGTGGAGGATAATGGATTGGTTAATAATTGATTCCATGACTTTACAGGTGACGCAGCATAAGGAGATTGGTCTGTAATTTTCAACTAGGCTGGGGGTCTCCCTTTTTGAAGACAGGGATGACCGTGGCTTGAGACCATAGGTTTGGCAAGGAGCTGGTGCTGAAAGATTTTTCAAAGATTATGCTTAGAGGTTCAGCAATAGCAGTGGGTAGCTTTTTTTAAGAAGCAGGCACATATTCCATCTGGTCCAATAGATAGAGATGGTTTTAGATTGCATAGTACTTTTTCAACATTGTCTTCTGTAAAAGCGATATGTATTAGATCATTGTAGTTGTCTGTAGTTTGACTAGGAAATACTAGGCATGATCCATTGCTGTTTACAAATACTTAGCCAAATAATGTGTTGAAGAGGTTGGCTTTAATGTGTCATCATTGCAGTCTTAACCATTAGGTCCTTTCAGGGGTGGGATGGACCTTGAGTCTTTTAGTTTGTTGTTTACAAAATTGTAGAAAGCGCAGGTGGAATTGGTGTGTAGAAGGTTTTCCTCTTGTTTAATGTGATAATTGGTGCATTCAGTCTTTATCTGGTGGCATACATTTTTGTATTGAATTTTGAAGTTGGCAACGTGACCAGATTTGTTTTTCCGCCAAAGTGATTTCTTTTGGGATTGAAGCTTCATTATTGTTATGGGTAATTTATTTTTTCTGGTTTGGGGAGTTGTTTTTGGTACATATAGTTTGATGACTCTTTTGACTTCAAGTAAAAATATGTTGTAATGGTCTTCAACAGTATTGCATCCAGTGAATAGAAATTGCCAATCAAGAGATGAGAGATCGTTGTCTATAAGATCATAGTTGCCTTTTTTGAAGTTATAATTGGGGATCTCATCGTTATGATGATTTTTGAGTGGATGAATGTTGAGACAAAAGTCAATCATGTTGTAGTCACTGTTGGAAAAGGGTTCTTTATTATGTATTCTGTAAATTGAATTCAAACTATTGCAGAAGATGAGATCAAGGCAGTTGTTAAATCTAGTATTCTTGGTTACTAGTTGTTCCAGTCCCAAATTTGTAACAGCATTGTAGAAGGTTGCATGTGTGGGTTCAGTTTTACATTCATTTAGGGTCCAGTTAATATGAGGTAGATTGAAGTCACCAAGAAAGATAAAAGCGTGTGGGCAGGATGTTGCCCATGTGAGTAGTGAATTTAACTTGTTTACATGTTCAATGTCATAATCAGGACCTCTGTAACATATTAAGAATCAAAATGTGATATTTAAGGACAGTTCACAGATGACGGTCTTAGAAAGAGCAAGCTCCTGGGTAATTTGGATGTTTTTTTAGATGTAAGGACTTTTTATAGAAGATAGCAACACCACCTCCTCAACGGATTTTGTGATCTGATCAGTAAACATGATAGTCTATTACTGTGGTAATGGAGTCAGGGAGAGATGCATTCAGCCATGTTTCACAGACAAATATGATGTCGAATTTAGCTGTGTTTAGTAAGAGGAGAAATTCAGGTATTTTATTTACAAGGCTTCTTGCATTGAATAGTTTGCATTTAAGGCCAGTTGTAGTTAGAATTGAGGTAGTTAGGGGTGTATGTGCCTAGTTTTAAGTGATGGTGGGTTGGATGAGGTAGGGTTGGATGCGGAGTTGTGGGTTGTGTGACTTACTTTTGATACAATCATCATGGTAGTCAATGTACAGGTCCTTCTCTCCATTGTCTAGACTAGTGGTTCCCAAAGTGGGCGGTACCACCCCCTGAGGGGTGATGGGATGCCTTAGGGGGGTACTAAGAGGCAAGGGGGGCAGCAGGGAGGTGCTAAGAGGTGGCAGGGGGGTGTTTCACCAACCCCCTGCCACCCCTTAGCATCCCCGAGGGGGCTGGCAGAAGGGCACTAAGAGGCGGAAGGGGGTGGCAGCTGCAGCGGCATGTAACATGCCACTGCTTCCGCATAGGAGACGCTAGCTCCAGAGCATTACTACAGTCAATGGGTGAACCTGCAGGGCCGGCCGGCACCTTGAACGCCCCCCTGCTGCCTCTTAGCACCCCTCTGCCGGCACCCTTGGGGATGCTAAGAGGTGGCATGGAGGTGTTTGAGGTGCCGGCCCTGCAGGTTCACCCCATTGACTGTTGTACCGCACTGGAACTGGCGCCTTGAATGCAGCAGCACGTTGGGAAAAGCTACCGCCACTGCTTTCCCAAAGTGCCACTGCTGTCACGTTCTGTCTGTCCATCCGTCCATCCATCCATCCATCCATCCCTCCATTAATCCAAAAAGTCTGTCTGTTTGCCTGCCTGCCTTCCTGCTTACCTACTGTCTGTCTCTATTTCTGTCTACCGACCTACATACCTACCTGTCTACCAATATCTATCTACCTACCTACCTATCTACCATCCATTCAAAAGGACTGCCTGTCTGCCTGCCTGCCTGTCTACCACCTACCTACCTACCTACCTACCTACCAATATATCTATCTATCTGCCTGCCTGTCTGCCTGTCTGCTTGCCTGCCTGCCTCTCTCTCTCTCTCCATCCATTTATTCATGTTCGAAGCGTCAGCCCCGCAGGAACATTGGGAAAGTAGAGCAAAGCCAGTCTCGGAGGGAGGGAGGGAGGGGAGAGAGAGAGAGAGAGAGACCTGATGCATCAGATTGAATGAGGCCTAGTTTAGACTGAGGCCCTTTTCCACATTGAAACATCTTTGCCAGCAAATTGAAGCCTCTTTGGCTTCTATTAAAGGTTTCGTGGACGAAACATGGTCAAGACAATCAGGAAGCTCTCACAGTGTGTTGAGGCTTTAAACAGCGTCCATTGGACCAGATCTCCTCCCTAAAAATTACTTTTCCCCAATGTATTACAGTGCCAATTCTGAAGAAGGCAAAACCAAAATGTACTGGTAAATTACAAGGAATATATATATAAGAGGTTTATTGAATAGTCATAAAGCCTGATCAGTTACATAACATAAATATATAACAAGACAAAATACAGATAAGTTAGATATATAAGAATACAATAATAAAAACATATGTGGAAAACCAGGGAGTCAAAAATCGGATAATAGATCACCCTTGCAGGATACACCAATTTGTTCAATATATTAGGTTCTTATGACCACTGCCTTGATTATAAACTTAGCAGTCCTACGGACGATGATGAGGCCCAGAGGAAATATAACAATCTGTGGTTTGATTCCCAATGGGCTGTTCTTTCCAGTAGAAATGATAAATATTTAAGCCTAATGGGGGCATATATTTGGCCGTTGAACAAGATGTGGGAAATATCTTCAATGGCAGATGAACATAAACAGGTTCTCTCATGATGTGGTACATGGTGGAAGTGCCCATGTCTGGACATGGAATCCAGTAACTCAAATCTGGCTCTGGTATAGGCTCTTCTCTGTAATTGTGGCATACCCATTGAAAGGTATTTTTCAGGTTGGAAGATGTTTTTATTCTTAGCCAACCATCTTATAGATCTGTTTTTTGCTAATAATTCCATGTCAGTCTGTCTGGGTACTAATATCCAAGACTCTCTGTTTAAAAATTTCCCTTGCCTGGGAAACCCTTGTCAATAAAAATTGGATAGAAAATCCATGTCTTAAGATGGCTCTGTGGAGTTGACTGGCCCAGGAGTTAAATTGGAACTTATTTAACTGTTCAGTTAGGCATAGTTTGGGAAGTCTATCTGAATCCATTGATTGTATCTTTAGCCAGTATGTAAATGTTTTAATTATTAAGTGGCTATGTAAGGAGTGTGTTGTGAATGAATAAATGTTTAATGAAGTTATCTTGAGCTTGAAGTCAAGTGCAGGGTTCTGGCCCTGCACTTCTGATTGGCTGTTAAATGGCGAGATCAGATTGGTCCATTCAGGAGAATCTGATTGGCCATTAACAGGCCATTCTCATTGGTTAACGGAGCTAGTGCTCCCAGGTTGCTATTGGTTGAATAGTTAATAAGTTGCCTATATAAGGAAGGCTGTAGCAGCCATCCAGTTTGAGCTGTCACACTATGAAAATAAAGAGTTTGAAGTTCACTGTTTCCACCGGCTCATCTCCATTATTCGCACCCATGCTCCATAATTAACACTGGCGACGAGGATGGGATGTGGAGACGTCAGAGCTGACTAAAACAATGAAGAAGACAACTGAGCACGTGGCTGAAATGCACAATAGTGGAACCATGTCCGGCGGCATAGTACCACTCGCTCTGTTTGACCCAGCGCAAGAGGACTGGGAGTCCTACATGGACCGTTTCCAAATGTTCTTGGAAACAAATAATCTGAAGGATGCCACAACCGGGAAGAAATGGGCAGTATTCCTGACGCATTGCGGGCCGACCGTATTCAAGATGGCCAAGGCGCTAGCAAAACCAGCTGAAGTGAAGGCTATGGACTGGGACGTCCTCGAACCGCTACTAAGGGCCCACTATGCACCTACCATACCAACGCTCGTAAGACGGCACGAGTTCTACCAAAGAAACCAGCGGAAAGGAGAGAGCATTGCCGATTTTGTTGTGGACCTCCGAAACTTGGGAGGCCTCTGCGATTTCACCGACCTAGAAGAGGCTTTGAGAGACTGAGTAGTTCTAGGATTAGATGCGCTAAACGTGCAGAGCAAAATAATGGCAATGGGCAACATTAGCCTTGCTGATGCCATCGCTGAGGCTACGGCAGCGGAAGCAACTAAGAAGTCGGCTGCCCAACTGTGCCAAAATCGCACTCCGACACACCAACCAGCCTGCGAACTTTCACCTAAGTCAGAAGGACAGCTTCCGACGGCCCACTATGAGGACCTCTCTTTGTCATCAGACAGCGACGAAGAAGAGATCCATCGACTGCGGTCCGATCGGGACCATTACCCGAAGTCCCAGCAACCATGTGCTGGCTGCGGGGCTAACCATTACCGGTCCGATTGCAAATTCCGCGACGCGCTCTGCCATGAGTGCGGGAAACGAGGCCATATCGGACGGGTCTGCAGAAGTCTCCTAGGACCCAGCCAGACCTCGAAGGGGGCCAACTATCGCCAATTGACAGGAAACCGTCCTGTAAGGCGGGAACCAGCAAACCACTCCTACAGAAATCGACCCATGAATCGCCTAACAAGGCGAGAAGAGGCTCACCAAACTATCACTATCGGTCATGCCTCTTCATTGGATGCCAAGAAAATAGGAATTAAAGTGGCCATCGAAAATCAGCCTTTCCAAATGGAAGTTAACTCGGGATCGTCCCTTTCAATGGTTTCCTGGAAGACCCTCAAGCAACTCATCCCTACTATCTGGTGCCAAGACCTTCAATTCCAAAGACTCGTAATAAAAGATTATCAGGAGAACTGGATTCCAGTCATGGGATCCAGTCGAGTCCGGGTTTCATTCAAAAACCGCACAGCGTACTTACCCCTGATGGTGATCGACAAGGACCGGCCTAGCCTGTTCGTATCACTCAGCATTGAAGTGGTAGGATTAACCGAATCGGCGGCCGTGACTGGGAGGAGGACCTCGCCCACAAATTCAAGGACGTCTTCGCGGAAAAGCTAGGCGAGTACAAGGGGACCCCGATATCCTTTAGCCTTAATCCAAATATAGCTCCCATCCACCTTAAGCCTCGTTGAGTGCCGTTCGCACTAAAGCTGAAAATCGACGAACAGCTTGATAAGTTGACAGCCCAGGGAGTTTTAAAGCCAACCAATCACTCTCCCTGGGAGACCCTAATCATGACACCAATTAAGCCGGACGGCTCAATTAGAATTTGTGGGGACTATTGAGCCACCCTGAACCACGCCCTATAGCAAAACCCATATCCGGTGTCGGTGGTGCAACACCTCCTCCATTCCCTGGGGGGTGGAAAAGTCTTCGCTAAACTAGACTTAGATCAGGCTTATCAGCAACTGCTGGTTGATGAAAAAATGGCACAGGCGCAGACAATCGTAACGCACCGAGGTGCCTTTAAATGTACGTGGCTCCAATTCGGAGTCAGTGTAGCCCCGGGGATCTTTCAGAGCCTAATAGAAAGACTCTTACAAGGGATTAAAGGCGTTGTCCCCTACTTTGATGATGTGTTAATTGCTGCCCCCATTCCAAAAATTTTACGGGATCGTCTAAGACTAGTTCTCCAAAAATTCCAAGACGCAGGCCTTAAGGTGAAGAAAAATAAGTGTAAGCTGTGTACAGATCGTGTCGAATTTTTAGGGTACTTAATTGACAGTCAGGGTATTCACCCTACAGATAGCAAATTGAGAGCAATAAAAAACACTCCCAGACCCCGGAATAAGGCTGACCTCCAGGCATTTCTAGGCCTCATCAATTTTTATAACGTATTCTTGCCGCACAAGGCAACTGTCGCTGAACCTTTACATCGCCTACTGGACAAAAAAGCAAATTGGGTATGGGGTCATAGAGAAGAGCAAGCGTTCCGTAATGTAAAAAAGCTACTGACTTCTGACGCTGTACTAATGCAGTACAATGAAACCTTATTGTTAAATATCATGTGTGATGCATCGCCTTTCGGAGTGGGCGCCATTTTGAGCCATGTATTGCCTAACAGTAGCGAAGCCCCTGTTGCCTATTTTTCAAAGACACTCTCGAAAATTGAGCAAAATTATAGCCAGATTGATAAAGAAGCCCTTGCAATTGTATCAGCTGTCAAAAGATTTCATGAGTACGTGTACGGCCGGGTTTTTACTAGAGTGACTGACCACAAACCTTTGCTGGGAATAATAGCTGGGGATAAGCCGACCCCCTATATATTATCTACCAGGATGACTCGTTGGTCAGAATTCTTGGCTGCTTATAATTATCAACTGCAATACCGCCCCGGAAAAGCTATTCCTCATGCCGACGCGTTGAGCCGTGCACTGCTTCCAGAGACTATCAATGATCCAGCGCCAACAATGACAACATTGCAGATCGAGACACTTCGTATGCCGCCATTAACTGCCCGTGACATCGCAAGAGAAACAAAACATGACCCCCCTTGGCACGAGTCCTCATGTGGGTGGAACGCAGATGGCCATTGGACCAAGTACCAGACGACTTCACACCATTCAAAAGTCAACAAACAGAGTTGTTTTTTCAAAAGGGCTGTATCATCTGGGGCAATAGAGTCATTATCCCAGAACGGCTCCAACAGGCACTACTAAGAACCTTGCATGATGGCCACCCTGGCATTGTGCGCATGAAGGCCCTTGCATGAAGCTACGCGTGGTGGCCAGGCATTGACAGACAAATCGAATCGTGGGTCAAAACTTGTCATAGATGCCAAGAAGTAAGCAATGCTCCACCAAAGGCAATCCCAACTGAATGGGAGACAACGTGGGGACCCTGGTCCTGTATCCATCTAGATTTTGCTGGGCCAACCAAAGGCCACAACTTCTTGTTTACCGTAGATGCCTATTTGAACTGGCTCAAAATCCACCAAATGAGGAACACGACCACCTAAGTGGTCATCAAAAAACTAGAAAGACTGTTTGCAACCCACGGATTACCAGATGTTCTGGCACCAATTTACCGCGCTGTCCTTTGAGCAGTACCTGGCTGACCGCGGTATCCGACATGCGCTCACTTCGCCTGTGCACCCTGCGGCCAACGGTAGGGCCAAGCGCATGGTACAATTCATCAAGAAAACGCTACAGAAAGTGGACTATGACAATATTGAAGAGAAGATAAATTGAATCCTCTTTTTACAGCATATTACGCCTCACAGCGTCACCAACAAAACTCCCGCTGAGCTGCTAATGGGACAAAAGCTCCGCTCCCACCTCGACCGGTTACACCCAGCTTACGAACTGGAGAAACCACTCGGATCCAGCGGCCGATGCCGTACCTTCCAGATAGGCGATTTGGTGTTCGCTAAAAACTTATCGGGCAATCCGCTGTGGGTAGAAGCGACTGTGGTCCGTGTAACCGGCCCAAGATCGTACCTTGTACAATGCCTTGACGATAGACTTTGGAAGCACCATATCGATCAACTACAATCAAGGCTGCAGTCAGGCAATTCTGAGCTCCCTAATAACCAAACTGAGGGGGGGGGAGATACAGAGGAAGACGAATTTCAACTTGAGGAAAACCTTTTTGAAGGAAATGATAGTGGAACAGAAACGCGAGAACAGGAACCAGGGATGGGAATGAGTTCACCTCAGGGTGATGCCGAAAATGTTGGTGACAACGAAAACGTGAACTCTGAATCAGAGGCACCCCTTTCATCAAACAATGCCCTACCTCAACAAGAGTGCAACCAAATACCGGGTGCACAGCGAAAATCAAAAAGACTAACAAAACAATCGTCCTACCTCAAGAACTACATGACCGCACCCTGTAAGCGGAACCAGGGAGGAAGGGGTGTTGTGAATGAATAAATGTTTAATGAAGTTATCTTGAGCTTGAAGTCAAGTGCAGGGTTCTGGCCCTGCACTTCTGATTGGCTGTTAAATGGCGAGATCAGATTGGTCCGTTCAGGAGAATCTGATTGGCCATTAACAGGCCGTTCTCATTGGTTAATGGAGCTAGCGCTCCCAGGTTGCTATTGGTTGAATAGTTAATAAGTTGCCTATATAAGGAAGGCTATAGCAGCCATCCAGTTTGAGCTGTCACACCATGTAAATAAAGAGTTTGAAGTTCACTGTTTCCACCGGCTCGTCTCCATTATTCGCACCCATGCTCCATACTTAACAGAGTGGATACCCAATTCTGCTCTGACTGCTGAAGCAGAAGTGTTCTTATCAGTCCCCAATAAGTGTCTTAAAAAGCGGGTCTGTGTTTGTTCAAGTGGGGAGGCTTTATTTAAACCCCACAGTTCTGCACCATATGTCAACATTGGAACTATTTTTGCCCTAAATACTTTCAACATAGGGGTCAAAGTGCCTGGGTAATTATGGTTAAATAATTTATATAATCTTTTGGTGCCTATCTCAGCTCTTAATGCACTACTTTTAAAGTGATTAGACCAAGATCCTGTATTAGTAAACTCCTAAGTATGTGTAAGAATTTACTTGTTTGATTGACTCCCCATTAATCTGCCAATTATATTTCCTACTTTTTGTGCTGAAAACCAACACTTTGGATTTGCTTTTATTAATATTTAAGAAATTCAAAGTATAATAGGTATTCAGCTTATGCAACTGTCTCCTCAGGCCTATTTGTGAATGAGCCATTAATACCATGTCATCGGCATATAAAAGGGTATTAATAAATTTAGCAAGAGTCTTTGGTATATGCAAATCTATTGCTTTCAGGTATCCTGGTAAATCATTGACATAGAAATTGAAAAGCATTGGGGCTAAAATGCAGCCCTGTCTTATGCCAATATTGGTAGGTGTGCTCTTAGACAGGGCTCCATTTATGCCAGTACAGATTTTCACATGGATGTTTGAATCAAGGGCCCTAACCAGATAAAGGAGTCTGGGCTGTATGTTCAGGTCCACCAGTTTCCTCCACAAGATATTTCTGTTTAACGAATCGAAAGCCGCACTTAGATCAATAAATGCAGTTAATAATTTCTTACCCATTTTTAAATACCTTGTTACCAAATGATATAATGTGAAACAATTATCTATGGAAGATCGCTCTGGTCTAAAGCCTGCTTGTTCCTCCACCAAAAGATTATTCTCCATAACCCAGATTTCAATTTTGTTCAATAAATGCTTTGCATACATTTTAGCAACAATTCCAATTAGGCTTATTGGTCTGTAATTATTTGGATTGCCTCTGTCTCCTTTTTTATGTAAAGGAACAATAATGGCCACTTCCCAACCCACAGGTACACGGCCAGTATTGTTTATAAAGGTAAATAGCCCTGCTAACAAAGGCGCCCACCAGTCCATATAAGTCTTAAATAATTCCAAGGGCAAAAAATCTTCACCAGGTGCCTTATTAGCTTTTAATGATCAAATAATGGATTTAATTTCTGAAACAGAAACAGGGAGATTTTCTAAAGTTAATAAATCATTGCTTTGGGTATGCATAGAGTCCTGATTGGGTTTAAAAAGAAAATTAGAATAAAATTTCTCCCAGGTTGAAGCAGGAACGGAGATATCAAAATAAAATTTACATTCCTTCAATATACCTGAGACAGCATTCCAAAAGAAAGCTGAATTTGACTCTTTTGCCCAAATTTCCAAGTCCAACCATAATTTAGTTCTAAAGGAAGCCTTCTTTGATGCTATCAATTTTTTATAATCACGCCTAATTTTCAACATGTTGCTATATTTTTTTGGGCAGTTTCTTATCGGAAGTTTGACAGGAAGAAATTTCTTCAATGAATGACATAGATCATCATAATGGGCCATAATATTATCTGAGCCTGAAGATGAATGAGAAATTAAGCTTCTCCAGATCTGAGGTTGTGCAGAATCCAAAACAATGGATAATGCTGCAGTATCAACTTTGGCCCATTTGTGTTTTCTATCCTGTCTCACTTCCAGGTTTGGAAAAAACCTTTTGCCACAAGATGAGTTTCTCCGTATATCTGAATTGCCTTGAAATAAAACTGAAATTGATTGGTGATCACTACCTTCCCTCACGTGGACTTGTATATCTGCGAATCTCTCAAGCTTATCTCTTGAAACACATATATAATCTAGAAGAGTTACTTGAGTGATAAGTAAAAGGATATATAAAACGTAGTCCTTCCCTCCTATAATATAAAGATTACAATTATAAATCATAGAAACCAATTGTGTACCTGCAATATTTCTTTTGTAATCACTGGAATGCCAGGGAAGAATAGATAGTAAATAATCCTCAGGCATAACACCAGAATAAACAAAGTTATGTAAAGATGCCCCTACCCTGGCATTAAAATCTCCTGCCAAAATATATTCAGCTATATCAACCCAAAAGAACCATAGAGAAACTTGAAAATTAAATGAGAAGCAGAAGCATCACCAAAACCGAGCTTCTGGGCTTGCCAGCCCAACTCTGCTTTGGCTAAAATTGACAAGCCTCCAGAGGCCTTTCCTTTAGTCTTAGATTTAACTGCAGGAATAGACCACAAATCAAAGCCAGGCAGTTGGATCTGTTCTTCATCTGTGGTCAGCCAGGTCTCCTGAAGGGCTATAAGATCAAAGTTTGTCAGGAAATCCTCCAAGTCACCATCCATGGCCAGCCAGCAATATTCCAAGACAATAGGTGAAAATAATCTACTTGCTTGTCATTTGTCATTATAGGAAGGGAATTAATGTGAGCATTGGGAGGGACACTAACATTTTCCAGTCATTCCACAGGAGTAATATTGTCCAAGATTCCCTCAGTGTCAAAAAAAGGTGCACTGGTTTGTTAGGTGTTTGCCTTCACTACTGCCAAATTGGTAAACAGACTCCAAATGCTTCTGAGGGCCAACAACCTGTTGCAAAGGTAACATTTTAGGTTGGCCCAGTGGGATAGTGTCTGAGATCAAAGGCAGTAGCAATGAGCAGGTGGGAACCTCCTTATGACGCAGTTCAACACCTACTCCAAGGTCATCTTCTATTTGTTGTTCTATTTGTTGTTCCACAATAATTGAGCAACCACTCCTTTCTTCTCGACTGTACACCTCTTTTACAGAGTTATTAATTGCAGCATCTATATGAAGAGGAATTTCATCAGAATTCTCAGCAAGAGCATTAATAACATCTGCAACCAGGATAGCAAATTCTATGGGAGGTTTTGCAGCTTTACGTGTGACTTCTAAAAGATCCTTCAGGTCGTCTAATCTTTTAATGAGGCCCGCTTGTTCTAGCTCTGGCAAAGTACAAAAAGAATTAATCAGGCTTGACTCCAGTATCTCAGTTCGCTGCCAGATAGGAGGTTGATTTTTCAAATTGCCACTTCTCAAGGGTGAGGGAGAAATAACATCCTTAGAGTTAACAGCTTTAAAATCGTTGCAATTAGGCTTGCGGAAAGCAGTGCTCTTCTTGCCAATATGAGTTATTAAAGGACTAATACCCTCCTTAGTAAACACGCAAGTAGGAAAAATTCCAAATTCATTGAGGAAGGAATTCATTTTAAACAGCATACTGTCTATAGTGGATTGTTTAAAAGTCAACAAAGTATGTTTAAAAGCCCCCTGGAGGGTAACCATTCCACCTTCTGCAAATCCACCAGCTGCCTTTCACAGCGAAGAAGCTGGCTAAGGGAAAGTATAACCGCATTTCTAAATCCCCACTTTCCTTTATTTGTTTGGTTATTTAAAATTTATAAGGTAATCTGATGCCGCTGTAGATAAAGTTAAAACTTGTGTGCTTTTTATCCGAGACTTCTTGGGAGAGAGAACCTTGCTTAGCATGCATCTCTAGGTGAGGGAGTAGATCACATGACAAGTTTTTTATACTTTTAGTGAAACCTATGTCAGCCTCAGAGTTTTGCAAAAGATGCAACAGTTTGGAGGAGGGTTAAACTTAAAGTGGTGTAAGACATGCTTGGACTGTGCAGTGTGCAAATCATCAAAGTCCAAGGTATTTCCAGTAAGCAAAAGTAGCACAAGGCAGACAACAAGAACTCTAGAGCTGGTATATGCAGATTTGGTTAGGCCAATACAAGCCAGTTTGGGAGGAAGCAAAGTATGCACTAGTCATTGTAGATGACTACATCAGATTTGGTTTCTGCTATTTACTAAATAATAAAATAGAGGTGTTTCAGAAATTTAAGCAACGAGTAAGCTTTGTGGAAAGGAGATATAAACAACAGGTATGTCAGCTGCAAACTGACAGAAGTTCAGAATTCATGTCAGCAAGTTTTCAACAGTGGTTGGGATTGTTAGGAATAACACAGATGACTTATGGTGGCACTTCTGTTGAGGACGGACAGAGACCGTGATTGTGCATGGCTTCAATCCATGCTTCCCCTGTTGGAGGGGTCCCTATGGGACCAAAATCATCAGACCTACCTCAGAGGGGTAGGAGAAGAGGGGGAGATCACCAGCTGGGTTGAGGGGAGCCTCATCTCCCCTCCCTGACTTGGTATACTTCCCTGGAAGACAGGGAGAAGCGGCAGTTTTAATGGCTGCCCTGAAGACGGGAAGCTACCAGGATTTAAGTGTATGCTGGAGTGGTGAAGTGGTATGCGGCGTGTAACCAGATAAGAGAAGCTGAACTTTTTGTTTTAATAACCCCCAAAAGCAGAAAGAAGGATTCTTCACTTGAGAGTATAATAGTGGTAAATGGAAAACAAGAGGACAATATAAGGTAAATAAAAACTGGATTGTAAAAGAGCTATAACGAAATTAAAACTTTGAAAAGTGGAAGTGATATAGAGTGCCACCTAATGGTACAAGCCATTTTTTCTTGGATGACTTTATGGAAAATTACTGGTCTTTTAAAAGCGTGAATGAGAAAAGATAAGAAATAAAAGACTTTAACAGAACAAGAATCCCGGAAGCTTAAAAGAAAAAAAAAACGGGAGATTGCAGCAAGAGGATAAACGAAGGCAATATCTTGGGTCTGTTGGGGGTTGACTGTGCAAAGGAAATGGAAAGACCAATAAGGAAAAGAGAAATAAACAGTCTTTTGACAAGGATTACAACTAACTTTAATAAAACAAAAAAATAACACAATTGATTAAAAAAATGGAAGAAGCAAGCAAAGAATGTAAGTTGGAATTGCAATCTATGAAAGAAATGTTAAAAGAAAGAAGGGGATTATTGGACATACTGGCAGAAAAAGTAACACAATTTATAGCAGAACAAAGGAACCTTAGAGAGAAGGAGCCAAAAGAAGAGGAAAATAGCCAAGATGGCCATGAAGATTCAGAGGTATTGCCAAAAGACATAAAAGGAACTAAAACTAAGACATTGATGACAGATATAATAAAGAAAAAAGAAAAAAGCTCCCAAGAGTAAGCAAAAGAAGAAGAATCTGTACAAGAAAATATTTCAAAAAAGAGAACAGGAAAGGGTGGGAGGAAAGATGGAAATAAAAGTAATATCAGAGGAAAAAAGAAGGATAAAGAAGAAAGGCCAGGAAAACTTAGTAAAGGTAAAGCTGGCTAAAACTAAGAGAAATGACAAGGCTGAGTGATTTAGAGATAAGGATTAGATATAGCATAAAAGGGGGATACCATACCTTTGTATTTTTAATTAGAAATGTAGACATGGGAGATTTGAAGTTTTGGGAATTACTTTAAGATTATTAGATAATTATAGATGAGAAAAATGAAGAAGAAGTGAGCGATATTAAGATGATCTGATTGTTACTAATCCTTTCATATATATGAAAGGATTTCATCTTGTCATGTAATCTACAGACAAACACAATACAGAAGCCTGATGATGGCAGATGAGATTCTGCCAAAACATTGCTACAACTTTTAAAGTACAACTACTAAAAGCATAACTACTAACAACTAAGAATATATATATATATATTCCTAAGTTTTTGCAGGTACTTACATGTATGGCATTCAGCTTTGTTTGGGTATTATCCCACGTCATTGTAGTTGTGCTTTTAAAGTTGTAGCAATGTTTCAGCAGAATCTCATCGTCTTCAGGCTTGGTCTTCAGCTCTGTGCTTCTCAGAGTGATGTGAGCTTGCAGCTGCTTCTTCCTTTTAACTGCTAGTGGGGGTATGACTTGATTGGGTGGGGGCTTGGCTGTGTTCTGATTGGGTGGGGGTGTGTTCTCATTGGTTGGGGGTTTGGCTGTGTTCTGATTGGTTGGGGGGTTGGCTGTGTTCTGATTGGCTGGAGGCGTGTTCTGTTCAGGTGGGGGCTTGGTTGTGCTCAGGTTAGTCTTAGTTGCTGGGGGATCTGAGCTGGTGAGCTGTGATCTTGCTGTTTGGCTTTGAGTTCGTGGTCGTACTGCATCTTCATGGTGGGGGTCAGTTTGCTTCATGTATGGCTCAGAGGGGTTTGAAGTGGGTAGTGATGCAGCTGCGGTGCGGCTTCTGGTCCGTGGTCGTGTCTCATCTTCTGTGTGGGTGTGAGTCTGCTTTCTACGTGGAAGTGTGGTGGTGGCATCTTGTGTGGCTCTCAGGGGTGTGGGTCTGGTGTCATTCTTCATGTTAGGTACTCGTCTGTTCATGAGGGCGGGTTTCCAAATGGCTGGTAGGCAGGAGGTATCATCTCGTTTATTCATGCTGTGTGGGCGTTTTTCTATCTCTATGGCTTCTCTGATTATTCTGCTGCTGAAGTGTTCGGTTTGGGCGAGAGTTCTGGTATTTTTAAAGTCAATCTCATGTCCTGTGGCTTTGAGGTGTTGGCCCAGGGAAGAGGTCGGTTCTTCCTTTTTGATTGAGTTCTTATGTTCTTCAATGCGTGCACTTATTCTTCTATTAGTTTGTCCAATGTATGTGGTGGGGCAGGCAGTGCAAGGGATTTCATATACTCCTTGATTTTCTAAGTCGATTTTGTCCTTAGGTCTAAGAAGTGATGATGGCAGATGAGATTCTGCTGAAACGTTGCTACAACTTTAAAAGCACAACTACTATGATGTGGGAAAATACCCGAACTAAGCTGAATGCTATATATATATATATATGAAAGCATGAACAGAAGAGATGATTCCACCAGGCTGTCAATCATTTGGAAGCCTGCACTCACAAACAAAAAAATCTCCACACCACAAGCCAGGCAAACACCTGGGCACAAACAGATCCCCCCTGATACCTCCAGCTCAAACACACCCCAACCAGGCACCCAGATGAAACCCAGCTTCCTAATGAATGATAGCCGTCCATTTACCCGAAGCCAAGCTGCACTAAAGGCCTCCAATAAAGTAACACAATGTTGCCAGCCAATCAAGATACAAAAAGAGCCCCGAAAACTTCCGGTTTGCGTGGCTTCGGGGCAGCAGGAATTCGCGACAGCTCGCGATTCCTGCTGTGCTAGCCGTCGAGGTACCCCCGATCCAGACGGGTCAGGGGGATATGGCTGCCCGGTAGGGACAGCTGAAGAGAGAGGGGAGTCGGATAGGGAGGTGGGGGTGTCGCAGACCCCCCCTTCTCCGGGAAAACCCCTTTTTCCCAAGGCGGTGGAGCGGCGGTCAGCAATGGCCGCCATGAAGAAGCCAGCAACCGGGTAAGAACTGTGCTGGAGGAAGTGTGAAGAGTGAAAGTTCTGTCTGAGCCGGGTCAAGTAACACCTTTTAAACTGCCTGGAATTGAGCTGCTTGAATTGCTGGAGGATACATTGTATCCCTAAGAAGAGCGAAAAGCGGCGGAGAAGCTGTTAAAGGGAACTCTTTTTTTTTTTTTTTACTCTCCCACCCCACGGAAAAAGCAGAAATATTTGGATATATTAGACATTGAAAGTGGATTGCTTTGAAAGCTGAAGCTAAGAGACAAAGGGATTTTTGGACATTGAAAAATTTAAGAAATTGGAAAATCTCTGCTGGAGGTATGGATTTTTGATTATTTAAAATTGTCATTGCAAGTGGGAAGGGAGAAAAAAAATTGGAGCAGAAGCTGAAAAAGGAGGAGATTGTCTAGAACGTCTTTGTGGATCCCAAAAGAAGATATATGGTAATTGGACCTCTTTGATTAAAAATTAATCCAGAAAGAGAAAGAGAAGAAGGAAGAAAAGTATTAACTTTTGGAATTTTTTTTTTTTAATTGCTTTTGATTATCTTTGATTAAAAATACTTGTGGTTGTTTTGGAAAATGTTTCCCTTTTTATAATGGCATTGTTTGTGGATGAACTAGAGATTGAATATCAAAAATATAAAAAAGAAGATACTTTGGGCGCTTTGTTTCAATTCTTAGAAATGGCGTTATGTTCTGTTGAAAAGTTGATTACGCAGCAGAAGGACTGGGACAAGGAAGAAGAGGAAGAAGAAGCCATCTTTGATGAACAATGGGTCCCTTCCGGAGAGGAGGAGAAAAAGGATAAGAAAAAGGGGATTTTAAGAATTATAAAAACAACCAAAAGAGAGAAAAATGAGTGAAAAGGTGGAGGCAAGGTTAGAAAGCAAAGGAAAAGGAGTAAGAAAAGCGATGGGAAAAAGCAAAGGGGTAGAAAGGGCAAGGAGAAGAATAAGCAAGAGAGAAAGGGGGGGAGGAGAAGCCTTAATGGGGGGAAGCAAGACCTAAAGAAAAAAAGTTTATTTAGAGACAATGGGTGAATTTAATTTAGATTAAAAGAGGGATTCTGGAGGGTATATAAGATTGTGTTTTTATATGTGTATTTAGAATATAAAATTTATTATGTAATTTTAGAATCTTTTAAACAGAATCCCAAGAAAGATTGTAACATGTAGTATTTCTAAGTTAGGGTAATGAGTTATAGATGTTACTCCAATTGGTGTACAGGAGAAGTATAGTAAAAGAAAAAAAAAAGATGAATGGATAATTGGAAATAAAACAGACAAAGAATGTTGTTGAAAATGGTAATAAGATATGGAAGGATATATATGCTTTTTTTTTTTTTGGATTTTGTATATTGATAAAAGGCAATAAAATTTTAATTAATAAATAATTTGGATGGAAAAGAGAAGTAGGGACAAGATATGAAGTTAATATTATATGAAATATTGATATTATAATCTGGAAATGTTATGCCTTATTGGTCTTTTATTATTATTTTTTCTTAAAAAAGAATTTATAAGCTGCTATGCCTTGATTCTTTGTGCATTGTTCTTATAAAAGTGATAAAAATGGTTTTTATATATATATATATAAAAGAAAATGATAATAAGATATGGAAGGAGATATGGGTTGAATATGATGTTTGAATTTGTGTCTGTGTAAAGAGTTTTAACCCGGGAACAGACAACCTTCAGAAAAGATCTTTTAGTTTTGTTTATGTTTTGTGTTTGTATGTTTGTGTATTGTGTTTATGGTAAAACTAACAAAATTTGTTTTTTATAAAAAAAAAAAAAGGAAAAAAGAATCAATAAAACCTTGGAGGAATGTTAGACGAGAATAATTTAAACAAGCCAGAAAGAAAAGAATATGATGACTATAAAATGGATAAATATGGAAGAGAAATGAAATTGAATAGGAGTAAAGAGAAATAATGAGAAATTTGCTGGAAGATATTTGTGTGTCCATATGGAGATGGGATAAATTGGAATTATGCTGTATAAAAATAATGTTTTGTTTGACTTGTAAGGATTTACAATGTTAAGAGGTTTTATGTGTTTATGTATTTAATGGTTAATGATGTGTTGTTTTATCTTTAAAATTAATAAAAATTTGTTTCAAAAAAAAAAAAGATACAAAAAGAGCCCCCCCCAAAAAAAACAGACAGAAGATACTAGTAGCAGAACACAGCAAACTCCAAGACCAATAAACACAGACCAAGACTCTCAACCAATCAGGAGGAAGAAAAAACCATTCTGGCACAGCAATAGGCTGCCCCAAATTTAAATCTGAAACCACTGTAAAAGTCTGACTCACAAACACCATACAGAAGCCTGATGATGGCAGATGAGATTCTGCTGAAACGTTGCTACAACTTTAAAAGCACCACGTGGGAAAATACCCGAACAAAGCTGAATGCCAGTGGTGCTTTTAAAGTTGTAGCAACGTTTCAGCAGAATCTCATCTGCCATCATCAGGCTTCTGTATGGTGTTTGTCTGTGAGTCAGACTTTTACAGTGGTTTCAGATTTAAATTTGGGGCAGCCTATTGCTGTGTCAGAATGGTTTTTTCTTCCTCCTGATTGGTTGAGAGTCTTGGTCTGTGTTTATTGGTCTTGGAGTTTGCTGTGTTCTGCTACTAATATCTTCTGTCTGTTTTTTTTTTTTTTGGAGGGGGGGCTCTTTTTGTATCTTGATTGGCTGAAAGCATGAACAGAAGAGATGATTCCACCAGGCTGTCAATCATTTGGAAGCCTGCACTCACAAACAAAAAAATCTCCACACCACAAGCCAGGCAAACACCTGGGCACAAACAGATCCCCCCTGATGCCTCCAGCTCAAACATACCCCAACCAGGCACCCAGATGAAACCCAGCTTCCTAACTAATGATAGCCGTCCATTTACCCGAAGCCAAGCTACACTAAAGGCCTCCAATAAAGTAACACAATGTTGCCGGGGGGGCTCTTTTTGTATCTTGATTGGCTGGCAACATTGTGTTACTTTATTGGAGGCCTTTAGTGCAGCTTGGCTTCGGGTAAGTGGACAGCTATCATTAGTTAGGAAGCTGGGTTTCATCTGGGTGCCTGGTTGGGGTGTGTTTGAGCTGGAGGTATCAGGGGGGATCTGTTTGTGCCCAGGTGTTTGTCTGGCTTGTGGTGTGGAGATTTTTTTGTTTGTGAGTGCAGGCTTCCAAATGATTGACAGCCTGGTGGAATCATCTCTTCTGTTCATGCTTTCTGGTCTTTTTTCAATCTCTATGGCTTCTCTGATGATTATGTGGCTGGGATTTTCTATAGTGCCTAGGGTTTTGGTGCCAATGAAGTTGATGCTATGACCTGTGACTTCCATGTGTTGGACTAGTGAGGAAGTGTGTTCCAGCTTTTTGACTGCATTTTTGTGTTCATCCAGGCGAGTGCTTATTCTTCTATTGGTCTGTCCAATGTATGTGGCCGGGCATGATGCACAGGGGACTTCATATATGCCTTGATTTTCCAGGTCAATTTTGTCTTTGGGGCTCCTGAGGATGGCTGCTATTTTTCTGTCTGTTTTGAAGGCAGTCTTGATGTGGTGTCTGTATAGAATCTTACTAATTTTGTCTGTAGTGCCTCTTATGTAGGGCAGGACAGCTGTTCCATAGGTCTGTTCATCTTCTGGGTCTCTATTATGTCTCAGTGTGTTTTTGTGGATCAAGTTGGTGATTTTGCTTTTGTGGAAGCCGTTGGCTGTCAATATTTTAGTCAGGATGCATAGTTCAGTCTTAATGTGTGTCTTATCTGCCAGGCGTTTGGTTCTAGTAATTAGTATTTTAGCCACGGAGTTTATCTATGCTGGGTGGTGGTGGGATTGGGCGTTGAGGTAGCGGTTGGTGTGTGTTTTCTTCTGGTATATGGTGTGTCCTAGTGTGCCATCTGTTTTTTTATAGATTAGTACATCTAGGAATGGTAGTTGTTTGTTTGTTTCTGTTTCCATGGTCAACTTGATTTTGGGGTGTGCGCTATTTAGGTGTGTTAGGAAATTGTTTAGGTTTTCTTGTCCATGGGGCTAAATCACGAATGTGTCATCAATATATCTTAACCATAGTTTGGGTTTGAGGATGGCATTTGCATATATATACACACACACGCACATTCTAAAATATGCTAATTACCATCTAAATGATATTAGGAAAACAGAGAATATGATGACTTGGGCAAAAATTTGGTATTAATTATGTTAAAAAAATGTGGATAAGGGTTATATAAATTCTATTGGTTAAAGGGAAGTAAAAGGAGAAATTAACTCTGTTTTTTTTTTCTTTATGGTATATATGTAATAGAAAATGAAATTGATTATATAAAGGATATGAGAAAATAGAAAACAATGAACTAGGAGGGATTATGTGGGAATGTAAAATATTTATAATGAATGTATTATATTTTTGGCTAAGTGGAAACAAAGAAAAAATATGAAATGATTATATGAATATCTCTGGAATATATATAAAATATATTGTAGATGGGGGGATATACCATGTGGATCCTAAATATATTAATCTTACTTTACTTTTACTCATTTTTTCTTTCATTGACTGTCCAATTATGTATTGGGCTTGAGAAAGGTATAGATGATAACAAAAATAATGTAACATAAAATAGGTGGTAAGGTGAAAATGGAAATAATTTGGATAAAGAATTGAAATATGTGAGGATGAAATGATTTTGATACTGAATTAATGAATTTAAATATGAAAGGGAAATTTATCTAAAGATTAGTTGAATGGATAATAATTTGAGATGATATTAATTAAGAAAGTTGAAAATGTAATTATGACTATATATAAATATTGTAATCTGGAACCACGTTGCTCATGTGAAGAGATGTGTAAAAAACAAAAATAAAAAAGTAGGAAAAAAAAGGAATAAACACAGACACACAAATCCATACACAGCAGCTGAGAATGGTGTAGCTGAGAGGTGGAATGGAGTCTTACAAACCATGAAGGACTCACTGCTGGAGGATTTGGGTCTGAGCAGGTCATATTGGGGTAAAACCATGTTGACTGATAATTATTTAATCAATAGGCTGTGGAGTTCATCTATAAATGATACTCCATCTGCAGTGTTATGTGGGAGAAAGCCATCTCTGGGACATTTAAGGGTATTTGGAATCAACGCAAGATTCTCGGGTATTTGAAGGGAACTGTGAACTTGGGTCCTCCAATACAGGTCTCTGAAGAACTGAAATTGAAATATTATGTTGACATTGGTTATGCCAATTCTGGGATTGTGGTATTGTTTGGAGGGGCTTTAATTGGTTGGAAGTCCATGACTCTGGAGCATGCCACATAGAACTGGCCATGGAGAGAAGCAGTCAGTCGTCAGATGCACATCAGCTACTTTCAAAGTCTGTCTCTGTGCCTTATTGATGGTGATGGCATAGTAAACCTTAATGGGAAATTGTAGACATTTGAACTCTGAAAGGTTCAGAGGAATTTGGGATATGAAAACTTTTTCTCACTGATTGATGTCTGTGAAAATAATGTCTTCAATTACGTGTTTGTTCAGAGTCTTCACCTGAGGCCTAGTGCCATTGCACAGTTTTGGAGGGGTTAGATTGCATAACAGCATGATTGGAGCACCAACCTTGAGGTAGAGGACATGAGGTGGTAATCCTGGTGGGTTGAGCGTGTGCAAGAACTCTACAGGGTAATGTACAACATCCCTGATCTCCATTACTGAGTCCACAAATTCATACTTCATATGTTCAGGGGACAACTTTTGCAGCAGAAAGTTGTTGATGCTGTTGGCTGACTCATTTTTTGCAGTGAGAATAGCTCTTTCCCTCAGCCAATCCACTCCAGCTTGATAAATGTTGGGATATATTCTGTCAGTCAAGCTGAGCAGATCTTTCACAACATTGCAAAGGTTATTCGGAATTAGAGGTGGTATTCAGTAGGTTCTGACCAGTTGTAGAGAACTGGTAGCAGAAATTTTGAGTAGTTCAGAGAACTGGCAAATGCCACATCTTCTTGGCTAATATTTAATTATAATATTAATTTTTCTATGTTGTTGGGTGGGATTCAGCCGATTCGGACCAGTTTGGGTGAACTGGATGTTAATTTGACATCCAGTTCGGTGAACCGGTAGTTCTGATGGCCAGCTGGCCCCTCCCCTCCCAGGACTTCCCCCGTGCCGCATTCTGGCTCCCAGGTAAGTGCAGGGAGGCCTCCTAGGCCAAAATGTGGTGTGGGTGTGTGTCCTCCCACACCCTGTTTTGGCTCTCCTGAGGCTGCAGGGAAGCCTCCTAGGCCCAAAACAGGGCATGGGATATGCAGCACAGCACTAGACGCAGCTTCAGAGGATGCTTTGAAACAGCACAGCAATCCAGGGCTGGAAGGGACCTCAGAGATCATCTAGTCCAAACCCCTGCTCCAGCAGGAGACCTTATATCATCTTGGTTATTTTGGTGCCTCTAACACAGAGGAGAAATTCCCAGAAAAAGGAAGGAATTTACTAGGCAAGGCTGCCATGCAGAGAAAGGCAGAGATAGTCCTCGACTTACAATTGAGCACAAAATTTTGGTTGCTAAGTAAGAGCATTGTTAAAGTGAGTTTCTGTCTTTTGACCCACCCAGTCACATGACTACATAGCCATGCCCACCCAGTCACATGACCACCAAGCCATGCCCACCAAGTCATGTCCACAGAATGGGTAGTAAAACTCTTTGAATCCCACCACTGATCCAAAGCCCCTCTTTGAGGTGATGGGTGGTTTAGAAATGTGAAATATAAATAAATATATAAACGAATATTGTTGAAGGTGTTTGCCATTTCTTTCTTTTATTTCTAGCTTACATTATAAACTTGGATCAGCCAAACTTGGTTATATACAATTGTTTTCTCATTATGTATTATATAACATATAAGAATTCACTGCAATCACATGGGCTGTGATGTTTCAAAAGAACAAAGGAAAATGTTTATTTTATGCAAGCCATGATGTCAAGTCAAAATTCTGCCAAATGCTTCTCAATAGGCATCACAGCTGATTGGAGTGGCCATAGTATATATGGTGTGCTTATAGATGTCAGAATCTGTTGAGGTAATTCCCCGTTAGGAGAATGAGTACATACAGGGAGACGTATAGAGAATAGTGTTTGAATAATACACACACAGCACATAGATACGCTGTACAGTAAATGTAGGTTTTTATTCCAGAAATGTTAAGCAAAGTCCAAAATAGGCAGTCCAAAGTCATTCACAGGTAACATCAATCAGTTTTCATCCAGGGATAATCCAAATATCAAATTCCAGTGTCAAAAACAGTTCAGTATCAGACTTACATTAAATCCAGTAATATCAGTCAATTAGAAGAAATGGAGGAACGGCAATACTTTCCAACATAAGGAAATAGAGATACACTCACACTCTCTTCTGAGACTCAGACTAAGACAATCCAGGTTTCTGGCTCCATCTTATGGCTGTTTGAAAAACCACACCCAATTGCAGTTTTTGCAATCTCTTAAAGACATAGTACTAAAATGTTTGTCCTGGTTTATATATTTCTAACCCAAATAGCTGTTAGGTGACTCATATTCCTAACAGAGTCCAAATGCAGAGTTCTTAAAAATGAATTATTCAAGACATTTTTATTTTCACATAGTCATCTGCTGCCATGAGATCCTCCCTAAGCATGTTTTGCTGGTATGAATCTTCACTGTGCATCACTTTCAGGTTTATGTCCTTGCTCACCCTTTGAAATTTTTCTGACTATGTAACCAAATTATTGTCCAAACCCAATCCATGCCTAACAAGAAGCTGTGTTGCCACTGTTGGGCAAATTGAACATTTCATGTGTAATTCATGTTATATATGCTGATTTGTCACACCTCAATTGCTAAGCACAAGGTCTTTCCTGAAGACTATGACACCTCAGGAATATTCTTGCATTAAAACAGAAAGATTCACAGCAGTCAAGAAGTCTGCCCAGGAAGTTCATGATCAGCTATTGTTGCAAGGACAATATATTCTGGGGGAGTTAAATCAGGCTGATGACTTTTTAACAGGTCAAACTACTGATTGCATTTTGCAGCCCAGTTTTTCCTTCTCATTAGGTACAAGACTGTATAGTTTAAAAGTCAGTTAGTTATCTATGAATG
Organism: Hydrophis major; assembly: GCA_033807585.1. NCBI lineage: Eukaryota > Metazoa > Chordata > Lepidosauria > Squamata > Elapidae > Hydrophis > Hydrophis major. The sequence goes on from CM066331.1 coordinate 126,451,322, forward strand.
AAGATAACCTTGTATTAATCATAATGCTGAAGCTGAGTGCTATCTCAGTTTGACTTATCATCACATTCTACGGTTATAAAAAGGGAGTCAGAACTACCTCTTTAACCTTTGTTACTCTCTACCTTTTCTCAAGACTTAAATGCACCATCATTTTAGATAACAGATATTAAAGAATATGAATAGTTTCAAAAAAAAAGAAAAGAAATGTTATGAGCTATGCAAGTTTCAGTGTTACCCTTTCCCCGATTGAACACAACTAGACTTCATATACATATACTTGCATGCAAGAGCATTATCGGGGTGGCTCCTCTACTTTTTTTCTCAGGTACTCGATACTAGAAGGAAGATTTTATGAGAACAAACTGACCCAGAAAACACACACACACACACACACACACACACACACATACACAACCGGAGCAAATGTCAGAGATTTTACTATGTAGGGCAGTTCATCATGAGCAATTTGCACCATTCTAAGAACAGCTCATAGCCCAATTAAACTCATAGTAGCTGTTTCGAAGAGCTGAATCAAATTTGCTATGGTTCTGTTCTGGTGTATTTGAAATTGCTGTAAATTTGCACTTTTTGTTTGGCTCCAGAAACTTTGAATTAGTATATGTTCCTACTTGTTGAAATTTTTGGTACACCCAGACTTCTAGCCTCTGTACAAAATGAAAAGTAATTATTACTTACTCTCCTCCCATCCATTCCAGGGAAGAGAAGAGAGCAGGGTTGTCAAATGCAAGGAAATCATCCAGATTTAAGGAAAGATCACATGCCCCCAGAAAGGCAGTAAAAAAAATCAGTGCCAAGCTTGCATCCTGCCTCTTGGAAGTACAACCCAAAGGGACAGTGCCAGATCGTATTAAGGCAGTGAAGGAAGACCCTCTCCCCAGATAGAAAAAGAAACCATGAGGTAGGAAAAAAAATTTAAACACAATACAAATAGTTAAATCACAACAGTTTAAATCCTTTTAAAACTAAAATAAGCCTTGTCTGGCTCATTAGCAAGTATAAACACTTTGAGATAAGCCTAACTACAAAGGATACAATTAGTGTTAGAATATAGCAAAAGAGCAAAGACAGTAGCTGTTGCTTGTTAAACCAATTACCAGAACAAATAGACACAGGAGCTAGCCAGATTTCTCAATCCTGCTTCTTTTCAGGAACAGACAGGGAGGGTTTCTACTGGTTCTGTCACCTCTGTAGAACCAGTAGCTCTGAAGAACAGCAGACATAGAACCGGTTCTATGTCTGCTGATGTTTTTGCCCACCCACCCACCCGGGCTCTTACCTGATCTTTATTTCAAAGGCTATTTCAAAGGCTGCTTCTCTGCACACAGCGTGCTGATGACGATTTACAGGCATGCACGTTGCAGTGAGCTGGGAAGTACATCCTCAATCACCAAACCTCATAAATCCTAAACCGGTAGTTAACTCTGTCGTATCTCAACCCTGGGAACAGAGATTAACCTTTTTCCTTCCAAACAAAGCTGAATAGGGAAAATTATCCCATCAGTAAACACAGGATTAAACGTCACCAAGCACAGAATTAAACTTTTAACTTTTAAATTTTTAACCAAAACTGAGAAAGGGTATATAAACTCACCTTTGAATATCAATCTTTCTAGCTAGCCAAGAAGCCTTGCTGAATGTCACTATCTTGGTTTCTTGTCATTTAAAGTGCCTTTGGACTAGATATCAACTGAAATGGATGAAAAACTGATAAAAATATAGTGTTACTTATGAAGTATTAAAGTTGAAAGTGAGCAGGTAAAGGAGACAATGACTGTTTGGACTAATTTTTTTGGATATACAACAGAACTGGATAAATGGCAGAAATTGTGGGATAGAAATGTTAAATTGACTATGTCAACTGTATATAAAGAAAATTTGTATAAAATGTTCTATAGATGGCATTTTGCACCAATAAGATTGGTAAAAATGTATACGGATAGATCTGTTAAATGTTGGAAGTGCAATCAAATACCTGGTTCATGTTATCATATGTGATAGACATGCCCCAAAACTGGAAAATATTGCATGAAAATACATACTTGGTTTGAAAAAATGATAAAGCAGCATATAAACTTGAAACCAGAAATATTTTATTGGACATTCTGCCGCAAAAATATGATAAAGGGACAATATATTTGATTTTACATGTACTAACTGCAGCCAGAATTATATTTGCACAATGGAAGAACGATGAGATCCCAAAAGATGAAATTAAGAAAATATTAGAATGTGCAGAAATGGATAGACTAACGCTTACTATTAAGGACAAAGAAGAAACTGAATATTTCTTTATATGGGACCTATTTTACCAATGGTTAGATAATAAAAACTGAAGTTAGAAATATGGGAACATAAAAAGGATAAATGTTAAAACGGAGATTTGTTAAAGTATTGTTATTGTGATGAATACTATTGTAAATACTTTGATTACGATTGCCTAAAAATAATTGTACCCAGACAACACACTGTTTGATTGAAATTTTTATATGTTATACAAATAAAATAAATAAAACATGGCAGGGGGAAGCTTCTTTCTGGCAGTCTGATTTGTTATTCAATTCTTTCTTCAAAACGCTGATCGTTGCAACCCAGCTGGAAGAACTCTAACAAGGGAGCATTTCCTCCCAACAGCAGTGTAAAAAGCTTAAAACAATCCTTTCCCTGTAAGAAAGTCAAGCCCCTAATAAAGTAAAGCAAAGTATCTGCAAAAAAGAAAAGAAAAGAATCTCCAGAGAAACTTAGGCAACAGTAAGTTTAGGTGTACTGCCAAGAACATTTAGCTGTTACAATGTAATAAGAGTTAACTGAGAGGTAGTTTCTGTAAGCAGGGCAATAAAGATTAGCCTAGAAACAACACCAGAATGTTTCCTTCCTGCCTTCCTTAAAGGATTAGCCTTGTAAAGTAGAAAAAACAAAAGGAGATTTCTTCCAACAAACAGTTCACTGAACTGCTCAGAAAGTTAACAAATGGTTCTGGCGAATAGATGGGAACTGGTTGAATCCCACCAGCACTTTAATATTTTAATGGCTATTGCCAGATTCCTATAGGGGTCATGTAGAGACATGACTAGCTCTACAGGTAAAAGAGAAAATGCAAAACTTAGGTGTTTGTCTGAAATAATCTTGTCTGCTTTGGCTTGCCTAACTGTGTTTCTTATTTGGGGTTCATTTGCTTATGAATAGATTGGCCCAGACTTTCTGAATGGATACAAAATCTGCATTCCTAAAGACCAGTCTCTTCAAGCTTCTGCTTGAGGCTTTTCTTATGGCAGGAAGACTGGGCCTGCTTTCTGCTTTGGTTAAGGGTTAGGGTTCTCTTCCCCTTTAAGGAAAATATTCCATCCTGGCTCTTTTTAATATTAAGAATTAAAAAATAATAATCTGAGGAGGGGGGCTTCCTACAGAAGGTTCATTCATAGTATTTATCTTAATGTAAAACTCAATGAAACTTAAAAAGGCGATCTTGTATTATCTATTTATATAGACTACAAAACCTAGTAAATCCATAGATGTTCATGAACACTCATGCAGAAATAAAATATTTAACTACAGGGACATTTTATATTCAGAATGTTATTTGCTGATATTTAAATCTGTGATCCTTTTAGTCCATACAGAATAATTTAGACATAAAAATTATAAGTAAATGTTTTGCAAATGGACTTTTTGAATATTCCTTGACCATAAGCCATAGATTTTGCTGGAAGTGTTCCTGCAATGTTGTTGGTGTGATTTGATTTATTTTTGTTTTTATTTTTTTATTTGATAAAAACAGATTATGAACACTAACCCTATTATAGAGCCCTTAGTTTGCCTATGAAAACAATATGATGATATATTTGTATATTTCTAGGCTGTCTATAGAAACATTTGCCTGTGTTAATTATAGCCATTAATTTAAATTTGAAAAGAGTATTAATTATATGATAGCTATTACAGAGCATTTCTTTCTAATGATGTGTCCAAAAATTTTTCATTGAAAAGATGAAACCAATACATATTTTACTAGTTAAGATATATTCTCATATCATTCTAACTCACATTAAAAATCAGTTGAAGATAAGGAGTGGGGGTTGAACTGTCAAGTTTTGGAAGAATAAAAAAATGAAAACAATGTTTTGGAGCTTACAAATTCAGATATAAAGATTTAATCAGCAACTTTCCAAGTGCTTCAGTGAGTATAATTGTACCCGGACTGTCTATCATATATCGATAAAGACCTGAAAACTTGAAATATTTTCCCCAGTTTCATGTAATTGGATCATTCCAGCACTAACATCAGAAAAGGCAAATAGTAAATGGGACAATAATTCAGATTTGGATCCCTTTGTTTAATAAGTATGTATGGTCATTATACTATATCAGTTATGTATAAGATAGATTGATTGGCATCTTTTATTTCACAACCATTCTACAATGTTATCTGGTACCTTTTATATTACTTTACATTGTGTATTTATTAATGAGACTTATATCAATTAAATCAATATATTACTCCAGTCAGTTTATATAATTTAAAGCTTAAGTTTTTAAAAATCCAATAAAATAAAAAAATAACTGTTAAAAGTTGATGAAAGAAATATTGTCAGTTTATTATTTATTATTGTCAGTTTTCAAAAGACTTGGAGTAAGGGGCACATTTTGCTAGAGATAACATTTCAAAACTTGAGAATTTCACAAGAAAAGACTTTTCCTACCTACCAACTATATGAGTCTCTGTTGGGATGGGCAAGGTCTTTGTAGCTGATCCAATTGGACAGACATATGATGGGCTTTCCAATTGTCTGGGGTTTAAAGATTAGCACCAACACATTACTTCATATACAGTTGTCAGCCCTCAAAGTATATGCATGTGTGTGTGTGTATATATATATATATATGTGTGTGTGTGTGTGTGTTTGTGTGTGTATCAATATTGTTATAGTTTAGTAGACAAGTTGATGTATTTTGTACCAAATTCAATTTATAGACAGATAGGGCAAACAAGATAGGCATTAGGGTAATCAAGATGGAATGTAACAGACAGGATGATTGTTGCCATTGTGATTGACACAGAAAAGCTTCTAGTCTGTATGTTAGCCATCATTGTGCAACTTCTCCAGTATAATGTAGAATTAAACAGTATAAAGAATAAGAAATAATTCTATCAGAAACCATACAACAGTGCCCTGTCAAATAGCCCATTGCAGATGTGGCCCAGCAGAAGGACCTGAATCACTGCGAATTAGGCAAAACCTTGCTACAGGTCCAAAGAATACCATGCTCAGTGCTATTAAAAGCACCAATATATTGAGAAAAAAATGGCAAGACTGCATTTTGTCAATTGCATTGATACCCAACACTATTTTATTACTTTGGGTTAGAGGAAAATGCTATCCTATCTTTGTGCTGAAGGTTATAAAAGTTGGACGGGAGAGACTGAAGTAAAATCCAAGCATGATGGAGTTGTTGTTTGTACATTGGGGTTATTTGTCAACATTTCCAGAGTTAATTTGGATGGGTAAACACTATCCCTGATGTAGGATGAATACAATCTAAGTTCATTTTGGACTCACAGCTCCTATTTGAACAAGATTTAAAGGCAGTGACCAGAGGCTGTGACTTTTGAGATTTGACTGGTATAGCAATTGTGATTCCACCTGATATAGGAGCACCAATCTATACTAATCTTTTGCATCACAAAATTGGGGCACTGAAGCACATTTTACCTGGAGCTGTCCTTGAAGACAACTTGGGAACTGCAAGTAGTCTAGAAATAATCAGCTGAAATATTCACTGGTCCTCTGTGTTGGGGATGTAAACCAACAGTCTGTGGGTCTTCCTTTGGTTGTCATTTGACTTCCAGATATAATTTAATATGAAGGTGTTTGCTTAGAAAACATTTAATGGATGGCACATCATAAGGTTAGAAAAAAAAAATCTCATTATTTATTTGCATCCTTGCTCTTAGCAATTTAATAAACTAGTTTATTTTTCTAGACCAGGGGTATGGCTCCTTGAGCCATACCTATTTCATTATGTTTCACTTATGAAAGTTCACACCAAGCACATTAGTAAATCATGCGTTTAATAACTCCTAAAATTGCTCAATAGAACTGTCCACGAGCCGATCGTGCTGTATGACAAAATAGGCTTGGAAAGTCCCTGACGCTTGCGCAGAACAAAAGCCACGTCCGCACATAACACAAAAACAATTATGTATTACCTTATAAGGTATAATGCTTGCATTTCCTTATTTCTGCTTTATGCTCAATAAAAGGCGTCGCTGCATAGCTGACGGGGTCGGAGTCAGAGAGATCACCTCCACCCGTGCAGCGTGTGCTTCGCCACCTTGCATTCACTCTGCATGTGACGTGTCATGTTTTGCCTCTTCACCCTTGCGAGGGTCCCTCTGAAGACAACCCCTAGGCGACTACTCCCGGGCAGCGCACTCCGGACCCAACTCGAGAGTCCTCCAACCGGAGCGCGACAACTGGGGGCTCGTCCGGGATCCACGGAGCCGGCCGTGTCTACGGCAGCTCTCTTTTCACTCTCGTTACTACGCACCTGGCAAAGGCACTGCAATCGTAAGTAATGGGCACCCCACATTCCAAGACTTCCTCAGCGCATAGGGAGGAGCTTAATATTTTAGTGAAAAGGGCTAATACGATTCAGAAAGATCGAGGTTTAACTGTACACGGTGTGACTAGAAAAGAGGTAATCCTCTTTCTTCTTTACCTCAAAGAACATTGTCCAGCCTACCCGGAAGGTGGGTCACTTAAATTATCCACATGGACAAAAATAGGGAAATACCTTTACAAAGAACCTAGGGCTCCTATTACCATTCTCCAAACCTGGCAGAGCCTTATGACTGCACTTACTCTTCTTCTCCCTAATGACCCTGAAACTCCTGTTTCTAACCCTGAGGCTAAAAAACCAGATCCTACTGTGGCTCATGTTTCCTCTCCGCCGGATTATGCTACTGCATGTCACCCCGAAGAACATCAGCCCTCCACTCTGACCTGTCCTCCTCCCCCCTCTTCTTCCTCCTCGCCACCTCTTCCTCTTTCCACCCTAACTGAGACCTTTTCCTCCCCTTCTTATGTTTATGAATCTGTTCTTGATGACCTTGCTCTTGAAGCATATCCTATCACACACATCCCAGGAATGGGTGTCCAGCCTCACTCCAATATCCCTATGAAAATTCTGAAGGAGTTAAAACAAGCTGTAAAAATTTATGGCCTCCAATCACCATACACCAAGGGTCTACTCAATTCTTTGACTTCTAACGATACTTATATGCTAATCTATGATGGGAAAATGCTTTTCAATATGCTTTTAACACCAGCACAATATGTAATTTGGCAATCTGAATATCAAAAACAAATTGATAAAATTATTCATGCAGGGAATCTGCCCCCTAATGTCACGCGTGATGACATGATGGGCACCGGTCCTAGATCCACAATTATTCAACAGCAAAATACACCGCGCCGTGCCTTTCCTTTAATTCAAGAGGCTGCCATGCAAGCCCTAAATCAAGTGGATGATGAATCCACCGGCGCGGGTCAAAATTTCCTAAATATTAGTCAGGGCCCCACCGAGTCTTATTCTGCTTTCATCAGCCGCTTACAGTTAGCCCTTGAACGACAACTTTCCAATGCAGCAGCTCGCAATGAAATCATGCTTAAATTGGCATATCAAAATGCTAATGAAGATTGTAAATCTATTCTTAAGCCCATTGCTAACAAACCAGGTGTCACCTTGGCTGAAATGCTTGAAACCTGTCGAGTGGTAGGCACTACCACTCATAAAATGTCTGCCCTTGCTGCTGCCATTATTACTGCACAACCCTCCACCACCTCCTCCACACCAGAAGCGTATGTTGTGACACGCAATGGTAACTGTTTCAATTGCAGGAAACCTGGTCACTTTAAAAATCAATGCCGTGCTCCAGGTGGGGGAGCAGCCCCTCGTACTCAAGGTCAAAACAAAGGTGCCCCTCCTCAAGCTAAACCAAAAACTGTTTGCCCTCGCTGTCGTAAGGGTTTTCATTGGGCTTCTCAGTGTCGTTCAGCCCCTCCTCCATATCAGCCGGCGGAAAACTAGAGACGGGGCCCGCAGCTAGCCCCGCTCCAAACGCTGCTCTCAGTACATCTCATTCTTATGCTTTTCCTGCTGCCCTCACGGAAGATTTTGTTTATGATGATCCTGGTTCTTCCTTTACTCTTCCTCTGGCTATCACTATTCCCTCTGCCTTCCCCCCCGGCACTCCTGCCCTCCTGATCCCCAACTCTACGCTCATCATGGAAGGGGTAGTAGCTGCACCCTTTCTTTTCTCTGACACAACCTCTCTCCACGTTCTGGGCCTCGCAGCTACTGGAGATCGAATTTTTTCTTTAAAAAAGGGAACGGTGGTTGCTACCTTCATCTTTCTTCCTTCTTCTGAATCTCCCTCTTTTTATGCTCTTCAACAGCCCATCTCAACGGCCAAGCCCACTCTCGAAGTTCTCCTAGACGGAGTTTCTTTTCAAGGGCTCGTTGATACCGGAGCTGACGTGTCAGTAATTAGGACACAGGAGTGGCCTTCCTCCTGGCCCTCTCAGCCGGCGTCTTCCGTACAAGGTGTGGGAGGAGCTCAGTCTGCTAAGGTCAGCTCACACAATCTTTTTGCCACTTCCTCTTGTTCTACTGTTACAGCTATTATCCGCCCTTATATTCTTCCTCTACACTGCAACCTTTGGGGGCGTGACTTGCTTTCCCAATTTCAACTGACTCTTACAATTCCCTAAAAACGCATGCCTATCATCCCTCTATCTCTTACTTTGAAAACTACTACCCCGGTATGGGTCAATCAATGGCCTATGACCTCAGAAAAGCACCAAGCTCTTCAACATCTAGTACAGGAACAATTGCTCGCAGGGCATTTGGAACCTAGTAACAGCCCTTATAACACCCCTGTCTTTGTCATCAAAAAGAAGAGTGGCAAATGGCGCCTCCTTCAGGATCTTAGAGCCGTGAATAATGTCATCCTTCCTATGGGGGCGCTCCAATGTGGACTACCCAATCCTAATCTCATTCCGTCATCTTTTTCCCTTATGGTAATTGATTTAAAAGATTGTTTCTTTTGTATACCATTGGCAGCAAAGGATCGATGTTTGTTTGCTTTTACAATCCCTGAATACAACAACAGTCGTCCTACTACTAGGTACCAATGGAAAGTGCTGCCGCAGGGCATGCTCAATTCTCCCACAATGTGTCAGTATTTTGTAGACAAAGCTCTTCAGCCTTATCGCCTTAAATTTCCATCTCATTTAGTATATCATTATATGGATGATATACTTGTAGCAGCACCTCTATCGTCTGCTCAACTAAAAGAGAGCTTCCCTTTTTTACAACAATGTCTTCTGATAGCAGGGTTGCATATTGCTCCCAGTAAGGTACAGCTTCACTATCCTTTTAACTATCTAGGACACAAGGTTCTTTCCTCCGCTGCTGCACCTGTCATGCCACATATGACAATTCCCAATCCTACCACATTAGTACAGCTACAACAAATACTTGGAACTATTAATTGGGCTAGGCCTTACTTAGGCCTTCACACTAGTATACTCACTCCACTCTTTCAAGCGTTAGTAGGCCACAAACACCCTTCAGATCTCATTACCCTCACTGATGATCAACTTTCAGCTCTAGATAAAGTCAATTCATTTTCACAACACCAATGGGTGGATAGAGCAACTATTAATGAACCTTTACACTTAGCACTTTTTCACACTCCGCTTCTCATGACGGCTGCATTACTACAAGTAACTGCTAACAAAACACTTCTTATTTTAGAATGGTTACATTTGCAAAACTCTCCTCGTGCTGTCATTTTTACTCGAACTGCACAGATGGCTGAACTTATTTTCAAAGGCTGCAGCAGGGCCCGTCATCTTATGGGAATAGATATAGTTACTTTGTATGTCCAATGCAAATCTCAACAATGGGAACAAATGTTCCAGCAGTCTGATCAATTACAAGCTGCTTTAGAATCATGGGTGGGCCAAGTTTCGTGCCATCTGCCACCCGATCGGCGAATTCAGCTCTTAAAAATCATTCCTATGTTCTTTTCCTCCCCCATTGTTTTTCAACCTATACCATACTCTCTCACTGTGTTCACCGATGGCTCTGCTGTACAAGGCGCCTGCACATGGAAGGAAGGAACTGAATGGAAAAAACTCCTTACTACGCAAGTCACCACTGCTCAACAGGCAGAACTGGCTGCTTTTATTTTAGCTTTGCAAAAATTTCAACAACAACCTGTTAACATTATAACGGATAGCCAATACGTTTGTTATGTTGCTACTCATGCATATGATGCCTATTTTTCTCCCAATGCTTCCCCTCCCTTGTTAACCTTTTTCCTCCAGTTACAGGAGTTGCTGCAGAAACGCACGCATTCGCTATTTGTGGCACATATCCGAAGTCATCAACACTTGCCTGGTTTTCTATCTGAAGGCAATCATATGGCAGATGAGGCCTGTAAAATCTTGCCCATTGTCATAAAGGCCCCTGCTCGCCCTGTCCTAACAGCAGGAGAAAGTCATGACTATTTCCATCAAAATGCAAAATCTTTGGCAAAACAATTTGGCATCTCAAAAGCCGAGGCACAGGCTATCATACAGCAATGCCCCACCTGTAGCCTTCAGGCTAAAGGTTTACCCGAAGGAGTAAACCCGCGTGGTACTGAAGCATGTGACACATGGCAGATGGATGTCACTCAGTACTCCCTCTTCGCCCCATGGAAATATTTGCATGTTTCCGTGGATACATTTTCAGGTTTCATTATGGCAACTGCGCAAAGAGGAGAAACCGCAGGTCATGTAAAGAATCATTGCATTCGGACATTTGTTACACTGGGATGCCCAAAAATCTTGAAAATAGACAATGGTCCAGCTTATACCAGTACTTCTTTTGCTGAATTCTGCCATAACTGGTCTATTGTTCATAAATTTGGGATACCTTACAATAGTCAGGGCCAAGCCCTGGTGGAACGTGCCAACTTCACCCTTAAAACAGCTCTTGACAGATTTAATAAAGGTGTAAAAGGCCATGGCCCGCCTCGCCTCCCAGTGTTTCAAAATATTCTAAATACTTGCTTGTACACACTTAATTTTCTAAACTTAACTCGCTCACCGCCCTCTACGGCGGCTTCCAGACATTTTGCTAAAACTTCACTTCCTTCTCCCCTCCCTCTTGTCTATTACAGACAGCTGCCTGACCCAAAGTGGAAGGGTCCTGTCTCACTTATAACCTGGGGTAAAGGGTACGCTGCGGTACAACTGTCAGATAAAGTTCTGTGGGTACCAGCCCGCTGTGTGAGACCCTATCATGGGGCCCCTCCTGATCCTCTTCCTACCGATAATATACTTCCCTCTCTATGCATGCTCTACCTTTAGAGCATCTCCAACTGTTATTTTTGCTCCTCTTAATACTATTGCTTCCTTTTCCTTCAGTGATTCCTCCCTTCCTAGTTGTCTTTATGCTATCTTTAAAAATAAACAACCTATTTTCCCTTCAAGTCTCTACAGCATTTCCTATATCTTTTTTCAAATAAATGTACGACCCTCCACAATTGGCTACTACCACTTGCAAGGCTTTATTCCTTTCGTGCATTACTTTTTTCTTTTTTCCACCCCCTCTGTGGCTTCTCTCTCTCTCTCTCCTGTTTTTCTACAGTGGATCCAGTTACCAGGAGCTCATCAAACCACCACCAAGGGAATTTATCATTTCCATTGCTGTCATCCTCCTTGCTCCAGTCCGATTGCCTATATATGGAAATATGCCACCCTGCCTCATCGGGTTGTTCCAGTTTATTCCTGGTCCTCTGCCACTCAACGATTCCGCTCCCTTCCTCGGCCGAGATTCCCTCGTTCCTTCATACCACCTCAAATAAACACTCCAGATCTTGTTCTCCACCCCACGGCCAATCACCCGCTTTACATTCGTTGTTGGACAAACACCACTTGTACTACTTGGAAATGGACTCATCATGATCAAGTCCTGTTACACACTGCCATGGTCACCATCAATTCTTCTGTGAACTCATCTCAGGTCTACATCCCTCTTCCAAGTAAAAAACATGCTGGACTTTATGCGTGTCATTGCCAAACTTTAAGGGGAATATGGGGATCATTGGGCATCATGGTAGAGGGGGCTCAACTCCTTCCACCTGGCTCAGTTGATTCCCCATCCCCTCCACTTGATAAAAAATTCTTGGACTTTACACCAACACCTCCAGCTTCTGCCCTAATTGACTCTGCCTTCTCTGAAGGAACCCCAAAAAATTGCTTTAACCTTCTTGACCGCTTGAATGCTTACATCCGCGTTCCGATATGCCATCTCTATATTCCAGAAGGAAACAGGACTGTTTTAGCTTGCAAACAGCGGCACCCTATCAGGCATCCCGCCTATTGGACGTGGCAAATTGGAGATAAGGCCATTCGTCCGTCTCAGAATCATCTCGTTCTCTCTTCTACCAGTGAAACATTCCTAGTTTTGCTCAATGTTACTGCCAAAGACTATGCATCCTATGACTGTCATTTACGCCTCCCGAAGTTACCTTATGAAACCTTTCTTACGGTGCACCTGCTCCCGCCAACTCGTCCTTCTCTTCAACGACACCGACGTACCCTCCAACCTGTGAATCGCCATCGACCGTATAAAATTTGCTGGACAGTGACAGACGCCTGGGGTCAAACTCTCAACAAAACTTGCAATACATCTCGCATTTCAGAGTACTTTCCTTCTTTGCAATTTGACTTTGCTGAAATGCTACATGGGCAAACTGCTTACAAAGTAGGTTTCTTGCAATCCAATCCAAGACCCCCTCAACCGTATCCCTCTTATGTGTACCAGTGTTATTTGTATTTTTGTCCTGGTCACTCTCTTACACCTGATCGTTCTTATCAATGCGGGGGGGTTGCTGATACATTCTGTAAGGCATGGTCCTGCGTCTCTACCGGTTACATTTACTGGTCACCACCATCCACGGGGGACCTTGTTTCCATCAAACGCACCAACCCTCACCGGAAGTGCGATTTCAGCTCAGGGATATCCCGTCACACTCGTTGTAATCCTGTCACCATCACCTTTACAGCTGCTGGAAAATCTTCTCATATTTGGGACAAAGGTGCCTCGTGGGGTGGCAGAATTTATGATTCAGGGGGATATGATTATGGCAACGTTTTTTACCTCCAGCGACACGTCACTTTACCACAGTCTCCCCCTATAGGTCCTAACCCTGATATTGCTTCAGCCTTCTTACAGCCTATCACGTCTAACCCTAATCCTCTTTTGGCCCTTGTTCAATTATCTTATGATGTGCTTAATGCTACAACAAATTTCACCACTGAACCTTGTTGGATGTGCTTGTCAGCGGAACCTCCCTTTTATGAAGCCGTGGGATCTTCTGAACCTTTCCTTAACGCCACCAATGACTCTACCTGCCGATGGTCCAATACCACTATCACCATCACATCAATCACAGGCCAAGGGTGCTGCCTAGGTCATATTCCACAGAATTATACGCAGTATTGTCTTAATGCATCTAACCACCATCGCTGTCAAATTTGGCTTTCCCAAGAGCGATTGCATTTTGACTCAACAGTTGGCTCCTCTGGTTTTTCTCAAGTATATACTCTTGTCCCTAAGGCCAACATCACTGCCCGCTTAAAGGGGTATTATTTCATACCAGCAAATAACTCCTTATGGGCCTGCTCCACAGGTGCAACTGCCTGTGTTCACGGTGATGAACTCTTGGCCTCAAAAGGATTTTGCATCCAAGTACACTTATTTCCAAAAATTGATTTGTATTCCAGTAAAGATTTCACCTCCATCATGGAACCTGAACAATATCACATTCGAGCAAAGAGAGAAGTAGTAACAGCCCTCACACTCTCTGTACTTTTGGGACTAGGAGCTGTTGGTGCATCCACAGGCATTGCATCCTTGGTGCATGGAGCTCAACAAATTACTAAACTTAGTGCTGAGATAGATGCAGATCTTCAACGTATTGAAATCTCCATCTCAGCCTTACAAACATCCTTGACTTCCTTGGCTGAAGTGGCGCTGCAAAATCGACGAGGTCTTGATCTTCTTCTTTTAAAGCAAGGAGGATTGTGTGCTGCACTAAAAGAAGAATGTTGTTTTTATGCAGATAATTCTGGCATTGTTATAGATTCTATGTCTCAATTAAGGGATCGTTTAAAAAATAGAGAAAAAGAAAGGCAGAATCAAATGTCCTGGTTTCAGGCTATGTTTAACTGGTCCCCTTGGCTAACTACCTTAATATCAGCTATCATAGGTCCACTCATTCTCTTACTGCTTGCTTGTATGATAGGGCCTTATATAACAAGGAAACTTATACAATTCCTCAGACAACGCTTAAATGACATAGGAGAAGAAGTAAATCATACAAAAATTACTGTAAACACTCTGTTTCAAAAACATGCATACCATTTGCTCACCATAGAAGGTGACGATGATTGGAAACCTCCATTTTCCTTATCCAATGACTCAGATGCCGAGGATGAGGTCTTTGAGAGAACAGCTCCACGAGAGATGCCGGAGGGCATATCTCTTGGGCAAAAATCTCTTGATGATCTCTCGGACGACATCGAAAGTCAACATTAAAAAACAAAAAAAGGTGACATATGGCTCCTTGAGCCATACCTATTTCATTATGTTTCACTTATGAAAGTTCACACCAAGCACATTAGTAAATCATGCGTTTAATAACTCCTAAAATTGCTCAATAGAACTGTCCACGAGCCGATCGTGCTGTATGACAAAATAGGCTTGGAAAGTCCCTGACGCTTGCGCAGAACAAAAGCCACGTCCGCACATAACACAAAAACAATTATGTATTACCTTATAAGGTATAATGCTTGCATTTCCTTATTTCTGCTTTATGCTCAATAAAAGGCGTCGCTGCATAGCTGACGGGGTCGGAGTCAGAGAGATCACCTCCACCCGTGCAGCGTGTGCTTCGCCACCTTGCATTCACTCTGCATGTGACGTGTCATGTTTTGCCTCTTCACCCTTGCGAGGGTCCCTCTGAAGACAACCCCTAGGCGACTACTCCCGGGCAGCGCACTCCGGACCCAACTCGAGAGTCCTCCAACCGGAGCGCGACACAGGGGTGTCAAACTGGATTTCATTAGGGTTGTATTTGACCTCAAGAGGGCCAGGGTGGAGATGGCCAGCTCATCACCTGTGTCAGGGCCCATGGAGTGGCCTGAGTGCTCTACCAGAGACAGCTTCCTACAACCCTCTGCCAGTGAAAACAGATCAAGGAGGGTTTCTGGCAGCTCTCACTGCGGGCTGGTCCTTTGCCATTTCCAAAGGGCCCCCACAGGCCAGATCTAAGCACCCTGCAGGCCAGATCTGCCCCCCAGGCCTTCAGTTTGAAATCCCTGTTCTAGAGGGAAAGCAACGATTATAAATAATAGCATTAACTGCCCATACCATTCAGAGGTTCAACAGTATTGCCGATAGATTCCATGACATTATAAATTTACTGGCTTACTTCATACAAGACACAGAAGTCACATAGAACCATAAAAAAAGTGTTTCGGTGATATTCCAAAATACAGTTTTTTCCAGACATTTCCAAAATTCTGTTTTCCCTTTGTCATTATGGGGTACTAAGTGTAGATTAATGAAAAAAGGTGCATTCCAAATATTGTAGAATCAGGCTGCAGCATAACAAAATTGATCAAAGTGAAAGGGATCTGAATATTTTCTGAATGATCATATATACATATACATGTTTGTGTGTATATGTGTATGTGTGTGTGTGTGTCTCTCTGTGTGGAAGCATATATTCATATTCATACTCTTAGGCCTACGTGGTTTGGGCAGAATTGTGAACTGCCATCTGTCAAATTCTCTAATCCTAAACCAGTTGTAAAATGGCATCTGCATGAATATGCAGGCACATGCATATGCAACACACGATCTAATTGTGATTATCTGAATACACAGAGAGAAAGCCAGGAAGGGATTGAATATATATATTCTAATATCAGAACACTTAAAACCAGACAGCTATAATTTATGGTCAATATTTATAAATAAAAAAATATTTTAGTGATAGCTTAATTGTATATGGTTTTTTGGGATTAGTAAATGGTCTAAGGCACTAATCACCTGCAAATAATGAAACACCGAATGAGAAAAGAAGCCAAAATAAACAAAACAAAGCGATCTAAGTGTCGTGCTTGCTTTCCTGAATTATAATAGGCTTTTGACATAGAAAAAATGGAATGCTTATTCAAAGTTGACAATGAAAGCATAGTACAGAGGTGGTATTCAGCAAGTTCTGACCAGTTCTGGAGAACCAGTAGTGGAAATTTTGAGTAGTTCAGAGAACCGGCAAATATCACTTCTGACTGGGGATTTTACAGTATCCTTCCCCTGCCACTCCCACCAAGCCACGCCCACAGAACTGGTAGTCAAAAAAATTTGAATCCCACCACTGGCACAGTACATATACAGAAGCTACATAATAGCCACAAAATACGCCTACTTTATTTGAACATTATTTGAACATTATTTGAACTTAGCTTGGCAAGTCAATTGAAGAAACCAAACTAGGAAAGACTCCCACAGGTAGATACAATTTCATTGAAATTCTTCAAGACTTGCCAAATAAATATTTAGAAACAATGAAAATAACTGTATAAGCACTATAATGTTTGGTTTATTTTCACATTTATACAGTATATGGAGAGGTTAATTAGGAATTAGAGATGATCAAAAAGCTGAAACCATGCACGCAAGAAAGTCTGTCCTGAGCCCCAATGTTGAAAATGAGAGTGCTTTATCTGTCTTTTCAGTGTAATAAAAGCTATGTGGGATGTTGACCAACAAAAGGCATAGATGATTTCATCCTACTTGCAAATATCTGGTTGCCACTGATGCCAAGAGTTGATATTGTACAGTTGATATTGTTGAACTACAATTCCCAGCACATTTGGAGACCGGTGCAATATTTTCCAATACTGCTGTAGTTGAAAGAGCAGAGTTAACAGCAACAATGCTACCTGGTTCTTGCCGAAATTACAATTCTAAGCAGGGTCAGTCAGCTTGGACAATAGTGAGGGATGGTGCAAAGTGTGCTATAAATTTTCTTCCTCTACATTAATAGAATTCAAAACATGCCAAACTGCTCTGTGATATTTATGAACCCTTCTGACATACTCCAATTAAATGTCTTTACAACAACTTCTATATGTGACTTATGGATTGCAGATATAGAGTACAGGATTCTTGTGTGTTAAATAATCTCCCTGTCTTTTGGATCAAGTGGTCATGTTTAAATCAGTACATCATCTCTTAAATGTGCCACAGATATTTTACAGCAGCATGTTAATCCTAACAGCATAGAAACCAATGATCTCGTAAAAATATACTTGAGCTAGGAGAGACAGGTTTATTTACACTCTCACTGTTACTTTGCATTCAAGCCTTATATTTTAGATTCATGATATAACTAAAACATTTTTCTTTCTCATGTATCTTTCATATACATTCATGCAATTCAAAATTATTATTAACATATTACAAATGCTTTTAGTACAATACAATATAAAGTGGGCTAATAATCTACAGATATGTGGAGACCACAATTTCTAATATATATGGTCTGGCTGGGAATTGAAGAACTATAGTTTTAATATATCTGCAGGTAAGTACACACCAAACTCATTATTCTCCAAAAAAACAGGATTAAATAGTAAGAAAGCAATTACAGTCTTGATTGTCCAGTATCTTGGTAGTTTAGAAGCAGCTTAATGAGAATAAAAAACACTCCATAATGTTTTGTTTGAGCTAGCTACTTTAAGAAAAAGTGATATGTGTATGTAATCATCACCAGAAAGTATAGGACAAAATTGTATAGCGCATATTAGCTGCAGTGGCTTGTATAGCACATATTAGCTGCAGAAATAAACATCTAGCAATTTACATTAGGCCCACAGGCCAGATCTAGCCCGCGGGGTGCTTAGATCTGGCCTATGGGGCCACCCTGGAAACAGCGAGGGACCAGCCCTTGGTGCCTCTGCCAGTGAAAACGGGCTCCTGAGCTCTGTTTTCATTGGCAGAAGGTTTCAGGAGGGACAGTCACAGCCAGAAATGGAGCTTGGGAGCCAGTTTTTGCTGGCAGAGTGCTCAGGCTGCCACAGGTGCCCCTGAGACAAGTGATGTCAAGCTGGCCACCCCCACCCTGGTCACACCCATTTCAGGCCCCCAAGGTCAAACACAACCCTGATGTGGCTCTCAATGAAATTGAATTTGACACATCTAGGTTAAAGCATATACTTATTTGTTATGTCTCACCTGTGCCAACGAAGTGAGAAGTCCAAATTTCCAAATGAATATAAACAAGCAAAAAAGTCCAGTAATGGCAGGGTTAAATTCCTTGAGCTGGGAAAGTTCTTGACAGTCTCACACAAGCTGTCTGCCAAGTCCGATAATAAAGCGAGAACATAAATCACAAGCTATCGCCACACACAGAATCTTTTGAAGCTTCTCTCACAAATTAACACGTTATCCCGAACAAGTTCTCAGAGCGAACACACCCACTTTTATTTTCTGTGTCAGTCCCTCATCTCAGTCTCTGATTCATCCCTTCTTTCTACGTTGCAACTTACACTTTTGCCTGCGCCGTTACCTCGCATCAAGCCAGCATTCCTCAGCTTGATCCTCAGTCAGAGGCTCTGATACGCTCTCCTGATTATCTGCCGACACCTGAGGCACAACCAGGGAGGAAGGTCCTGCCGAGGGGAAAGTCCTGGGGAGGAAGGCAATTCCAAATCCTCTAACAAAGCAGGCTCAAACCTCAGAGCCAAATCCTCCTCTTCCTCATTGTCCAAGTCCTCGACCTCTGACAAAGCAAGCTCAAACCTCCGAGTCACAACACTTATTTATGCAGACATTATTATTATTAAGCATTATCACATAAAATACATTTTTGAAAGGATAGAGCTTGAAAAATGACCTATATCACTATGACAAATTACCAGTGGAAAATAATTTCATATAATAAATATCTTGCTAAATGCAACTGTTTAAACTGAATGAAAAGCCAGAAATGGGCCTTATATTGGTAAAAATAGGGTGTATTTTTAAAATATCAACCAAGAGGAATTTTTGGATATATACAGTAGATAATTTTTTTATCTGGATTTATCTCCATAATAGATAGATAGATAGATAGATAGATAGATAGATAGATAGATAGATAGATAGATAGATACTAGTTTAAATACAAATGTATTTTAAACTATCTCCTCTAAGTTCCATTTTTGTACTGATTTAACAGAAATTGAATAACTTTCAATGCAAGAATTCATTAAGGAACAAAATTCTTGAGTGTTGCATGTTGTACAAAAATTATAGATTTTTAGAGTATGATCTTTTGTACTCACTTCAGAAGCAATTAACTGGTTGCCATATACCTGGAGCTTGTTAATTCTGGTGGAGGCCTTAAAACTACATTTCACATTTCACTATAGTATGGTAAGAAATCAAATAAAAGATGGTTTTAAAAGTTATTCTATATTTCTATATTTATAAATTGTTTGTTTACCTTTGGCTATAAAAATCCAATTTCCATATTGAGATGTTGCATATAACATGAATACTTTATTTTACCGTTTTAAAAATTTGATTTCATTATTTCAAGACTTGCTAACCGTTCTCAACAGACAAGGTTTGCAATCATTGAAGATCACCTGGTTCAATTTTCAAAATTCGGAATGTCTTTTAAATCAAGATTTGTAAGAAAATTGACATGCATTAGAGAAAGTGAACATTATCTGTGATACTTGTATTACAGGGGTGGGGAACAAGTCATAAAAGGTTCCCCACCCTTGTTGTAGTAGAAAGACAAAACTTTTTAAATTAGAAAAAAATGCTTTTTTAAATAGTAACTTGTCATGATATTGAAAATATCAATGCTGGCATCTAGTAACATCATACCAATTTTTATTTATGATATTCACATATGCTACTTTTTTTCTCAATATCCCGTGGCTTGATCTTGTCCACAGTTTGAAACTGACTTAGCTTTAGTTCTTTCACTAAACGAAATTTGATCTTGCATTGTTTTTGTTTTTTACTAAAGTCTGGATGGTGGATTGACAGACAAGAAGATAGAAGGACACTAAAATCCAAAGACCCTGCATATAATCAGTTTTCAATTTTATCTGTGCATGCGTATCAGAAAGAAAAGCACTGGGCAATCTAGCAAAATCTGCTTGATCAGATGAAGGATGGCAAGGCTGGATTTTGTGTCATGTGACCAATGGCTTATAGAATGTTTATCCATTCATGGGAACCAGTTGGCAATATTGGATTATTCAATAAGAAATAGACCCTGGAATTGGATTTGTGATAAAGAGGTACTTGAGAAAGTCAGCTCTAGCTCCTCCCCCCAAAGAATGAAATATTTTGGGAAATATTAAAAAAGGCAGAACACTATATTTCCCCAAAGGGAGAAATGGAGAAACATGTTTTTTTAGAGGCAGGAAACAACCGAGTCTTTCTTAATAGCCCCCAGCAGATACTGAGAAGGCAGCTTTTAGAAATGCAGATTTTGTAATCCATTCAAGGTAAGATATTTTGAAATTCCCAGCAGTAAAGTTTGAACAAAGGCAGAATGGTGGGATTAGGTTTCACTCAAGATCCAACATAGGACAAAGTCATTAAGCCACAATAGGAATTGCCCAACACCCTTTCAGAATACAAGCCCCTTCATTGCACTACTTCCAGAGTAGTCCAAACTTCAATCAAACTTCGCTCAGACAAACACCTACGATTTGCATTTCCTCTCTTGCTTATAGAGCCAGTTATGACTCATACATAACCCCTATATGATCCCATAGGAATCTGGCAACAGCCAATAGAATACATGTTCTTGCACAGGAACAGGAAGCTCAAGTGCAAATCCCAAAAGAAGGTATAAAACCCCCTACTCTCAACTCCATTTTGTCAGCTGCTCAGAACCACAAACCCATGTGGTTCTTCTTCATCAATAAACCATCTTTCCAATCAGCCTCCATGTTTCCAGTGTCTTTCTCCCAGCTTGGAAC
Organism: Hydrophis major; assembly: GCA_033807585.1. Classification (NCBI taxonomy): domain Eukaryota; kingdom Metazoa; phylum Chordata; class Lepidosauria; order Squamata; family Elapidae; genus Hydrophis; species Hydrophis major. The sequence goes on from CM066331.1 coordinate 126,472,465, forward strand.
TGAACCAGATATATATTTCTTCCCACAATACTATACTTTATTTTAGGCAAAAGGCTAAGAAGCTCATCTATGGGCATAATAAAGATTTGATTTGATTGATATTATTTCAGAGTAGAGGATTTCCTTTCTGATCCATGCCATGTGGGCTTTTCTCTTAGATATCCTTTAGAAGGATATATTAGACCTTACATAATTTATTTTTATTTTTATTTTTCTGCTTATACAGCCAGTTAACATAACACTGTCACATGATCAGTTCACATTGGGATGGGCCTGAACATTCTGCCTTTCTCACATGCAACCCAACATGTAGCAAATGGATTGAAGGTTGATTTTGGTTTTTTTTTTTCTTTTTAACAGTAATACAAAAGATAATACAAAATGAAATTAGAAAATAAAAATATAAGAATAAATAAAAAATACAGACCATAAAAATAAAGGAAAAACAAAAGGAAGTTATTTAAAGAAGTGGCATTCAGCAGTTCTTTACAGTAGTTATAAGCAAGCTTCTATTTCTCATTCCCTTTGATGTTATATTACATAGATCGAGGTCACCAACCTTTTGGACCTCAGGGATCACCAAACTCATAATTTTAAATCCCGGGGACCACTAATATGAATTTTGACTGATGGTGGGTTGCTGATATTGGTGGGTCGGAGAGAGAGAGAGGTATCTGATCTAACCTCTCTCTCTCTCTTCCTCCCTCCCTCCCTCTCTCCCTCTTTTTCTCTCTCTCACACACACATACAAACACACAGAGGCAGGGGTGGGATTCAAATTTCTTAACAACTCATTCAATGGGCATGGCCTAATTTGTGGGTATGGCTTGGTGGTCATGTGACTGGCTGGGCATGGCTTGTATGTAAATATTATAAATATTTATATAAATATTGAATTTTTTATTAAAAAAAAAGAGCATCTTTTACCCAAAATCAGGCAAAGCAGGCAGGCAGATTGAGTTGTTCACAGAATCACAGATTCATTCTGCCATCGGCTAGCTGAGTCTGTCACATAAAATTTGCTTGCAAGCAAACTCACAAAATTAACTCACAACACACCGTGTATGTAAATATTGAATTTTTTTTATTAAAAAGAGCAACTTTTACCCAAAATCAGGCAAAGCAGGCAGGCAGATTGAGTTGCTCACAGAACCACAAATTCATTCAGAGATCTATCTTTCTGCCATCGGCTACTTGCACTGAATAATAGAAGCTTCAATCCTAAGGAAGATCTAAAGATTAGCTAGAAAGCAAGAAATCCAACACTTTCCTGCTTTCTAGCCAATTTAAATATCCTGGCACAGCAGAACAGTTGATGATTGGAAAAAGGAAAAACAGCAGTTTAGTAGGCAAGTTTGCCAGGTAAGGAGTGAGTGGGTGGGGAGGGTTCCTACGGGCCATTTGGGCAGCACAGCCTTGTATTCCTGCACAGCCTGGGGTGGTTCTTTGGGGGGGGGTGATCTGGGGGTGACATTTCTCTGTGGACCACCAAAATTTTCTCGTGGACCACCAGTGGACTGTGGCCCACCGGTTGGCGACCACTGACATAGATCACTTCTTCCCATATTTTAACCCATGGATGAAAATCCTAAAGGGGAAAACAACTCAAGATTCTTGGGAAACTGTGAAAAGTATGATCATAGAAGCCCAGACCAGCACAAGAAACTACCACTGAGAAAGAAAAGCAAGAAATCCAAGAAGAAACCAGTATGGCTGCACAAAGATCTCTCTGGCAGATTGAAAGAAAAAAAGGACAAGTACAAAAAATGGAAAGAAGGACATACAACTAAGGCAGAATATCAGCAGATAAGCAGAATCTGCAAAGACGAAGTCTGGATAGCAAAGGCTCAGAATGAACAAAGACTTGCAACAAAAGTCAAAGATAATAAAAAAAAAGTTTCTTCCAACATATAAATAATAAGAAAACAAAATCAAGGAAACAATCAGTCCACTAAAGAGAGAAGACGGCAAGGAACTAACAGGCAACAGAGAGAAAGCAGAATTGCTTAACTCATTCTTTGCATCAGTCTTCATGCAAAAAGAAACTATAGCTCAACTCACCAAAAAGATAACTGTAAAAGACAGACCAGAATTAAAAGTTAAAATAAGCAAAAAAAAAAAAATAGTAAGAGAACACCTGTCTGAACACAAATCACCAGGGCCTAATGGATTACATCCCAGAGTTTTAAAGGAGCTGGCAGAGGTCATCTCAGAACCACTGCGTCATATCTTTCAAAAATCCTGGAACACCGGGGAACTACCAGAGGACTAGAAAAGAGCTGATGTGATTCCCATCTTCAAAAAAGGAAAAAAAAAACAGACCCAGGAAACTAGACCAATCAGCCTAACATCAATATCCTAGAAGATACTGGAAAAAATAATAAAAAAACAGATCTGCCAACATCTAAAAACAAATAAAGTAATAACTAGCAGTCAGCACGGGTTTGTTAAGAACAGATCATGCCAAACTAATCTCATTTCATTCTTCAACAAAGTGACTAAATTAGTAGACCAGCAAAATACTGCGGACATAATATATTTAGATTTCAGCAAGGCATTCGACAAAGTAGACTACAATCTACTTCTTCGTAAGCTAGAAAAAAGTGGAATAGATAGCACCACCACTAGATGGATTCGCAACGGGCTGACAAACCGTACTTAACGAGTAATCTTTAAAGGGTCTAAGTCTACATGGAGGGAAGTAAGCAGTGGGGTGCCACAAGGTTCCGTCTTAAGCCCAGTACTTTTTAATATCTTTATTAACGACTTAGATGAGGGAATAGAAGGGGAACTTACCAAATTTGCAGATGATACTAAGCTGGCAGGAATAGCTAAAACCCAAGAAGATAGGCTCAAGATCCAGATGGATCTTGACAGACTAGAACACTGAGCTGTATCTAACGAAATGAAATTCAGTGTAGAGAAAAGTAAAGTCCTACACTTAGGCAAGAAAAACCAAAAGTACATATATAGACTGGGTGAAACCAGGCTCAATAGCAGTAACTGTGAAAGGGATCTTTGAGTCTTAGTGTACAACCAGCTAAATATGAGCCAGCAGTGTATTAACAGAGGGATACAATAAAGATCAAGGGACATGCTAATGCCACTGTATAAAGCCTTAGTAAGACCACACTCAGAGTACTGCATCCAGTTTTGTTCACCACATTATAAAAAAGATGTTGAGACTCCAGAAAAAGTACAGAGAAGAGCAACCAGGATGATGGAGGACTGGAGGCTAAAACCTACAACGAACGGTTGCAGGAACTGGGTTTGGCTAGTCTAGTAAAGAGAAGGACCAGGGGAGACATGATAGCGGTCTTCCAATATATTTTTTTTGAAAACAATTTTATTGGTTTTTAAAGACAAACCAAAACAAACAAAACACAAAAACATCCAGCTTTCTTTCATAAATATACAAACAGTGTGTTGGTTGGTTTACCAATTTTTTGTGCGTCCATTTTGTAGTCTCAGTTGCAGTTACATTGCATGATAACTCATATTATCAATCAAAAATTAAATACCCTAGTATCACTATTAAACAATCATTTGACTATAATTTTATTCATTCATACTTTGTGAGATAACTATAATTTACTTAGTTTATTTTATAACAATTCATATAACTACCAAATCTATCCTAAAACATTTTATAAATATGATATCAAAAAAAGAAATATATCTTTATATATTCATTATTTTCTGAAATTCTAGATATTCTATTATTGTGTTTTATTATCTAACCATTGATAGAAAAGGTCCCAAATTTTTATAAAATTGTTTATCCTCTTGTTCTCTAATTTCAAATGTTAATCTATTCGTTTCAGCACATTCCAATATTTTCTTAATGATTTCCTCCTGTGATGGTATTTTCTCATTTTTCCAATTCTTGGCAAATACAATCCTAGCCGCTGTTAATACATTTACAATCAGGTATTTCAAATCTTTACTATATGTATCAGGTAAAATTCCCAATTAAAAAAATCTCTGGTTTCAAGTCTATGTGTTTCTTTATCATTTTTTCCAACCACATGCAAAATTTTAGTCCAATATTTTCTAGCGTCCTTACATATGGTAATATGAGCCAGGTATCTGATGACATTTCCAGCATTTTTCAGATTTATTCTTGAACATTCTTGCTATTCTTGTTGGGGAAAATGCCACCTGTAAAACATCTTATACAAATTTTCTTTATATGCTGTTGACATTGTCATTTTATAATTTTGAGGCCACAATTTTTGCCATTTCTCTAAATCAATTCCATATCCAAAATTCTTCCCCCAAGCAATCATAGTTGTTCTTCCTCTAGTTTAATTTCCAATAAATAACCATATAATTTTTTAATCACCTTTTCATCAGTACCTGTCAAAATCTTATTTAAATCAGTCAATTTATCATAGACTCCTTCTGTTTTAAAATCTTCATCATATCTTGAATGTATTTGCGCATATGAAAACCAATTCATCTTTATACCTTGTTCCTCTAAATTTTGCATCGATTTGAGTTCACCCTTTTCATCCAATATTTCCCTATATCTAACTGTTTGTTCCTTCTTGTATATTATAGGATAGGAAAATGCTTCAATAGTCAATAACCAAACTGGAATTTTCAAATAACATTGTCTTTTAATCTTCTCCCAATTTAACCACAAGGACTACCGTATATGATGTCTTCTAAAATAGCCCTGTGTTTTAGTTCCCTTATACCATAAAAAAGCATGCCAGCCCAACAACAAATCATGTCCTTCTAGTATCAATAATCTAGTCTTTCTTAATGTTATCCATTCCTTAGCCCACATCAAATTTGCAGCTTGATAGTACAACTCCCAATTAGGCAAACCAAATCTTCCTCTAATTCTAGCATCTTGCAAGAGTTTTAATTTTATTCTTGCTTTCTTACCTTGCCATATATACTTCAACACAATTTTATTTAAATCTTCAAAATAGTCTTTTCCAAGCCTAATTGGTATTGTTTGAAACAAGTATAAGATTCTGGGTAGGATATTCATCTTGATTGTTGAAATTCTCCCTATTAATGACAATTGTAGATTTTCCCATTTCATCAAATCTAACGCTAGCTGTTGTTTAAGTTTAATGTAACTGTTCTCTTTTAACATACTACATCTTGGTGTCAAATGTATCTCCAAATACTTAACCTTATTCATGACTTGAATTTTCAATAGGTCTGCCAGTTCTTCTCTTTGTCTTAGTAGCATATTCTTTATCAAAATCTTTGTTTTATCTTTGTTTATTTTCAAACCAGTCACCTCACCATATGTCTCTATCTTTTTCAATAATTTTGGAGCGGTTTCTAAAGGGTCTTCCAAAATAAAGGCCAAATCATCCGCAAAGGCTTGCAATTTAAATTCTTCCTTTTTAATTTTCATTCCTTTTATACTTTTATCATCTCTAATATTTCTATTCAACACTTCCAAAATTAATACAAATAGCAAAGGTGATAGTGGGCATCCTTGTCTTGTACCTTTTCTTATATTGATAGTCTGTGAATTCTCCCTCTATCATTACCTTTGCCATTTGCTTATAGTATATGGCTTCTATTGCTTGAATAAATTTTCTGGCGAAACCCATCTGTTCCAATAATAATAACATAAATCTCCAATTCACATTACCAAATGCCTTTTGTGCATCTAAAAATATCCAAGCCATTTGCTTTTCAGGATGTGCCTCATAATATTCCAAAGTGTCCGGAATTACTCTCATATTGTCTTTGATTTGTCTCTTTGGCAGAAATCCATTTTGATCTGGATGAATAAAGTTAGTTAAGTATTTTTTAAATCTTTCTGCCAAAATTGAAGCAAAAATTTTATAGTCTGCATTTAGTAAAGAAATAGGTCTATAATTCTTAATTTGCAATGGATCAGCCTCTTCTTTTGGAATAAGTGTAATATAGGCTTCCTATATTTGAGGGGCTGCCCCAGAGAGGAGGAAGGGGTCAAGCCATTCTCTAAGGCACCTGAAGGCCAGACAAGGAATAATGGATGGAAACTGAACAAGGAGAGATTTAACCTGGAAATAAGGAGAAACTTTCTGACAGTGAGAACAATCAACCAATGGAACAGCTTGCCCTTGGAAGTTGTGGGAGCGCCATCACTTGAGACTTTCAAGAAGAGATTGGACTGCCATTTGTCAGAAATGGTGTCGGGTCTCCCGCTTGGGTGGAGGGATTGGACTAGATGACCTATAAGGTCCCTTCTAACTCTGATTATCTGTTATCTGTTAACCCTTTTCCATCAGCAAATCTAAAAAATATTAACAATTCTATCCAATTTCAGCAAAAAGCCCTTAAAGTGTTCTCACATTCAATCCAGAAATTTTATAAAAATTTATCCCTGATCGAGAAAATTAATTTTATATTATGATTTTGCACAATATTCTGACATTCATAATCTTTAATTTAACATAATAATTTGCTGCTAGGACATAGGCTCCATCCTTCCTTTTTAAAAGTTTTAACAATCCTCCCTTTAACTCCCATAATAAGCAATTGTCTAGGTCATTTTCCATCTCTTGACTGAATAATTTCCTCTCTATTTTTTCTTTCTATTTTATTTTACACCATTTCTATTTTGTTTTCAAAAATTTCCACTTTGAGTTTAATTTAGTTTACCATTTCATTCAGTCATCTTAAAGATTCTTTCAAATTGGTTTCCATCTCATCTTTTGTCTCTTCTCTGGGTTCTCTTTTAAATTATACATTCACCTAAGCAGATACTGATGCTGTTATTATAATTATCAATTTCTTTTCCAGTTGGAAGATCTTTAAAAAGTTTCAGATGTACAGTAGTAACTTTATCTGTCATTTTTGTCCATTTAATTTCTTTTCTAATAATAGCCATTTCATGAATCACACAAAAGTAAAAGGAAGAAGTCCTTTCCCAACCTTATTCTAATTCTTAAGTGTTTGGTCCCCTCTTAAAGTCTGTATTTTTATCATCACATGGCCTATCTCAAATTTCCTTTATCTTTTTGAAAATTGATGAATCATCTCTTCTCTGAAAATCTAAACAGCCTCATTCCCACAAATGTATTATAGTGCTTCATCTTCATCATCTTCATCATCATAGTTGGAAGGAGACCTTATACTATTTCAGACAAATTTAAATCTCTTCTTAAAAGCCTCCAGTAACGGAGCACCCACAGCTTCTGAAGGCAAGCGGTTCCACTGGTTAAGTGTTCTCACTGTTTGGAAATTTCTCTTTAGTTCTAGGTTGGATAATTTCCATCTATTGTTTCTTGTTTTGCCTTCTGGTGCTTTGGAAAATAAGTTGACCACCCTATGGCAAAGACACTGGTATCACTAAAGCAAACAGGTGTTGACCTTCCTAGATGCACAGAAGGCATTTGACAATGTGAATTGGCAATTTATGATGAAATAAATGGAATAAATTTTGGGATTTTGGGGAAAGGTTTATTAAGATGATTAAGGCAATATATTATAAACACTCTGCAAAAGTGATGGTAAATGGAGAATTGACTGGAAAAATTAACATTAAGAAGTAAACAAGGATGTCCCTTGTCACCATTACTATTTGTACTAACTTTAGAAATGCTAAACAGAAATATTAGGAAAGATAAGGAAATAAAAGATATGGAAATAAGAAAGGAAGAATATAAATTACAGACATTTCCAGATGATTTGGTTTTCTTTTTCTTTTTAAATACACTTTATTGATATTACAATTAAAATAGACCAACAACACATACATAAATGTAAGAGAGAAAAAGAAAATAAGAAAATAAAAGAATAGAAAGAAAAAGATAGAAAACAATTAAAAATATTTTTATCTTCAACAGTTTGTGAGGCCTCCTTTTTATCCTTATTTTATGCCATATACACAATTAATCCTTACATATATCTGTATATCACTACTATTGCTGTGTCCACTGACTGACGAGTTCTCTCTCTGGTCCGCCGCCTGCACGCGGGAGTGCTGATTGCTCCCATTGGCTAATGCCGTTTGACAGCCGGCTATAAAAGGAGCTGTCAAACGGTATCAGCTGTCGCCGCCAGTTGACTGCCAGTTAGCCTCGGCAGCCACGGCGACCCTTTATTCAGATAAATAAATAATAAAGATAAATAAATAGAATAAAGCCTGTTAACTTTGAGCCTGCGTCTGTCTCAATCATTACCGCCGCTCTACAACACTGGCGACGAGGGCGGGATGCGATAAGAGACAACCAGGCAAAGACAGCTGAGCACAGTCACTGTCAAAAAGAGCCGAAGCCACAAGAGCTGAATATGTCACCGCCGCTGACGCTTTCCACAAGCGCGAAGTTCAAACTCCCAGCTGGGAGTCTGACGCTGCCTGACAGGCACAGACGCGGGCGCCTTTTTGAAGGTGCGAATTTAAATCCTCTACAGCTAAGGAGATCAGCACCACTGCTTCCAAGATGGGCACAAACTCGACATTCCCTCGCTTCCAGCCGACGGGCAAGACATGGGAGTCGTATATGAACCGGTTAGATTGCTTCCTGAATGCTATCGACTTGACAGAAGCCATTGACCTGAGGAAAAGATCCTATTTCCTGAGCTTCTATGGAGCTGCAGTTTTTGATACAGCCTCAGCATTAGTGTCCCCACGCTCTGTTAAGGCTATTCCCTGGGAGGAGCTGCAGGGAATTCTATCTAACCACTACTCCCCCAAACCCTCTCAAATAGCTAGGAGACTAGCTTTTAGAAGGAGAGTTCAGGCTGAAGGAGAGACAATTAGTCAGTATATGGCAGCTTTAAGATCAGCTGCCATACACTGTGGATTTAGGGATTACGTAGAAGACATGTTGCTGGACCAAATTGTAGGAGGGGTTAGAGACTTTAAATTACAGAGGCATTTACTAGCAAAAAAAGATTTAACCCTAAGTCTGACAATTGAAGAAACTCAGGCTGCTGGGCTATCTGAGATTCAGGGAAACCCCATAAAGCAAGGGAGCTCTGCCATTCACTTTGATGAGGTATCCCTAGAAGAGGAACCACTTGAGGTAAACTGCCTCAGACTGCCAAGCCCCCCCCCCCAGAGGTGCCTAGAAAAAACACCAGCCCAGCAGCCAGACAGCAACCTAATTGTCTGAGCTGTGGAGGGGTCACATCCCAGGTCAACCTGCAGATTCAGAAACGCCATCTGCCTAAACTGCCAGAAAAAAGGCCACATAGCTAGGGTTTGCTAGCCTGAAAAAACCTCCTCACAAAGACCTCAAGCTGCTGCCTCCTTCCAAAGGCAAGTTGAAGATTGCTACACCTGTTACCACTCAGACAACACCACCCCTGGGTCTAACAAAATAAGCATTTTTGTCTTTCTAGAAGGTAAACCCTGTCGGATGGAGGTGGACACCGGGTCTGCCCTCTCAATCATCTTGTGAGCCACCCTGAAAAAGCTGCTCCCTACACTCTCCAAGAAGAAGCTGCTCAACTGCCACCTGACTCTTCGAGACTATGAGGGAAAGACTATTCCAGTCCTGGGGAAAGGCAAGTTCCTTATTCAATTCCAGAACTTTAGAGGCCACTTGCCTCTGACGGATGTAGATGGTGCCCTTCCCAGCTTGCTTGGGCTAGATTGGTTCCCTGCCCTAGGCCTTAGTGTAACTGGTATTCACTCTGTGGTGAATACTGAGGTAGACACCCTTTTCAGGGACTACACTGATGTTTTTAGTAATGAGCTGGGATGTTATTCTGGTACCCCTATCTCATTTGATGTGAGCCCACAAGCTACCCCCATTTGTTTAAAACCTCATAGAGTCCCATTTGCCATTCGCCCTAAATTGGATCTGGAACTAGATAAGCTAATTAAGCAAGGGTACTAGAACAAGTAGATTTTGCAAAATGGGAGACCCCCATAGTCACTCCCTTCAAAAAAAGATGGCAGCGTGCGAATCTGTGCAGACTATAAAATGTCCCTCAATCGTTTTCTCCAAATTATTGCATACCCAGTCCCTGTAATTCAACACCTGCTGCATTCTTTTGAGCCAGGCACAATTTTCGCAAAACTTGATATGTCCCAAGCATATCAGCAGTTCCCAGTAGACAACCACACTGCTGATTTGCAAACAATAGTTACCCACAGGGGTGCTTTCAGATGTAAACGCTTACAATTTGGAGTTAGTGTAGCCCCAGGTATCTTTCAATCCCTGATGGAAAGGATCCTCCAGGGACTCCCAGGGGTAGTCCCATACTTTGATGACATTTTAGTCTCTGCCACTAACAAAACACAATTATTACTCAGGGTTAGGTCAGTTCTTGACCATTTTAGGCAGCATGGGTTAAAACTAAAAAAGGACAAGTGCACCATTGCCACTAAGCAAGTGGACTTCCTTGGTTATCAAATTGACACCTCTGAAATCCATCCCATAGAAACAAAAGTTAGGGCCATACACGAGGCACCTACTCCCTCTAACAAGACAGAGCTACAAGCCTTTTTAGGACTCCTGATTTTCTATGCAGCTTTCCTTCCACACAAGGCTTATATAGCTGAACCTTTACATAGACTTTTAGATAAAAAAGCCCCCTGGCACTGGGGACAAAGAGAAGCCAATGCTTTCCAAGCAGTCAAATCCCTACTAACCTCATTATGCAGTTTTAGTCCAATTTAACCAGCAACTTCCCCTGGTTCTAGCTGCAGACGCTTCACTTTTTGGCATAGGGGCAGTACTCAGCCATAGGCTACCCAATGGCTCCAAGGCCCCAATTGCCTTCTTCTCAAGAACTTTCTCTGCAGCAGAAAGGAACTATAATCAAATTGACAAGGAAGCCTTAGCAGCAGTGGCTGCTGTAAAAAAATTCCACAAATTCCTTTATGGTCATTATTTTGAACTCATAACAGACCACAAGCCACTCTTAGGCCTTTTAGCAGGAGACAAGCAAACCCCACAGGTACTGTCCCCGCGGATGACCAGATGGACGCTGTTCCTAGCCGCCTACTCATATAAGCTGGTACATCGCCTGGGGAAGAACCTGTGCCATGCAGATGCCCTTAGCAGGTGCCCCCTGCCAACACCAGTAGAAGACCCCACTCCAATCCACGCAACAAACTCAACCTACCAATCTCAGCCGAGGACATTGCTGCCCACTCCAGAAGGTAATCTCCCAAGTCCTGGACTGGGTGGGGAAGGGGTGGCCTGAAATTCAGTACACCTCTGAATTCATCCCATTTAAGACCCGTAGGCATGAGTTATCCTCACTACAGGGTTGATTACTATGGGAGACCAGGGTGGTCATACCCACCATGCTACAAGAGCCAATTTTAAAAGCCCTTCACAAAGGCCACCCAGGCATCGTGAGGATGAAGGCTCTGGCCCATAGCTACGTATGGTGGCCAGGTCTGGATGCCCGGATCTCCAGTTGGGGAAGCACGTGCCAGCCCTGCCAGGCAACTAGATCAGCACCTCCAGCAGCTGTACCAGCTTGATGGGAGGATGCTGGGGCCCCTTGGTCCCGACTGCATATTGACCTGGCTGGCCCTGTGCATGGGCGGATCTTCCTGGTCATAGTAGACTCGTTTTCTAAATGGATTGATGTGGCTTTACTTCCCTCCACAACTATGCTGGCTGTCACGCGAGCCCTGACCAGACTGTTTGTCACGTATGGCCTCCCTGAAACCTTGGTATCAGATAATGGCCCCTAGTTCTTGTGAGTTTGGGGTATTTGCAGCCAACCTGGGCATCAGACATGCCCTCACAGCCCCTTTTCACCCTGCAAGCAATGGGATGGCTGAGAGGGCTGTTAGATCTGTAAAGGAAGCCTTGGCAAGGTTTGGCCAGGCAGACTGGCACTCCAAGCTGTCTGCTTACTTACTCAGCCAGCATTCTACTCCATGCACCACCACCAACAAGTCCCCTGCAGATCTATTGATGGGCAGGCATCTCAGGACTACCTTGGACAGGTTACACCCCCACTATGCCCCTGGCACACCTTTAGGCTCTGACAGCCTTGCCAGGGAATTTGCCCTGCAAGACCTGGTTTATGCCAGGAACTATGCAGGGTACCCTCTATGGATGCCAGGGCAAATAGTTTCTGTTATAGGACCCAAGTCCTACAGGATCCTGTTGGAAGATGGGCGAGTGTGGCGCCAGCACATAGACCAGCTAAGGAGGCATTGGGAAAGAACTGCAGTTGACTCCCAGGGACCACCAGATGCGCTGGTCTACCAGCCATCTGAAGCCTACTCGCCAGCCGCCCCGATCTACCAACCACCTGCCGAAGCCAACCAGCCGAGCGACCCAGTCTACCCAGCAGCCGTGAACCGCTTCCCGCCTGACGATCCGGTCTACCAGCCGACTCCTGAACCATCCCCACAGCGAACCAGTCAGAAGGACCTACCTGGTCAGCAGTCAGACATTCGGATGAGGGCTCCTGAAGGCCAGCAAGGATCACCGGGTGACTCCCAGCAAGAAAGGGACCTTTTACCTGCCAGCAGGCCCCTAGATCTTCTACGATCTCTCCACGAGTGAAGGCGGCCTGCTTGTCTGCAAGACTACGCATGCGCCTGGCCAGGGGAAAGGAATGCTGTGTCCGCTGACTGACGAGTTCTCTCTCTGGTCTGCCACCTGCACGCGGGAGTGCTGATCGCTCCCATTGGCTGATGCCATTTGACAGCTGGCTATAAAAGGAGCTGTCAAATGGTATCAGCTGTTGCCGCCAGCTGACTGCCAGTTAACCTCGGCAGCCGCGGCGACCCTTTATTCAGTAGAATAAAGCCTGTTAACTTTGAGCCTGCGTCTGTCTCAATCATTACTGCCTCTCTATAACAACTATGATTCTATCATATCTTCTTTTTCCTTTTAATGTGAAATCTATCTTTGGTCTATCCATTTGTACCAGCAGTTCCAGCTGTCGTAATATATTGAAGTGACTTTATCTTTTAATGCCAAGATTAATTTGTCCATTTCTGCACAATTTGAAATTTTTTGAATAATCATCTCCTCTGATGGAACATGAGGCTGTTATCAACATTGTGCAAAAGTCAGTCTGGCCGCTGTCAAAATGTGTATTATTATATATTTCACTTTTTTTGGTAGTTGTTTATCAAAGATCCCTAATAGAAAGGACTCTGGCTTAAATTCGATCTGTTCTCTTGTCATTTCCTCCAGCCAGTTTCTAATTTTCTGCCAATATTTTTGAGCTCCTGTACAAGACCACCACATATGGAAAAAAGTTCCCTCTTTTTTTTTTTTTTTTTGCATTTCCAGCAGTTTGGACTCATATTGGAATGCATCTTCGCTAATCTCGAAGGAGGAAGGTGCCACCTATAAAACATTCTTTAGGCATTTTCTTGGTATGCTACTGATTTTGTTATTTTGTTATTTCTAGCCCAGACCTTTTCCATTCTGTTAAGGTGATACTACTTCCTATACTCCTACTCCAGGCTATCATGTTCCCTTTAACAATTTCTTCCTCTAATTCTACCTCTAATAAATAATTATAAAATTTTGTTATGTTGTAACTATGTATCATTGCAACTATGTATCATTCATGTGTTTGCAACTATGTATCATTCATCTGTAATCATTAACTTCTGTCTCTTCAGTGACCTTTGCAAGGCACGTACAAGGGACAAGGAGCTAGACGGTTGTTAATAAGCTTATCCACATTGTAAATGATCTGTCTGGTATGCAGCTTTGTAAACATGCACATCCTGATGGAATTATCTTATTTGACTTGAGCTTTGATTAAATCATTTTCTTGTAAAAAAGCACAATAAAAGAGCGTGTGCCAAGACATTTGGGGCGCGCTCATCCCGAGGAAACTTCGCCTCCTGTCGTTTCTCTCTCCTTCGCTCCCTATCATGAGCCGCCCATCTGATGCGGGATAGCAGATACCGCATTGTTATATTTTTTTTGCCTGATCCTAATAAAATTTTATCTAATTGCTGGAGTTTATTATTAATTCCAAATTCTTTCTTGTCCTGTTTGTATCTACTTTGAATTTGAAGATATGCCCACCGATCAATTTTTATTCCCTGATCTTGAAATTCTTGCCATGATTTCAGATTTCCTTGCTTATTCAATAGGTCCTTATATTTAATCATTTTAGTAATATCCAAATTATTTGGGTGGATCATCACCTCCATTGTTGAGATCCAGATTGGTATCTTTCAGTAAAGTTTTTTCCGTATTTTCTTCCAATTAGTCAATAATGAATCTCTGATTAGGTGTCTGTGAAAATATTTCTGGCTAGTTTTCCCAATGTCCCATAAAAAAGCATGCCAGCCCCTCTGTAAGTCATGGTCTTCTAAGAGTAATGTTCTCTTATTGGTTAAATTCACCCATTCCTTCAACCATACTAAAGAGGCTGCATTATAATACAACTCCCAATTTGGGAGTGCCAGCCCTTCCCTGCTCTTCATATCCTGCATTGCCTTTAAGTTTATTCTAGGTTTTTTCCCTTGCCAGATGAATTTTGCAGTTATTTTGTTAAGTTCTTCAAAAAACTTTTTGTGCACTTTAATTGGAATCGTCTGAAATATATAGAGGAATTTTGGAAGAATATTCATTTTAATAGCAGCAATCCTGCCTAATAGTGAAGGTTGCAGTTTATAATATGAATTTAGGCACCAAATTTGAAAATATTATAACAACCATTTATGATACACAACAGGTGAATATACCCGCCCAATAAAAATAGAAAAAGGAGTCAGACAGGGCTGCCCACTCTCACCCCTGCTCTTCATATTAACACTAAAAGCATTATTAATGCAAATTAGAAAGAACCTAGACATAAAAGTATTAAAGGTTAAGAAAGAAGAATATAAGTTGCAAGCATTTGTGGATGATGTGATTTTTTTCATTGAAGAACCAACAGAAAGAGGGCAAAAATTGATGAATGAATTAGAACAATTTGGAGCAGTAGCAGAACTAAAAATTAATAGGAAGAAAATGAAATTAATGACTAAAAATTAACAGGAAAACAGAAATTAGAACTAGAAGAAGTTATGGGACTACAAATGATAAAGAAAGTTAAATATTTAGGAATATAGTTGACAGCATATTGTAAGACACTAAAGGAAAACAATTATGACAAATTAATGCAATAGGTAAAGAAGGATTCAGATGATTTGGTTTTCATACTAGAAGAACCACTAGGAACAGGACCTAAGTTGATAAATAAGATAGAAGAATATGGGAAAGTAGCAGGATTGAAAATAAAAAAAAAGGGAAAACTAAGATTTTGGTAAAAAATATGAGAGAAACAGAAAAGCGAGTTAATGGATAGACTAGATATCTAGATCACAAAAAAAGTGAAATACTTGGGGATTCAATTAATGGCTAGATGTGGAACAATTAAGGAAGATAATTATTATAAATTGAAACAACAAATTGAGACAGATTTGGAAAAATGGGGTAACATGCAACCATCATTAATAGGAAGAATTGCAACGATTAAGATGAATATACTACCAAAATTACTATATCTGTTCCAAATAATTCCAATAAAACTGGAGAAAAAATATTTTGATGATATTAACAGAATAATATTGAAATATATATGGCAAGGGAAGAAAGCAAGAATTAAATTTAAAGTATTACAGGATGCAAGTATTACAGGATGGTTACCTAATTGGGAATTGTACTATCAGGCCATGGTATTAACATGGATGAAAGAATGGATTGTCTTAAGGAATACAAAGTTGTTGACATTGGAGGGGCACAATCTGCAATTGGGTTGGTATGCTTTCTTATGGCATGGGAGAGGTAAGATACATGGTTATTTTCAAAGAAATTATGTTAGAAATGGTTTATTGTTAATATGGGGAAAAATAAGAGAACATTATTTGAAAACTCATCTGGTTATCAACAATGGAAGCACACATACATTCAAATGTTTGTAAAATGGGAACTATTGTTAGATATAAGGCTATATTGAATGAAGAGGGTGAGCTCAAAACTAAACAAAAGTTGAATGAACAAGAGGTTGATATGCATTGGTACTCATATTTGCAAATACAATCAAGATATGAAAAATGTTAAAGCTGAAGGTTTTTACAAGGAGCTGACAGAACTGGATAAAATATTCACAGGAATGGAAGATAAGTTGATTAAAAATGCATTGTTATTTATTAGGTGTTAAACTAGAAGAAGAACAAGTGAAGGAAATGATGATAGCAGGGGCAAATTTTTTGGGATATGCTACAGAATTAGATAAATGGCAGAAGTTATGGGAAATAAATTATAAATTAACAATATTGACAACATATAAAGAATTTTTTTTATCAATGGTTGAAAAATAAAACAGGTTAAAATTGAGCAGATGAATATACAGAGAAATAAATTAAGATTGTTAAAAAGATAACATATGTAAGAAATAATGGCTTATTTTAAAAAAATGCGATTATTGTTATATTGGTAAGAAACGTATGTTAATTATAATTGTTAGCACAAGATATATGTACCTGGTCAACACACTGTTTAAATGAAAGATGGATTTGTTGTAAATATAAAATATAAAATAAATTGGTGTTTGCTGCAGTGTACTTTCAACTTCTTCAGAGACATCTCAGCCTGCCATTATCTCACCTAGAAGAAAGGTGATTTTGTTTTCTATGCTGCACCAGACTCTACACAATGTTATTCCTAAAGGTTGTAACCACTTTTTCATCCAATTCTACTATCAAAATTTTTTACAGACTAGAATTTGGTTTAAAATCAACTAGTTAATGTATTAATGGCTATTTATCAGTATTTTCATTAGATGGGATTTTGGCATTTGTTTCCAAAGTTCCTAATTTGTTTCCTGACTTAAATTGGTTTGCTAACAAGATATATCCTTTCCAAATGACTTTCGCTCAAAAAAACAAAAAATCCAAAAAAATCCTCCCCTCAAAACTAGTTACATTATTGTACACTATAGATAATTTCTCCCCTTAAAATACTGAAAACTATAATTTTGGATTAGAGAAAGCATTTCAGACAACTATATCCCATCACGATGTGGAGACCTTATGTAATTTTTAAAGGTAATGTGTTCCTATCCTTAATCATGGTTGTGTATGTTCTGCTTGAGAAACTATGATAGGAACAGAAATCTATTTCGGTATCTCAAAACAAAAACCACCCCTCTAATTATCTGCTGTAATATTTTTAGACAATGATAAATTTAAATATTTTTAACAAAATTATTATTTTTTTGGTTCAAGACTAAACAGTGGAGGCTGCATTGTCCTTCCTTCCTTCCTTCCTTCCTTTAATCCATCCATTCACCTCATTCAAGAACAAAAATGAGTGAAGTGAAAATCTTTACGATTAACTCATGCTGCAATTTACAACCCATTTCTTCTGGAATACTTCTACTGAAATGTCTGTGAAGTTGGTACAATTGCTCCATGATTATAATGAAATAATGGGTTGTAAATGGAACTGTCAATGAGTAGGTAGCATAAATTCATCATTTCCAATATCTACCAAACTTTCTTTCTCTCTTGCTTGCATGTCAGGAAATACCTCTGCTCTGGTTTTCTTTTCACTTGGCAGTTCCAATTACTTCTCTTCTGTTCTGCTGTCTTGACAGGAATAGCATTGAATTATTCTGTTCTACAACAAAGATTCCTAGATAACAGAAAATTATATGTTCATTTTGATCTAGTGCTTTTCCAGAAATTATTTGAACATTTTCTGTTCATTTGCAGTTTTTAATGGTCATAATCATCATGCTTCAGTATTCTCTCATTTCTTTTATCTCTGGATGAGCATTCTTCTTATAAACTTGTCACAACAGCTTATGAAGCTTTCTTGTATTTTTATAGTAAGATTGTGTTGGGATTATCATTTTAAAAAAAGACAAAAATAAATATTTGTAACTATTGTCTTTGTAGAATGTTATGTGATCAGGCATTCTGTCCAATGTCAATGTCTTAATTTCTTGCACTCCTTAGAAATGTTTTGGCAAGCAATCAAAATTATATTTTTCCAGGTGTTCTATTATATATAGTATAAGACCATAATTATTTCAAAGGAAACAATTTATTTCAAGATTGCAACTGCACATTTTTACCAGCCAGTACTATTGTGTTGATATATTCAAAGGGTTAAACAAGCATATTAAATAGTATAAAATGTATTATACTTTTCTGTAATGTCATTGAAGCATTGTAACATCTGGGGAAATATATGTGATATTTTAACATGCACTATAATATGGTTCCAAGGTTGTACATCCAAAGTAAGGGTCTTCAAACTTGGCAAGTGTAAGACTTGTGGACTTCAACTCCCAGAAATCCTGAGCTAACATGACTGGAGGAGGAATTTCTGGGAGTTGAAGTCCAGAAGTCTTAAAACTGTCAAGTTTGAAGACCCCTGGTCCAAAGTATGTGGTTTTTGCTTGGCAATCATAGCCTCAAATAAGTACAAGGTGGTTATTTCATCTGTAACCATCTAAGTAGTTCTTCTTGCACTCGATGGGACTTTTAGTAATTGCCACAAAAATCTATAATTCAAAAGCATCAATCTTTATTAGTCTTTTGGTAGCACCTTTCAAAGCAGCACATTATCGGTGGGGGAAAAATCCCTTGATCATATGATTTTGTTATTTATAAACATCTTATTTTTTATTTACATCTTTAGCACACTGCTTACTTTTATTTCTTCTTCCATCAAAGACAACAAAATTATCTACTGCCTTCACTTCTTTGCTGTCAACTGTATCTTCAATAGATTTTTCAATTTTTAACATTAATGTTTTTTTTACTTTCTTTAACTTCTATAACTGTTTAAATATTATTGATATATTTATTTTATATTATTAATATTTTGTTCTTTACTTCTCTTTTACCACTTCAGGTGTCAAGAGATATACAAAGTTCTGGTTCTTGCTCTTTTGACAGTCTCAACCATTGTTAATTGATTTATAGGACTTGCGATATACCATGATCATGTCAATTATCTATTTATTATCATTATTTGTTATATTTATTTGCTAGTTATCTAGCCATGGGACTACCCTAGGTGGCTATGTGGTTGTGATTGTGATCTGATTTGGTTGGATGGTCTATGAGCACAGTAAATTAAATTACATTAAATTTACATTACATAGAATATATATTTCTAGCTACCAAAGTGATGTCATATAAATATATTAATATTTCAGCCCACAATTTTGGTTCTACCTATAATTTCTTCCAGTTCTAAGGTTACTTCCAACTCTGTTATTCTATTAAGTGGACATTATATACCCTTGTGTCACTATTTTTCCTATTTTGAATGACTGTTTCTTCAAATGTTTTTATAGTAGCTTTTAGTTCATTGTAAAAGTTCTCTGAAGAACAATCAGGGTTTATGGCATGCTTATTAACCTTAATACAGTATATTCCACAGTCTGGCATGATCTACACAAAGACCTTGCTATACTCAGTAAAACAAAGACCTGATATCCTTCTGAAATTATCTGGCTGTCTCTCCATTGTTTGCTTTATGTTAGTTATCTGATCTCTTCTCCATTTGCTTTTTCTGAAATTTTCCTTTTGATGTAACATTTCTCTTTCCATGTATGGCTCTATTTTTTCCTTAAGCCAAATTTTGCTTGAGTAATGCAAATGGTGTGTAATTTGTACATTCCCTTGCATCTCCCTTCTTTGCTACAGATATACTCACTGTTCTGTCCCAATCCCTTGGACATACAGTCTTGATCCGTATTTATTGACATAGGACTCTTAGCAGTGAATCTCTTATTTATACACTTTAAACAGTTCAGTATTTTATCTGCACAGTGCTTTTTTTTTTATCAGTTGGACTATTGTAGCTTATGTTCTACATAAGCTTTAAAAATATTTACTGGTGTGTCATTTTACAATCCAGTTTCATTCTACAATCCAATTGTAGACAATATAAATAATAATATAAATATAAACAATATAATTATGTTCATTGTAATATTTTTATCTTTTTCTAATCTTATTTTCCTCTAATGATCTCCTCCATGAGTAGCTTTGTCCTAAGATATATATATTACTGTCTTTATAATAATTTCTCATTTTCCTTTCATGGTTTCCAAATTGTTGACATATTTGAGTGAGCCATCTTTCATTGTTCTTTTTGCTTGAGGTTGAAAGTTGTTTGTAGACACGTCTTGCTGCCCAAGGTTTTCATTCTCCAACTGTCTCTGAGTATCATGTTGTATTAAGTTTTTATGGTCAAAGAATTTAAGATGGTAATAGCCAGTAAAACAAAATATAACAACAGTGTAGCTTATGACATATATTTAACACCAATTATTCATAAACACAAGTCACAATTTTATGTTTCCTATCATATATTATTAATTAGCTGCTACAACCTGCCATAGAATAGTCGCCTTTGTTATTTGACATTATATTTATAAAGTGTTTTTAGGATAGATTTGGTATGATTATATGATTTGTTATAGAATAAACTATTTAAAGTATTGTATCTCAAAAAGCATGAATGATTAAAAGTATAGTCAAATGATTTTTTTAATAGCGATATTAGGATATATAAGGTTGGATTGACAATATGATTTGTTATGTAACATAATTGTAATTGAGACTACAAAATGAATGCACAAAACTGATGAACCAACCGACACACTGTATGTACATAAGAGAGTTGATGTTTTAATGTTTTGTTTGTCTTGTTTGTTTGTTTGTAAAAAATCAATTAAATTCTTTAAAAAAAAAAAAGAATAGTCACAGTGCATTCATTACTGGCATTATCAGGGATTAGATATCCTTGCATTTTAGCCCCTGGTAGTGCCAGTATTGAACACATTTGTCTGGCCAAATTGTAAGAGTTCAACATTCTCCCCAAGCACTGTATTCTGGCCTGGGATTTCATTATGAGATTTTGGGGACGGTATTTGAATTGTTTTTGCAAAATATTGGTAGTTATTATATACAGAGAAAATGACTCTTTTAAAAACAATTTCATCAACGAAATAGAGGCATAGGGTTTTTCATTGCATGCATATTCTTCTATATAAATATAAGGACATTTACACTTTGCAAAGTTAAATTATTTTCACTGTAGAAATGAATTTATTGTTTCTACTATATCCATGAAGGATTGTGTTTGACTCATATAAGGGAAGGGGTACAAGATGCTGTTACAGATTTCTAAGTCATGGAAATCATGGGAAAAATAGAAAGCATAAGAAGGAATTTCAGCATTACCTTGATTGTCTTGGGTATAGTTGAAATGAAGAGGATCTATGAGAGACTTTCAAATTTGTTTGCTAGAAAAGAAACAGAAGTTACTCAGAGTCTAGTAATGTACTTTAATGTGATTAAGATAGTTAACCAAATCTTGAAAGGATACAGGATAAAATGGACTTAGTGATGCCCAAAGGGCAAAAGTAATATTGCATGCATTATTCGTAATGCCAAATTCAGCTTATCTGCCATTATATCTTTTTTTTATTTGTGAAATGTCCAGTAGTAACTGAACCTACTTTATCCAGGTTCTCTGCAGGTTATTATCAAAAGAAATCAAACAGTTTCCATTTCATGTCCAGGCTTGAATCCATATAAAAAGGGATTTAGATAATTTGATGGGGTCCTTCATAATTGCAATCACCATCTCCTCTAGAAAGGGAATTTTGGATATGGACATAAGTTGTCAAAAACAGCTGGATTGAAAGATAATGCCTTGAGGAGAAGACATAGCACTACCTGATTCAAGGTGATATCATCCCATTTTCCAAGGCATTCTCAAATCCAGAAGTTCATCCCATCATGGAAGCTCAAATCCTATAGTTCAGAGTTCATCCTTCAAATAATATATCCACTTGTTTGCTGTCTCAGTGATTCAAATTAATGCTAACTGACCTTCCAATATGTCACTCTATCTTATAAAAATATTCTAGGATTCTGTAAGTGGGACCTAACTATTGTGGACTGGGTGCATTGATAAGAAAGATCATAAACAGACTTGAAATAAATTCTGCATTTCCTCTCAGTGCTCATGTTGGTTTACATATGATCTCCCTTAGTTTTATCTGCTGAACAACAATTCAGTTATATAGGATGGATCAAAATTACCAATAAGCTCTGTAATCATGGAAGGATCCAAATGCAAATCTTACTGGGCTAAGCCTAAACACTGATTAGAAGCCACTACTGTAAATATATATTTTTTTAAAAAGGTGAAATAAAGATGATCACATCTTCTTAATTATTAGCATTATGTAAAATAAATCTTAGTCTAATTGTAACATGGATTAATTTTGCACATATAAATGCTCATTTTGTTAAATTATTTTGCAGATTTGAGTGATGAAAATACAATGTTTTCAATTAGTCACTGATGTACAATGTAACTAAGATGGAAGAACTGGTAGGCTAGTTACTATACAAAGGTATTTGAAAAAGCAGACCTAGTTCTAAAGAGCTTAGTTTTGAAATGCAAAAAGCAAACGTTAGGTGGGAGAAAAGATTATTTTTTCATATTATCATAAGAGAAAGAATGTGCTTTGCCCTGATGGTCTTAAGAGACTTGGCAAACATTTTATAGGACCTGCATAATACAAAAACTCAAAATTAAACCGGACTGCTCGGAGCCACAGATAAGGGCTGTTACTATGATACAATTCTTCCCCCTTGATCTATCAGCTCACCTTGACTAATAAGGACTGCATCATCTCTCCTTTCGCAAACTGTCAAGGCTCTTCTACTTGTGAACCTTGGTCTCCCTAACAACAGCGCTAACAATTTAGGATTTCTTTCCTCAAAGGTGTAAGGAATTATTTTTATAATTATATAATGGTCTCTGCGTACACACCGAAAGCAAAAGGGAGAACAAGACAAGAAAGCATAGCAAAGGGAACACGGCTATGTTTAAGGGTTTTAAGTGACATTTACACAGCATAGACTGAACCATTTGCAATTCATCTGTAATCCTGTTAAAGGAGTAATAGCAGTAGACACAGGCTGAAGATGCTACAGGTAATAGGAGCAGGGATCAGTCATTCGTAGTGTGATGTGGAGGGGGTGGTGTTGCTATCTTCTATAAAAAGTCCCTACTTCTAAAAAACATCCAAGTTACCCAGGAGCTTGCAATTCCTGAGACCATTGTCTGTGAACTGTCCTTAAATATCACATTTCGGTTCTTACTATGTTACAGAGCCCCTGATTATGACATCAAACATGCAAACAAGCTAAATACACCACTAACATGGCCAACATCCTGCCCACACGCTTTTATCTTTCTTGGTGACTTCAATCTACCTCATATTAACTGGACCCTTAATGAATGTACAACTGAACCCACACATGCAACCTTCTACAATGCAGTAACAAATTTGGGACTAGCACAACTAGTAACCAACAACATAGATGTTGGTTATATAACAACTGCCTCGATCTCATCTTCTGCAATAGTTTGAATTCAATTTATGGAATACAAATTAAAGAACCCTTTTCCAACAGTGACCACAACATGATTGACTTTTGTCTCAACATATATCCACACAAAAATCATCACAACGACAGAATCCCCAATTATAACTTCAAAAAAGGCAACTATGATCTTATAAACAATGATCTCTCATCCCTTGATTGGCAATTTCTATTCTCTGGATGCATTGCAACATATTTTTACTTGAAGTCAAAAGAGTCATCAAACTACATGTACCATTAACAACTCCCAAAACCAGAAAAAAACAAATTACCCATAACAATAATGAAGCTTCAATCCAAAAAGAAATCACTTTGGCGGAAAAATAAATCTGGTCACGTTGCCAACTTCAAAAGCTAATACAAAAATTTATGCCACTAGATAAAAACTGAATGCACCAATTATCACACTAAACAAGAAGAAAACCTTCTATGCACCAATTCCACCCGCACTTTCTATAATTTTGTAAACAACAAACTAAAAGACCCAAGGTCCATCCCAACCCTGAAAGGACCTAATGGTAAAGACTGTTAAGCCTGGGTTCCCCAACCAGGGTTAAGGAGAATGTGCAGCGTTAGTCAGATAGGCATACAGATAAATGTGTGAGATAAGTTTGTATGTTTATTAACATACAGTAAAAATAACAGATACGCTTGTGTTGTCAAAAATATAGTTTATTCCATTTAGAGTTATAGCATAGTCAAGATAACAGTCCATTAGTCATGCATCATTTTAATCAGTCCATTCAAGGATATTCAATTAGCAAAGTCTGTGTAGAATATCCAATGTCAGTTCACTTACAAATCAGTCCTTTCTCTCTCCCGTTCCAGTAGGGGAAAAACGCAGTCTTAGTCTATCCAGTAATTAGGGATCATCAAGCCAGAGAGAGCAAGCTGCCGTGCCTTGCTTCTTTTTATGGTGCTATTACAACCACTCCCTTAATTACATTCCTACAGTTAAAGTTACAGACACTTTAACAAACCATGATAACATATTTATTATTTTACCTAAACCAGTTAGGGTAAACAATGTTATCCCTAACATTCTCCCCTTTTAGGAAATAATAATAATACTATAACTATTTACATCTTTAAATCATATTTGTTACAACTCTCTTTAAACTTAATTACTCCTTGAGTTTTTGTAAATTGGTCTGTAATGTTTTCTTCCATCATGCAGTATTCCAATTTAATTAGCCCATTTTCTACAGATTCTTTAACATTTAGGTATCTTAAATCAGTATGCTTTGATCTAGTTTTTACAGCAATATTAGTAGCTAACTTTATGGCTGCCTGGTTGTCCTCATACACAATAATGGAATCTTTAACAGTTATACCCATGTCTAATAATAACTGTTTGTACAAAATTAAGTCAGTGCATAATAATGACAGACATGAAAATTCCGCTTCCATCGTGGACAAGCTGATATGCTGTTGTCTGATTGACCTCCACCCTATTCGTGTCTTACCAAATAATATAGCCATCCCAGATGTTGATTTTCTAGTGTTTATGTCAGTTGCAAAACTTGCATCTGCATAGGCACTAAGACTCAAATCACCCTTTGGTTCTATATACAATGCATGGTTCATTGTTCCTTTAAGATATCTTAAAATTCTCTTTAATGATTTCCAATGACATTGATGTGGATCTGAATTAAAACGTGCCAGCTGATTAACACTATAAGCTATATCTGGCCTTGACCAATTGCTTATATATGATAAGCTGCCAATCAAAGATTGATATATGGACTTATCAAATTTGGGACTTTGATCATCAGTTTGGCAAACTTCCTGACTCATTGGAGTCTTTGCCGGTTTACAAAGTTCCATTTTATACGTTTTAATTAATTGGCAAATTTTATCTTCTTGAGATATCTTAAATCCATTTTTTGTTTTGTTAATTGTCAATCCTAGATACTTTTTAATTTCACCTAAATGCTTTAATTTTATCTTTTTAGCTAATAATGATATAATCTCATTAGCTTCATTATTAGTCTTAGTCATCAAAGCAATATCATCTGTAAATAATAACAATAATGACATCGTTCCATTATTTTCTCTTTTAAACACACATGGATCTGCTAAACCAGATTTAAATCCTATATTCTTTAATTCTTTCACAATATATTGATTCCAATCAAAGCCAGATTGTTTCAACCCGTAAAGACTCTTTTTGAGTTTCCAACAATCATTACTATTTACTTTATTGTCTTTTATAATAACTGGCTTTTTCAAATATATAGTGTGCTGCAATGGTGCATGCAGATAAGCAGTTTCTACATCTAAATGGTTAATGACATAGTTTTTCTTAACTGCCCACACTAATGCTGCTCTCAAAAATGTTGCTTTAAGACTTGGTGAAAAAACTTCATCGTAATCACATGCAGTTTGATTAAATCCTTGAGCTACCAACCTAGCTTTATGGGTAACAGTCCCATCATTTCCAGTTTTTACTTTAAATATCCATTTGCATCCAATGGATTTTTCTCCTGGAGGTAATTTCGCATCTTCATATACTTTCATTACCTTTAATGAATTTAGTTCTTTTTCCATTGCCTTTTGCCAATTCTCCTGATCCTTAGCAGGATACATTTTAAGTTCATCTACACTTGTTAGAACTTTAGTTACTTGGCAAACTATACTTGCTTGATACCTATCAGGTGGTCTAGTTACACGTGTAGTACGTCTAGGTATTACAGGACTTACAGGTGGACTTTCATTTATTAACTGTTCTTGATTATCTAACTCTTCCTGATCAACTGTTTCTTCTTGTTCTGGTCCTATTTGCTCTTCGTGTACTTCTTCTTTTATTAGACTCTTCTTATAACTAGTCTGATCTTTTTGCCTTTTGTAGGGTTCAATAATTACTTCGTAATTTAAATCTTGCTCTAATCTATTCCATCCTACATGTTCTAGGAATTTAGCACTAGCACTGGTTAAACTCTAGATGTACCTGGTTCCCAGAATCTATAAGATCTGTGATTAGATTCATATCCTACAAAAAATAATCTTTTAGCTCTATGCTGTCCTTTGTGTCTGAGTTGTGTAGGGATATGCACCCATGCTGGTGCTCCAAATGTGTGCATGTAACTTAAATCAGGTTTCGTACCATGCCACAGTTTGAATGGTAATTCACCTGTTGTTGAATTAACAACATTATTTAATATATGATTACCACACATTATTGCTTCTCCCCATAAATTGTCAGGTAATCCTGAATCAGACAACATAGTACGTGCCATTGATTGTAGTGTTTGGCCTCGTCTCTCTATAAAGGCATTATGTTGTGGCCTATATGGTGCAGACTTTTTATGTTGAATACCTAACATTCTAAGTCTATTCTGGAATTTATTATTTGTAAATTCCGCACCATTATCTGTTATAAGACTTACTAATTTCTTTTTAGTTTTTCTTTCTGCAAATTTAATCCAATTAAATAGATTTAGATACGTTTCAGTTTTGCTCTTCATTAAATAGCAGAACCCATATCTAGAATAGTGGTCCATTATACTTAATATGTATCGAGCTCCTCCTACACTTGGTTTTTTCGGACCTATTAAATCAGCAAATACTACTTCTAAAGGCTCTTTGGTAGTAAATCCATCAACTCTATTAGCAGCCGGTATGACCCTGCTTTTGCTTTGATTACAGGCAAAACATTGCAAATACTTATTACAAGGTTTCAAACTTATTCCTTTAGATAATTGTACAGTTCTCTTAAGCATTTTAAAATTTAAATGCCCTAGCCGTCGGTGTAACAAGTGAATACATTCATCATGAGGTTTCTTATTATCATAAACCGTGTTAGCCACCTCTAAACCATTATCATTTAACACATATAATTCACCTCTTAAAGATGCAGTAATTTTCTTATCTTCTTTTTCAATTATGCAGTTATCTCCCCTAAATGTAACTACATATCCTAGTTTAACCAAAATTCTAACTGAAATTAAATTAAACTTAAGTTGTGGTACATATAACATTTTTACATTCTCTTTTATAAAAGAACAATATGCTATACCTTGACCTTTAGCTTTCAGTTTCCAGCCATTTGCTAACGATATCTGCTGTGTACTCTTGGACATTTTAATAAAATTTCTGTTATCATTTGTTATACAGTGGCATGCTCCACTGTCAACCACCCATAAATTATTTTTTACAGCTCCGTTAATATACATGGCTAACTCTAAATTTTTCTTTTTCTTTTGATGACTTTTAGTATTCTGGCCAGCGTTCTGGCACTTTGCTTTTTTACAAAATCTTGCCAAATGTCCTCTTCCTCCACAATTAAAACACTTTTTAATTGCGTATGCAATAGGAGATTCATTATCTTCTTTTTGAGATTTCTCCCTCCTTAACTCATCTCTTTCAAGTCTTCTTGCCTCTTCAATAAATCTGCCAGTAATATCAGTTAAAGTTAAACTTTCCTTAGGCAAAATTTCAAGGGAAGTGACGTAGTTGTCATAACTTTCATCTAGTGAAGATAGAATTATATAGACTTGGTGTAGTTCAGAGAAAATAAGCTCTTTCTCATGCAGTTCTTGAAAAATGCTTTTTATAGAATTCAAATGACTAAGCATATTGCCATTCGTTTTGAGATGCGTCCTGAAAAGCTTCTGTGTTAGATTTATGTGAGCACCAACATTATCTCGGACATAAATCCTCTTCAGCTTCTGCCAACACCCAACAGCCATTTGCTCTCTGCGGATATGAACAAGTTGCTGGTCAGACAGTGTTATTCCTATTATGCAAAAAGCTTGTTCATTTTTCTGCTTAAAGTCATTTATTTTTTGTTTATCTTTCTCTATCTCTGGATCCCATTCCTCTACGTTTGGTGGGTTTTCAATTATGTTCCATAGACCTTCTCTTCGTAGAAGTAGACTACATTTCATAGACTATGATACATAGTTTGTTCCATCCAACTTGGATATAAGGGACAAACTTTGTAGATTGACTTGTGCCATGTTTTCTTTATATGGATATAAAACTATAACTAATAAAACACAGCTGTCTATTTACTGTAATGTGTAACAACACAAACTCTCACTTTTTACATAAATCTGTTTTATCCTAATTAAACTGACTTTGCAGCCTCTGGGCCCATAACCAGTGTTAAGCTTGTGTTCCCCAACCAGGGTTAAGGAGACAAGCTAAACAGAATGTGCAGCGTTAGTCAGATAGGCATACAGATAAATGTGTGAGATAAGTTTGTATGTTTATTAACATACAGTAAAAATAACAGATACGCTTGTGTTGTCAAAAATATAGTTTATTCCATTTAGAGTTATAGCATAGTCAAGATAACAGTCCATTAGTCATGTATCGTTTTAGTCAGTCCATTCAAGGATATTCAATTAGCAAAGTCCGTGTAGAATATCCAATGTCAGTTCACTTACAAATCAGTCCTTTCTCTCTCCCGTTCCAGTAGGGGGAAAATTGAATATCAAGGATATTCAATTAGCAAAGTCTTCAGTCTATCCAGTAATTAGGGATCATCAAGCCAGAGGGAGAAAGCTGCCGTGCCTTGCTTCTTTTTATGGTGCTACTACAACCACTCCCTTAATTACATTCCTACAGTTAAAGTTACAGACACTTTAACAAACCATGATAACATATTTATTATTTTACCTAAACCAGTTAGGGTAAACAATGTTATCCCTAACAAAGACTGCAATGACAACACTATTAAAGCCAATCTCTTTAACACATTCTTTGACTCAGTATTTGTAAACAGCAATGGATCATGCCCAGTATTTCCTAGTCGAACCACAGACAACTATAATGATCTAATACATATCGCTTTTACAGAAGACAATGTTGAAAAAGCACTACGCAATCTAAAACAATCTCTTTCTATTGGACCAGATGGAATATGTGCCTACTTCTTAAAAAAGCTACCCACTGCCATAGCCGATCCTCTAAACATAATCTTTGAAAAATCTTTCAGGACCAGCTTCTTGCCAAAACTATGGTCACAAGTCACGGTCATCCCCATTTTCAAAAAGGGAGAACCCAGCCTAGTTGAAAATTACAGACCAATCCCCTTATGCTGCATCACCTGTAAAGTCATGGAATCAATTATTAACCAATCCATCATCCTCCACTGAGAGACAAACAACCTGCTCTCTAATAAACAATTTGGTTTCAGGAAAAAACTATCATGTAATCTTCAACTCTTACACTGCAAAAACATATGGACTACACAACTCAATCAGGGCAAAGTAATAGACACAATCTACATAGACTTCTGTAAAGCCTTTGATTCAGTGGTGCACGACAAACTACTCCTAAAACTAAAATCTTACAGTATCTCTGGACACCTGCATAACTGGATAGAAGCATTCCTGTCAAACAGGCAACAAATGGTCAAAATTGGGAGTGTCCTATCAAATTCTGTACCTGTCAGCAGTGGTGTCCCCCAAGGCAGTGTTCTAGAACCAATTCTTTTCATACTCTACATAAATGACCTCTGTGATCATATCAAGAGCAACTGCGTTCACTTTGCTGACGATGTAAAGCTATTCAGCACCACAGACAATGCTGCTACCCTTCAAAAAGACTTCAACTATGTATCAGAATGGTCAAACAAATGGCAACTTCAAATCTCAACAAATAAATGCTTACATATTGGCAAAAAAAAAATCAGAAAATAAAATACAAGCTGAATAGTCAAGATCTTTTTGATGATCCAAACTCTGTCAAGGATCTTGGAGTACTCATCTCTAATGATCTAAGTACTAGAGTCCACTGTAACTACATAGCCAAAAAGGCGTTAAGAGTTGTTAACCTAATCTTACGTAGCTTTTTCTTTGGTAATATTACACTACTAACTGGAGTGTATAAAACATTTACTAGACCAATACTTGAATACAGCTCATCAGTCTGGAACCCACATTACGTAACTGATATTAACACAGTTGAGAAAGTCCAGAAATATTTCACAAGAAGAGTTCTCCACTCCTCTACTTGTTGCAGAATACCTTATGCCACCAGACTCGAAATTCTAGACCTAGAAAACCTAGAACTATGCTGCCTTGAATCCAATCTAAGTATAGTATATAAAATCGTACATTGCAATGTCCTATCAGTCAATGAATACTTCAGCTTCAACCATAACAACACAAAAGCAAACAATAGATACAAACTGAAAGTTAATTGTGCCAAACTTGATCGCAAGAAATACGACCTAAGCAGCAGAATGGTCAATGTCTGGAATACGCTACTTGACTGTGTGGTTTTTTTCCCCAAACCCCAAAAACTTTAACCTTAGACTGTCTACTATTGACCTCACCCCTTTCCTAAGAGGTCTGTATGGGGCATGCATAAGCGCACCAACATGCCTACCGTCCCTGTCCTATTGTTTCTTTTATATGTTTTTTATTTTTCTTATATGTATCCATGTATTCATAACTATGTTTTTACTTATACCTATTATCTTGTAAGTAATTGACAAATAAAAATACAAATAAATGTTCTGGGTCTATGCCAAATGTTAAACACATTTTAAATGGGTGACACAATGGTCAACTACTCTTCTGGCAGCCTTTGTTAATGGTAAAGAGTTTGAAGCTTTTATATTTCATCCAGATGTCTACTTCTCAGTTTGAATGTGTTCCTTGGTATATTTCTCTTTGCAGCTCTACAGCTGTATGCATCACAATGTGTGTGTGTGTTAGCAGCCTGATCCTATATTCAGTTACAATTGTTGTGGTAGAATAACAGAGAAGAGGCTGGACAGCTTTTCTCAATATGACTCTAAAAACAGAGCAGATGCTTTTGATTATAGCTCTGAACATATATTAGGTATTGCACTATGAACTGACATTAGTGCCAATATATGGCTCCATGTCCTATCTCTCAATTCCAGCACATATCATTTCTGTTGTGAAGGTGTCTTTCATTTGCTAAATAAGTATTTAGAGGGTTGGTCCTGGTTCAGTGCAGTGACACAGCTAATGTATTTTCAATTGTGGCTCCAACATCACCCAATAATGGCAAATTCAGCATTTTCTCCAGGTGATAGTAGCAGTGTGAATATAAATTGTGAATCACTGTAAAAGTTACTGATTATGAAGTTGTTCTTCTTCATTCAAAGTAAAGAATTTTCATTAAGGACAAATCTTTTTTTGTATGTACACAGACAGTAAGCTACAATGTCTGGGTTCAAACCAAATCAAACCTCACATTATGACTGGTACGATTTGTGAAACTTTACGTAGTAATGTTTGATTTTTGATTTACCATGTTATATGGAACCAGCCATTGTGGATTATTCAACTAATAAGATTTGATTTGATCTAATGTAATTTTGGGCAATGCTTAGGTAGACACTACCTGATGTATAGGTGAGGGGTGATTCTGCTTTCCTTTAAGAATGAATAATCATATGGTCATTTATGATCTCCAAATGTATTGAGGTCCTTTTAGAATTCTCAATATAGCCATACGTGTTGAAGATTGGGTTATCTCTACTGTCAACATTGGAACTATTGAAAACATAGTTTCATAAAGAAGGTCCATAACAAACCTTTTAGGTTTCAATAGGTGGTTGAGGAAACTACCTCCAGACTCTAAGATTAGAAACGTTTTGCCAAATCCCCATTCTTTCTTTTATGGGGGATATTTTAGAGAAGGTAATTCATCTTTAATAGCTAAGATCTTGCATAAAGACAATTATTTGGATCCCTTTCAGTCAAGATTTATAATTATGTGAGGGGCAAAAATGGGATTGGCTATTGTTATGAATTGGAACTTTAGCAATGGCTTACCTAGGCAAAGTATAAATTGGGGATACTATTTTATAGGAACTCTGTTCAATTGTGAGTGTTAACACCAGAGAGTACAGGTAGTCATTGACATTTGATTGTAATGGACCCTGACCACTATGGTCTAAGTCATAATGGTCATAAAGCAGGTCATAAAGCAGGTCTCTACATGACTGAACCTGTTTTTACAACCTTTTTTTTCAGCAGTCATAAAGGAACCACCATAGCTGTAAAATGAAACTATTATTACCCAATGGGTAAAGTGAACCCATTGGCAAAACTGAAGTAAATCCCAGGTGTTGGCAAAAACATCATAAAATGCAATCACTTATCTACAGGATGCCGCAAATGGCTATAAATGCAGGCCAGATGCCAAGCACTGACATGTAGTGATGTGACTGATGGAGGGCTGTCATAACTTCGACTTTGCTGAGAGAACAACTCCCTAATATAGAAATGAGCAGTGAAGTCTATGCTTCTTTCATATGGAGTGGAGAAGGCTGAACCATTTCTCCCACATTATTTAACATCAACATGAAATCATCTGGAGACATCTTACATCACTTCATGATGAAGTATTGTTATTGTGCTGATATCCAGGTATGTACAAAATCTCCTCATAGAACCAAAGAATAACAATTATAGAGGTCTTTATATGATGTCTGAAGGGTGAAAGACAGGAGAAAACAAGTTGAGGTATAATTGTAGTGATATATATATCTTGGAAATACATATATATATATATATGCATGTATATATCAAGATCAACTAGGTCCACTAAGATATGTTTTAGACATGTTTAGATATGTTTATGGCTCAAGATTGCAAGAGCTTGTCCTCAAGATTCCATCTGTATGTGAAGAAAATAGCAGACGAACTAAAATAAATGCTTATTAACTGGTGAATTTAGACCCCCATTTCAGTTCTAGTCACTAAATATTATATAAATATAAATATTCTATTCAAATATACATGCAATTCTGCAATAGAAGCTTCTACTTCTGGGTGGGCCAGTGTAACCAAGAGGACCATTAACATCACAAGGGTAAGGACTGGGTTTTAATTAATCATTAATTCATCATTACTTGTCTGAGGACCATTAACATCACAAGGGTAATGACTGGGTTTTAATTAATCTCTGCCATATATTCAAGCTGACTAAACCTCCTTTGTGTATACCATGTCTATCTAATATATACTGCCAGAAAGCCACTGCAAATATGTCAAAAGGGATAAATATTTTTAAGGCAAATGTTAAAAATACTATATAATTTTTGGATTAAATAATGAAGCATGACTATAAAACTATATTGGTTGATTTTAACTTCAAATATGACCTGTTCTCTATGTCCTCCTGTATAATTATAAACATAAACAAAATATTATTTGAAATATAATTATCTGCTAAATAATTTTTATTGTTAAATACTAATGAAGAGAAGTAATTTTTTTACTGAACTGAACAATCTTTCATAAAAAATTGTGCCTAAAACGCATGATAAAAATAATGAAAGACTTTGTAACATTACTGTTCTAGTGACCGAGGTTATTGTTTTGCTGTTATTCTTTAATATTTACCATTATTATTCTTAATATTTACCAAGCATTTACAAAGTACTGAACTGATATCAAAAGCTTGGCCTATTTCTCTTCTCCAACTAATAGGAATAGGGCCAAAGGAGACAGGAACTAGGAGTGAAAAAGAACCAATGAATTGCTCTTTCACTGGCCGAGGTTTCATTGGCCAAGGTTATTTTTCACTTCAGCGTCATTTTTGAGAATAAGGAATTACTTCCCACAAGCCTAGATCTCCTGGTGGATGCAGAAATTATAGCATGTCTCTTTTATTTCACCAACATTGCAACTATATGTATACATAAACACATATAGAGGCACAATTTTTCACTTTGGTGTTTGTTTGTTTTTTGTTTGGCAGAGTTCCATTTTAAAACGCTTGTGGTTTGAACTCTTCTCTTCTAAGAATTAACTGGGTGGGACTGATCATTTGCCAGTTTTTTTCTTTTTTCCCATGCTGGTCACACAACTATATTCACTGAGAATAGTTAGCTCTCAGGTTTGCACTGGCTATATAAGTTTGACTATATCCAGCCATTACATAAGCCATTACATAAGCTGTACCATATATACATATATACATACATACATACATACATACATACATACATACATACATGCATACACACACACGTACACACATACACACATACACACACACACACATATATATATATATATTTGGGGAGAACTTGTGGTTAGATATGGCTGATGCACTCTGGTTCATAAAACTTTCTGTGGTTGAAATATTTTAAAATATCCTGAGTTTGTATCTAGGTGCTTCCAGATGCAAACTATCAATTAACAAAGAGGCCTTTTCTTGTACTTTTCAATCTCTTTTCTTCAGATATGTCAAGATAAGACAATATCTTTCTAATTGGGTATCCTTCTTCAATCTTCTCAGGCTTTGGCATCAAGAAGGTTCACCTCTTTAAATACACAGACTAGATACAAAATCCCTAGTGGAAGAAGCCTAAAATCTTGTATTTCTCTTTATTGCTAGGTATTCGGGAGATTCAATAATATTGTTACATGTTTCATACGGAACACATCAACATGAAATGAGCTGTCCCCATGCATCAATGAAATAACACTTCTATCCCTGAAATGAAAGAAAATGATTTGCTATAGGGACAGGGAACATCTGACTTCCAAATAACATGATGGCTGATCTAATGTGCTTTTAGAGACAGCTATCCATAACATAGCTCATTTCTGCACTGCATGCTTTATCCATTTTGAGAAGGGAACATTTAGAATGTACCATCAGTATAAACTAGGACAAGAAAATATTGATAGACTGATAAATGTAAACATAACTTGAAAGAATTCCTTGTGGATTTATAAGGAGTGACTTTGCCATCCCTCCAAATGAATGAAATTGATTCCAATTGTTGTTAATAGATAAAAACAGTAGATTGACCTTCTAGTTAATATTTCCTTAATTTGGATGTTGTTTACTCTTGCTAAATAATACATTGCAGCATGTTAGTCAAATGGTTTTATCTTACGTCTAGGCTAGGTAAAGCTCATTTTCTTTTATGTATGTATTTTTTATGTATTTTTATTTATTTATTTTTGTCAATTGCTTACAAGATAATATGTATAAGTACAAACAGTTATGAATACATGGATACATGCAAGAAAAATAAAAAAAATAAAAGAAACAATAGGACACATTGGTAGGCACGTTGGTGCGCTTATGCACGCCCCCTACAGACCTCTTAGGAAAGGGGTGAGGTCAATAGTAGACAGTCTAAGGTTAAAGTTTTTGGGGTTTGGGGAAGAAACCACAGAGTCAGGTAGAGCAGGGGTCCCCAACCACCGGGCCACGGACTGGTACCGGTCCGTGGATCACTTTGTACCGGGCCGCAAATAAAATAAAATAAAATAAAAATGGTGGCTTTCTTCTCCTTCGGTGAATGCTGCTGGCATCAGGGATCAAGGACACAAATGAAAGAAGGGGAGGGAGGAAGCAACCAAAGCCTGTCCTGCTCTCTGGCTCAGCGGCTTCAGTTTCCTCCCGCCTCGTTCCTCTCTCAGTCGCTCTCTCGCTCCTCCACCAGCCCAGGAAGAAACTGCTTCAAAGAAGCCGGCAGGGTGGCTTCCTGTTGGCGCAGCTCCTCCGAAGCACCCGTTCACCCCCCACCCCTGCCACCCGTGGTTCAATCCAGTGCTCCGTTCTGCCTGCCTGCCTGCCTTCATTTCTGGTTGTTTCGGAGCAGCTTCGGCTGAGAATAAAAACTATTCGCCTCTTTTTATCAGCCGAAGCTGCTCCGAAACAACCAGAAATGAAGGCAGACAGGCAGAACGGAGCACTGGATTGAACCGTGCATGGGCGGCAGGGTGGGGGTGAACGGGAGCTTCGGAGGAGCTGCAGCGACAGGAAAAGCCACGCTGCCGGCTTCTTTGAAGCAGTTTCTTCCTGGGCTGGTGGAGGAGTGAGAGAGCGACTGAAAGAGGAACGAGGCAGACACCTGAGGGAGGGAGACACCTGAGGGATGGGGCTGAGGAAGGCAGGGCTGAGAGCCGTGGGCCGCCGCCGCCCAGCGCTCAGTTTTGAAGGCGCTCCTCCGCCCGGCGCAGTTCCTGAATCTGCAGCTGAAACCCTCCGTTTTAAATGCCCCAATAGAAGAGAATATCTGTTGCTCAGGGTTGCAATGAGGAGGCATTGGTGCTCCCTGAACTTGGTGGTTTGCTGGCAGACATTTTATTACCCAACTAGGTAACAACATACCTAGTCAGGTAATGAAACGTCTGCAAGCAAACCACCAAACTCGGATTCCCCTCCCTCCCTTGGTCCTTGAAAAAGTGTTTCTGCTTGAAACTGGTCCCTGGTACAAAAAAGGTTGGGGACCACTGAGGTAGAGTATTCCAGTAATCAAGTTTGGTGCAATTAACCTTGAGTTTGCATCTATTGTTTGCTCTAGTGTTGTTATGGTTGAAGCTGAAGTATTCATTGACAGGTAGGACATTGCAATGTATGATTTTATATACTATACTTAGATCAGATCGAATGCGACGTAGTTCTTGGTTTTCTAGGTCTAGAATTTCAAGTCTGGTGGCATAAGGTATTCTGCAATGAGTAGAGGAGTGGAGAACTCTTCTTGTGAGTGAAAAAGGTGGGAAGATTCAGAAAATAACTGTAGAACAATCTATTTTTTTTTTTAAAAAAAAATCTGAATAGTTCATAAAACTCCTACTTTGTTGGTTTATAGACATTAATGTTCAGAGGGCTGGAATATTTAAGTACTAAACAGCTTCTACAATTATCAAATGCCTGAGCAACATTTAATCACTTTCAATGCCATAAATTGCCTCATATATTTCCTTCCACCATGAGCATTACCCTTTAATCAGACTAGATTAAAAAGTTTTAGAGATATTACATATTTATATATGAACTCTCCTAGATAATAAGGGTAGACCATATGCAATAGTAATGTAAATAATAACATGGATTATTTATTTAAATAGCTGCCTCAACTGACCTTAGGCTGACTTTGAAAAAAAAGAGTTTGACAAATTTCATCAACATAGCTAACCCATTCCAAATTTCC
Source organism: Hydrophis major (assembly GCA_033807585.1). Lineage (NCBI taxonomy): Eukaryota > Metazoa > Chordata > Lepidosauria > Squamata > Elapidae > Hydrophis > Hydrophis major. Next base: position 126,509,706 of record CM066331.1, read on the forward strand.
TTTTTCTACAAGATCTGAAAACATGAGAAATTATACAATCCAAAGGATCCTGCTCAGGCCAGGATCCCATTACTACAGCGCCCACAAGTGGTTATCCTCTTTAAACATAGCAGTCCACCATTATTAAGAGCAGTCCATCCACCATTATTCCAATATATAACAGTTCTTCTTTAATGATTTTTTTCCTGGTTTCCAGGTAAAAACTAATTTGCTTGTGATATAAAGTTGTTGTGGTATTTTTGTCCTTTTTTTCCTGTAATAACTATGAACAATTCTCCTGTTCCATCCCCATGTTATACATACAGTCCTTCAAAAACTTGGCAATAGTTACTGCATCTCCTTGTAATCTTTTCTTCTCTGGGCTAAACATACCCAGATTCTACAAGTGTTCCTTGCAAGTTTTTACTTTTGGTCCTTTTATCGGTATGGTGACTTTTTCTATTTATATTCCAGTTTGTTAATATCCTTGATAAAATATGGTGCTCAAAAGTGAATGTAGTATTCTATGATTTAGAGTTTTTTTTAGACCAATTGAGAATAAAGAGGAGCCATGAGTTTTCTTGATCTTGATACTATACTTAAATAAATGCAATGTAGATTATATTTTCTTTTCCTGCAGTTGCATTCACTGTTGATTCATGTTCATACTGTGATCCACTTAAATATTCTGCTTTTTTTTTACATTTACTACTGTCCAGCATACGTAGGTATCCAAGTCATTTTATGAATACATTACATAACTTATATGCCCCAGAACATTTTCCCCAGTTTGATACTACTTATTGGATATGATTGATCAACCAGTTTTGTATTCATTTAGTGATGACAGAATCCAGTCCACAACTTGTCATTATCTTTACACAAATCTCAGGAGCATCATTCACAACTATTTTTTTACATTTCCAAAATACACCTTAAATTAATTTCAAAAGATTTAACTACAGCTATGCCATAATGGCTTAGCTTCCATATATTCTTAACGTTATGGCTTAGCTATTGGGGTGAAGAGTGAACCAATGAACCACTCATAATGATTCAATATAATCATGACTATTAATGATTGAACTAGGTGAGTATTGAATTGATTTGAATCATATTCTACTTTCCTTATTTCTTATCTTAAGTAGAATGGTTTCAGATCCTTTCATATTAATAAGCCAGTAACAATTTGACGATTGACTGTTTTCGGCACTATGACTGAAAATAAAATGTGCATTTTTCATGAAGAAATTAGTTTCTATAAATAAGTGGGTCAACGATGTATCTAAATTGAAGGAAGCTTTTCTAATGTAAAAAAAGAGAAAAAACAATGCAACTCCAATATTTCACTTTATCAGCTGAGGGGTTACTGCCTTACAGTTTGCTACCATCTTGACTTGACAGACATCAAGGTCATTTCATGACTGCTGTAGAAGGTGTTATTGCCAATTACATAGACACATGAGTAATTAAAGCTAAAGCTGGATATAACTTCTATTACAACAAACTGATTAACTTTCTTTTCTAAATGCTGTAAAAACTTTTAACACTCTAATTTATTTATATTCCACTTTTATGATTTTGATAAGCCACTCAAATCAACTAACATTTCTAATACTCCTTCCTCCTTCTTTCCCCCCACAACATCCAGGAAGATGAGTTGGCCTGAGAGAGAGAGAGAGAGAGTAAATGGCCCAAAGTTACCCAGCTGGTTTTCAGGCCTAAGATGGGAGTGGATATCACTGTCTCCTGGTTTCTAATCAATAGCCTCAATCAAAAAAGAACAAATCAACATCCTTTCTTTTTCTCTTCCTGATCATTTTTTTATTATAGCAATTATCGCATAATAAATAATAATAAAACAAACAATTATAGAACAGCTGTTTCATGACCATCAAATACTTTACTGAATAATTACATGGAGGAACCCCCAAACTCCACTGAGATTTTATCCTGTCTTAAATTCAAAGTGAATGAAAGAATGGAATGGGACACAGTCTGGCCCTTGACCTGGCCTTTCAACAACCTCAATGTATTGAGGCAGGAGGTCTGGAGAAGAACATGCATTGTGAGAAGAACATGGTGAAAAGAATATGCACTTGAAACATCAGGGTTCTGGATCATTCACACCTGCTCCTGGACTTCATACACATCTCTAATTTCTTTCCACTTTCCCTCCATAAGTTTAGGTAGATGTGTAACCAGGACCAGAGTCACAGTAAACCTCTATCAGCTTTGCAACACATTATTAGAGCATTATATTTTTCATTCTTTTTCATTATAGTACTGAATGCTTCTTATATTTCTGTAACAATGAACTTCATGTATTTTACATAAAACTCTCTATTTTGTCACAATTTTATTACATAGATCTCAAAAGAAGAATTTTAGTTATATTCCTTAGTCTAGATAGACATTGAGGTCAGATTCACTAAAAATTATTCAAAGTGAACTGAAGTTATCTGATGTACAAAACAATAATAGGACTGTTACTTATAGTATTATAGTATTCAGAAACTATACAAGGCAAAATATTAAATGAGATATCATGAACTTATCCAATTCATAATTTATCATATTTTTAAATCAAGTATACAGAATTATGGAACAAAACAACTAGTGAAAGTGGTGTTTGATTAAAAAATAATAATAAAGCCTATAAACTATTGTAATATAATTTGAACTATTTTGTTTAACAACCTTTTTCTTCCTCCCTCCCTCATGCCAAAAACTCTTCAGACATCAAATTCTACTTTATATAAAAAGATAAAAATGTATATATATATATATATATGCAGAATCCTAAATACCTATTTATATATTTCTTACCCTGATGTACAACACATGATAAAGTGAATATATACTTTAAATTTACTAGTTAGAACATTTAAACCAATAGACTAAAATGTTCCAAATAAAAATATAATAAGATTCAGAAGAAAATTGATGAATTGTACAATGTGATAATCTAATATACAAAATTATACTTGTAACCATTTCTTTTATTAACTATGAATTCTGAAAGTTATCTTTCAAATAGCTTTTCTATGATGCTGATCAATGGTTATTCTATCAACATAGTATTTCTAGTAGAATAGAATTACTTTTCATTAGGAGAAGAGTTTGTTATCATCTTAAACAAGAGGTAAATTTATAACTGTACTTATAAATGCTGTAAAGAAGATGTTCTGTCCTTCATTAACATACTCGAGATCCCCGCGCTTTGATTGGCCAAAGCGCGGGGCTCTCCGATTGGTCAGGTGAGCCGCGCCGATTGGCTCGCTAGGAATCTCCCGCGATTGGTCCGTTCAGACCGTGGGAGATTCAAAGTGGTGCCATTGGCCGCGGCCGCCGCGGCGAAAGGAATGAAAGCCGTGGGCTTTTTTCCTTTCGCCAGTTCGGTTCCAGCATATCAATAAAGAGCTTTGCACTAAGTCACCGACTCCTGGCATCACTTCGCGGACACAACACTGGCGACGAGGATGGGATCCAGACCCTGAACCGAACCACGTTTCCGACGGAAGCCAGACGAAGCACCGAGATGGCGAAAATCGCACCGCCCGCCCCCTTCAACCCCGCCACCGAGGACTGGGAATCATTCTCCGACCGATTCCGCATGTACCTCGAGTGCACCGGCATGAAGGACGCCTCGGGCCCACTGAAACGCGCCGTCTTCCTCACCCACTGCGGGACCGAGGTCTTCCAGATGGCCAAAGCGTTGGCCAATCCCGCTGATGCGACCGCGATGGATTGGGACGTCCTTGAACCCATTCTCCGGCGGCACTACGCTCCAGAGGTACCCATCCTGATCCGGCGCAACCAGTTCTACCGGCGGGACCAGAGATCGGGTGAGAGTTTCAGCGATTTCGTCGCCGAGCTGCGGCGCCTAGGGGGGTTCTGCGAATTCAACAACCTAAACAACGCTCTGAGAGACCGAATTGTGCTCGGTTTGTGGGACCCCGCCCTCCAGAGCCGGCTGATGGCTAAGGGCAACATCAGCCTAGCAGACACCCTCACCGCAGCCGCAGCCGCAGAAGCAACCCGAACTTCCGCTGACAGCATGCGCAGACCGGACACAAGGGACCGCAGCGGAAACAACAACCCGGCGAGGTCGACCGAGCCAAAAACCGAGACGACAACACATCAGGGCGACTTCCACTCGGCATCCAGCAAGTCCGATGACGAGGAGGACATCCATCGACTCCAGACAGGGTGCGACCAACGGAACCGGCGAGGTCGTAAGTCGAGGACCAACTGTGCCGGCTGCGGGGGCGACCACCCGAGGTCGGAATGCCGGTTTTTCGATTCAATCTGCCGGCATTGCGACAAAAAGGGACACATCGCTCATGTCTGTCGCCTGAAGAAAAACCGCAGCCCGGCACGATGGGACCAGAGCGACCGGAGGAGAGAGAGCACACCACCCCGGACCAGAGATCGCCCCTCGGACAGCCGATGGGACCGGAACGGACGATCCTCGCGAGGCGGCGACAACCAGCGGAGAAAGGAGATCCACCAGACGGTCACCATCGGCCACGCCATCACCAACGACACCCGGAAGGTCCACGTCGAGGTACGCATCGAGGGCCAGCCTTGCAAAATGGAGGTGGACTCCGGGTCCTACCTCTTCATGATTGCATGGCACGAGATAAAGCAGTTGGTGCCTACCCTCCAAAGGAGGAACGTAGACAGCCAGAGACTCATTGTAAAGGACTACCAGGGAAACCGCATCCCGGTAGTCGGCACCAAAAGCTTTAACATCACATATAAGGGGCGCACCGAACGACTCCCCCTAACGATCGTCGACCGTGACCGCCCAAACCTACTGGGACTGCAATGGTTCGCCCCGCTCGACATCGCCCTCACGGGAGTCGACCACGTCACCGACGACGGCTGGGAGCAGCAACTAGCCCAGGAGTTCCAAGAGGTCTTCGACGGAAACCTAGGCAAGTACCGAGGGCCCCTTATCTCGTTCGACCTAGACCCTAACGTACCCCCCAAACGCCTGAAACCAAGGCGGGTGCCATTCGCACTGAAACCCAAAATAGACAAGCAAATTGATAAGCTCGTCAAACAAGGGGTCCTGCAGCCCATAGACCACGCCCGGTGGGAGACCCCCATAGTCACCCCGATCAAGCCCGATGGGTCGGTGAGAATCTGTGGGGACTATAAGGCCACCCTAAATGGTGCGCTGCAACAAAGCGCCTACCCCGTCCCAGTAGTGCAACACCTACTGCACTCACTGGGAGGGGGCAAGGTTTTCGCCAAGCTCGATCTCGCCCAGGCATACCAACAGTTGCCGGTCGACGAGCAAACGGCAGAAGCGCAGACCATTGTCACCCACCGGGGAGCATTCAAATGCAACCGACTCCAATTCGGAGTCTGCGTGGCACCGGGCATATTCCAGAGCCTAATGGAGAGGCTATTGCAAGGTATCAAGGGGGTGGTACCTTATTTCGACGACGTCCTAGTGTCGGCAGCCAACCAAGCCGAACTAGAAGGTCGACTAAGGGAGGTCCTAACTAAATTTAAAGAGATGGGGCTAAAAGTAAAGAGGGAAAAATGCCAGCTTTGCACGGAACGAGTGGAATTCCTGGGCTACCTCCTAGACCGGCACGGCATTCACCCCACAAGCAAAAAAATCAAGGCCATCAAAGAAGCCCCCACCCCCAAATCAAAGACTGAGCTACAAGCATTCTTGGGGTTACTGAACTTTTACAATGTTTTCCTACCCCAAAAGGCGACGGCGGCAGAGCCCTTGCATAGGCTCCTGGACAAGGCAGCGACCTGGACTTGGGGGAAACGGGAGCAAGCCGCCTTCCAAAGAACAAAGGACCTCCTCACCTCCGACGCCGTCCTCATACAATTCAACGAGACCCTACCTCTGGCCGTCACATGCGACGCATCACCCTTCAGCGTCGGCGCTGTCCTCAGCCATACCCTTCCCGACAGAAAAGAAGCGCCCATCGCGTTCTTTTCAAGGACCCTCACCAAACCGGAGCAGAACTATAGCCAACTGGACAAAGAGGCTCTGGCTATAGTTGCCGCCATAAAACGATTCCACGAATACCTCTACGGCTGGACTTTCACCGTCATAACGGACCACAAGCCGCTGCTGGGAATCCTTGCAGGGAACCGGACCACCCCGAACATTCTGTCTCCCCGAATGACAAGGTGGTCCGAGTTCCTGGCAGCTTACAACTACGAACTCATACACAGACCGGGTAAGACGATCTCCCATGCAGACGCCTTAAGCCGCTCGCCGCTACCGGAACCCGACACCGACCCAGCACCCACGACGACCACCCTCAGTATAGAGACTCTACCCAACCTGCCCATAACCGCGTCAGACATTGCCCGAGAGACTAATAAAGACAAACGTCTGGCGCGGGTGTTGCATTGGGTGGAGAAAGGGTGGCCGGAAAGGGACAACGACGAGTCCGTCAAAACGTTCTGAAACCGCCAAACGGAACTCTCATTGTTAAAAGGGTGCATTCTATGGGGGGACAGGGTGGTCATTCCGGAAAAGCTACAGGGGAAGGTTTTGGAAATGCTACATGAGGGGCACCCTGGCATCGTGAGGACTAAAGCCCTGGCCAGAGGTTATGCTTGGTGGCCAGGGATGGACAAACAAATAGAGGCCTGGGTAGCTAGGTGCCAACGATGCCAGGAAACTAGGCCCAGCCCACCCACAGCACCCGTCCTAGAGTGGGAAACCCCAAGGGGACCTTGGTCTAGAATCCATATAGATTTCGCCGGGCCCACAAAAGGACACACCTTCCTCATAACAGTTGACGCTTACTCCAACTGGCTGAAGGTAAGCAACATGAAGACGACAACCACGGAGGCCGTGATCAAAGAACTCTGCAAACTCTTTGCAACACACGGCCTCCCAGACGTCGTCGTCTCCGACAACAGGCCCCAGTTCACCTCGCTGGAATTCGAAAAATTCCTAGCAGAAAGGGGCATCCGCCACGCGCTGACAGCACCGGCACACCCGGCGGCGAACGGTAGGGCGGAACGGATGGTCCAATTCACTAAAAAGACCATCCGGAAAATAGACCACGGGGAGATCCAAGAGAAAATCAACAGACTACTCTTCATGGGTTGGAATAATTCCAAAATTGAAAAAACACACAGTAGTATAGTCCAAGACGGAATATATTTCGGGGGCGATTGTTTAACCCCCTTGTGGAGCAGCGGTCATCCTTGGTTTTATGACGGTTTTTATGACGGTTTTAACGTTTTTAACATTTGCCTTATTGTACTTCGCGGGTGAACAAGGGGGTTAAACAATCGCCCCCGAAATATATTCCGTCTTGGACTATACTACTGTGTGTTTTTTCAATTTTGGAATTATTCCAACCCATGGATTCAAACTCCACAGTCACAAGTTTTTTCTCTCGTTTACGTAAGACTACTCTTCACCCAACACATAACCCCGAATACCACAACCAATAAAAGCCCAGCTGAACTACTAATGGGTAGAAAGCTAAGGTCCCCACTCGACAGGTTACACCCTACGTATAACCCGGAGAGGCCCCCAGACTCAAGCACCAAACACCGAACTTTCGCACCCGGGGACCCCGTATATGCAAAAAACCTGACGGGAGACCCTCTATGGATCCCAGCCGTCATCACCCAAGCAACAGGCCCACACTCATACCGGATACAAACAGCAGACGGACGAGCGTGGAAACGGCACATCGACCAACTTAGGTCGAGAACTGCAAACCAACAAACCGCCGACGCACAAACAAACGAACCCAACCCCCGCAACGCAAACCAAGGGGGGAGGGAATACCCAGGGGACCGAATCCAAAGAAAAATAAACCAGCAGTACTCACCGGAACGCAGCCATCACGACCCCTCGCCAGAAAGGAACAGCCAAGCCAGCTCAACCGACCCGGAAAGACCGAGCGGGAGCGGCGAAACCCATAGCTCAACCAACCCGGAAGGCCCAGGAGGGAGCTACGGAGAAAGAACCGGCCTGATCAACCAGCCGGTTCCCATGACAGCAACAGGAGCAGAGGAGATCCCGACCGAACCGGCCGGGATCCAGCCTACAACTGAGTTGCGCAGGTCAAGTAGGACCAGACGGAGCCCCGCCTACCTACGTGACTACGCAACGTAAGGACTGAACCAAGAGGGGAGGGGTGTTCTGTCCTTCATTAACATACTCGAGATCCCCGCGCTTTGATTGGCCAAAGCGCGGGGCTCTCCGATTGATCAGGCGAGCCGCACCGATTGGCTCGCTAGGAATCTCCCGCGATTGGTCCGTTCAGACCACGGGAGATTCAAAGCGGTGGCATTGGCCGCGGCCGCCGCGGCGAAAGGAATAAAAGCCGTGGGCTTTTTTCCTTTCGCCAGTTTGGTTCCAGCATATCAATAAAGAGCTTTGCACTAAGTCACCGACTCCTGGCATCACTTCGCGGACACAACAGAAGATCCAAGTAACTTTGTAATTTTTTTCTTTTCCTTTGTTTCCTTTACTTCTTTCCTTTCTCACACTTTAGCCTCTTTGATTTCTTTATTTTTTATTTTTCTTATTTTATATTAGTTCATATCTATCTTTCTGAAAATCTTTAATCATATGTATATGTAATATAACTGCCATGGCAAGACAAGACTGCATAATCAAAGCAGCACAACAGCAGGAATTAAGCACCAGATCTATAGAAGCAGGCATCTATCCCACTTAGACTGAACCCAAGACATACACTATGCAGAGAGATCTCAGAGTTAATCCAACACATAGTAGCAGGATGAAAGCTGAAGGCAGGAACAGCATACACTGAATGGCACAATCAAGTAGCTAGCATTGTGTACAGGAACATCTACAAATATATGTCCTAGACCCTTCCAAACCCAGATGAAAGGTTCTATTGAAGGATGTGGAGAATAATAGGGGTAAGATCCTGTGGAACTTCCCAATCCAAATGGATACACAGATACTGGCCAATCAACCAGACATCATGTTAATAGATAAGGACTAAAGGCAACAGTGGTGATAGATGTAGTGATGCCAAGTGACAACAACATCAGGATGGAATCAAAGAAACTGGAAAGCACCAGGGCTTAAAGGAAGAACTAGAGGAGATGTTAAAAGTAAAGGCCAAGATGGTCCCAGTAGTGGTAGGAGCACCCAGGGTTGTGACTTCTAAGCTAGGAGAGTGGCTCCAACAGACCCCAAGAAAACATCAGAACTCTCGATCCAGAAGACTGTTAGGAACAGGTAAGATACTGTGAAGAATCTTCAAACACCCAGGCCTCTGATTGAGGACTCAAGATTGAAAAAAACACATACCACCCATAGGCCTGAGAAGAGAATTTATATCATTCTCTTTCTTTTTCTCCCTCTCTCCCTCTCTCTCTCTCCCCCCTATCTATCATCATCTTCATCTCATTAGGTATCTTCCTGAGTGTCTAATTACTATATTACAAACCATTAATTCTTTAGACAGCAAAACGTATTTACTTACAGATTTATAGATGTTACTGTTGATTTTGGCACATTGCCATTAATAAGAGTTCATTTAAAAATTCAGTTAATTTAGTTTCTATGAAGTGAATACTAAATGCTTTTAAATTGTGGTTTTTGAGAAGTGATAACTTTAATTTGCCCCTTCACTAGTTTCAGAGCCTACAAGATTTTGGTTCTTACGTAATTTTGAATCTGTAAATAACTGCATAAAAGTTAAAGCATGCATTCAAACCTACAGAAAGAAGCAGTGTTTAACCTATTATGCAGAGATACTGTCAGTCTGCATACAAAGTTTTACTTTACTTTTACTACTAGTTATATTTAGGATGGTATTTAGCATGGTATAATTCACTGCTACAATAATTGTGCAGTTATGCAATGTAGACCATAAAGGAAGCACAATCAGAAGAGTTAATTCAATTTTATTGTAAGGTTATATTAATAAAATTTTGCAAGTCTAAAAACAGATTCCCCCTGGTCTTCATTAAAATCCAAGAAATTAGGGAAAGTCCCCTCTGAGCCACTTGTCCCACCCACACCCCATTTTGGAATCGGTTGTCCTTTATTGACCCTTCCCTTGACTGCATTTCTTGTCTCCATCTCCCAAGGACATCCCCTCATCCCATTATATCTACTCACAAAGGACTAATATGCTAAACTGCATCTATTGCTCTCCATTATTTGCTCGAATAAAAAAAAATCCATTCTTAGAACTTCTTCAGATTAAGCTCTGGTTCTAATAATTTTTGTCACCAGAAACTATAATTCCAAGTCTTGTATTTTATGAAAATAAATGAATTAGAAGATGTTTTAGAGAGGAAATGTGGTTCTCTGAATTTTCTTACAAATATATAGTTGTTTCAGTTTTTTTGAATTGTTTGGATGGTGTAAACTAAATTTCACTAGGTTGTAGAAGCATGACGGAACCACTTATGACGGAACCACTTCTTTATGTATGTTAGGAATTTCCTTTTATACTGTAAAAGATTTAACTATGGGTTCAATATAGTAGATTCATAATATGCAAACACATTCTCCTTTTAATTTGTATTCACAGCATACACACTCAAACTTTTCACGAGCTGTTACCAGATATGCACTGAATATATATTAAGAACAGTGCATAATATGTAACTAAAACCATGATGTATGATGAATCTATCATGTAGAAAATAATAATATGCTATATTAGTTCAGGATGAACTTTTATTATAGATGAATGGATTAAGTATAATGTAATCTACATCTTACCTGAATCTTTATGTTTTCTTTTTCTGATAGGAGTTATTTTTTTCTCCCAAATAATTCATGGTCATTCATTGTATAATCTAGGATTAATATGTACTTGGGAAAGAATAAATGGCCAATTATTTAATCTATATAATGATGCTAAATCTACATGCAGATGTCATAGCTCAATAACTCAACTAATTTGTTTAGCATTTTCTTCTTTGTGTGTGTGTGTGTGTAATGCTTTTGCTTATATTTGAGCTCAATGATAAATTCTGGAGTGCTTAAAAACTTTGCAAAAATTTTATTGATACTAATGAAAGCATGTGATTTTAGCATACCATTCATTATTTGCACAACAGAAGTATTTACTATTTTAGAAAGCAGTAGAAAATAGGTCTTAAATGGAAATATTTTTGTGAAAACATGACAAAAAAGCTCTGATACTTCCATTTATCAACAGATTTATACTTTAATACTGTTGAGCAAATGCAGTGATTGCTCTACAAATATATATAAAATATAGATTTCAAATAACACTAGGTTGAAATGCCACTTGCTTGCAAAGCGGAATGAAACACCATAATCTGGAAAAATCTCATTTTTCTTCTCAGTTGTATATTTCTTATTATATGTACCAATAACACCTGAAATTACAGTAATTGAAATACACTAAAGTGATAAAATTGTTTCCATTTATTCAGTTTGTTTACTCTGTATATCTCATAGCACTTTTTGTTCAGCTGATATTACTATTTGCTGATGGTGATTGGTACTTTCCTCATGTGATTCCTCTTCCACCAGCAATTTCATGCTGATGCCATTCAATCTACTTTGCTGGAAATATACTTATAAACAAAGGTTGGTCAGAATCTCTCTAAACCTACTTCTTTTTCATATGTGTGTATGTATAATCTAAGACAGTGTTTTATGTAGGTGAGCATTATAATTAGGATTTAGTCTATGGTCTTAACTGAAAAAAAATTAAGCTGCTTTTTTACACAATGTTGTAGTACTCATTAGTAATTGCTAAATAGTTATGTATTATACTCTTGAGTTACAATGTGATTCTCAGCAAAGCTGACTCCTTTCATCCTTGATACTTAATTTGATCCTTAAATCTGTAGCTATTACTGTAATATTTGGAGATTATGAGTATTATTTAGATGAGATGTGAGTACAAATTATTTTATATGCTGCTTTATATGCAATTTGGACTACATACTCTACTTCTATGCCTAATTTTATACAGGTAGTACAATATTTCGCTAAGTATTCTGGCTGTTAAATTAACTGGGACAAACATTGTCCATTTCCTTTAGGTTCTAACATAGTTAACATAGTTATAGAAAGAGTTGAATGTTGTGATTTTCACTGAGCATATAACATACTTGGCATGTTATATTTCCCAAAGATTTTTGTAAACACTTGGAAATATATTGAAACTTTTAGAAAAGAATGAATTGGATCCAAATAAATGGATTAAGATCCAACTATGTCTCTGGGGTAAAATGTTAATATAATGAATATTATCCTCTGTTTGATTTTTGTCTTTCAAAATATCCCAGTATAAATACCAAATAAATATTTTCGTCATATTGATAGTTTATTTAGAGAATTTACTTGGGCTTTCATGTCAGGACTACCACCGATCAATTCCTAAAAAGAAAATGCTTGACTCCATAGATTCAGAGAAAAGGTACTTTTATTAGGCAAGAACTGATTTCAGGCAAAATCTGAAGCAAAATGCAGGTGAAGAGACAAATTGAAACTAACCCCAGGCCCCACCCCCCCAATGGCCAGGCAACCAGAGTTCAATCATCAGCCAGGAAGATGCTTTGGGAACATTTCCGATTCAGGTGCATCGCACCTCCTTCATGCATGCCGTTCCCAGGACGGTTGGCCTTGAAGAAGTTAAACAACCCAAGCTTGTCTCTCCACATCCAGGCCACCCCATCACTTAGCAGAAATTCCAGTTTCATCTCCTGCATGTTCCCCTCCCAAATACCCATTGGTTCTTCTCCCACTGTTTCCAGCTTGCAAATGGCAGCAAGCTTGAAGGAAAGTGAAGATGTCCAGGCTGACACTTCATGAACTAAATTGAGAGTACCACTTGAGGTGTCTCTTTGATTCAGGTTTTTTTGTGAAAGTATCATTGGGCTTACATTTTATCAGCATGAGTATTAGAATGAAAAGTTAGTCCAACTTCATCCTTTTCAAAGTTCTATTTATTGCTTTGTAATCATGGCAATTGCGTTCTACCACATGCAGTAAAAAGGTTTTTTATTTCTTGGAGTTCTGGTGGTGAGAACTCTTTGGGGCATATTGGAATATAGGTTGGGTTTTGATAATACTCATGAATATTTTAAGTATTTGGAAAAATTCAAAAAATCCTAAATGGCAATGTATTCCATAAGCTAGGATTTCTGATCTTTACCAACTTAACGCAAGGTAAAATAATAAGGTAAGAGATAAATTCCTTTATTTGATCTTAGCAAGTATGCAAATTATGATGGATGGATATGTTCTTTCATATAATGTTGTTTCAAATGGTTTAAAGCTTCAAGAATAAGGGCAGCAGTTTGGAATAAAACTGTACCCGCAGAGAACATATTGGTGGTGTTTTTAATTTAAAATTCAGAAGACTTCCACCAATGGTCTTACACAGATGCTACATAGATTCTATATACATGAAGGAATAATATCAGATTTTTGTTGGCTAGTAAAGTCAACATGTGGCCTCATGTTTTGAAAATCTGAGGCAACCTACACTATGATTAAATATTGAATGAAATATTCAAGAACATATCATAAAGTGAAGTTGCTTATTTATGCTGTAGGCCCATGGCCATAAGGTCGAACTTTCTGAACCAAAGTCTGCAAGTACTCTGCCTTCTAAACCTAACACAGCCAAGTTTTCCAGAAGGTAATGATGGTACTGAAAGACAATGACAGATCTCTCACAATTTCTTTTTAACCATTTGAAAAGTTAGTGTGGATCCTTCCTTCCTTCCTTCCTTCCTTCCTTCCTTCCTTCCTTCCTTCCTTCCTTCCTTCCTTCTGAACATTCCATCTCTTCCCTTCATTTGCCAAGGTCATTTCCACAAACAAACCCGTCTACTAAATCTAACTAATACTAATATTCTTGTTTGAGAGGCAATTTTCTCGATGTAAAGTACAAGATTTGATTAGGTTAGCTGTAAAAATACTGAATATCTTTTTTCCCCCATTTTCATTTTGTCTTTACTCTGTATATTCAGCAAGTAAATAAAAACAGAAGATACAGAAAATAGAGACACAGAAAATAGTTATTGGTTTAATAAATGGTAAGATTTATATGGAAATGACAAAGTAACTCTTTATTTTGTCATTTATTTTTCTGTAGTTCTGTGATGAAGGAATGAATTCAAATGGGCAATTAAGTTAGATTTCCTTTCAAGAATTTAACATAGAAGGCAGTAAATGAGAATTGCATACTCCCTTATGATACCAAAGCAGAATACAGTTTGTAGCTCAAGTTCAATAGATCCCTTAAAAGGTAAATGGCAGGAAGTAGCTTAGTGGGTAATATGTTAGGATAGTATTCCTATCCTCAAAACAAATATACTTTTAACACTTCCTGCTTTTCTTATTGAAGATTTCCTACTAATTGTACACAATAAGGAAAACAGAGTAAATATTAAAAGACCAAATCAATATTTGGGTCAATGTAATTTTTAACATTCTGATACAATGTCTAATATTCCAATACAAGTAAAATCTGAACTTTTGAGGACAGGGAGACTTAAATAATCCAAATTATTTTTAGATTTAAAGGTTTTCCCTTCTTTCTTTCTTTCTTTCTTTCTTTCTTTCTTTCTTTCTTTCTTTCTTTCTTTCTTTCTTTCTTTCTTTTATCAAATATGTATTAGATACAGAGGTGGTATTCAGCAGGTTCTGACCAGTTCTGGAGAACCGGTAGTGGAAATTTTGAGTAGTTTGGGGAACCGGCAAATACCATCTCGGACTGGAGATTTTACAATATCCTTCCCATGCCATGCCCACCAAGCCACACCCACAGAACCGGTAGTAAATTTTTTTGAATCCCACCGATTAGACAACAGATATAAGAATAAACATGATTATTAATACAAGAAATTGATACAAATAAAAAGGGTACATTAGGACAGTAGGCACATTGATGCACTTATGCATGCCCCTTACAGACCTCTTAGGAATGGGGTGAGGTCAACAGTAGACAATCTAAGGTTAAAGTTTTGGGGGTTTGGGGAAGAAACCACAGAGTCAGGTAGAGTATTCCAGGCATTGACCATTCTGTTGCTGAAGTTGTATTTCCTGCAATCGAGTTTGGTGTGGTTTACCTTAAGTTTGTATCTATTGTGTGCTCATTTATTGTTACAGCTGAAGCTGAAGTTGTCATTGATGGATAGGACATTGCAATAGATAATTTTATGTATTACGCTTAGGTCAGATCGAGGGTTGCGTAGTTTTAAGCTGTCTAAGCCTAAAATTTCAAGTCTGGTGGTATAAGGTATTCTGCTGCAAGTAGAGGAGGGGAGGACTCTTCTTGTGAAATATCTCTGGACTCTCTCAATTGCATTATTGTCTGATATGCAGTGCAGGTTACAGACAGATGAGCTGTATTCGAGTGTTGGTCTAGCAAACGTTTTGTATGCTCTAGTTAGCAGTAGAATATTACCAGAGAAAAAGCTATGCAGGATTAGGTTAACAATTCTTAAAGCCTTTTTGGCAATGTTGTTCCAGTGGGCTCTAGCACTTAAATCAGTGGTGGCTAACCTTTTGTGGCTCCTGTGCTGAAAATTGCGTGTGTGCTTGCACTTGCTTGCTCCCATGCCAGCACCCAGAAGGAAATGTGCACGCCTCCAACCGCTGTGCATGCACATGAAATCCTCCCCCCGCTGCCCCCTTACCTGCACTGTGCATGCACGCCTCTTTCAGTTGATTTTGGGGACTTTTTTGGCCTACCAGAGACTTGAGGAAAGGCTGCAGAGGCCTTTCTGCAGAGGAAAGCCTCTGCAGCCTTTGTAAGCCGAAAAATGGGCCCATTTCGTCACTTCCGGTACTTCCAGAAATAAAGGAAGTGATGAAACCGGCCTGTTTTTCAGCCTAAAAAGACTGCAGAGACTTCCCTCGAACCTCTGGGAGCCAAAAAAGGCCTGAAAATCAGCTGGGAGGCATGCACATGCGCAGTGAGGTAAGGTGCCTGGGGCTTGGGTGCCCACACAAATGGCTCTGCGTGCCATCTGTGGCACACGTGCCATAGGTTCGCCACCATGGACTTAGATAATTGGAGATGAGTACTCCAAGGTCCTTGACAGGGTGAGGGTCGCCTGCAAGGTCATGTCCATCCAGCTTGTATTTTATTTTCTGATTTTTTTTCTGCCGATATGTAAGACAGAACATTTGTTTGTTGAGATTGCCACGTTTGACCATTCTGTCAAATAGTCAAGGTCTTTTTGAAAGGTAGCAACATTGTCGGTTGTGTTGAATAGCTTTACATCATCAGCGAAGAGAACACAGTTGCTTTTAATATGATCACAAAGGTCATTTATGTACAGTATAAAGAGCGTTGGCCCTAGAAAGCTGCCTTGGGGGACACCACTGTTAACAAGTACAGGATTTGATAGGGCACTCCCTATTTTGACCATTTGTTGTCTGTTTGACAGGAATGCAACTATCCAATTATGCAGGGGTCCGGAGATGGGATAAAATTTTAGTTTTTGAAGTTGTTTGTTGTATACCACTGAATCAAAGGCTTTACAGAAGTCTATGTAAGTTGCGTCTATTGCTTTGCCTTGATTGAGTTGAGTAGTCCATATGTTTTTGCAGTGTAGTAGTTGCAGATTACAGGATAATTTTTTTCTGAAACCAAATAGTGTTCTGTATCCTGTACAGATGCAGATAGATAAACTCCACAAAACATCCATAACAAAGTATTTTTATTGGTTCATCAGGTATCCTCATAACTCACATTTGTGACAAAGTTCTTCTTTAATGACCAATCCTTTGCATATCTGTCTTGTAGGTAAAAAGATGGTTTATCTCCTATCCTTTTTCTCCCATCTTGTAACGATAGAACAGTTACCATGAGTCCATGAGTTCAGCCAAAACTCCCCCAATCCATCGAGGGTCAATTTAGTGACCAGTTAGGATTACAGATGTGGTACCGTGACATGAACTACATTTCCCAGGATACCTTAACTACATTTACCATGATGCATTCCCTTAAGGGAACAGCTCACAATTGCTACCTAACTATCCAATTCCCATACACTGGCTGGACAGCACAAATAGTTTGTTAGAGAGTAGGTTGTTTATTTCCAAGTAGAGGGTTGGTTAATAATTGATTCCATGACTCTGCAGGTGATCCAACATAAAGAAATTGGTCTGTAATTTTCAATTAAGCTGGGGTCTCCCTTTTTGAAGATGGGGATGCCCGTGCTAGTGACCATAGGTTTGGCAAGGAGCTTGTCCTGAAAGATTTTTCAAAGTTTATGCTAAGAGGTTCGGCTATGGCAATGGAAAGGCACATTGCTGTTTACAAAGACTGAGCTGAAAAATGTGTAGTAGAGCTTCTTGGAGTTCTACTACAGTCGACGACAAAAACAACTTTAAGGGTATCATTCTTAGAGACAGTTAAAAGGACCCTTTTTTGTGGCATTGCTTTGTCAGCAAGGAAGTGAAAAAGCCATAGTGGGATAAACCCAACTCTTAAGGAAGAGCAGCAAGCAGTGTCTGGAATGCTTCAACAAATTCCCTGTGGTGCCGGTTCTTTCTACAGATATATTGCAGTTCATGTGAATGATGCACTTCCTCCCTTATTTAAACTTCAGAGTGCCATGTGACACTCGCAACCATTTATTCCTGGTTGAATTTCTCCTATTGGGACCTTCCCAATCATCATATGGTTGTTGGATTCTCAAATCTTTCATTCCAAAATAGAATTTAGATGCTATATTGGGCTCTAGCTGACATAACAGATCCAGACTGTAATGGAAATGCTACAAACAGCATTGTTGATTAGACAAACTTTTCTTTTGTATTACATGGAACCAAACCAGAGGTGGTATTCAGCAGGTTCTGACCAGTTCGGGAGAATCGGTAGCGGAAATTTTGGGTCTTCTTTTGTTGCCCTGCCCAGGAGAACAGAGCGGGAAAGCAGGTTAGTGGAGTGGGGAGGGAATGGGACTTTGCAGTATCTTTCCCCTGCCACACCCACCAAGCCACACCATGCCCACCAAGCCATGCCCACAGAACCGGTAGTAAAAAATTTTTAAATCCCACCACTGAACCAAACCCTGATGCTGCCAAAGAACCCACTTTCTTAGACTGTCATATCCCCAAGGCACACAATATCTATCCTGAATGTGATTGCACTTGCAGTGAAAGACCAGATCTACAGTTTGAAAATAACTTCCATACAGCATTTTCCCCCTACACTTGTCTCACTCCTGCTGATTTTGGAAGTCTGAAACAGATGGGAATTCCATCTCTCAATTGGTGCTTCCTCCAGCTGAGCAACAAAAGTTGGTGCAAAATTGCAAATACACTGGTATTTCATTTTATCAGGAAACAGTAGCTCATGCATTTACAAAGACTCACCTCTGCTTCACACAGAAAAGGTGAAATTCTTTTCCCTGCCCTACTCTGTATTTTCAATATGTAAATGTATGTCTGTTTAGTTCGTATATACACATACACTTACACATATACATATACATATACATATACATATACATATACATATACATATACATATACATATACATATACATATACATATACATATACATACATACATACATACATACATACATACATACATATATATATATGGCATTCAGCTTTGTTCGGGTATTTTCCCACGTCATAGTAATGGTGCTTTTAAAGTTGTAGCAACATTTCAGCAGAATCTCATCTGCCATCATCAGGCTTCTGTACAGTAGTTCTGTACTATAAAGAAGCCTGATGATGGCAGATGAGATTCTGCTGAAACGTTGCTACAACTTTAAAAGCACCACTACTATGACGTGAGAAAATACCCAAACAAAGCTGAATGCCATACATGTAAGTACCCACGAAAACTTAAGAAAACATATATATATATATATGAACCTAGAGCTTTATATATATACGAACCTAGAGCTTTATATATATATAAAGCTCTAGGTTCAGTTATAAAATGCTTTATAAATTTCCACTGGATGGAATTATGACATTATACCATGGTTTTGCAGCCAGGTTCTTCTCCCAACAGGAGAAGGGGAAGGGGAAGTGTAATTTTGCATACACATGCTGTAGAAGTGGAAGATGAGCCGTGATATATTATAGACATGTTGCACTCTGACAATAGAGGTAATAATATGAGGTAACTGTGTGGATTAGTCCTTAGTTTACTTGGCAACAGCGAGGCGTACTCGGGCAGAGAGAGCGAAAGAACAGCTTTCGCAAAGTTTTCCTTCTCCAAGGGGTGGGGGAGACACGTCCCAAAGTAAAGATGCGTTTTGGTTATTTTCAGCGTCTATTTTAGCTCCTTACGGGCTTGGCTCTGCACGTTTGAAGTCGGTGACCAACACCGCGCCAGACCTCCAGTTGCCGGGGCGGAGGGATCTTTTTGGCAACAAATATTTTGCTTCCTATGACTAAAACGTGGGAGGCGTTTCAGGGTGCTTTGCATCCGTTTGAGACGCTCCATTTTTTTTTAATGGTTTCAGGATTGCGCCCTAGCTTTGCGCAAAGGAGAGGGGCAGCTTTTTGCAGGACTCGGCGGAGAGGACTGACGGATGTCCCAAGCAAAAAAACCTCTTCCTTCGGGGCCTGATGATGGGTCGGAGCGCGCCGTTTCGGCGGGAAGCAGCTGCCTGACTTCGCTCCCTTGCGGTGAGTTGCTGGGATATTTTTCTTAGAAGCGCGGAGACACCCCCGGTTTGGATTTTGAGTTTTCTGCGCCTCCCAGGCTGGCCTCTTGCCCGTCCCGCGCGGAAACTTGAGGGGAAGCTTCGAGCACAAGGCGAGATTGAGGTTCCACGTTTCGCTTCTTCCCGTTGTCTTTTCACTTGCACCAAGAAGAGATTGGGCTGCCATTTGTCAGGGTCTCCCGCTTGGGCCGGGGGGGGGGGTTGAGCTAGATGACCTACAAGGTCCCTTCCAACTCTAATTATCTGTATCACTTGAAAACACCATATGTACATTAAAAAAACAAAAAACAAAAAACCGAGTTTCTCTGTCGGTCCCGTTTTCCTTTTTTTAAAAAATTTGCGACGCCTCCCACATTCCTTAGGAGTGCTGAGGAATGCAGAAGTACGTGAAACTTCACTCCTGGGCCGAGTGGGAAGTTGTAATGGCCTTGTTTTCTCTCCCTTGATCTTCTTCCTTCAAGTATTGTTATTAGTTTAGATAGCTGATCCGGAAAAGGAAATATTGGTGCTTTGAAATGCCGTAAATGTTGGGTTAGAGGCTAAGTTTGTCTGAGAAATAAAAGAGTTGAAGCAAGAAGGGTTAGAAAGTGTTCCTATGATATTTATTACCCCTGGTGGTAACCTACAAGTTAAGATAGACTCTTCTGCTAATGAAATCAATCAGAATAGAGCTGGAAGGGACCTCCTGCTCATACAGGAGACCCTATACTATTTCAGAAAGTGACTGTCCAGCCTCTTCTTAAAAAAACTTCACTGATAAATCACCCACAACTTCTGATGGCAAAGCGATCCCACTGGTTAATTGTCCTCACTGTTAGGGAAGTTTCTGCTTCATTCTAGATTGCTTCTCTCCTTGATTAGTTTCTATCCATTGTTTCTTGTTCTGGTGCTTTGGAAAATAAGTTGATTACTTCCTCTTTGTAGCAACCTCTCAAATACTGTTATTGTCCCCCCCCCTCCTTTCTTCTAGACTAGCCAAACCCAAATCCTGTAACGGTTCTTCATATGTTTTTTTTTTTATCTCCAAGCCCTTAATCATCTTAGTTGCTGTTCTTTGCACTTTTCCAAAATCTCAACATTTTTTTTTGTAATGTGGCAACCAAAACTAGAAGGAACTATTCCAGGTGTAGCCTTACTAAGGCTTTATAAAGCAGTACTAATACATCACGTGATTCTATGCCTCAAACCAAGGATTGTCTTAGCTTTTTGGGTTGCGGGCTCATATTTAAGTCATCATCCAGTAGGACTCCAAGGTCCCTCACAATTACTGTTTTTTTGAGCCAGGTTTTGCCTAAACTGTAGTTGTACCTTTGGTTTTTCCTGCCTAAGTGTAAAGCCTTGCTTTTCTCCATGTTAAATTTCATTTTATTGGATAAGGGCCCGTTGTTCAAGTTTGTTAAGATCTTTTTGGATTCTGAGCTTGTCTTCGGGGATGTTGGCTATTCCTGCCAGTTTAGGCTGTCTTCCTTTTTGAGTCTGATTTTATATTGATTTCATTATTTTATATGTGGCTTGGATTTAAAAGATACTAAATGATGCAACTTGCATTTGAAGGAAAAGAAATACAATGCTGTACAACTGTTTGGTGAAATTTTCCTTGGGTGATAGTGATAGCAAGATAATAATGGAGAAGAATTAATTAAACTTGAAATGCTTAATGATAATACACTTTCTTCTTTTGTGTTTAACAGGATTATCTTTGCCATCTTGATTTCTGAAGAGCTATTTTGTAAGACCTATATAATATGGGTCATCCATACACATTAACTAAGCATAAAATTAAAGTCTCTTCCTTAGTTGGCTGTAAGTTCTATTGAATACAGCTGGACTTATTTCCAAGTAAATCGTGCATAGGATCCCATGATTGGTATAGTGAGTGCTACAGAGGTTAATGCAGCTGGCTTTAACACGCATACATAGTAGCAGTGGTTAAGGGTTATTTTAAAAATTAATCCAAAGTGCAGGGAAACCATCCTGATGAAAATGGCTTCTCTTCCATATTTCAATTAGCGGTACAAAAAAGTTCCTCTTGTCATGACAAAAACTCTTTGTCTTTCATTAATGGACTTACAGATCAGAATTGGGAAAAGGAAGGTAATCCTTCACATATAAAATTACGTCCAGAAACTTCATCTAGTAAAAATATTTCATTCATAGGCATTGAATATGGCCCATTACTGTTTTTTTATTTGTGTCAAAAGCATCACAATTAAAGTAAGGCATACTATATGATATAACATTTAAAATTCAAGATTAAAATATTCACAAATTAAACAGATCTTTCCCAGAAACTATCAACATTAATTGTGTTCTGTTGTGCTGCCATGAGGTCTTCAAGTATATACACTGATTGGGGCACAAAGGGCAGGTATCCATATATGTTGTTGCCTGCATGTCACCACAATCACAAAGAGCAGAAGCAATAGGATAGCCCATTTATTCAGAGTGTCTCTGGATCTTGTTGTACCTACCTATTAAATAATTTCCATACTTCCCAGCTTTGATCAGACCCAGGTGCCAGTTTCTCTGTTGGTTCCATCTGGGGTTGGTTCTTTGTAGCTTTCCATAGATCCACTCTGCTTTCAAAGTCTTCCACTGACCTAAGGAAGTTTTTCCTGAATTTTAATCTCTGTTGAGCTGGTTATTGGCCATAGAGAGAATTGTAGTCTAGATACTGATGATCTGAGTCTCTCTGTATGCTGCTTCTTCTCTGTGAACAGCAGGCAGGGTAATGCCAGCTAGATGGTAGATCTTATCCGGAGGGGTAGATTTAAGACATTTGGTGCAAGTGAAACATCTTCAAGGACAAAAGTCCAGGGGTAGGCTGCTGGGGATTCGCAAGGGTTCTGAAGAGCCCCTAGCTAAGTTTCTGTACAGTTTGGAAAACCCCCAAATCCCACTCCTGGCTGACCCTGCCCACCCTACCCGATGCTTCCAGGAGTCCCTAGGCAGCCCGTTTCGGATGCAGGTAAGTGGAGGGCATACGTGGAGGCTCAGGGAGGGCCAAAATGGGCCTCCTGGAAGTTAGGGAGGGCCAGAAATAGGCCTGTTTCCAGCTTCCAGAGAGCCTCCGGAGCCCAGGGAGGCCATTTTCGCCCTCCCAGAGGCTCAAGGAAAACCTCTGGAGCCCAGGGATGGCAAAAACGCTCCAGCTGCTGTGGTGCAGGAGGCCAACTAGGTCACACCCACCATGGCCATGTTATTTTATGCGATTTACTCCTATGAAGGCAACTTGATGCCTATCTCATGGTAAAGAAAGAACATTTCATTTTCCTAGTAATTAGATGCAATTTTAATCCTGCTATTTGATGATACTTTTATGATGTGTATGTTTTACATTTTAACTGTTAGCCTATTGTTAAATCACCCCCGAGATATAACTGTATTATGAAAATATTTCAATGACTCACTGCTGAACTATCCAACAATTTCCGAGACAACAAAAAGTATAATATTTCCATGTCACTCTATTATGGAACTACAGCCAGACCTTTTCAATGCAGATTTGTATTTTATATACTACTGTCTACCTCCGATTATTATAATTCTAATATTTAAACAATATTGTAAAGATGTTATTTATAAGTACTTACAATATTCTATTTTGGATATCTGCCTTCTACATTTAGAAAGGATGGCTTTTAAAGTAGGCTTTGGAAAAGACTCAGTGATACTTAGCATAAGCGATTTCAGATTATTTACATATAGGTAAATACTACAGGTAGTATAATGTTTTCTCCGATAGACAGGTGATTTGATTGAATTCATGTTTTAACTTAGTGTCCTAGTCCACTAATAATCTCATTGCCTTAGTCTAAACTGGGTCTTAACAATTACCAAAGGAATTACGCATCAACATGCCATTTATTACTAGGTTCCGCAATTATTTGATATAGTAAGAAGAAGCCACCCTATAGTCACCAGATTGAACTGTAGCCAAGTTATTTGTCAGATTTAAATTTCTGTTCTTGAGAGGATAGTTTCTAATTTCAGTTCTGCATTAGAAAACTACCTGGATATTTGAAAGAAAGCTCTTAAAATACAGTTGGTACTTTTTCATAGGTAGCAAAATTGTTCTTCAAACAGAAATTGAGCATGTGTGTTTATGGCAAATTGACTGCATCAGAAGTTTAGTTTCTTCCCTATTTTCTATGAAATCTTGGAACTGCTGTTTTCTACCATGTTTGATTCAGAATTCTAATTTAATTGTACTTTAACTACCCTTCTCAATTGTGATACAAATTGCTTTAAGGTATTCACAGGTAACTAACACTGGCTTCTCATTAAGGGGACAAGGAGATACAATTGATTCTACTAGAAACATGCTCTACATCATGGGTATCAAATTTGATTGCATCATGTGACATATCATTACATATCTCAATGTTTCTTGCCTTTGCGGAGCTGGGGTGTGTGGTCTGCTCGTGACACATCTAGTCCATAGGCTGTCAGTTTGACACTCCTGCTTTACATGCTTTCCCAATTCTAGGGAGCTTGCCTGTTAAACTTAATGTCAGGCAGTGCTCCATTCAAAATCCAAGAAAGAAATACTTAGACTCTTTTAATTAGAGAAAAGATATCTTTCACTGGAAATGAAGTGGTAGCAACCATAGAATTCTGAATCTGAGGAATTAGGCGCATAAATCACATATACAAAGTGATGGAGTTGATCCCACCCCCAATAGTTCAAATTATTCTTCCAATTAAAAGTTGTGAATATCATCATGTGGACATCTTCAGGTGGTGGTGAAGTTTCTGTCCATTGACCTTGGCATACTTTGATAAAGGTTCGCAGCTACGCAGAGAAAAGAAAATTAAGCAAGGAATAGAAACCTAAGCAAGAATGCACTCTCAGTTTATACAATGCCAGTTTGTACCACCTCCAGCTCGCTTCCCATACTTATCCCCCCTCCCCCCGTTACTTATTGCAGCCAAAAGATGCAAAGTAATAGTAGAAGATCTTGAAGGCTGACACTTAATGTAGTTACCACAGGAGAAGGTGAGTTCAGAAAACTACATTTGAATATCAGATGAAATACAATTGTTATTCATTCATACATTCTTCATTTTTTAGTCATCTTGTTTTCATTCATGCCCACTTTCCCTCCATCTAATGTTCTTATGCTTTAGTCACACTAGTAAGCCATAGCTTACAGTATTTACTTTTGTTTTCTTAACAACTGTTTAATTACAAGCTGCACATATAAAATCAGACTTATGACAACCTAATGCAACAATTTGTGGGCTGAGACAACAATTTTCACTTAGTCCAGATCTGTACATTATAACAATTTTAACTCCCTTTTTTGGAAGGAGGATTTTGAGATTACAATGTTCTGACCTCTGGAACACTTCAGAGACTAGTTGTCATATCCGTGGATCTGTCATTTCTTCAGTGGAAGAAGAAAACGGGGGGAGACTGATAAAGAAATCCTTTCTTGATATAACCTGAATATATTTAATCTTATATCGAATTTGTATAACCTGCATATGATACAATGGAGAGATGAAACCCAGATGGCTGGAACCTATCACTTCTGAGAGGTACAGCCAGGAGATGAAGAGACCATAAAAATTCCACAGTGAGATGTGTCCTGAGAAACTCTGTAAAAGATCATTCTAAAAAGGGAGTGGGGGGGGGGAATTAACATGTTGGCTCTTTGTTTTACTAAATACACATCAAGATAAGGGGAGGGGTTTTAAACTCTCTTATCTATCTCTGCATGCCTGAGAGACCTTAGACGTTGCTTTAGACCCCCTACATGAATTGTCTCATCTCAATAAAGGATTCCTTTTGATACGTTTTCAGAAGTTCATGTTGATTGAATGGGAAAAGTTCTGTAGCCTGACATTAGTGTTCTGCTACAGCTTTAATTATTAGTAGCAATTTGGCTGCTGTTTTCTGGACCCCGTTTTTCAAGTCTTTCCAACTGTTCATTTTGATTCAGCAAAAGTACTGCTGATCATAGTTTGGAATATCTTCAGTTTAGTGATTCAATCTGGCATTGCATCTTAAATCATTTTGTTTGCAAATGAATGGGTTGAAACAAACCAATCTTATGTCTTTAATAAACAGAAACTGAATATGTTTATATTTTGTTTTTTAATAGTTGCAATATTCTCCTTACTGGATTTATACTCCATTTGACTTGTACACATCTTGATTATTTACGTGAATCAATAATGATGCCAAGACCAATCATTTAATAGCTCAATGAAAAAAAGTCATTACAAGGAGCATTATTTGGCTTCACCTGGTTAATTAGCTGTTTGATCTTGCTTACAGAAACTGTGGACCAACCTCTTAATTGGCCTTACTTTCGAAAAGAAATGCATTTTTATTTTACTAAGCATGAATGTGTAAATTCTGCATCCTTTGCAGCATTTATTTGGGTGTCCTAATGAAGATACTGAAAGAATAGATTCAATGAGCCATTGCCACATTAATGTACATTACTTCTTTTTTTCCCCATTGTATTTTTGCACATTCTTTTGGTTTTAGTTGATAAATTAACTAAATTAAAGGTGGGATTTATTTATTAAAATTATATGCTGTAAGCATTAAAGATTTAAAGGTTTCCCCTCTCCAGTTGTGACTGACTCAAAGGGACAGTGCTCATCTATGATTCGCAGCTGAGGGAGCCCATGTTGTCCAAGAGATACTTCCATCATCATATGGCCAGCATAAAAATACAGAATGCAGTAACCTTCCCACTGAAGCGGTATCTATTTATCTACTGACATTTGAATACTTTTGAATTGTTAGGTTGGCAGGAACTAACATGCAAAGCATTAAATGTTAAAATGAAGAAAGACTAAAAAAGTTAAAAACCAGAATGTGATGGGGTGGAATGGGTATTTTCTTCCTCTTCCACTAACCACCTCTAGCATGGAACACCAACCAGGTCTTAACAATTACCAAAGGGACATGAGGTTCCAGAGGCAGGATTGTATCTCGGGGAGTATGATGTTCCACAGGGCAGGAGCCATTTCAGAAAAGGCCTCTTTTTCGAACCCTCCAAGCCAAAATTCCTTGACTGATAGGCTCTACAGCATGTTACCTTTTTGCCAGAACAAGTGAAGTGGGCCAATCCCATTGGCATGAAATGATTCCTCAGGTAACTGGGACTCATGCTATAAAGGGCTTTAAAGGTCTTAACCAACACGTTGAATTGGACTAGGAGGCGAAATGGCAAACAGTAAAGCTCCTGCAACCGTGGTGTTAAAAGGGGCACCCCAGAGGCCTCGAAGACTGTTCACATGACTGCATTTGGCATCATCCGCTTCTGAAAATTTTTCAAGGGTGGCCCCAGGTAGAGCATATTGCAGTAATACACAAGATGATTAGGTATGAGTACAGGGACTCATGATCCAAGAAAGGGTGCAACTGGCACAGAATATATTATGCAAAGGCCCTCCTTGCTACCACTGTCACTTGCTCTTCAAGTAGGAGTCATGCATCTAGGTCAGTGGTTCCCAACCTTTTTTTTGCCCTGCACCCCTAAAAGAAATTTCACTCGAAGCTCGCACCCCCTGAAATGTAGATTTTAGGAACTACTGAACGTGTTAAATATATGGTAGGATTGAATCTTTTCGGCTTTGTATGTGACGGCCACTAAATAACGATACTTAACTCTAAAATGAAAACAAAGTAAATCCATTGCATAATAAATAAATAAAAATAAATAAAAATTACCTGGACTTTTCTCGCACCCCCTAGAATATCATCTCGCACCCCAGGTTGGGAACCCCTGATCTAGGTGATCCCCAAGTTTCAGGTCTAACCTGCGCACCCATAGCCATCTGGTCTTATCAAAGGTTCTTTTGCAGCTATTAATGACGTCAGTAATTTTTTTTTTTTTTTTTTACAACCAGCCATCATGATAAAATCTGCTTCTCTCAGGTGATCATTTCATTTTACCCTCTTGGACCCTGCTCAACTGATATCTTATTAGATATTTCTTTTGGCTACAATGTGAGTGACAGTATCAAATTGTCTGACAATGTTTAGTTTCAATGTATACGAAGTTATATGGTACAACAGCAGAGAATAATATATGTTTGAGAATTGAGCCTTGAGTAATAGATAAATTGATATGAGTGATTACTTTGGATTACCCCCATTCTGGATGGAGAGGGGCCCACCTGTCCATCAGGCTATGATGAGAGTCTTATTTCTATTTTATATTCATATGTTACTACAATATTATTGTTTTTTTGCTCCAAGATGGTGACTTTGGCCATTCTTCAGGATACTTCCCTTGATATGCTCTTTGCGTTGCCTCATTATTGTCTTTCACTTCAGCATCCTGCTTAACCCTTTTCTTATCCAAGGTTAGAATATGTAAGTACTGTTGAGTCCGCGTGGAAGGAGGCCAGGAGTCGGTGACTTTGTATCAAGCTCTTTATTGAAGTCAGGAACCGAACTAGCTCTTAGGAAAACTTTGCAGCTTTTTATTTCCAAGCCGCGGCGGCCGCGGCCAATGGCACCGCTTTGAATCTCCTGCGATTCGAATCTACCAATCGCGGGAGATTCTCAGCGAGCCAATCGGTGCGGCTCGCCTAATCAATCCGATCTCCCCGCGCTTTGGCCAATCAAAGCGTGGGGATCTCAAGAATTCAAATTAAGGTACAGAACACCCCTCCCCTCTTGGTTTGGTCCTACGTAGTGTAGTCCCGTAGGTAGGCGGGCTCCATCTTTGCCTACTGGACCTGCGCAGGTCAGTCGTAGGTTGGATCCCGGCCGGTTTGGTCGGGGTCTCTGTTTCTCCGGACTCCGTCGTGGGAACTGCCTGATATGTCTGGCCGGGCCGCTCTCCGCAGCTCCCTCGTGGGCTACCCGGGTTGGTTGAGCTGCGGGTTTCGCCGCTCCCTCTCGGTCTTCCCGGGTTAGTTGAGCTGGCCTGGCTGTCTCTTCCTGGCGAGGTTTCGTGCTGGCTGCTTGTAGGTAAGTATGGCTGGTTTCTTTCTTCTGGGTTTTGGTTCCCGGGGTATCCCCTCCCCTCTTGGTTTGTGTTGAGGGGGTTGGTTTTGTTTGGTTGCGTGTCGGTGGTGTCTTGTGTGGCCGTCCTTGATCTTAACTGATCGATGTGGCGTTTCCACGCTCATCCGTCGGTTGTTTGTAGCCGGTACGAGCGTGGGCCTGTAAGCTGTGTTATGATTGCTGGTACCCATAATGGGTCTCCAGTTAGGGTCTTCGTGTAGACGGCGTCGCCTGGTGCGAAGGTTCGGTGTTTGCTGGTGGAGTCTGGGGGTTTCTCTGGGTTGTAAGAGGGGTGTAGTCTATCGAGTGGGGACCTTATTTTCCTCGCCATTAGCAGTTCTGCCGGGCTTTTATTTGTTGTGGTTTTTGGGGTTATGTGCTGTATGAAGAGTAATTTATTTATTTTGTCCTGGATCTCCCCGTGGTCTATTTTCTGGATGGTTTTTTTATGAATTGAACCATCCGTTCCGCCCTTCCATTCACCACCGGATGCGCCGGGGCTGTCAGTGCGTGTCGTATGCCCCTTTCCGCTAGGAATTTTTCGAATTCCAGCGAGGTGAATTGGTGCCCGTTGTCGGACACGAGGATATCTGGGAGGCCGTGTGTTGCGAAGAGTTTGCAGAGTTCTTTGGTCACGGCTTCCGTGGTGGTTGTTCTCATAATGCTTACCTCCAGCCAGTTGGAGTAAGCGTCTACGGTTATTAAGAAAGTGTGTCCTTTTGTGGGCCCGGCGAAATGTATGTGGATTCTAGACTAAGGTCCCCTGGGGGTTTCCCACTCTAGGATGGGTGCTGTGGGTGGGCTTGGTCTAGTTTCCTGGCATCGTTGACACCTTGCTATCCAGGCCTCGATCTGTTTGCCCATCCCTGGCCACCAAGCGTAACTTCTGGCCAGGGCTTTCGTTCTAACGATGCCCGGGTGCCCCTCGTGTAACAGTTCCTGAACCTTTCCTTGTAGTTTTTCCGGGATGACCACCCTATCCCCCCATAGTATACACCCTTTTAGTAACGAGAGTTCCGTTTGCCGGTTCCGGAATGTCCTGAAAGTCTCGTCGTTGTCCTTTTCCGGCCATCCTTTCTCGACCCAATGCAAAACCCGCGCCAGACGTTTGTCTTTATTAGTTTCTCGGGCAATGTCTGATGTGGTTATGGGTAGGTTGGGTAGAGTCACTATGCTGAGGGTGGTCGTCGTGGGTGCTAGGTCAGTGTCTGGTTTGGGTAACGGTGAGCGGCTTAAGGCATCCGCATGGGAGATAGTCTTACCAGGTCGGTGTGTGAGTCCGTAGTTGCAGGCCGCCAGGAATTCGGACCACCTTGTCATTCTGGGAGACAGAATGTTCGGGGTGGCCCTGTTCCCTGCGAGTATTCCCAGCAGCAGTTTGTGGTTGGTGATGGTAAACGTCCGGCCGTAGAGGTACTCGTGAAACCTTTTTACTGCGGCGACGATAGACAAAGCCTCTTTGTCCAGCTGGCTGTAGTTCTGCTCCGGTTTGGTGAGGGTCCTTGAAAAGAACGCGATGGTGCTTCCTTTCCGTCGGGGAGAGTGTGACTGAGGACAGCGCCGACGCCGAAGGGTGATGCGTCGCATGTGATGGCTAGTGGTAGGGTCTCGTACTGGATGAGGACGGCATCCGAAGTGAGCAGGTCCTTGGTTTTCCTGAAGGCGGCTTCCTCGTGTTTCCCCCAAGTCCAGGTAGCCGCCTTGTCCAAAAGCCTATGCAAAGGCTCCGCCGCGGTCGCCTTTTGGGGCAGGAAGACATTATAAAAGTTAAGTAGCCCCAGAAATGCCTGCAGTTCTGTTTTTGACCTGGGTGTGGGGGCTTCTTTGATGGCTTTAATCTTTTGGCAGTGGGGTGAATGCCGTGTCGTTGTAGGAGGTATCCTAGGAATTCGACCCGCTCTGTGTACAGCTGGCATTTTTCCCTCTTCACTTTAAGCCCGGTTTCTTTGAATCTCGTTAGCACCTCACTTAGGCGACTCTCTAGTTTGGCCTGGCTGGTTGCCAAGACTAGTACATCGTCGAAGTAGGGTACCACCCCCTTGATGCCTTGTAAGAGTCGTTCCATGAGGCTCTGGAAAATTCCAGGTGCCACGCTGACTCCGAATTGGAGTCGGTTACATCTAAAGGCTCCCTGGTGGGTGACTATGGTTTGCGCCTCTGCAGTTTCCTCATCGACCGGCAGTTGCTGGTATGCTTGGGCCAGGTCGAGTTTCGCGAAAACTTTGCCCCCTCCCAGTGAGTGTAGGAGATGTTGCACTACTGGGACACGGGGTAAGCGCTTTGCTGCAAGGCGCCATTTAGGGTGGCCTTATAGTCCCCGCAGATTCTCACTGACCCATCAGGCTTGATTGGGGTGATTATTGGGGTCTCCCACCGGGCGTGGTCTATGGGTTGTAGGACCCCTTGCTTGACGAGCTTGTCAATTTGCTCGTTGATTTTCGGTTTGAGTGCGAAAGGTACCCGCCTTGGTTTTAGGCGTTTCGGGGGAACGTTTGGGTCTAGGCTGAAGGATATGGGGGGCCCTCGGTACTTGCCTAGGGTGCCGTCGAACACTTCTTGGAAGTCCCGGGCCAGTTGCTGCTCCCAGTCGGCTTCGGCGATGTGGTCGATGCCCGTGACTGCGATGCCGAGCGGTGCGAACCATTGAAGTCCCAGTAGGCTAGGTCGGTCTCAATCGACGATGGTCAAGGGAAGTCTTTCGGTGTGCTCCTTGTAGGTCACTGTGAATTGTCCTGTCCGACTACAGGGATGCGGTTTCCCTGGTAGTCTTTGAGGATTAGTTTCTGGTTTTGTAGTTCCCTTCTCTGGATGGTAGGCACCAAGCGTTTAATTTCTTGCCAGGCTACCATTGAGAGGTAGGACCCGGAGTCCACCTCCATTTTACAGGGTTCGCCTTCGATGCCTACCTCCACGTAGACCTTTCTGGCGTCTGTGGTTGTTGTGTGGCCGATGGTGACCATCTGATGTGTCTCTTCTCTCCGCCGGGTTTCGCCACCTCGTTGGGCTCGTCCGTTCCATTCCCAACGGTTGTCTGCTGGGCGGTCTCTGGTCCTGGGGGGTGGGCTCTCTCATTTCCGCTCGCTCGGGTCCCATTGTCTGGGGCTGTGGGTTTTCTTGAGGCGGCAGACGCGGGCGATGTGGCCCTTTTTGTCGCAGTGCCAGCAAACTGAGTCGAAGAACCAGCATTCGGATTTGGGGTGGTCGCCTCCGCAACCGGCACACGCGGTCCTCGACTTACGATTCCGCCAGCTGCGCTGGTCGCGGCCTGCCTGGAGACAGTGG
This sequence comes from Hydrophis major, assembly GCA_033807585.1. Classification (NCBI taxonomy): domain Eukaryota; kingdom Metazoa; phylum Chordata; class Lepidosauria; order Squamata; family Elapidae; genus Hydrophis; species Hydrophis major. The sequence goes on from CM066331.1 coordinate 126,541,600, forward strand.
ATGTCTTCCTCCTCGTCTGACGTGCCCGAGGTGGAGTGGAGTTTGCCCTGGTGTGTGGTAGTATCAGGTTGGGCCTCGGTCGACCTTGCAGGGTGGTTGTTTGCGGTGTGGTCCCCGGCGTTCGGTTTTCGCATGCGGTCTGCTTATTGTCAGATTGCTTCGGCTGCTGTGGCTTCGGAGATGGCATCGGCGAGGGCGATGTTGCCCTTGGCCATCAACCGACTTTGGAGAACGGGGTCCCAAAGGCCGAGCACGATTCGGTCCCGCAGGGCCTCGTTCATATTGGAGAACTCGCATAGTCCTCCAAGGCGCCGCAGCTCTGCGACAAAATCACTGAAACTCTCGCCCGACCGCTGGTCCCGCCGATAAAATTCGTTTCGTCGGATGAGAATGGGTATGGCTGGAGCGTAGTGTTTCCGGAGTAATGGCTCGAGGTCAGCCCAATCCATCGTGTTAACATCGGCGGGCTTGGCTAGCGCTTTTGCCATCTTAAACACTGCGGGCCCGCAATGCGTTAGGAAGATGGCTCGTTTCTTCGGTCCAGTGGCATCCTTCAAGTCGTTGCATTCGGGGAACATGTGGAATCTGTCCGTGTAAGATTCCCAGTCCTTGCTGGCGGGGTTGAAGGGGGTTGGTGGCGCGATGCTGGCCATCTCGTCGGTTGGCTGGCTTCCGTCGGACACGTGCTTCGGTTCAGGATAAGAATCCCACCTTCATCGCCAGTGTTGAGTCCGCATGGAAGGAGGCTAGGAGTCGGTGACTTTGTATCAAGCTCTTTATTGAAGTCAGGAACTGAACTAGCTCTTAGGAAAACTTTGCGGCTTTCTATTTCCAAGCCGCGGCGGCCGCGGCCAATGGCACCACTTTGAATCTCCCGCGATTCGAATCTACCAATCGCGGGAGATTCTCAGCGAGCCAATCGGCACGGCTCGTCTAATCAATCCGATCGCCCTGCGCTTTGGCCAATCAAAGTGCAGGGATCTCAAGAATTCAAATTAAGGTACAGAACAAGTACCTTTGAATATTCTGGAGATACAAATTTAATAAATTTCAGATTGTTTATAGACACAGGTGAGTTGGTAATTACTCAGTTCTGCTAAAAGGTAATTGCAAGTATTTTATATAAGTTTGCATCAGGGAGCTGAAATAATTATATTTCAGTTTAAGATTGCTGTTATCTATTATTAGTTTAAATATGTCCCCAGTAAATAATGGTTTTTAGTTGTTTTATAATCTATTGAGTTTTTGTGATTTGTATGCCAGGACCTTGTCATTATCTTTTCTGCTTAAGATATATTGTTGTCCCTCTCACTTTCTTCGCATCCTCCGCTCTTTTATTTATACTGGGACAACTCTTAGCTAAATTTGTATATAAAAAGTTCATAGTTATTCTTACCTTCAACTTCAACTATTCTTACCTTCATTTGATGGAATTTTTCCAAAAGAAAAAATATCAGTGTCTTAGTTATGAGAAAGTTTGCTTGGTTCATATTTTGATAGTATTCATTGTATTTCCTATACACTTTATTTTCTTTTATGTCTGAGAAGTCTTGGAGCATCTCCACTGTCAAGACTGAGAACCTGTTTTATATTTAAACTGTTGAACAATTATTCTAAAACAGAGAATCAGCTTTTAGGAAATGTCACTACTAAATTCAAAAGCTCTATTTGTGAGAAATTGTATCCATCTTTACAAAGGTCACTGGCATTTTTTAATGCCCATGTGAAAGAGATTTAAATTCTTCCAGTCAAGTCCATACAGTTGTCAACGTAATTTTAAAATACGTTTTTTTTAATATCAGGTAACCTTGTAACTTGTGGGTCTGATGTTTTGTCTATTCTTTTATGAAAAGCAAAATTTGTTATGGAGCTTTCTGATCAATACTACAACAACAACTTTATTCCCAAATCCCGAGTGGAATTAGCTAATCATAATACATTGTTATTTGTATGAACTTTTCTTAATTTCCAACCTTAATTAAAAATGCTTGCCCTTATCTATAAAACTTACAACATTTTTATAGGCTGATTGAGAGACTGTTGCTTCCCTTATGAATTTGCTTACAATTTAAGGTCTGTATTAAAGTTATTTTAAAGCTAAATTCATCATTAAAAAAAAGAAATAAATTGTGGGGAACATAGATCAGGACTTCTCCATGTCAATGCTAATTGTCAACTCTCCGTAGCCATTTTCTTTGTTTACTTTGTTGTGGATTTTTTAAAACATTGCATTCTGCTTAACTAGCTCATCTATCCTTTCAAGATATTCTCCTGCTTTTTATTTTGGTGGCTGACATATCTGAAGTTTGTTAGATTAGCTCTATGAAGATCCATATTCAGCTGCACTCTCAGCTCACTCATTTTGGAGATAAAATAAAGGAAAATCTAAATCATCTTGAGCTCTTGGGATAATTGTGAGCTATAAATCTAATAATAGTTTTAATTGAGCTGCTTGCTTGGGCTTTACCAAAGTTGTTATGTAAATAGATCTGCAAAGTTTGACATGAAAAGCAGCTCTTTGCTTTTTATAGCTGAGTGAGTCAAAAGTAGAGAATTGCCTGCTTGCTTGTGAGAGAGAAGCTGAGCTCTACTGCCATATAATTTTCACTTCCAAGTCTTAATTGCTGATTTGAACTTGAGTTAAAAATTAATCTGGAGAACTGGAACAAAGAAGTGGAGGAACATAATGTTTAAGTGTTTATTTCTTTTTCTTACCTCTTTTTCCTCTCATCAGAAGGTGTGTTCTGTCTCCTTTTGAAAATAATTGTGTTGCAGATATCAGACACTTGCCTTAGAATTTGTAATCTGTTGTCAACTAAAAGTATTATGAATGATAAATGACTCATTTCCCCCAGTTTTGGAGGAATTCATATTTAAGCAGATGTAATCTTTTTAAAAGGAAATTTTATCACATAGCAACTAATAGCAACTAGGGTAAACAATAAGATATTTGTCATGCCCCTGGTGGAGACTGACTCTGAGCCGTCAGAGGAGGACCCAGGCCCATCCTTTATCCATCCTAGGGCAGGCAGGGAGGAGAGGATCAGAGTAAAATATGGTCTACTTGGGAGGAGAGGATCAGGGTAAAATGTCTACTCAGGAGGAGAGGGCCATGATCCTCTTCATGGATTGCAGGTGTGAGATTTGTATAAGAGTTTGGACCTGCCTGCTAACAGACGCTGGAGATAATTTAGTGTTTTATTCCTAAAGAAAGTTTATCTTGGTTGGTGTTCTTTCAGTGGATTGTACCTGGTTATCTTCCTGAAGTTGGCAGTTATCTGTCCTGGTCTTTCATGGGACTTTATTCAGTGCGGTTTGTTTTTGTTTTTTGCTTCATTATCGGCTCTTTGAATTTGAACTGTGTTTCTTTCCTTTGAAATGTTATTTTGAAATAGTTTACTCCTTCACTGTGAACAATTAAACAGGGAAGCCAAGTTGAAGGCATTAAAGGACTTTTAGTTACGTTTTGGGTTTTGTTATATTTCTGATATACTCTGGGTCATCACAATATGTTGCATCCGCACATGGGATTAGACTTCAAATCTAATTGCATTTTATACTGCTATAGCATGAAAGGAAATGAAAATGTAACATCCTAATTTAATATAATGATTCTTATTTAATTCATGGGGCAGAACACCTTGGTTTCCCTGAAAGAAAGACCTAGCATGTTTTTATGTGTGTGCCTAATATAAGTCCTACCTCCAAAATAAGCCCTACTAAAGAGTCACCCACCCATTCTGTCTGGTTGCTCTTGGTGCTGCGGCCATGAGGCAAGATGAGGTGGTTGTGGAGCGCCCTGCCCTCAGAGCCCCCACAGCCAGACCATCCATGCCCCAACACCTGCCTTGCAGTGGCAGCAGTGGCATCCATGTGTAACAGGAGACCATGTGGCTGCTGGCCCACTTCTGCTTGCTTGTAGACGCAACTGAGTAAGAGGTCAAGTGGTATGTTGGTGCCATGAGACAAGGCAGATGTTGGAGCATGGATGGCCTGGCTGTGGAGGACCCTGAGGTAAGCTGGTCCAGGGCATTTGGAGCAGCTCCACCCTCTGCCTCGCCTCATGGCTGCGGCACCACTGCTCCATTGTGGCCACGAGCAAGCAGAGGTGGGCTGGCAGCTATGGGAGGGTTCTGATGTACAGGGCTGCTGGAATCACTGTTGCTGTGAGGCAAGGCAAGGGTCAGGCTGTTCATGGCCTGGCTGTGGGGGCCCTGTGGTAAGCCAGTGTGGGGCACATGAGGCAGCTCCATCCCCTCTACCTTGAGGCACTAGCATGCTGCGTAGCCTCCTGTCCCAGCATGAGCAAGCAGAAGAAGTGGGCCTCCTGTACATGGAAAAAAATAAGACAGCCCCTGAAAATAATCTCTTCTTTGAAAGCCTCCAGCCACTCTGGGAGGTTCCTTTAATTAATTGTTCTCACTGTGAGGAAATTTCTCCTTGGTTCCAGATTGGATCTCTCTTTAACAAGCTTCCATCTATTGCTTCTTGTCCTGCCTTCAGCTGCTTTGGAGAATGAGTCAACCCGGTCTTCTCTATGATAGCTTCTCAAGTACTGGAAGACAGTTATGTCACCCCCAATATTCCTCTTCATTGGCTAGACATACCTAGTTCCCTTAACTTTATCCTCCAAACCCCTTCTCATCTTTATTGTTCTTTTCTTCATGCTTTCTAGGGTCTAAGTATCTTTTTTTGTATTGTAGCAATCAGAATGGATGTAATATTCCAAATGTGGCTTCACTAGTACAGTATAAAGCTGTACTACCATTTCCTGTGATCTTGATACTATCCCCCTGTTGATGCAGCCTAGGGCTGCATTGGTTTTTGTGGAGCTCCAGCACACTGCTGGCTCATACTTAGGTGGTGGTCCACTAGGACATCTAGATCCCTCTCACAGGACTATGGTTGAGGCAGGTACCATCTTTACCAGGGGTCCCCAACCACCAGGCCCCGGACCGGTACCGGTCCGTGGATCATTTTGTACCGGGGCACCTACTTTGCTTGGCACCGCCATCTTGTTTCGACGGTGCTTGAGAAAGTGCTTCCGGGTGAGCTTGTCGGTCGTCGGTTGGATGGAAAGTGGCGTTTGGGTGCTGAAGGAATCCTTGTGCCTTAGTTTCGTTGAAGGGGGGGCGCTTCGAATGAAGAGCCGTCCCGATGGCGGTGGAGTCTCGCGTTACCCAGGAGGAGATTAAGAAAGAGCCTGAAAAGCCCATCGACTGCAAGAAGGTACAAAGGAGTTGAAGGTGGCGGGGAGAAGCGGGGGACGGCTGGCTGGCTGGTCACTCGGCTCGCCTTGCCTTGGTCGTGCATGCTGATGCCGGTACTGGTCCGTGGATCATTTTGTGATGCCGGTACCGGGCCGTGGTATAAAAAAGGTTCTATTCTATATCTGTGCATGTGGTTTTTCTTGCCTAAGTGAAGGATTTGCTTTTTTCACCACTGAATTGCATTTTGTTCAGTAAGGCCCAATGCTCAAATCTGTCAAGATCTTTCTGAATCATGAGTTTGTTTTCCAAAGTGTTGGCAAGTCTCCAACACTTAATGTTGTCTGCAAATTTGATTATTTTTCCTTTTATCCTCTCATCTAGATCATTTATGAAGATGTCAAAGAGCAACTAGGCCAAAACAGAATCTTGAGGTACCCCACTACATACTTCTCTATATATAAATGTAGTTCCATTGAGGACTACGTACTGAGCATGGTTGGTCAGCCAACTGCAATTCCATTTTGTGGTGATTGGGTGTTGGTTCTTACCTGACACGCCATTTCTCTTGAGCTGAGAGGATCGTCCAGAGAGTGGGTGGAGCTTCAGTCTCTGCTGTTGTAGGTTGAGCTTAATTTCTGAGGAACGCTCCACCTTCCATCACGTGGCTTGCCATCGCATTCCCCAGTTTATGCGAAGACGAGAGGAAAAACAGGCATTCGTGCTGTCCTCTTACTAGACTTTAAAGTGCATTGGCCGAAACAAGACCCCGCCAGACGGTGAAAGGAAAAGGGAGGGGCTGGACGATCCTCTCAGCTCAAGAGAAATGGCGCGTCTCCTTAGAGCTGTTCGGATCGTCCAGAGAGTGGGACATACCAAAGCTGGGATCTGTCCTACGGGAGGGACACCGTCTGGTCTGTTGACTCCTCGGGATCCCTGAGCACCCTCTGAAGGACCTTTCTACCAAAAGAAGCCTCCGCTGCAGCATATCTATCGATTTTGTAGTACCTTATGAAGGGCGACGGGGAGGCCCACGTAGCTGCCTGGCAAATGTCGAGTATTGGGGCCTGGGTAGCCCAGGCAGCTGATGTTGCCGCACTCCTGGTGGAGTGAGCCATGATACCCCTGGGCACTTGGAGGGCCTGGGCCTGGTATGCCCTTGAAATGGCCGCCCTTATCCAACGGCCTATGGTGGTTGAGGATACCTTGAGCCCCTGTGACTTTGGCTGAAAGGAGATAAACAGGGCCTCGGATTTATGGAAGGTCTGAGTACGCTTAATATAGATTCGCAAGGCCTGTCTGACGTCTAAGGTATGCTATAGACTCTCTCTTTCTTGAGTTGGCCTAGGGCAAAAATTGGGGAGGATAAGTTCTTGAGCCCTGTGGAAAACCAAGTTAATTTTAGGTAGAAAAGAGAGGTCAAGTCGGAAGACCACCCGGTCAGAATGGAAGACGCACAGGTCTTTCCTGACCGACAGAGCAGCGATCTCTGAAATCCTTCGGGCTGATGTGATCGCCACCAGGAACACTACTTTGTAGGATAGCAACTGGAGAGAGACCTCTCTGAGGGGTTCAAAGGGTGGCTTAGTGAGAGAAGTCAGGACTCTGTTGAGGTCCCAGGTCAGATACCGGTGAAGGGACAATGGCTGTACGTTTGTGGCCCCTTTCAGAAAAGCTCGAATGCGGGGATGGTGAGAGAGGGAACTGACACCCTCGCAGGAAATGACTGTGGATAGGGCTGCCACCTGATGCCTTAGTGTGTTGAGGGACAGTCCTTTGCTGAGACCCTCCTGGAGAAAGTCGAGAATTTGGGCCACAGATGGGTTCGTTGGGTCAATGAGGAGATTGATACACCATTTGCGGAAATAGGCCCAAGTGGCGTCGTAAATCCTTCTGGTGGAGGGACGCCTGGCTGCTAAGATGGTATTGATGACCTCAGTGGAGAAATTCTCCCCCTTCAGACTTTCCCGCTCAACCTCCAGACGGCTAGTTGTAGCCATTGGGGGTCTGGGTGAAGAAGGGGGCCTTGAGACAGGGAAATCCTGTCTACTGGGATCCTCCGGGGGGGGGGGGGGGTTATGGATAGGCTGCGGAGGTCCGCAAACCAGAAACGATGGGGCCAATAAGAAGCTACCAGAAGCAATTCCGCCCTCTCATGGAGTATCCTTTGGAGTACTCTGGGCACCAGTGCCAGAGGGGGGAAGGCGTAAAGGAGGCCCGAGGGCCACGGGCATCGAAGGGCATTGTGGTTCTCCGCCCCTAGAGACAGGAATCTGGAAACAAACTGGAAGTTGGGTATTGAGGGGGGAGGTGAACAGGTCTACTACTGGCAGGCCAAATATTGCTGTCGCCTCCCTGAACAGGGCTGGGTGGAGGCACCACTCTGCCTGGAATATGGTGGCCCTGCTCAACCAATCTGCTCAGGTGTTGTCGATGCCTGAAATGTGGTCTGCCCTGAGTGAGAGGAGGTGTGACTCTGCTCACCGACAGAGGTGCTCAGTCTCCCTCATTAGGCTTGATGACTGAGTGCCCCCCTGTCTGTTGACATGTGCCTTTGCTGTTATGTTGTCGGTGAGAATGAGAACGTGGTGGCCCTGAAGCTGAGGGAAGAAACTGCGGAGGGCCAGGTGGATGGCGTGAAGCTCTAACCAGTTTATATTGCACAGACTCTCTGTCGCTGACCATCTGCCCTGAGTTGTAAGGGACAGTAGGTGGACGCCCCATCCGGACAGACTGGCGTCTGTGGTGATAGTGAGTCTTGATGGCTCCTCGAAGAGGCAACCCTTGTTGATCGATGCCTTGCTCCACCAAAGGAGGGAGGTGAAAACCCTTGGTGAGACCTTGACCTTGCGCCTTGAGTTGCTTGAACTGGCTCTTTGGTACGGGAGCAGGAACCACTGGAGGGATCTAGAGTGGAAGCGGGCCCAGGGAATAACAGAAATACAAGAGATCATCTTGCCTAACAACTTGGTTAATTTGAGGAGAGAGACCCTCCTAAGTCGCCTGATGAGTTTGACTGATTGTTGGATGCTGAGTATTCTTTCCGGAGAGATGAACACTCTCCCTTTGACTCTGTCTATTATAGTCTCCAGGTGGGGTATCCTGGTGGAAGGGACCAGCTGACTTTTCTTCCAATTTATGAGGAACCCGTGTTCCTGGAGGGCAGAGAGGGTAATTTGGGTGTCCCTGATGGCCTGGAAGGGGAGAGGATGAGAATATCATCCAGGTAACAGTGGAGGCGCACCGGGATGGTTCTGAGGTGGGCAGCCAGAGCGGCCAGGACTTTGGTAAAGGTCCTGGGGGCCGAGGCTAACCCGAATGGGAGGGCCACGTATTGGAAATGTAGGTTATTATAGCTGAAACGCAGAAACTTGGAGTGGGAGGGTTGTATTGGGATGTGTAAATATGCCTCGGAGAGGTCGATGGATGACAACCAGTCTCCCTGTCAAACCCCCAAGAGGATGGATTGCAGCGTGTTCATTTTGAATCTGCGGTATACTAGGTGGCGGTTTAACCGCTTTAGGTCCAAAATAGCCCTCCATCCCCCCGAGTGTTTGGGCACCACGAATAAGTGTGAGTAGAAGCCCCGTCCCCTTTGGGGTGGAGGAACGGGCTGGATGGCCTGTATGTCCAGTAGGTGCTGAATTGCCAAATCCATGAGGTTGCGTTTGGTGTGGTTTTTGGAGAGGGGACATGTAATGTAGAAATCAGGGGGGATAGAGATGAACTCGAGGGCAAGGCCAAACCGGACGGTATCCCTGACCCAAGCATCCAAAGTGGATGAGTCCCACTGGTTGGCGAAGGTTTTAAGTCACCCGCCAATGGGGATCAGGTCAGGTGGCCTATCTGGAGCGCCAGAAAGGCCTGCTGCCGGAGCCACGAAAGGGCCTCTTGAAGTTTCTGCCTCTCCTAGGTCTATTGAAGGGATCGGACCTGTCCTGGGGCTGTCCCGAGCCAAAGGGAGGGGGCCTTTGGTACCTGGGAGGGAAGGGGGGTTGGGGATAGGGACGAAAGGGAGCCCTCCGAAAGGGCTGCAGAGATCTGGGTTCTGACTTACGGGTGAGGGATGGGAGGAATTTCTTTTTATTCCTTCCCTCAACTAGGAGAGGATCCAGGGAAGGTCCGAATAGCTTCTGCGAGGGGGGCGGAAGCTAGTTTCACCTTACTCTTGAGATCCGCCTGCCAGTGTTTTAGCCAGAGCAGACGGCGGGCCGAGACGGAGGAAATGGCGCTGGAGGAGAATTTTACGGAGTGAAAGGTGGCGTCTGCTGAAAACTCTGCCGCGGCCGTAATCTTGGCTATATGCTGATGGGTGCGGATATTGGAAGTCGGGATATGTTGCTTAAGCTGGTGAAGCCAGCAAATGGATGACCTGATAAAGAAGGAAGCAGCCGTGGCTGCCCTGATCGCCCATGCGTCCGACTGGTGAGCTCGCTGCAAGGCCAGCTCCGACCACTTCTCCTCCGGCCTCAGAACCTCTAAGGGGTCGCTGAGGATGGAGGAAGAGACCAGGCCTACGACGGGTTCATCAACCTCCAAGGTGCTCAGCAAGTTGGAGAGCTCCGGGTCAAGGTTGAAGAACCTCTTATCATGGACCAAAGGGGCCGGGGGGGGGGCAGCTGAGGAGGCCAGTTGCTTGGATACCAGATCCAGGAATATGGGGGAGGGGTGTTGGGATGACCTCAGCCTCCACCACCGGCTGTTTAAACATGGAGTCCTCTGGTCCTCTGGCCCTTCCAGAACCAAGGGGGCGGGATCAGAGGGGCTCTGGTAGTTAGACCCAAGATGTTCCTGGCTTTATAGAGGAGGGATTTGAATAGTTGGGGCTTGAAGAGCCCTACGCAAGCGGGTTGGTCAGGGGTGAGCCCTTCGTCCTCTGACATTTCCGCCTCTGATGGATCTGAGTCTGGAAGGGGTTCGTTGTATTGTAAGGACCCCAGGTCAAATTGTTCCTCCTCCTCCTCCCTGCACAAATCTAGGTCCCCTTCTGCTTCCTCGTCCTCCCTGACTGAAGGGGAAACCTCCCCCTGGAGGGGTACCTGATCATGAGATGGTTGTGGAATGAGAGGGAATGATCTTACTGATTCGGTGGCCTGCGGAGGCAACCCCGATCTAGCCATCTGCTGCATTCCTTCTGCAATTCCCTGGTGGATAGCCATCTCCATCCAAGCTCTGAGCTGCTCTGGAACCGCCTGAATGAGAGGTTCCTCCTGGCTCAGGCTGGCGGCTGTGGGCGTGAAGGTAGCCTCTGGAGTTCACCTGACTGGTGTTCCCGGGGCCTGTTGCCTTTGAGAGGGTGAGCTGTGCCTGGATAGGGAGGAAAAAGCTGCAGGAGGAGAGGGAAGAGCGGAGGTGGAAGGAGTGGCTGGTGCTGGGGGCACCGAGCCTGTCTGCCTGGTGTGTTTGTCTATCTCTTTTTCTAGCGCCTTGTGGTGCCTTAAGGCGTCCCTTTGTGAGGCTTTGGTGGGCTCCTTAGCCTGACTGCGCAGGTGGTGGGTTTTTGCTTTGGCCTTTAAGGAAGGGCCTCTTGAAGGATTGCTTTCTGCCATTTTAGATAGTTGAGGAAGGAAAAGGATCAAATATGAGGCAGTTGGCGCGCCTAGGGGTTGACCTACAACGAAGGCCAGGAGCCCTGGGAAAATCTTTTACACCCCCCCCCCGTTTATTATTCCTTTATAGATAATCTGTTTGTCTTATTCGTTATTTCTCTGTATTTTAACTTTGTATATATATGATTTTCTTTTTTTTTGCAAGCTTAAGCCTTCTCGTGTCTCTTAATTTCCCTCTGATTTAATAACTTTTGAAGATTTCTCTTTTTATTTTTTTATTTCTTTTATTTTTTATTTTATTTTGGAAGGGCTGATTGATATGATCAGAGGACAACAGAGGCCTTAGGAGTGAAGCCGGGCCTGTACCAGAATGCCTTCCCAGGCGGAACCGGGCAGGAGTGGTGAGAATAAACCACGGCCGCTACGGCTGGCTGCAGGGTAAGCCAACAAATGGAGGAATGAACAGAAGCCTCCAACTGGAACTGCACAATATTAATTTCTCAGAAGGCCTGCTGGACCTGCTGTTTTGAATAGGCATGCTGCAACGATCGAGTAGATAAAGATAAAACAAAATGGCGCCTGGCCACGAGGCATTGCTCAAAATGGTGGCCGCCACTACTTGGGCTTGCAGGGGCCCTTCTGCAGCGACCAGAAGAATCCCCAGGGGCAATCCAAGGACCCCAGGGGAAGGACAAACAGAAATAGAAGCAGCGATCATTCAAACGATATAAAAAACGGAGTTCGGTGAGGGGGGGAAACAGAACGAAACAGAGCGTTTTAAAATGAACGGAACTAAAGTGGCAGAAAAGCAATAGGGCAGGGTGGGGGGGCAGCTTTGCTGGCCTTCCCCCTGGCACTCCGTGGGGGGAGGACCTCCCAGGGAACTCTACCAAATAAAGAGGACCAACTGCGCAGGGCTAAGGGAAAACACAATGAAGGAATTATATACAACCTGAAATGGAGCAAAAACGATTCAAATTGGAGTTTTCCTGAAACGGCCAAGAGCACATACAAACACTGCCTACTCTGCACGAGGGCTGAGCATAAACTGGGGAACGTGATGGCAAGCCACGTGATGGAAGGTGGAGCGTTCCTCAGAAATTAAGCTCAGCCTACAACAGCAGAGACTGAAGCTCCACCCACTCTCTGGACGATCCGAACAGCTCTAAGGAGAAATTGTCTATCACACATTTTTCTATCTGACCCAAAATTAGGCTGTAATCTTTGTGAAATGCCTTACTGAAGTCCAAGTATACTACAGCTACGGCATTTCCCCAATCCACTGATTTAATCACTTTATTAAAGAAAGTAATACAATTTGTCTAGCATGCTCTATTTTTAACAAAGTCATGCTGTCTTTCTAGTGACTGCCCTGTTCATTTCTAGGTGCTCACAAATCTGATGCTTGATTATCTTTTCCAGGATTTTCCTAGGTATTGATATCAAGCTGATCAGTGTGTAGTTTCCTGGATCCACATTTTCATCTCCTTGAATATTGGAATTATATCAGTTCTTTTCCAGTTCTCTAGCAAGTCCCCCTTGCTCCAAGAGCTCTGAAATTTTTCATTCAGTGGTTCTGAGATTACATCTACCAGCTCCTTCCTAAACTAAAGTGGATAGGTGTTCTTTTACCAATGTCTTGCCTAGTTTGATCTGCATTCCTGTTCTGTCTACCACAGTGCTACTTTTGGTAGGTTGGGCTGTTTTTTCTTTTCCATGAAGACAGAGGCAAAGAAGGAATTAACTAAATCTGCTTAACTTGCTACATGTCACCTTCTTGCTGTCTTCTCCCATTAGTGAACCAATCATTTCCTGGATTTTCTTCTTGTTCCTTACATATTGAAAGAACCTTTTTAAAATTTAATAAATGGTAATAAATAATAATAGAAATTGGATGATGGTGACAAAAGAAAGTAAAGGTACTACCAATAGTAATAGGCACCTTGGATGCAATCCCAAAACAATTGGAGCACCATTTGGATATCATCAGCAATGACAAATTTACTGTTAGTCAGTTGCAAAAGACAGCTTTACCTGGAGCAGTGGCCCCCAACCCTTTTTGAACCAGGGACCAGTTTCACGATTATTCTTCCACGGACCGGTACCTGAGTAACGCGAGACTTCACCGCCATCGGGACAGCTCTTCATTCGAAGCTGCCCCCCCCCTTCGACGAAACTAAGGCGTGAGCACCCAAGCACCGCTTTCCAACTGAAAACCCGGAAGCATTTTCCAACTGAAAACCCAGAATCAACCAAAAACCCGGAAGCGCTGTCAAAACAAGATGGCGGCACCCAAGCTTTGCGGCCCAGTAAAAGATGATCCACGGCCTGGGGACGATGATCCTGGGGACCGGTGGTTGGGGACCCCTGACCTGGAGCACATTACATCCTGGTATTATACTATAATACCACCAAACATCTGTATCTGTCTATTCCAGCTCCTTAGGAAGGTCTTGATAGGTGGAAAAAAATGCCAAATCCAGTCTGAACATTTGACTGACCATGTGACAAACCATAATAATAAATAAACAAACTTCATCTAGAGGACTTAAGATGTTAAATGTTGTGCAGATTCATCATTTGGTTTGATGACTAATATGTGTGTAAGCAATGACATAAGTTTTTCCTGAATATCAAACCTACAACCTTATTTTCTACATTAGACATCCATAGTATGTATATAACAATGTCTGTTTTTTGGATTCTTTTCTGGCCAACAACCAACATTTTAGTAGAATGAAAAAAATCAAACATTCCTTTTAATTTTCAGTGTAGTCATTGTAATGTCAGAGGCAAGCAACTTTTTTCAATTTTAAATATTATTTGTTTCTTTAGCAGTGTATTAACAATTCTAGAGCCCACAAATCTTTGTAGTTCCATTTGCAGCTTTTTCAATTAGAGTACGTTATTTAAGTGGTGGTATCTCAAATATAACTCCTAAATTGGCTAATTCATAAAAACAATTCAAATTCAAATTCAAATTTGGGGCATTACTAAATGAAAATATATGAGCTGATAACCATTTTGAAAAGTGATTAAATAAGCATCCTGAAATTAAACGACTTTTTTTTTTTAAAAAAAGTATGAATATATGGATTGATTCAATAGCTGCCTCCTAATTAGAAAATTCCAATTTTTATATATTGCACTATATACTTATTTATATTTATATTATATTTATATGACTTACTTTCTTGCTTAAACTTTTTATAGCTGGAATCAGTATGCCAGACTCATAGATTTAGTTAGCCCAAAGCTGCTGATGTTTCCCAGGTATTCAACATGGCACAGTTAAGAGTATTGATTATAAAATAAAGACTGAAGCCCTATCAAGTAGATGATTGCCTTTATAACAGACAAAGTTGTAGACCCTTCTTTTTAAGCCTTCATACTTTATTTAAGTACCTTGTCCTGCTCTTATTATGATTTAATAGAAAAATCTATGTTTGGTGTCATGCCAAATGCCAGTGGCAGTTATTTATTGACATTTTCAGCATTCTTGTCTTTAGAAACTCTAGTTCATATCATATTTCCCATGGCTCTAAGGTTTTAAAGTAACGCTGATGAATTTTGGAGAATCAAGTTTGGCTGCTAGTGGACCCTCCCTGAATCATCTTAGCATGCACATGTGACACTCATATTCAGATTACAATTAAACTATATAATTTCAGGGTTGAACTATGCAGTCAAAGCTTGGAGGGCACACTAAGGACTCCACATTCTTCTGAGGAATTTGCACAACCTGAAGTTCCTAAGTGTTTGCACAGAAAAATCTCTGGTTACTATTACATTTTTATTATTTATATTCGTGGTCAAGAGATCTTGGCAAAATTCCACAAAGGCCAAAGAACACCAGTCTCAGCATAGATTAATGCATGCAAAAAGTTAATTTTATGGACTTTGCTATGAAGCTAAACAATGAACATATGAGGACCTTATAATAAAGTAAAAATGACTGCTAATTATAGATACATGCTTATTATTTATATCAGGAATACATCACAAAATGTATTATCGGCAGTTGGGTTTGAGATACAACTCCATTGTTCAGATTTATTTGAGAGACAAATAACTAAGGAAATGAGATTGCATATTTCTTAAATTATAATTCCTAATCAATGCTAGATTAGAAGGGCCACAGTGATTACCAGGAATAACCTGGAAAAGAAAATAATATGCTATGTGATGCTGCCTACAGTTCTCAGTAAAAAGCACTCAAATATGAGTACCGTCCCATCTGTAGTCCACCTTGAACAACAAGCTTCCTTTTTTTTTTTTGCAACAATACCCTAATCTAGAACAGTTGCTAGCTAGTCCTGTTGACCCATGACTTTTGAAGGTTCTTTTCCTATCTTCCCTAGATTTGGAATTATTCTTATGTAATAGTAAACAAATCTCTACTTTCATCTTGGAATACCTTAGGCACAGCAAGATGGAGACTATGTTATGAGGATAAATTAAAAAAAGAAATCACAGCTAGAACCAGAATATTTGGAGAAGCCTTAGTAAGACCAGCTTGAAGTCTTGTTCTGAGTATCACTATTAGAGGAGTGGTAAGTGAAATGGGAGCAAGTTTAAAGAAAGGCAGTAGAGATCTTGAAACTGGAATTTATTTATTTTTTAAGTGAAACTAAAGGACATATCACGTTTCCCTGAAAATAAGACCTAGCCCCAAAATAAGCCCTAGCCTGATTTTTAAGTATCTGCTCAATATAAGCCCTACCCCCAAAATAAGCCAGTGTGTGGGCATGGTCAGCACAGGAGATGGCAAGCACACAGGGGCCAATGCCATTTGGCAGCAACCGCAGGCAAGCAGAGAGATGTTGGGATGGAATGGTCGGGCATGACAGATGTGTTAATTGCTCAAACACATCTGTTTTCTGCCAAGAAAATAAAACACCACAAAAAAAAGTAACTAAAGGGAGGGTGTTTTACTTAGCTTCTTGGTATTCTGATTCAGAAGCCCACATATATTAAAGTCCTGAGTCGAAGCTGTAACCTCCCCACCGGCCGAGGAGGGGACAATAAAGCTAGAGGAGAAAACTTATCCCCCCCGGTCCTCTGAGCTGGGAACAGCCAATGACCACCTGCCCAACCAGGTGTCCCCTCATAAACATGGACAGAGTTCCCTGAGGCGGCACTTAGCACTTCATTTTCCCAGTCACCTCATGGAGTTCAGCCCCTTCCCTCCTCGCCAATGTGACACCAGCAGCCAGGCCTTGGCACCAAATGCAGCCTATGCATGGGAGCGAAGGTGCGACGTGGCTCAGCATAGCATTGGGACCAGCAATGTGGGCAAAGCAACACCGTGAGCTTGGCCTAGACCTGATTTGGTCCCTTAACTGTTGCTCCATGGATCGGCTGAGCCAGCGAGGGCAGGGAGCTTCTTGTTCCATCTCTCTGGGCGCCTGGAGGTGTTTCTGGCACACTCTCACTAGCCCCCCCCCTGCCCAGGCAATCTATCAGCTGAAGGTTCTGTGGCTCTGAATGAGGCAGCCACCATGGCTTGTGTTCCACCAGGCCTGGAACTTGAGTTTTGCTCAGGCTGCTATTGTGACGAGGCAAAAAGCCACGTGGTGCATTGGGATCACCTGCTCCTCCCGTGTCTCTGTCTGTTGCTGGTGCCACCACACATTGGAATCGCCTGCCTATGTTAAATTAGGTGTCAATCCAGCACACCATCTTGTCTGTGGCTGCGATGGGGCATAAAGCTGCACTGTGCAGGATTGCCTTCCCCCCGTGCCTCTGGCCGGCTGCTGTGCCTGCTGCTGCAAGCCTTGCAGAGGCTCTTTGCTCTGCACGGTTTTGGCAGGTGTCTGGCAGGTGGAGTGAGGCAGATTTACCTCTCGCCACCAGCCTCACCTCATCTTGTGGTGGTGGTACTGGACAGGATGGGCCGAAGACAAAGTGGTGGCAGCAAAGCAGCCACAGGTGATGCAGAGGCAAAAAAGCAGCCCTGTGCCTGCCTTGCAAAGCCAGCAGGTAAGCAGGCTGATGGCGGGAGGGAGATGTTTTGGAGATCGTAGATCTGGGCTAATTCACCCCGTGCCAGGCCAGGGTCAGCCCATCAGCTGAGAGCAGCACAGCCAGGAGGGTGAAGAGCCCCTTCGAGGTCAATGGCAGCAGATGCAACAGGCCCAGCAGCCTGGCAGAGGCATGGTGATCCTGATGCACTGTGCGCCCTTCTGCCCTATGCGGCCTTCTGCCCTGTCACAGCTGCAGATGGTGCGACGGATTGACATCTGAATTAATGGAGGCAGACGATTCTGATGCATGGTGGCATTGGCAGCAGGCAGAAGTACAGGGTGGCAGGTGATCCTGACACACCTCACTGCCTTCTGCCTCATAGCAACAGCCTGAGCAACGACCAGTATCCCAGTAGCAGCAGGGCCAGCAGGCAGGGTGGGCGGAGGCCAGGGCGTGCCAAGAGCTTGGCCCTTATGGCTGTGGGAAGCAGATGGCGGGACAAGAGAGGACTGGGTCAGTGGTTGCAGTATTCCCACTCCCATCAGCCCCTACGTTCACTACTGCCTATATGTGGAAAACATCCCTTCAGACTTTCTCTGAAAATAAGCCCTCCTGCTTATTTTAGAGCCCTCAAAATTATAAGACACAATCTTATTTTTGGGGAAACACACAGTAGATACGTTTAGCCTTTAGAACAGGTAACTTAAAATGGGAACTTCCGGTTTGCGTGGCTTCGGGGCAGCAGGAATTCGCGACAGCTCGCGATTCCTGCTGTGCTAGCCGTCGAGGTACCCCCGATCCAGACGGGTCAGGGGGATATGGCTGCCCTGTAGGGACAGCTGAAGAGAGAGGGGAGTCGGATAGGGAGGTGGGGGTGTCGCAGACCCCCCCCTTCTCCGGGAAAACCCCTTTTTCCCAAGGCGGTGGAGCGGCGGTCAGCAATGGCCGCCATGAAGAAGCCAGCAACCGGGTAAGAACTGTGCTGGAGGAAGTGTGAAGAGTGAAAGTTCTGTCTGAGCCGGGTCAAGTAACACCTTTTAAACTGCCTGGAATTGAGCTGCTTGAATTGCTGGAGGATACATTGTATCCCTAAGAAGAGCGAAAAGCGGCGGAGAAGCTGTTAAAGGGAACTCTTTTTTTTTTTACTCTCCCACCCCACGGAAAAAGCAGAAATATTTGGATATATTAGACATTGAAAGTGGATTGCTTTGAAAGCTGAAGCTAAGAGACAAAGGGATTTTTGGATATTGAAAAATTTAAGAAATTGGAAAATCTCTGCTGGAGGTATGGATTTTTGATTATTTAAAATTGTCATTGCAAGTGGGAAGGGAGAAAAAAAAAATTGGAGCAGAAGCTGAAAAAGGAGGAGATTGTCTAGAACGTCTTTGTGGATCCCAAAAGAAGATATATGGTAATTGGACCTCTTTGATTAAAAATTAATCCAGAAAGAGAAAGAGAAGAAGGAAGAAAAGTATTAACTTTTGGAATCTTTTTTTTTTTAATTGCTTTTGATTATCTTTGATTAAAAATACTTGTGGTTGTTTTGGAAAAAGTTTCCCTTTTTATAATGGCATTGTTTGTGGATGAACTAGAGATTGAATATCAAAAATATAAAAAAGAAGATACTTTGGGCACTTTGTTTCAATTCTTAGAAATGGCGTTATGTTCTGTTGAAAAGTTGATTACGCAGCAGAAGGACTGGGACAAGGAAGAAGAGGAAGAAGAAGCCATCTTTGATGAACAATGGGTCCCTTCCGGAGAGGAGGAGAAAAAGGATAAGAAAAGGGATTTTAAGAATTATAAAAACAACCAAAAGAGAGAAAAATGAGCGAAAAGGTGGAGGCAAGGTTAGAAAGCAAAGGAAAAGGAGTAAGAAAAGCGATGGGAAAAAGCAAAGGGGTAGAAAGGGCAAGGAGAAGAATAAGCAAGAGAGAAAGGGGGGGAGGAGAAGCCTTAATGGGGGGAAGCAAGACCTAAAGAAAAAAAGTTTATTTAGAGACAATGGGTGAATTTAATTTAGATTAAAAGAGGGATTCTGGAGGGTATATAAGATTGTGTTTTTATGTAATTTTAGAATCTTTTAAACAGAATCCCAAGAAAGATTGTAATATGTAGTATTTCTAAGTTAGGGTAATGAGTTATAGATGTTACTCCAATTGGTGTACAGGAGAAGTATAGTAAAAGAAAAAAAAAAGATGAATGGATAATTGGAAATAAAACAGACAAAGAATGTTGTTGAAAATGGTAATAAGATATGGAAGGATATATATGCTTTTTTTTTTTTTTGGATTTTGTATATTGATAAAAGGCAATAAAATTTTAATTAATAAATAATTTGGATGGAAAAGAGAAGTAGGGACAAGATATGAAGTTAATATTATATGAAATATTGATATTATAATCTGGAAATGTTATGCCTTATTGGTCTTTTATTATTATTTTTTCTTAGAAAAGAATTTATAAGCTGTTATG
Organism: Hydrophis major; assembly: GCA_033807585.1. Classification (NCBI taxonomy): domain Eukaryota; kingdom Metazoa; phylum Chordata; class Lepidosauria; order Squamata; family Elapidae; genus Hydrophis; species Hydrophis major. The sequence goes on from CM066331.1 coordinate 126,560,795, forward strand.
CCTTGATTCTTTGTGCATTGTTCTTATAAAACTGATAAAAATGGTTTTTATATATATATATATAAAAGAAAATGATAATAAGATATGGAAGGAGATATGGGTTGAATATGATGTTTGAATTTGTGTCTGTGTAAAGAGTTTTAACCCGGGAACAGACAACCTTCAGAAAAGATCTTTTAGTTTTGTTTATGTTTTGTGTTTGTATGTTTGTGTATTGTGTTTATGGTAAAACTAACAAAATTTGTTTTTTATAAAAAAAAAAGGAAAAAAGAATCAATAAAACCTTGGAGGAATGTTAGACGAGAATAATTTAAACAAGCCAGAAAGAAAAGAATATGATGACTATAAAATGGATAAATATGGAAGAGAAATGAAATTGAATAGGAGTAAAGAGAAATAATGAGAAATTTGCTGAAAGATATTTGTGTGTCCATATGGAGATGGGATAAATTGGAATTATGCTGTATAAAAATAATGTTTTGTTTAACTTGTAAGGATTTACAATGTTAAGAGGTTTTATGTGTTTATGTATTTAATGGTTAATGATGTGTTGTTTTATCTTTAAAATTAATAAAAATTTGTTTCAAAAAAAAAAAAAGAACAGGTAACTTAAAATGGATATTCTTCAGATCTTGAGGTTCGAAAAAAAACCCTGAAAAATTTGTGTTCTCTGCTTAATTTTATAATATATGCCATTGAATAAGGGGTCTTAAGGTAAAGCAGTTTGTAACTGAATACTAGAAAATATCAGATTCTAACTGAATATTAGAAAAAAAGACCAAATTTCTGACAGTATGAATAGTTTGAGAGTCAAAGCTATTACTGAGAGATAGGATGGTTGTTTTTCATTAGATGTGTTCAAGCAAGAGCTAGACTTTAATTTGGGTTATTGCATTTAGTATTGGTCTGAATGGCCTCTATCATTCTGTGGTTTTCTGATTCAAGTTTATCAAAAGGAACACCAGTGACAAGGAATATCATAGTTGAATTTTGGCTGACATGTTGACGATGAACTAACCCAGACCAAGATTAATATTATTACTAGAATATTTTGATGTCTCAGGGTGTCTTGGTGTTGTCTCCTTGCCTCCTTGATTTTAGTGTGAGTTACCCTCAAGTAATACATAATAGTTTTTTTTAATTTGGGTTCTGTGAGTGTGAATTTCAGTTCCTTAAATTCTTCTGTTACTGAGTTAATTTCTGAAGTGTACACATGTTAAACTTTGCAAAGAATGGCTAGGAAATAGGAAAGGACAAACTTGCAGAATATGGCAAAATTACTGCTGTCTACCTTGAATGCTCTTGCATTCAGTGATCAAAGTTGAAAGATTTGGGTTCATATGCAACAGTAGATATGAGACAATAGACACAAAACATGAGTAATAAAATAAACTGCTTTATTTAAACAATTTCAAGAATCAATTCCCATTCCTATTCACTCCCTTTAATGTACCTTCTCTTGGCAGGCTGATGTGGTACTGGATGGAAAGATGCTACATGCAGCAGGGGACAGATCTGGTTGGTTAAGGACCAGGTTAGAAATCAGGAGACTGCGTTCTAGTCTTACTAGAGGCCTGAAAATTGGCTGGGTGACTTTGGGCCAGTTTCTCACTTCACAGGATTGTTGTGGGGAAAATAGGAGGAAAGTATATTAGGTATGTTTGCCACCATTAGTTATTTATAAAAACAAAAAAGTCAAGATTAAAAGCTCTAAAATCTATATAAGGTCTATCTATACCGAAATTACAATCCATAAACTGTGTGGCCTGTTGTCAGTTTAACACTAAAAGGGAAAGAAATAAGTTATGCAAAGGGTTTGCTGCATTTGTTATATAACACAACTATGGTGGATTAGACACGTGTTCCGAACGAATCCCCAGTGCTTCTGTGAGGAATCTAGCCACCTGCCAACTGTAGTAGATTGAATTTTGGTTTGGTGAAAAACTATTCTTTTTTTTTTTTTTTAACAAATTTTATTGATTTTACAGAACACAAACAAAACTAAAAGATCTTTTCTGAAGGTTGTCTGATCCCGGGTTGAAACTCTTCGCACAGACACAAATTCAAACATCATATTCACTTTATATATCCTTCCATATCTTATTATCATTTTCTTTTTTATATTATATATATAAACCATTTTTATCAATTTTATATAAACAATACACAAGGCATAACAGCTTATAAGTTCTTTTCTAAGAAAAAATAATAAAAGAAGAAAACCAATAGAACATAACAATCCCAAATTATAGTATCAATACTTTGTCTATTTAACTTCAAATCTTATCCCAACTTCTCCTTTTCATCCAAATTATTTCTTTTTTTTTTATAAAACAAATTTTATTAATTTTACAAAAAAAAAACAATACACAATCCAGGCATAACAACTTGAAGAATCTTTTCTAAAAAAAAAAAAAATAATTAAAGAAGAAAGCCAATAGAACATAACTCCAAATTGTAATATCAATATTTACATTATCTATTTAACTTCATATCTTATCCAAACTTCTCCTTTTATCCAAATTATATTTCTTGCTTATTAAAATTTTATTGCCTTTCATAAACATACAAAACACAAAACATAAACAAAACTAAAACATCTTTTCTGAAGGCTGCCTGATCCCGGGTTGAAACTCTTCACACAGACACAAATTCAAACATCATATTCACTTTATATATCCTTCCATATCTTATTATCATTTTCCTTTTTATATATATAAACCAATTTTATCAGTTTTACAAAAACAGTGCATAAACAATCAAGGCATAACAGCTTATAAATTCTTTCCTAAAAAAATAATAATAATTAAAGAACAAACCAATACTTTATCTATTTAACTTCATATCTTATTCCAGCTTCTCCTTTTCATCCAAATTATTTCTTATTGATTAAAATGTTATTGCCTTTTATCAATATACAAAAAAAATAAATAACAAAACCTTTATATATCCTTCCAAATCTTATTTCCATTTTCAATAACATTCTTTGTCTGTTCTATTTCCAACTATCCATTCATCTTTTTTCTTTTACTATACTTCTCCTATACACTAACTGGAGTGACACCTTTAACTCATTACCCTAACTTAAAAGTACTTCATATAACAATTTTTCTTGGGATTCTGTTTAAAAGATTCTAAAATTACACAATAAATTTTATATTCTAAATACACATATAAAAAACACAATCTTATGTACCCTCCAGAATCCCTCTTTTATCCTAAATTAAATTCACCCATTGTCTCTGAATAAACTTTTTTTCTTTAGATCTTGCTTCCCCTCATTGAGGCTTCTCCTCCCCCCCTTTCTCTCTTGATTATTCTTCTCCTTGCCCTTTTTACCCCTTTGTCTTTCCTCCTCCCTTTTCTTACTCCCTTTCCTTTGCTTCCTAACCTTGCCTCCACCTTTCCGCTCCTTTTTCTCTTCTTTGGTTGTTTTTATAATTCTTAAAATCCCCTTTTTTTTATCCTTTTTCTCCTCCTCCCCGGAAAGAACCCATTGTTCATCAAAGATGGCTTCTTCTTCTTCTTTGTCCCCGTCCTTCTGCTGCGTAGTCAACTTTTCATAAGTACATAACGCCATTTCTAAGAATTCAAACAAACTTCCCAAAGTATCTTCTTTTTTATATTTTTGATATTCAGTCTTTAGTTCATCCACAAGCGATGCCATCATGAAAAAAGAAACTTTTCCCAAAACAACCACAAATATTTTTAATCAAGAATAATTCAAAAAGAAAAAAAAATTCCAAAAATTAATACTTTTCTTCCTTCTTCTCTTTCTCTTTCTGGGGTTAATGTTTAATCAAAGAGGTCCAATTACCATATACCTTTCTTTGGGATTCTAGGCAATCTCCTCCTTTTTCAGCTTCTGCTCCAATTTTTTTTTCCTCTCCCTTCCCACTTGCAATATCAATTTTAAATAATCAGAAATCCATACCTCCAACAAGGGTTTTCCAATTTCTTAAGTTTTTCAATGTCCAAAAATCCTTTTGTCCCTTAGCTTCAACTCTCAAAACAATTCATTTTCAATGTCCAGTATATCGAAACATATCTGCTGTTTCCATGGGGTGGGAGAGTGAAAAAAAAAAAAGTTCCCTTTAACAGCTTCTCCGCCGCTTTCGCTCTTCTTAGGGATACAATGTATCCTCCAGCAATTCAGACAGCTCAGTTCCAGCCAATTTGCAAGATGTTACTTGACCCGGCTCAGACAGCACTTTCACTCCTTACTTCCTCCAGCGCAATCTTACCCGGTTGCTGGCTTCTTCGTGGCGGCCATTGCTGACTGCCGCTCCACCGCCTTGGGAAAAAGGGGTTTTTCCGGAGGGGGAGGGGGTCTGCGACACCCCCAACCCCCTGTCCGACTCCCCTCTCTCTTCAGCTGTCCCTACAGGGCAGCCATATCCCCCTGACCCATCTGGATCGGGGGTACCTCGGCGGCTAGCACAGCAGGAATCGCGAGCTGTCGCGAATTCCTGCTGCCCCGAAGCCACGCGAAACCGGAAACCCCAAATTATTTCTTATTAATTAAAAAAAATTTTTTTTTGCCTTTTTTCAATATACAACATCCAAAAAAAAAAAGCATAAAAAAACCTTTATATATCCTTTCATATCTTATTACCATTTTCAATAATATTCTTTGTCTGTTCTATTTCCAACTATCCATTCATCTTTTTTCTTTTATTATACTTCTCCTATACACCAATTGGAGTAACGTCTATAACTCATTACCCTAACTTAAAAGTACTTCATATAACAATTTTTCTTGGGATTCTGTTTAAAAGATTCTAAAATTACACAATGAATTTTATACTCTAAATACACATATAAAAAACACAATCTTATGTACCCTCCAGAATCCCTCTTTTATCCTAAATTAAATTCACCCATTGTCTCTGAATAAACTTTTTTTCTTTAGATCTTGCTTCCCCCCATTGAGGCTTCTCCTCCCCCCCTTTCTCTCTTGCTTATTCTTCTCCTTGCCCTTTTTACCCCTTTGTCTTTCCTCCTCCCTTTTCTTACTCCTTTTCCTTTGCTTTCTAACCTTGCCTCCACCTTTCCGCTCATTTTTCTCTTCTTTGGTTGTTTTTATAATTCTTAAAATCCCCTTTTTCTTATCCTTTTTCTCCTCCTCCCTGGAAAGAACCCATTGTTCATCAAAGATGGCTTCTTCTTCCTCTTCTTCTTTGTCCCAGTCCTTCTGCTGCGTAGTCGACTTTTCATAAGTACATAACGCCATTTCTAAGAATTGAAACAAAGTGCCCAAAGTATCTTCCTTTTTATATTTTTGATATTCAGTCTTTAGTTCATCCACAAGCGATGCCATTATGAAAAGAGAAACTTTTCCCAAAACAACCACAAGTATTTTTAATCAAAAATAATTCAAAAAAAGTTCCAAAAATTAATACTTTTCTTCCTTCTTCTCTTTCTCTTTCTGGGGTTAATGTTTAATCAAAGAGGTCCAATTACCATATACCTTTCTTTGGGATTCTAGGCAATCTCCTCCTTTTTCAGCTTCTGCTCCAATTTTTTTTTCCTCTCCCTTCCCACTTGCAATATCAATTTTAAATAATCAGAAATCCATACCTCCAACAAGGGTTTTCCAATTTCTTAAGTTTTTCAATGTCCAAAAATCCTTTTGTCCCTTAGCTTCAACTCTCAAAACAATTCACTTTCAATGTCCAATATGTCCAAACATTTCTGCTGTTTCCATGGGGTGGGAGAGTAAAGAAAAAAATAGTTCCCTTTAACAGCTTCTCCGCCGCTTTCGATCTTCTTAGGGATACAATGTATCCTCCAGCAATTCAAACAGCTCAGTTCCAACCAATTTGACCCGGCTCAGACAGCACTTTCACTCTTTTTACTTCCTCCAGCGCAATCTTACCCGGTTGCTGGCTTCTTCGTGGCGGCCATTGCTGACTGCCGCTCCACCGCCTTGGGAAAAAGGGGTCTTCCCGGAGAAGGAGGGGGTCTGCGACACCCCCAACCCCCTGTCCAACTCCCCTCTCCCTTCAGCTGTCCCTACAGGGCAGCCATATCCCCCTGACCCATCTGGATCGGGGGTACCTCGGCGGCTAGCATAGCAGGAATCGCGAGCTGTCGCGAATTCCTGCTGCCCCGAAGCCACGCGAAACCGGAAAAGTGAAAAACTATTCTTTATGGAGTGTATCAGTTATAAATTCCTAAAGACCTATCTGTCAATTAATTGGTGAAACTCATTTATCACAGTAAATGTTTATCTGGATTCATTTTTTCTTAGACTAAAATCCGAAATTTGATGTAAAGGACTAATACTAAAAATGTATGGATTCTGATTTGTATTGCCATTTAGTATATTTCACAATGTGGCAACGTCTTTATCTTTTGGGTCTAAAGTCTGTATTTTTTGTGTCACATGGATTGTAGAATGTGTTTTACATTGGAATTTTGAAATACGAATGGTAATTGAAACGTTAAAATGTCACTTTACCATTTTAAATCGATTTTTTAAATTGTTGATCCTGTTGGAAATTCTTGAAGTAAATTTGGAAATGGAAAAAGAAAATGTTAACTATACCTTAATATTTTGTGATTCTTAGAAAACAAGGATGAAGACAAAGCATCTGTAGGAGAGTTAAGAGGGCCAGAACAGTCATGTAATCAAAACATACAAGCAGATACACAAGACCAGCCCATATGGGGTAATTGCAGTGAAGGTAATCTCATTAGAAGTAAGTATTTACAAAATACCAAAGCTACTGTTCCTTTTTTGGGGGGGGGGAAGGAGGCAGTTTTCAGTGTAAACTGCCTATAGACTGTTAATATACTACAATATGTTATCAAATATATCAAATTTCTTCCCAAGAATTATTTTTGTAAATTTTATGTATCAAAGAAGAGAAACTGTGTCACAAATAAGTTATATTGGTGATTTTGGTAAGCTTCATATGTTGTATTGAATTATAAATCGTTTATAAAAAATAATGACTAAATTCACATACTGTTCTAACCTAACCAAACAAACCACATTGTAATTTAGATTGGTAGATAGATTCATACAGTATCTCAGTTGCTCTTTTTTATAATTATAGCAATATGTGTTATATAATTCCGGTTATTTTCTGAGTTGACATATCTTGTTAAACTGCAACAGGATTTATTTGTTTGTGGTTTAGAGCAATGTGTAAACCCATCATTATTGTTTATAAACCAGGTTCATTATTTTTGCATTTGGATGATCCATTCTGTTACGTATATTTGGCAATAAAACATAGCTAAAACAAACTAAGGCTTAGGTATAGCCTCATTGGTTGGTGTATGGGTATGCAGGAGCATTATAGGATAACTAGAATATATTTCAAGAAAGATATATCATGTTATCATTTAAGTTTCAAATAAGAAGCTGAACAAAACCAATTGCAGCAATACTATTGTGGCACTTGAAGAATTTTGAATAATTACTTTGGAATTTCATTAAAGGATTGTAACATCTACGGTAACAATGTTTTGATATGTAGGTTCTACAGTAGATAGAATAGAACACAATAGAATAAAAACTTTATTGTCGCTTTAAATGTATATCAATCAGCAGATATTAAAAGGAAATTTTGTTGCATTCAGCTCTCAAAAGATAACCATTATGCATATTCCCATATACACACACATATATGACACAGAGAAAATCACAGTCTAGTTCAAACATACACACACACACACACACACACACGTGAGTTTACAAAACGGATGGCATAAGGAACAAAGCTGTTACAGAATCTGGTAGTCCTGCTATAGATACTTTGAAACTCCTCCCAGAGGGGAGCAACAGAAACAGACCATGAAGTGGGTGTATGAGGTTTCTAACAATAGTCCAAGCTCTAAACACATAGCCCTTATAAGCGAGCTTCCTATAATCTTCTCAGCTGTCCTTACCACTCTCTGTATGGACTTTCTGCCTGATGCACTGCTATCATGAAACCAAACAGTAGTGCAGTTTGTTAACAAGCTCTCAGTCGTGCCTCTGTAAAAAGTGGCTAGGACAGAACAAGAAGATGGGCTTTCCTCCTCCGATGCAGAAAATGCAAACATTGGTTTGCATGCTTCACTGAAGATAAAGTATGAAGAGACCAAGTCAGACTGTTAATTATCTGCATCCCCAGATACTTAATACTATTGACCACCTCCACAACTGCAGTCTTGATACAAAGTAGTGTATGACTATGTCAGTTCTTTCTAAAATAAACAAGGATTTCCTTTGTTTTATTAACATTCAAAACCAGGTTATTTTTATTCCACCAGTCCATCAAAGCCTTCACCTCCTCCCTATAAGAATCTTCATTATCATCCCAGAATAGATTTAGCATAGCAATTATCGATCATCAAGGTGAACAGTAATAGAATAGAATAGAATAGAATAGAATTCTTTATTGGCCAAATGTGATTGGACATACAAGGAATTTGTCTTTGGTAAATAATGGACTCTAGACACGGACCTATGGGGAATGCGTACTCAATCAAGTAACCAGTTACAAAAAAGAAGTATTAAAGTCTAATATACACAGTTCGTTTACCAAATGCTGAGGAATAATTGTGTTGAATGCTGAACTAAAATCAACAAATAGCATTCGCACGTGAGTATTCTTTTCCTTCAGGTATGCCAAATTAAAATGAAGCACACAAGAAAGTGTTTTGATATGTAGGCTTTACAGTAGATCATGTGCATAAACAGAACATGAGAAGAACTTATTTGTTCCAAGAATCTGGCTAATATGACACCTCTCATATAAGAGAAGGGTCTTTCATCTGGATTCAGTTCTGATTAGGGATTCATTAATTTACAAAACAATATTTTTATTGTGAGTAACAAGTGCAGAAGTATTTCATCAAGATAGAGCTTTTGTTCTTGTGAAATGCTGAGACAAATCAAAATTCACAGAATATATTAAATGATATGTATTATAATTCATGTTAGGTTTATAGAATAATGTAAATGTTTATCACATTATTTCATGTATTGTATTATTTCACGTATGAATCCAGCTTGAATGCAAGTCGATATTATCAAATAAGTAGTACTCTTGAAAAAGTCAAGCAAAGATGGTCTTGATTAATATGTGAATTGAAAATTATGAGAAAATCTCAGGAGTATAGCTTTCTGTAGCTATACCAGAAAGTCCAAAAACAAAACAAAACCATCCTTGGAGAAGATAATAGCAAACCAGCTTCAGTTTGTTGCCAAAAACAGTGTATGCAAGAAGTGGTGAAAACAGCATTAAAGAAAAATGTCAGTACTTTAGATTTTTGATCTGTTAACAAAGCATAGGTAGGAATAGAACAGTTCTTTTAATCTTGCTTTTGTTTATTGATACAGTCATGACTGAATATTCCTTTCTCCTGAATGGATTGTTTATCCATCTACATAGTTGTAACTATTGCTTTTTTGTTATAAGATCTTTTAAATTTTATGCTGTAATTATTTCCAGATGTTTCTTTTTTATTTTTATATTATACAGTAAGATAAAACCAAAGACCAATCTTACTGGCAAATATAGTTTTTAAGGATATAACTTTATTTATTAAAATTGGAATGCTTTGGGGGGAGGGGTTGTTGGAGGTAAACTGCTGTCATTTCCTCAATACCTGAAGATTTTATTTTATTTATTTATTTTGTCAAGTGATTATAAGGTAACAGGTATAAGTATAAACATAGTTATGAATCCATGAAATGGATACATATAAGAAAAATAAAAAGAAACAATAGGACAGGGACAGTAGGCACATTGGTGCACTTATGCACACCCCCTACGCGACCTCTTAGGAAAGGGGTGAGGTCAATAATAGACAGTCTAAGGTTAAAGTTTTTGGGGTTTGGGGAAGAAACCACAGAGTCAGGTAGAGTATTCCAGACATTGACCACTCTGTTGCTGAAGTCGTATTTCCTGCAAGCAAGTTTGGTGCGGTTTACTTTGAGTTTGTATCTATTGTGTGCTCTTGTATTGTTATGGTTGAAGCTGAAGTATTCATTGACAGGTAGGACATTGCAATGTATAATTTTATATACTATACTTAGATCAGACCGAAGGCAGCATAGTTCTAGGTTTTCTAGGTCTAGAATTTCGAGTCTGGTGGCATAAGGTATTCTGCAACAAGTAGAGAAGTGGAGAACTCTTCTTGTGAAATATTTCTGGATTTTCTCAACTGTGTTAATATCAGATATGTAATGCGGGTTCCAGACTGATGAGCTGTATTCAAGTATTGTTCTAGCAAATGTTTTGTATGCTCTAGTTAGTAGTGTGATATTACCAGAGAAAAAGCTATGTAGGATTAGGTTAACAACTCTTAATGCCTTTTTGGTTATGTAGTTACAGTGAGCTCCAGTACTTAGATCATTAGAGATTAGTACTCCAAGGTCCTTGACAGAGTTTGGATCATCAACAAGGTCTTAATTATTCAGCTTGTATTTTATTTTCTGATTTTTTTTGCCAATATATAAGACAGCATTTATTTGTTGAGATTTGAAGTTGCCATTTGTTTGACCATTCTGATACATAGTCAAGGTCTTTTTGAAGGGTAGCAGTATAGTCTGTGGTGTTGAATAGCTTTACATCATCAGCGAAGAGAATGCAGTTGCTCTTGATATGATCACAGAGGTCATTTATGTAGAGTATGAAAAGAGTTGGTCCTAGAACACTGCCCTGAGGGACACCATTGTTGACAGGTACAGAATTTGATAGGACGCTCCCAATTTTGACCATTTGTTGTCTGTTTGACAGGAATGCTTCTATCCAGTTAAGAAGGTGTCCAGAGATACCATAAGATTTTACTTTGAGGAGTAGTTTGCCGTGTACCACTGAATCAAAGGCTTTACAGAAGTCTATGTAGATCGTGTCTATTGCTTTGCCCTGATCAAGTTGTGTAGTCCATATGTTTTTGCAGTGTAAGAGTTGCAGATTACAGGATAGTTTTTTTCTTAAACCAAATTGTTTATTAGAGAGTAGGTTGTTTGTCTCTAAGTGGAGGATTTGCAAGACCTGTCTAGGCTGCTGTTGTTATAAATTGCTTTCTGAGTTACCTCCTTGCTTTCTGAAAATTGTTCATTTAGTATTCTTTGATTGAGATATAGTATATAATCTTACTTTTGATTCTAATGGCCTTTCATACTTTTCATTTGCTCAGGAACTGTATGAATGGCTTTTCAACAATTTTATCTATTTGTTTATTAAATATATATGTTGCCTATCTCACTGTCACACAACTCTGGAATTAAGTTACTGATACAGAGTCTTTGTTTCTTTGTGTCTCTTGATGCAAGAGAAGCATTATTTTCTGATAGATGAGATGTTTATTTGACTTGAGGAAGATACAGGGGACATTAGTGAGAAACATTTATATTCATGTAAATTCCATAAAGTTTAATTTTTATTAATACAGTACTATTATAATACTTAGCTACAATCAGGAATTTGTTACTCTTTTATTTAAAATACTGTTCCATTTAGAAAATTAAAATTGTAGAACAAAATCTGAATGCAATTATAAGCATACTCTTGAAAAATACTAACTTGTGTTCATGAAAAAAATCTCAACTATGTAGTCCCTAAGAGCTGACAATATTTATAGCAGATAATTAAACAACACTTTTGTAATGGTTGTCATCCATTTATATTTACTTAATTGCAGTGATAAAGTGAAGATGAACTTGACCATTTTAAGTATGAAATTAGAATTTCCTAAATAATATTTTGTTAGTAAGTAAACTTGAAACAAGGTGTTTCAGTGTTCATCCCAAAACACATATTTACTTCCAAAATGTTAGGTTTATTGCTAAAGCAAATTATATATTCTCTGCTCATATTATCCTTGTTGTAATAAAAAAAATATTGCAAATATAGGACTGTATTGTACAATTCTGTTTGTTTTGTAACTTTAAGAAAGGTATAAAAGATATGTTTGTTGTAAAGAAAACAGTTTAAGACATTCCTTCCCAAAAAGGAATATTACATACGACTCTCTTCCCTCATCTGCTTTCATTACTCTGCTTCAGTACCTTATGATTACATTCACGTTATAACAATAATTAATTTGGGAAGTAATCTAAGTCTTCCTTTCAAGTAAATACTCTTAGTTGAAATAGCAGTAGACATTGAAGATTGTAGTATCTTGTACATTTACTCAGATTTAATCTTCCTGTTGCTCAAACAGGACTTCTGCTTTGTGATATTTAACAAAACAAGAAGCATCTCCCATATATTCAAACTGTCATGAATAATTGATTAATAATAATCCAGTTCTCAAGATTAAATAGCCTATTATATGCTGATGTTTTACAGATAGAAAGGTCACTGCCATCCATCACTTCAGCTTCAAATTTATCCTCTTCTTCATTAAACATATACCTTTTTCTTTCTGAAAAGGCATGTTTTCATCCATATGGGAAGAAGAAAAGCTTATGATGAACATGTTTTACTATCTTATAAGTCTACTCTTCAGTAAGAGGAGAAATTTAAACTATCCAAATATGTCTAAAATGAATGCCTTTTAAGATAAGGCATGACATTTTAAAAATTCAGATTCTCTGTGGTACTTGAGAAATTGAAGTGGCTATTTTTGCAAAGTCCCCATTTGTAAGAATTAGTGAATTGTCTTCTGAGAGGTAATCATTTAAGGTTGCTTCACATGATCATCTTTTATCATACAATGATTACAAATATGCTAGTTTGCTTTTGTGAGATCTCTATTGCAAATCAGCTCTTACAATTAGAGATTCTTATTGGGACAGTTGACAGAGGCCTCACTAAAAGCTAATTTGTGCTAAAGTTTTTCCAATCAGACAAAATGGTAGTTAGCAGGTAGTGATTTTAATCATGCATGGGATTTTGATTCATAGACAATGTGATATTTTTAAAGTGACTTTAATTTGGAAATCAATACATGAATGAGAAAGCATAATTAGCATATTTCAGTGATGTACTTTTATATCAGTCATTGTTTCAATAAGGGCTTCCCTATACAAGCTGATCTTAAATCTGAGAAGATGCAAGGATTCCAAAGGGACCCCCAAAAGTAGTGATTATAAAATAGATTAAATTTTATTACAGGGAATGTATTACATAAACAAAATAACTTTTGTTTCTTGGATAAGATTTGATGTTTTTATCTTGTTTTTATGTTTTACTTAATAAAATTTGCAATATTGGCTTGAAATAAGACCCAGCAAACATATAGAGAGCATCTACACATCTATCATAGCCAGTGCGAATTTGGTTGAGTGTTGTCCATATCACACAGGGCAGGTGATTTTTCCAAGATGCGAGGCAAACATCAACATTATGGGGCAGTTTTCTATCCAATATTGTTTCCACATACTGTATATGTTAAAATCATTGTAGCAGTAGAAATAGCTTGATGTCAAGATCTTAATCTTTTTTACATTAATTGGAATTCCAATGGATATGTGGTGCTGTTAGTTGAATAATATATAAGAAGAAACTGCCCACACTGTACTTTAAATAATGAGTGAGCTGACAATGTAGTAGCCTTCAATTTTCTGTGGTAATGATATATTCAATTATCCATATTTAGCATTTGAAATGTAAAAGTAGATGTTTTGTAAAAACTGTGGACCACAGGATATACCCCTACCACATCCTGGTTAGGAAAACATTAGCTACCATAGCTCTAGAATAAGGAAAAGATCAACAAAGTGCCCCAACAATGCTGAGGTCAACATCTAAGCCATTGCCACCTGCCCACCCAAAGATGCATGGGGGGGGGGGGTTAAGTCATCCCCAAAAAGACAGCCTAGCCATTTTTTCGGGGCTCAAAAAAAAAAAAAAGACCCGACCTTATTATATGAGAAACACGGTAGATCTTCTTCTTTGTCCTTTCCATTTAATTGTCATTGGATTGTGATCTGCCCAAGTACTTGTTTCAATATTTATTTCTTAATCCAATCAATTGGTTAGATAGCAGTAAAAATTCAAAAATGAAGGAAAAGACCATAAACACACACAAAAAAGAAAAAGCTGTAAAATCCTAAATAAGGTGGAAAAGTGAAAAATAAAAAGCTAAAAAAGAGAAAGGGAAAATTCTTCAGGTTCTTCAATCCAATTAACTTTAATCCAATTAACAGGTCTCAGATATAAAAGGATGCATAAGGAAAAAATAAAAGAAGGCCAGAAAAATAAACAAAAGAAAAAAGAAAAAAAGCCAATATGGAAGATAGATGGAAAGACAAAAATATCAGGGAGGGGGAGGGAAAAACAAAAAAAACTACTCCCTTAAAAAGAAAAGGAAGAAAATCATTAATACTAAAGCTTTTACTTTAAAATAAAGAGCAAGCATAGAAATTTAACTTCCAAAGACAAGAAAAAAAAACCCAAATACAAGTTCCAAAGGGCCAAAAATCCAAATAGCTATTACAAAAAGTAAACTGATGAGGAGGGGTAGCACAGCTTAGAAAAAATAAAGAGCACACTGCCCTTTGTTTAATTATCCAAGGCTCTTGTTATAACTCTCTTCTCCAGAGACTTATCACCTTTTCCTTTCCTATAAGCTTCAACACCAGACTCCAGCTGTTGATAGAAACCCAGAAGAGCACCTGTAATAATACTCTCCCATGCTCTTCCCTCTATCTTATCAAATAGCAATATCCTTGAAAAGAAGTCTCAGTTCTTTCTCAGCTTTGTCTGGTCAAAAGACAAATAGAATATTTCCAAGCCTCTAATTGGTAGTGTTACAAGGTTTCTTTTGCTTTCACTTTCCTCCTCCTTTTCCAAACAAAATATAATAAGAATTAATTTTAAAAAAGTAAAAGATATTTTAAAAAAATAACTAAAAGGGAGTCTCTAGCCTAGAATATTATAAAATCAAAAAGGAGAAAAAGAATAGATAAAAGAAGAAAAAAAAACCAGTCCAGTTTCAAAATATAAGATCGTGTGTGGAAAATCCAGCAATGAGAAAAAAAATAAAAATATTACTTTGACATTCCTGTTTAAAATCGCCGCTTAATCACTTCTGTCAAAACTTTTACAGATTTTTTCTTTTCTTTAGGGTGTCCTTTCAAATCTTAGAATAAAGAAAAAATTCTCACCAAACTGGCACACTCTCTCTTTCCATTCTCTTTCATTTCAGAGCTGTCCCAACTTCAGCAGCTTTAATGGCTGCCTTTTTGCTGCTGGCAAAAAGAGCTTCTCCTGGATCTACCAGGGACTTTGCGGTATCCCTGGGATTGACAGGATGCGCTGTTCACTTTCACCGTCTCTTTGGGGCAGTTTAGATCCGATTGGACTGTCCAGGAGCAAAGATATCGGTAGCGATCTCAGACCTGCAAGATCGCATGCCGTATCATTGCGACGCCAGCTCCGCCCTCCAAAAAAATGTGTGGTAATATTTCTAAATATCTTCAGACTTACAATTCTTATATTCAGATGTAAATATGGGAGATATATTGTATGAAATAAATTTCATCTAGGCTAATACATGAACTTTGTAAATTAATTTCTTTTACAGTAGTTTTGAAAGACACAGTATTTACTAGAAAATCTGTATTCCAAATACCAAATAATAACTATTGCTAATGAATGCTAAAATTGTTGGATAGTTGTATTTATTTTATATGCCAGTAAGAGACACTCAAGATTTTTGCAATCCAGAGTTAATATGTTCAACAAAGCCGCTACAAGAACAAGTGGGTTTCAGGAGAAGCAGAGGCACCTAAAATCACACACATGTACATAATTACTAACAGAAAAGGCAAGAAATATTTTTGCTTTATCAATTATTTAAAAACTAAAAATTTTGTTTGTGTAGCCCTCTACAAATAATGGATAGTCCTTAAAAGTTGTCTCCATCTTGAAGAATTTGAATGCTGATTAGGAAGCAACAATTTAGTACAGAATATGGATTAACTAAGAGAGTAGTTCTTTTGCTCAAAAATCCACAGGTGCGGTGGTTACACTCCTGAAATAAAGTAATATTTGTTTCTTGGAAAAAATGCAAAAAATATAGACACTGTGGTACAGTGTACAGATACTACAGTGGCAGATAAAATATGCACTGGCTGTGTAATTAGGAAAGTTGGACCATCAGAAATCCTGGACAAAGAAAAAATGTTATTTTGAACTGTGATATGAGAGAAAATGTTATTTTGAACTGTGATATGAGAGAAAATAGTTGAGGTCATTGGAGAGCAAGCTGAATGAAATATTGGATTTGCCTCTGTTCAGTTCAGTATCTAGTTTTATTCTCTCTACTGTTCACTTGAACATGAAACCAGGGGTAGAAGCTAAAGTAGAATCTCAAGACTTGGATATATGCATAATATGGGATTATAACTATACAGAATATTACTTGGGTTCTACAGCCTTGTACAAAAAAGTTCAAGTTTTGTTTATCTTGATATTTCTGGAAAAAGTGTTCAACTTTTAACTGAAGAAACGTAATCTCTAAATTGTTGCATACATATGACAGAATGCCTTAGTTCTTCAAAAATATTGAAGATCAAAGAAAATGGTCTAAATATATTGATTCCCATTCAATTAATTCCATAAGATAAGGACTTTTGAGTACCCCCTGCCCTTAGCTATATTGAAACTGTGTGAGAAGAATAGAGATTTATATCTTGTCTGAACTGAAAGGAGGAACAAAAATTTAACTTAAAAAAAAATGCATGGATAATTTCCTCCCATTACAGCAGTCTTTACCATCTCTTCTGTGAATGTTCTATTAAATATTGAAAAAGTTTGTTGGTTCTCAGAACTGGGCAGAATCTTAACATCTGGTTTTATAGAACCGGTGGGAACCGGTAGAACCCCACCCCTGGCTTAAAACTAGAGACAACTAGGATCTGGTAAAGCAACTTCAGTATTCATTGACTAGAATTTATAGCTTGCATTCATTGTGACCAGTTATTTGAAGCTGAATGAGATATATTTGGTTTGGTTTGATTTTCTGCACCTTAAATGCCAAGCATTGTGTTTTTCTCTGTTGAATTTATTTTAATAGTTTACCTCAGTTTTTTTTTCTGTCAAGTTCAATTTAAATGAAGGATTTAGTATGCCATAAATTTTTGTGTGGCCTGGAAATTTAATGAGATATTTTACTTCATAGTCATTGATTAAAAAAAAGTGAAGAATGGTGGTTGTAAGTCATAACTTTAGAGCCATTTGAATCCTCACTCTAGTCTTGTGAACTGCTATTGGCATTTGAGTAGAAATTTTCAGTTTTGATTCAGCCTGGTGATAATATAATCAAGTCTAATAAAGGAGAATATTTGTAGCTCAGGACCTCTCATAATCAAGTCTCCTCTAAACTAGGTTGCCAATTAAAATATGTGATATATTGCTGTACTTAAAATAACACAATATATTCCACATATTTCTATCAACAGTCTAAAGGTGAAATATGTAACCTTCTGCATATTCCTGAACTACAATTTAGAGTTGGGCAAACCACTTGGAGGGACATTTTAAAAAACTGGGAATGAACCTGAGAGAGACTCTTTCCCAGGCTACCAGAGACTCAGCCACCTTGTCACATTTATGAAGCATTCTTCTGAATGGTTTGTATACCCCTACTAATTACCAGAGATTTCAGCTACAGTGGTAAATTAAGATGGAAGCAGGGAGTAATGATTCAATGATACCGGAAGTCTGACTAGTATTACAAAATGTCATGTTATATATTCTTGGTCTAATGTAACTTGATAGCAACAGAAGTGTGAAGCAATTACTACAGGTGAGCCATAAATTATGGACTATAAACATAGTGCCATACCAAAAACAAATAGATCCACAGTTTTGGCTAAGCACACCATATGAATCAGGATGGGAAAAGGTTAGATGACACTGTGAATTCTATTTTGATGCTCCAATTATTTTATAAATGGTCTTAATAAGAATGACTGACAACTAACACAGCCATCATTTGCTTTAACTTTTCTTGAGTGTTGGTTTGTCATGTAGTTTGCATAGGTTTTTTTTGTTAACATAATCTTTTAAGGATGCTTGGTAAATAGGATGCTGATTACAGTTCTGTTGGAAAATACAGTAATGATTTTTCTTTTATAAAATATATACTGTATATAGAGTACATTTTATGCCTGTATTTTTCTTTAACAGCTACTAAGAAAACTATAGATGTGGTAATCAGGATCAGATCCATCTTTATATTTTTTATTAATTTGTTTTATTATAGATAGTTTGCTTCTTCAAAAGCATTATATGTGTAAGATCAATCTATCACAAAATAATTCATTCAAATAAAGAACATAATTGATAGATTGCTAGTCGCTGTTATCATCATAGCTTTAAAATTATTTGAAAGTTTCATATTTAATTTGCAGTGAAAGAGAATATATAAGCATACACAACAAAATGTAAACAGGAAGATGTTTTTGACAGCTGGATATGAATTTAGAATCTAAATAGAGACTTATCAGTTTTTTGTTTTAATCTTGGTAATAAATACATGCTAAATACTCAGAAACATTTTATTCTATCTAGTAACAACACACATAAATTACAGTGTAATGTTGGATAAGTAACACACATATTAAGGTGTGCTTATGAGGAGGCCAATAAGACTACTTCAGTGAAACATGCTAATAGATCATATACTACAGCAATATATTGCCTTTGCAATATTATTTGCTGTTTTTCTGTCAGAAATGATTCATTCTATTTAATCATTAATCCAATTCTGATAAAATTTTTACTAGTAATAACACTGTAAAATATTGAACAAAATTACTAGTTTTCTAAGATCATGAGAACAATTTAACAATGGAAGCACATTTTCTTTTTAAATATATGATATGTAATATTTTAGCATTCTACATTGTTTTGGGTTTAAAAAAAATGTTTGTCCAGTGCCATCCTAGATTTAAAGTGCTAAATGTTCCTAAGTTTAATATTGGAATTCTGATAGATATTGCATTTGTTATTGAATAGGAAGAATAACATTTGCTCATGCATAGTGGAAAATGGAGTCTTTTGTAGTGGCACATGGTCTGTTTGGAATGATATAACAGACAGTGCATGTTCACATATCAAACAAAATGCCATCTTACTATAGAAAAGAGGTGTCAAAAAGTTTCTTTGTATCTTTAACGCATGTGATTATGTAGTACAAAATGCAGAGTTTGTAAAAAAAAAATTCAATATACAGGCAAAAAATGAATAATTCAAAACAACTCATAAGTTCTACATTCTACGGTATCTTTTATAACACAGGCAGAAGATAGCATTGTGTTCCCAGTAGGGATGAATTTGCACAAGTTACACCTCTGAAAATGCCAGATGGTCTATGGTCTACTTTTGAGAGCTGTCATATATGTAAAGATTTTTTAAAAAAGAAAGACAGCTGAATGAGAATAGTGGATCATTAAAGAGAGTGAGAGTCCCTTGGTATCACTGTGTTTTAAGAAAGCATTGTGTCATTTCCTCATATTAAGCTTTTCATTATTTTTTCCTTTTTCTAGTTGTATATAGTGTTTAAAAATAAGGGAAAAGATTTCTGTTTTAATTTGAATTATAGTGGCTTAATCGTAAAAACTTTCAAATGTTTTTGGTTCTGTATATTAGAATTCAGTCAAAAAGATTCTAATTGGTTTCTAGTGCATTTTAAGCACGAGTCAAGTGTCCCTAGTGAAAAATAATCGATAAAGTTAAAATAAATTTAAATTGCTATAATTAATACATTTGGGGGCTCTTATTCATTTTTTATTTGACTTGTATATCATTTCGGAATACTCCAAAACCATTCAGCTAAAAAGTTATGTGCTAATGTTAAAAAAAATAAGTCTAGTTGGGAATAAAATTTATCTCTTTATCCTAATAGAAATCATGAAATTAAACAATTAAACAATTGCACAGGGTTTGCTTTTCCTGGAGATTTCATACTGCACATTAATTGCAATATGAAACTAGTGAAAATACACCATGCATTATAATAAAATATTGAAAAATAAATAGTTGCATACAACCACTTCCAATTTTGCAATAATCTAAAGCAGTGATGGTGAACCTTTTTGTTGTGGTGTGTGCCACGTGTGCCAGCAATGTAATGTACATTACCCACAATGTAATGTATTCCTCCCCCTGCACATGCGCATGCAACACCGCTGCCTCTGGAGCCTCTAGAAGACTCTGGAGACTCTGGAAGCTGAAAATGGGCCTGTTTCGACACTTCCAGTATTTCTAGAAGGCCTGTTTTTTGGCCTCCCGAGGCTGCAGAGGCTTCCTTTGAGCCTCTGGGAGGGCGAAAACAGTCTCCACTGAGCTCCAGAGGTCCTCGGGCACTTCCGGCCTGAAAACAGGCACTTCCGGTATTTCCAGAAGGCCCCTTTTTCGGCCTCTCAAGGCTGCAGAGGCTTCCCTTGAGCCTTGGGAGGGTGAACATGGCCTCAAACGGGCTGAAAATCAGCTGGGAGGCACGCACATGTGCAGTGCAGGTTAGTTTGGCTGGCCGCACAAATGCCTCTGCATGCCGCCTGTGGCACACATGCCATAGATTCGCCATCACAGATCTAATGCATCACTGTCAATTCTAATAACTCTGTCATTTAAGTTTATAGACTTTTGCTATGCTTTATTAAGTAAATGGTTCTTGCCATTTACTTATTAATTAAGGATCAGAGCATTTTCAACAGCTGCCCAGAATCACTTTGAAACAAGATGGGCAGCAAATAAATTTATAAATTAATAAATAAATGAATAACTCTAGAAAAAATGCAGAGAAGAGCAACCAAGATGATTAGGTGACTGGAGGTTAAAACATACAATGAACGGTTGCAAGTACTTGGCATGGCTAGTCTAGTGAAGAGAAGGACCAGGAGAGGCATGATTGCAGTGTTCCAATATTTGAGGGGCTGCCACAGAGAGGAAAGAGTCAAGCTATTTTCCAAGGCACCTGAAGGCCAGACAAGGAATAATGGATGGAAGTTGATCAAGGAGAGATTCAACCTAGAAGGAGAAATTTTCTGACAGTGAGAACAATCAACCAATGGAACAGTTTGCCTTTGGAAGTTATGGGAGTTTCATCACTTGAGGCTTTCAAGAAGTGTTTGGACTGCCATTTGTCAGAAATGGTGTATGGTCCCCTGTTTGGATGGGATGTTGGACTAGATGACCTACAAGGTCCCTTTCCAACTCTTTTAATCTGTTAAATCTGTTACGTACTCTGATGTCAAAACATAAGATTAATCCATCCATGATGTACAGAGCAGGCATGTCATATCATATATTGTGCAAAGATGAAAAATAAATGTGTAACTTGAACCAGTTTCTTACTTTTTCATCCACTCCTTATATATGTTAGAGATGATGGATAAGAAAATTATAACTATGAATGAAAATCTTTATTACTTGCAGAGCAGAATATAAAGCATACAAATAGTAAGAAGCAGATTTTTTGCAAGTAGAAAATCTGTATTATCTCTATCAGCTAATAAATATTCAATATAAAATTCATCTAGGTAGCCTGAAAGACTTTTAAATAAAGACTGGATTATAGTTATTGTAGGAATGCAATAGTGCTATGAACTACTGCATCTCTGAAACTTAAGCATGTGTGTTAATGTATACAAAAACCTATGTAGGTCATTATGTCATGTGTTCAGTCGTACTGGGCCTATGGGCTTGACTATGGATTAAATAAGAGGAAACAGTCATTCTTGCATGGCGATTGTATTTTTCAACATAAAAAGTGGTCTCTGAAGGCCAATGGTGATACATGGTGCCTTTGGAAGTTGTGGGAGCTTCATCACTGGAGGCTTTCAAGAAGAGATTGGGCTACCACTTGTCAGAAATGGTGTAGGGTCTCCCGCTTGGGCGGATGGTTGGACTAGGTGACCTACAAGGTCTCTTCCAACTCTTAATCTGTTTAAAAATAAATAAAATAAACAAACACTGAAGCACTAAACATTGAAAGCTTATGATTTTATATCCATAAATTCTAGAAAATATACCTCTCTGTTAGACTACTAAATGACAAGATGTTTGCACATTCAGGAAATATTTACTCTTTCATCAATACTGACTTAAGACGAAAATTGAACCATATCAAGTTATTCTTCCCTAGGAAAATAAATGTTGAGTTTTAATTTGAGTTTGTGATTGAGTTCTGCTTACCCTTATAAATGAAATCTTCTGTATAAAAGAGATCATATTTTAATATCTTTGGATATTTTCTTTTGTTGGTGAATTGCGAGTATACTTCTATTCATTGAAAATGCTTGATGGAAATTTATCAGTTTGTGAATGAGTTAGGCTTTCCTGTTATATCTTTAGAATTTGAATTAAATTATTAGTTTTCAGTCTTGCAAATAAGACCATTAAAAACATCCCCCTTTTTAAATAGCCTGCCTGCCCATACATATACATATATGTACTTATACATAAACAAATTTGCCATGAGACTTAAATTAACACAAGGAACCAAGGTTGTTGTTTTTTTTTTTTTTTTTTGCAAAACTACTGTTTATCTGTCGAGAGGCATTTCATGCTCCTGGGAAGACCATCAGTCATGTCTGACTGTTTTGACAAATATTTTTTCTTTATTTTATACAAAGATATTTTAGATAAGGTGCTTTTACAAATGAGAATTATGTTTTCGGTGAGTGAATGATTTTGAATTGTCTGCATACATTAGAACTGAAGGTGATTGATTTTTTTTCACTTTATGGGAGTTAGGATAAATGTTTTAATGTATGAGTCTACTATAGAAAGTAGATTTCAATACCTAAGGTTTCCTTTTGTTCATGATTAAATGTATGCTTCAAAAACAGTATTAATATATAAGCTATTATATATAATATATAGAAATTTTCAGTGCATTTCAGCTTTATATTTTCCCTTAACTTGCATTATTATACTTTAAGGGACATTTATTATATAATGCTATTTTTTTAATGTTGCTGTAGCTTGTTTTCTAGCATCCTGAAACCTATAATAGTAGTCATCTTTCAGCAACTCTTGGTAAATCTTTCCATTGTAAATAATTTGTAATGTTAATGGTTAATATGCTGTGTTATGAAGGTAGATTTGAATTGATGTTGAAGATTCTCAAGTAACTAATTTTTAGGTGTCATTTCAAGTAACCTCCACCACACACTGCTCTGGATTTTTTGGCCAAACATGAAAACCATCTGTTCTAATATAGATTGAAGCTAAGACATTCTGTAAGTCTGTGATAGTGATAAAAGTCTGTAGCTTGGGTATTGGACGAGAGTGGAGGTTGGTCCTGCGAGCTCCTGGATTGATTTCTGAATGTTTTGTTACCAGGCCAGATAACATTTTCAGAGGAGTTTAGGGGATGGACTACCTGTACTTCATTTTGTATATATCCTTATTTGGTATGATTTGGAATTATGATATTTAAGAATTATGTACAAGAGTGAGGTCGTATTATCTAGTCAAACTGGAAGTTGTGTTTGAGAATTTTCTGCAGATATAGTAAGCCTTCTTGTTGGCCATGGACAATTTTTTGACTTTGTCTTCTGACAAGAGAGTATAGTTATAGTAACTTTGTGGTTTCCTTAGCTGTTGCTGCTAATGGGCTGCTATATATGATTACAGTCTTACTGAATGTAGCTTAGATTCTGTTTGAACAACTATTCCACAGTGATGAAAAAGATATATCACTTTTTGAGCGGTGCATTTGCCCAATATCAAACAGTGGAATATGATAAGATTATAAATAATTGCAGATATGAACATGAACATAAAGAATTATCTGTATAGATTATATTGAGTTTCTCGTGAAACATATCCATTTTGCCTTGGTTTTACATCTGAACATAAGGAAAACTCATTTTGTCTTTTAATTAAATGCTTGAATGTGTTTCAGCTCACTTTGAGGATAGGTGATAAATTCATGCTCCTTGACTTACGCCAATAGGCCCAGTTGACTCTAACTAGTATGCTCAACTATGTGCACCTCATTTACCTAATGGTCTCCATCTGCCACTTAGGAGATTCAGGTTTCTACTTATTGCTTTTTCTTGAGTAAACAAAAGATGAGGATAAAATTAATATAATGCGAAAATATAAGCAAATGTTTCTAATAAATATGGCCATTTTTCTTTCATAAATTTCAGAATATCCTTGGCAAATAATGACCAAATACATTATTAACTTTTGCCCCAACTATTAGTGGCCAAATTCCTAAATGTATTTTTTGATAGTAAGCTTCCAGGTTGAATTATTTTTTAAAGCAGAAGATCTGTTTGAATCTCTTTAAGAAATTAAGAATTTTGTAAAAAAAAAAGTATTTGTCTCCAACTTTGTTATTCCATTATTCTATCAGGTTAACATCTAAGAATAGAAAATTCCATGTAAATTTTAGTTTTAAAAATATTCTAAATTTTGGGAATTATGAAAATAAATTTCTAGAATTTTTTTAAATTTTGGAGAAAAAATCCTTTAATGAGGTGGCCTGGTGTTCCAAATGAGAGATGGCACAGCTGAAAAGTGATCTAACTATGAGGTGGTCCAGTGCCCCAGCTGAGAGCCCGGCAGCCCAGCTAAAACATGGAGAAGGCAGCCCACCAACC
This sequence comes from Hydrophis major, assembly GCA_033807585.1. Lineage (NCBI taxonomy): Eukaryota > Metazoa > Chordata > Lepidosauria > Squamata > Elapidae > Hydrophis > Hydrophis major. The sequence goes on from CM066331.1 coordinate 126,585,318, forward strand.
CATCCAGGCAGCTCAGTGGAGAGGTGCAAATAGAGATGACTGAGCAGAACCAGAGCTAGGTGACAGCAGACCAGCAGCTGAGTGCAACATGGTGGACCCTGAAGAGAAGCTGTGCAAAGCTAAGTGGCAGAGGAGTGGACTGCCCTGAGCTATGACTGAGAGCAGCACAGCAGACCAACAGCAGCTGAGAGCAGCATGACAGAGCAGCTGAGCAGTACAGAGCTAAATATGACAGCAGGCGGGAATGCCCACAGTGGTAACTGAGAGTAGCAGCAGCGGCTGAGAGTGGACCCGCAGCGGCTGAGAACATTGTGGCAGAGCTGCTGAGCTGTGGCTAAACACCTTGGCATCGTACACAGACATCGTACTTAAAAACTCCAGAAATGGCCAGGTAACCAAAGAGCAAGAAGGCGGGTAGGAAAAGGATAAGTACATAACACTTGTGGACGGAGAGGAAAGGGATAAACTTAAAAGGCAGGATGTAGAGCAGGGCTGTCAAACTCTATTTCATTGAGAGCTGTATCAGGGTTGATCTTGGGAGGGCAGGGTAGGCATGGGCAGCTTGATGTCATTCAATGTCACCCTGAGTGCTCTACCAGAGAAAACGGCGGCAACGGCCCCCTGATACCTGCCAGCGAAAATGGAGCTTCTCTATTTCCAGGGTTGCCCCACGGGCCAGATCTAAGCAACCCATGGGCTGGATCTGGCCCATGGGCCTTGAGTTTATAACCCCTGACATAGAGGGTTAGTAACTAAGCATCTCCTAGAAAAAAGCCTGAGATTTCTAACATAGCAAAGTGCATAACACTTCATAAAGGGCAAAGTACTCTTGAATATTCTTAAAATTTCTCAAGATTTTTAAAATCTTTTTTTCATAATTTTTAATTTTCTTTTTTTAATTTTCAATTTCTTTTTTTAATTTTCAATTTCTTTTTTTTAATTTTCAAATTCTTTTTTTAATTTTCAAATTCTTTTTTCAATTTTCAAATTCTTTTTTCAATTTTTTTTTATCAAATTATTTTTTCAATTTTTCCCCATTTTTCATTCTCTTTTTTCAACTGAACATTTGAAAATTGTTTATTAATTCTCTAGAAATATTTATATTCTTAATGATCTAAGAGAAGAAAAATAATCATGGAAAAAGAGACAGAGACTTAAAAACAGGGAAGCTATGAATTTTTGAAAATGGAGAACAAAGGTCAAGAACTTTTGTAAACTATAGTAAACTGACACATCACAACAGAGAAGATAATTTTTTTAGAATTTTTTAATTTTTTAACAAACAAAACAAATCATGTACATAGAGACTGACATTATATTGAGTTGCAAACTACTTCATCCTCATCTTCTAAATGAATTGCCAGATGTCATCTCAGAATCATGGTACCATATCTTTCAAAAATCCTGGGAACTACCAGAGGACTGGAAAAAAGTTGATGTGGTTCCCATCTTCAAAAAAAAAAATGGGGGTGGGGGGAACAGAGTCAGGAAAATACGGAGCAATCAGCCTAACATCAATACTTGGGAAGATACTGCAAAAGATAATCAAAAAGCAGATCCGCAAACATCTGATAACTAGAAGTCAGCATGACTTTGTTAAAAACAGATTATGCCAAACCAATCTTATTTCATTCTTTGACATAGTGACTCCATTGCTTACATGAAGGGCTACTGGCAAGGGATGGATTGAATCTCACAAGAACTAGGAAAAATTTATTTGGAAAATGACTGACTCATCTTATCAGAAGGGCTTTAAACTAAAATTGGGGGAGGGAGATCTTCAAGACCGTTAGAACCAAGCAAAAACCACTAGATAACCAACCATATAAAGAGGTAGGGAGTAAAGAGAAAGAATAAGAAAAAGGGAAATCACAATGAAATAGAGTGATATGGAAAGGATGGAAAACCCAGATACAAAGTAGGAGATATAAGAAACATACCCAAGACCCATAAAGGACTCAAATGCATATACACGAACATTCAAAGTTTAGGGAACAAACAGGATGAACTTGAAGTACATGAAAGTAAATATGATATAGTTTCCATTACTGAAACATGGTGGGATGAAACTCATGATTAGAATGTACTGAGGGAAGGATACAAAACTATTCAAAAGAAACAGAGGAGGTGGAATTGCATTGTATAAAAAAGATCACTACATCTCTACAGAAATCCAAAAAAGCAGGGATAAAAACTTCCTAGAACCCACAAGGATCAATATAAAAGGGGGAAAATGACATTGCTACAGGCGTATACTATAGGCTGCCCAACCAAGCAAAAGAAATAGATGAACTTCTTGATAAACAATTAACAAATGCACGTGGGAAATATATCACAGTAGTAATGGGAGTGTCAATTTTGAACTGAACCTGGCCACAGGCATCTTTCTGTTCCTCAGTTGCCACACGGCGGGGAAGAGGGAGAGTTTGGAATGCATTACTAGACACAACAAAGCACTTTCTCATGAAAACCAAGGTCATCACTGCCAACAGATAAGGTTGGGAAAGAAGTGCCTGAAGAGCCCGTCAATTAACTTAATTGGCCAATGTGACCTGTGATACTTGGGGATGGGGTTATTTTTTAGTTTAATTGTCAAGCAGCCAAGTCTCAGGGTTCTGATTTGCTTGAATTTGTTCGTCAGAGCCTTGTCATTAAGCCAAATCGCGGACAGCCATGTAGTGGCAGGGTGGCTAAGAGAAAATTAATCTGTCTACATTTGGGATCTGTATAGATTTTCAATCATCAGGTCATGATTGTCCCAAAGGTGCTTTTTCAGGAGGCAACTGGAGTTTCTTGTTTTTTCTTTGAAGATGATTTATGTTCCTTGCTGAGAGCTGGACGTTTGCATCCTTTTAGAGGGTTGTTTGAAGCACTAGGAAGTGTATCTGTGTCCTCAGGGTCACCTGAGTAGTGTTCCTGGTTCCTGTGGTCTGCATTTTTTCCTCTGGAAATCCATTCCTACTCCCACACCATTCAAAGTGTGTTCATCATAAATTGTATAGCTAAAAGTCTATAAGAAGAAGAATATATATCCTTCCATTCCCCACTATCCTGTCAGAGCTGAAGAAGCTTCTTGGATGAGAAACAAAATGTCTTAAAAGAAAAAAACAAGAATGTCCGGTTGCCTCCTGAAAAAGCACCTTTGGAACTATTTACATTTGGTTTTTTTCAGATCCTCTGAAAAAGCTAGGGAGGGAGAGCCAACTGTCAACTTTGAAATGAACCTGGACACAGCCACTCTCTGTTCCTCAGTTGCCAAATGGGGGAAGAGGGAAGGGAGGTTGGAATACATTACTAGACACAACAAAGTACTTTCTCATGAGAACTGAGGTCATTTCCATTGGCAAGGTTGGGAAAAAAGTTGTTGGGAAAGGATAAGTTTGAGAAAGAAGTACCTGAAGGTCCCACTAATTAACTTAATTGGCCAATGTGGCCTGTAATACTTGGGGATAAGGTTATAGTTTAATTGTACTGAAACCGGGAAAGGGAAATATCAGGGTTCTGATTTGCTTGAGTTTGATAGTTGGAGCCATGACAGGGAGTCTTTAACTACCCTGATATCAACTGGGAGACAAACTCTGCAGCAACTGAGAGATCAAACAAATTACTAACCAACCTAGCTGACAACTTTATCATCCGAAAGGTAGCGGAGGGAACTAGAGGAGAAGCTATACTGGATGTAATTCTTATTAACAGAGAAGAAGTGATAGAGGGAGTTGGAAGTTGACAGATTGGAATTCAATATAATACAAACACAAGCAACAGAATATAATCTAACCAGTGTTTTAAACTATAAGAGCTGATTTTAAGAAATTCAGAGAGAGCCTAAGAAAAATTCCATGGATAAAAATCCTAAAGGGAAAACAACTGAAGAAGCATGGGAAACTCGGAAAACTATGATCATAAAAACCCAATCCAATACAATACCGTTGAAAAAGAAAAAGAAAAAATCCAAGAAGAAACCAGCGTGGTTGCACAAAGATCTCTCTGATAAATTGAAAGACAAAATGGACCAGTTCAAACAATGGAAAGAGGGACAAATAACTAAACCAGAGTATCAGCAGATAGCCCAAATCTGCAAAGATGAAGTCAGAGGAGCAAAGGCTCAGAATGAACAATGACTTGTGACAAAAGTCAAAAATAATAATAAAAAGTTTCTTTCAACATATAAATAACAAGAAAAAAAAAACAAGGAAACAGTCGGTCCACTAAAGAGAGAAGACGGCAAGGAAGAAACAGGCAACAGAGAGAAAGCAGAACTGCTTAACTCATTCTTTGCATCAGTCTTCATGCAAAACAAAAAACAAAAACCTATAGCTTAACCCACCAAAAACATAAAAACATAAAAGACAGACCAGAAATAAAGGTTAAAATAAGCAAAAAAAATAGTAAGAGAACATTTGTCTGATCTTGATGAAAACAAATCACCGGAGGCCTGATGGATTACATCCCAGAGTTTTAAAGGAGCTGGCAGAGGTAATCTCAGAACCACTGCACCATATCTTTCAAAAATCCTGGAGCACTGGAGAACTACCAGAGGACTGGAAAAGAGCTGATGTGGTTGCCATCTTCAAAAAAGGAAGAAAAAAAAAACCAGACTCAGGAAACTACAGACCAATCAGTTTAACATCAATATTTGGGAATTTACTGGAAAAGATAATCAAAAAACAGATCTGCGAACATCTAGAAACAAATAGCTTTAACTAAAACTCAGCTTGCGTTTGTTAAAAAAGATCATGCCAAATCTTATTTTTTTCTTTGACAAAGTGACTAAATTAGTAGACCAGTGAAATGCTGTGGACATAGCAGAGGCGGTATTCAGCAGGTTCTGACCAGTTCTGGAGAACCACTAGCAGAAATTTTGAGTAGTTCGGAGAACTGGCAAATACCGCCTCTGACTGGAGATTTTACACTATCCTTCTCTTGCCACGCCCACCAAGTCACGCCCAGTAAAAAAAAAAAAATTGAATCCCACCACTGGGCAATAGTATACTTAGACTTCAGCAAGAAAGTAACAAAGTAGACTACAACCTACTTCTTCATAAATTAGAAAAATGTGGGATAAACAACATTACCACCAGATGGATTTGTAACTGACTGGCAAACCATAATCAATGAATCTCCCATAATGATACCACATTTACCTGGAGGGAAGTAAGCAGTGGGGGCACCACAAGATTCTGTCTTTGGCCGAGTACTCTTCAATATCTTCATAAATGACTTAGATGGGAATAGAAGGGGAACTCATCAAATTTGCAGATGACACGAAGCTGGCAGGAATAGCTAACACCCCAGAAGACAAGCTCAGGATCCAAAAAGATCTTGTCATACCTGAACAATGGATTCTATCCAACAAAATGAAATTTAATGTGGAAAAAAGCAAGGTTTTATACTTAGACAGGAAAAACCAAATGTACAAGTACAGAATAGGTGAAACCTGATTTTTTTAAAAATTGTAATAGTGATCTTGGAATCCAAGTGGACAATGACTTAAATATGAGCCAACATAATTGTAATTGAGACTACAGAATGAATGCACAAAAATGATGAACCAACTGACACACTGGATGTACATATGAGAGTTGATGTTTTTATGTTTTGTTTGTCTTGTTTGTTTGTAGAAAATTAATAAAATCTTTTTCAAAAAAAAAAAAAAAATGAGCCAGCAATGTGTGGCAGCAGCCAAAAAAACCCAATACAGTCTTTGGTTGTATAAACAGATGCACAGAATCAAAATCACATGAGGTATTACTACAGTTTTATAAAGTCTTTGTAAGGACCTGGAATAAATCCAGTTTTGGTCACCACATTACAAAAATATATGGAGACTTTGGAAAAAGTGCAAAGAAGAGCAACTAAGAAGATTAAAGGCCTGGAGACAAAAATATATGAAGAACAGCTGCAGGATTTGGGTTTCGCTAGTTTGGAGGAAAGAAGGACTAATGGGGACATGGAAGTATTATTCCAGTATTTAAGAGGTTGCCACAAAGAGGAGAGAAGCAACCAGTAGAATTAAGGAGAAACTTCCTAACAGTGAGGACAATTAATTAGTGGAATAGCTTATCATCGGAAGTTGTGGGTGCTTCATCACTAGAAGTTTTTAAAAAGAGACTGGATGGTTAGTTGTCTAAAATGGTATAGTGTCTCCTGCTTGAGGAGGGGGTTGGACTGGAAAACCTCAAAGGACCCTTCCAGGTCTTTTCTGGTTGATTGATTGAAATTCTGAATTCTTGTCTAACTTTGTCCCTAGATGTTAGCAGAGGTTCATTCGGGTACTTCTGACATAAAAAGAGTCTCAGTGAAGAAGTAATTCCATGTTTTGGTGCTTGTTTCATTTATTTAATAAAATTAACATTAATATACAAGTGTGTAAAATTTCTCTTAGTTCAAAAGACCAATTGTATGAGTACTTTAAAAAGATCAGGGATGATTTGAGCCAGTTCAGCCCAACCTCTAATATTCTTGGCTTTCTTCTCCACAATGAAGCTTCTGCCACGTAGTTCTACACATGTCTCATTTAAATACATTTCTGAATAACTCCATAGAACATTAAACCCTCAAAAAGGATGCAAAATTTTCCCCCTAGCAATCAATCAATAGAAAGAGGTTTCTAATCTTGAAATTGACAAAATTTGGAAGGCTTGTAAAGTAGTTGTCATTTACCTTTTAGTAACTAGGAGGTACATTTGTAATATGTGCAAATATTACTTTGTATATAATTCAGAAATTAGTGAATATATTCCATTGCTATATTGTCAGATCCGTGTATCTGCCATTTTTCAATGGAAGAAGAAGAGGGGGAGTTGGTAAAAGAAATCCTTTTTTGATGCAATTCGAACATATTAAATTTCATACTGAATTTAAATAACCTACACTTGATATACAACTGAAACCAGATGCCCCGGAAATCTGTCACCTCTGGAAGAAACAGTAATAGAGAAGGGACCATAAAAATTCCAGCCGAGAGATGTTTCCTGAGAAACCCTTCAGAAGATCATTCTCAGAAGAGGGGAGGGGGAATTAACATGTCAATTCTTTGTTTTACAAAATACACATCAAGATAAGGGGAGAGGTCTTAAACTCCCTTATCTATCACTGCATGCCCGGGAGACGTTAGATGCTGCTTTTGTATCCCTACTTGAATTGTCTCATCTCAATAAAGGATTCCTTTTGAAACACCTAGATTTCAGAAGTTCATTCTTGTCGATTGAAATGGGAAAAGTTTAGTAGCCTGACATATATGAAGCATTTTAAAATATTTTCTTCAGAACCTGTTTGTTTATTGAAAGCCCAAAAGGATTTCTACCCTAGTTGTTTTAGGAAGTCTATTTTATGAGCTCCATATGCATAAACCAATAGAAAGTACCAATAGAAAGTAGAAATCTACCAAAGTAGATTTTCTATAATAAAATAGGTATGGTGGTTTCAGAGTTCTGTCTTGGTGTTTTTTTCAAAATATTTTTTTTTCTGGATTACTTCTGGAAGTGTACATTATTATGTATTATATATTAGGGGAAAAGAGTCTCATTTTTTGTTTTAGTTTTTATGTTCTGCCTTTATAAACTGTATTTTTGGTGCTTTTAGCAATATTGTCTTAATGATTTTTTTAAATTCTAATTTTAGTTTAACAGCCGTTGGAACTTGTTGCCTACAGATAGGTTAATTTTTAATCTATGGTTAGAGAAATTTGATTTGACTCAGAATATTTAACAATCTCTGAGGTTTTAAATCCTTAAAGTATTAATTTCTTACAGTAAATAAGTAAATCTCTTACCATGGTTTCACTGGGAGACCAAAATTAAATCCATAGTTAGCGTTTTAAGCAGTGTTTTTCAAACATGGCAGCTTAAGATGTGTGGAATGAATTAACCTGGAGATTTTGGGGCATTGAAGTCCACCTTGAAAACTGGAATATCATCATTGGTATATAGTAGCAATTTATCTCAAACTCCAGCTAGTATTATACCTAAATGTATTTGTGTAATAAGAAAAAAATAAAGGGAGCACTTAAACAACACAATATAACTCCAAGTCAATCACACTTCTGTGAAATCACTGTCCACTTAGGTAGCAACACTGATTGACAATCAATTTCACATGCTGTTGTGCAAATGGAATAGACAACAGGTGGAAAGCGTAGGCAGTTAGCAAGACATCCCCAATAAAGGAGTGGTTCTGCAGGTGATGGCCACAGACCATTTCTCAGTTCCTATGCTTTCTGGCTGATGGTTTGGTCACTTTTGAATGCTGGCGGTGCTTTCACTCTAGTGGTACATGAGACGGAGTCTACAACCCACATAAGTGGCTCAGGTAGTGCAGCTTATCTAGGATGGCACATCAATGCAAGCTGTGGCAAGGTTTGCTGTGTCTGTCATCGTAGTGTCCAGAGCATGGAGGCGCTACCAGGGACAGGCCAGTACATCAGGAGATGTGGAGAAGGCTGTAGGAGGGCAAAAACCCAGCATCAGGACCGCTACCTCCATCTTTGTGCAAGGAGGAACAGGAGGAGCACTGCCAGAGTCCTGCAAAATGACCTCCAGTGGGCCACAAATGTACATGTGGCTGCTCAAACGGTCAGAAACAGACTCCATGAGGGCCCGACATCCACTGGTGGGGGTTGTGCTTACAGCCCAACACTGTGCAGGACGTTTGGCATTTGCCAGAGAATACCAAATTTGGCAAATTTGCCACTGGCACCCTGTGCTCTTCACAGATGAAAGCAGGTTCACACTGAGCACATGTGACAGGGTCTGGAGATGCCATGGAGAATGTTCTGTTGTCTGAACCATCCTCCAGCATGACCGTTCCAGCAGAACGTTCTCCATGGCACCTCCAGACCCTGTCACATGTGCTCAGTGTGAACCTGCTTTCATCTGTGAAGAGCACAGGGTGCCAGTGGCAAATTTGCCAAATTTGGTATTCTCTGGCAAATGCCAAACGTCCTGCACAATGTTGGGCTGTAAGCACAATCCCCACCTGTGGATGTCGGGCCCTATCTGTAGGCAGTGGGTCAGTAATGGGGTGGCATTTCTTTAGGGGGGTGCACAGCCCTCCATGTGCTCACCAGACTGCCATTAGATATCGAGATGAGATCCCTTATGAGTCCATATGCTAGTGCGGTTGGCCCTGGGTTCCTCCTAATGCACGACCATGCTAGACCTCATGTGGCTGGAGTGTGCCAGCAATTCCTGCAAGACGAAGGCATTGACTGGCCCGCCCGTTCCCCAGACCTGAATCCAATTGAGCACATCTGGGACATCATGTCTCACTCCATCCACCAACGCCACATTGCACCACAGACTGTCCAGGAGTTGGGGGATACTTTAGTCCAGGTGTGGGAGGAGATCCCTCAGGAGACCATCCGCCACCTCATCAGGAGCATGCCCAGGCATTGTAGGGAGGTCATAAAGGCACATGGAGGCCACACACACTACTGAACCTCATATTGACTTGTTTTAAGGACATTACATCAAAGTTGGATAAGCCTGTAGTGTTTATTTTCCACTTTAATTTTGGGTTGCTAAATTGATTAAGATTAATAATTTTTGTGTGATTTTGTTGTCAGCACATTCAACTATGTAATGAACAAAGTATTTAATAAGAATATTTCATTCATTCAGGTCTAAAAAAATAAAGGGAACACAAAAATAATGCATTCTAGACCTGAATGAATGAAATATTCTTATTAAATATTTTGTTCATTACATAGTTGAATGTGCTGACAAAATATATATATATTTTACAGAAAGCTTATTCCAGGAATTTTCACTGCATTATTAAACATTTTTTCTACATTCAGTGACACTGTTACAGTGATCTCAATTTTTTTGAATATATATTCAGATGGTTCATTAGTAATCAAATATTAGCAGACACTTGATGACTTTACCAGTCCTGCAAAATGTACTTTTATAATCAAAGATAATATCACTTATAATAAAACCCCCAAATGAATTAGTTAAAGCAATTTATAATCTAATCTATTGCAATCAGTATTTTTAATCTGATGAAGTCAGTAATCTGATGAAGTCAGTAGGGTTTTTACCAGTGTTCCTGGTCAAGAGGAACACTCTGGAAAACTCTGTTTAAATAGGCATTATTACATCAGTTAACTGCTTTTATTCTTTCCTTTCTTTTACATATTTTTAAAGCACAACCTCAATGTTTGCCTCATCCAGATGTTTTGCCGCTTGACAAGTATAAGGAAGGAACCAGCAAAAAAGAAAATAGCCCCAGAAGTCTGAAAAGTGAAAGCGGATTTTGCAGTGGAGTCAAAGTTGATGCACCAGATAACCGAATATTTTCTGCACCTGTTTCCCAAAAAATACACAGAAAAATTCAGTCCAGCCTGTCGGTCAACATTGAAAGTAGTAAAAAAAGCTCTGCTTATTCTCATAAACCAGGTCCTTTTCCTGAAGGTAAGTTGATAACAAAGTGTGTGTGTTTTTTTTTTTTAAATTGCTAACTCGCAGTATCAGGTGGGATTCTACTGGTTCGGACCGGTTCTATAGAACCGGTTGTTACGATTCTGCGCAGTTCAGAGAACTGGCAAATCGTGCCCTCTCTCCATCTGCCCCTCCTTTCCCTGCCCAGTCAGTCCTTATTGCGTATGCCCGACATTGCTGACTGCTTTCTTCCCTGGCCAATCACCAGGAAATATTAAGATATTTCTTTTTCTTTTTTTCCCCTTCTGATCAGCTGTTTCTATCATCAGCTGTGCCAGGATTCCGCTTGTCTTACTGTTTCACCCAGGAGGCTTCCCTGGGGTCCAGAAGGCTCAAAAAATGAGGGGAGGCCATGCCCACCCAGTCACCCAGCCACGGCCACAGAAATGGTTGTTAAAAAATTTGAATCCCACCCCTAGGCAGTATCATTACAGAGGCAAGATAGAAATGTTTTGTATTTAAGAGACTGGCAAATATTTTAAAATATGTAATAAGAACTTGTTATTTTGTTATTGACAAGGGCTTAGTACATTCCCCAAACTCATATTCCTGGCCATTGATATCTATACAGTAAATACTGTAGGTGATCCTCTACTGAAAACCATTCATTTAGTGACAGTTCACATTTACAACTGGTCCTTGCACTTACAACTGTTTCAGCCTGCCTCTGGCCTCATGATCAACATTTGGGTGCTTGGCAACTGGTTGCAGCGTCTCAGAGTCATTTGATTGTGATTTTCCTAGCTGGCTTCTAAGAAGCAAAGTTAATGGAGGAAGTTGGATTCACTTAACAACCATATGATTTGCTTAACAGCCTCACCAAAAATGTAGGCAAGACTTACTTAGCAACTTAACAATGAAAGTTCCAGGCTTCCGGTTTCGCGTGGCTTCGGGGCAGCAGGAATTCGCGACAGCTCGCGATTCCTGCTGTGCTAGCCGTCGAGGTACCCCCGATCCAGATGGGTCAGGGGGATATGGCTGCCCTGTAGGGACAGCTGAAGAGAGAGGGGAGTCGGATAGGGAGGTGGGGGTGTCGCAGACCCCCCCCTTCTCCGGGAAAACCCCTTTTTCCCAAGGCGGTGGAGCGGCAGTCAGCAATGGCCGCCACGAAGAAGCCAGCAACCGGGTAAGAACTGTGCTGGAGGAAGTGTGAAGAGTGAAAGTTCTATCTGAGCCGGGTCAAGTAACACCTTTTAAATTGCCTGGAATTGAGCTGCTTGAATTGCTGGAGGATACATTGTATCCCTAAGAAGAGCGAAAAGCGGCGGAGAAGCTGTTAAAGGGAACTTTTTTTTTTTTTTTACTCTCCCACCCCACGGAAATAGCAGAAATATTTGGATATATTAGACATTGAAAGTGGATTGCTTTGAAAGTTGAAGCTAAGAGACAAAGGGATTTTTGGACATTGAAAAATTTAAGAAATTGGAAAATCTTTGCTTGAGGTATGGATTTCTGATTATTTAAAATTGTCATTGCAAGTGGGAAGGGAGAAAAAAAATTGGAGCAGAAGCTGAAAAAGGAGGAGATTGTCTAGAACGTCTTTGTGGATCCCAAAGGAAGATATATGGTAATTGGACCTCTTTGAATAAAAATTAATCCAGAAAGAGAAAGAGAAGAAGGAAGAAAAGTATTAACTTTTGGAACTTTTTTTTTTTTAATTGCTTTTGATTGTCTTTGATTAAAAATACTTGTGGTTGTTTTGGAAAAAGTTTCCCTTTTTATAATGGCATTGTTTGTGGATGAATTAGAGATTGAATATCAAAAATATAAAAAAGAAGATACTTTGGGCGCTTTGTTTCAATTCTTAGAAATGGCGTTATGTTCTGTTGAAAAGTTGATTACGCAGCAGAAGGACCGGGACAAGGAAGAAGAGGAAGAAGAAGCCATCTTTGATGAACAATGGGTCCCTTCCGGAGAGGAGGAGAAAAAGGATAAGAAAAAGGGGATTTTAAGAATTATAAAAACAACCAAAAGAGAGAAAAATGAGCGAAAAGATGGAGGCAAGGTTAGAAAGCAAAGGAAAAGGAGTAAGAAAAGCGAAGGGAAAAAGCAAAGGGGTAGAAAGGGCAAGGAGAAGAATAAGCAAGAGAGAAAGGGGGGGAGGAGAAGCCTTAATGGGGGGAAGCAAGACCTAAAGAAAAAAAGTTTATTTAGAGACAATGGGTGAATTTAATTTAGATTAAAAGAGGGATTCTGGAGGGTATATAAGAGTGTGTTTTTATATGTATATTTAGAATATAAAATTTATTATGTAATTTTAGAATCTTTTAAACAGAATCCCAAGAAAGATTGCTATATGTAGTATTTCTAAGTTAGGGTAATGAGTTATAGATGTTACTCCAATTGGTGTACAGGAGAAGTATAGTAAAAGAAAAAAAAGATGAATGGATAATTGGAAATAGAACAGACAAAGAATGTTGTTGAAAATGGTAATAAGATATGGAAGGATATATATATGTTTTTTTTTTTTTTTGATTTTGTATATTGATAAAAGGCAATAAAATTTTAATTAATAAATAATTTGGATGGAAAGGAGAAGTAGGGACAAGATATGAAGTTAATATTATATGAAATATTGATGTTATAATCTGGAAATGTTATGCCTTATTGATCTTTTATTATTATTTTTTCTTAGAAAAGAATTTATAAGCTGCTATGCCTTGATTCTTTGTGCATTGTTTTTATAAAACTGATAAAAATGGTTTTTATATATATATATAAAAAAGAAAATGATAATAAGATATGGAAGGAGATATGGGTTGAATATGATGTTTGAATTTGTGTCTGTGTGAAGAGTTTTAACCCGGGAACAGACAACCTTCAGAAAAGATCTTTTAGTTTTGTTTATGTTTTGTGTTTGTATGTTTGTGTATTGTGTTTATGGTAAAACTAACAAAATTTGTTTTTTATAAAAAAAAGGAAAAAAGAATCAATAAAACCTTGGAGGAATGTTAGATGAGAATAATTTAAACAAGCCAGAAAGAAAAGAATATGATGACTATAAAATGGATAAATATGGAAGAGAAATGAAATTGAATAGGAGTAAAGAGAAATAATGAGAAATTTGCTGAAAGATATTTGTGTGTCCATATGGAGATGGGATAAATTGGAATTATGCTGTATAAAAATAATGTTTTGTTTGACTTGTAAGGATTTACAATGTTAAGAGGTTTTATGTGTTTATGTATTTAATGGTTAATGATGTGTTGTTTTATCTTTAAAATTAATAAAAATTTGTTTCAAAAAAAAACAATGAAAGTTCCAGACATTGTAAGTCAAGGATTGCCTGTAAATGCTTATTTATTTTCATACCCTCAATATATAAATAAATTTTATTCTTCTTCATTGGAGCCTGTGGTTAATCTATTGATCCAACTACTGTAAAAAGAGCAGCAGAAGTTAAAAAAGGAAAGGAGGACAAAACAAAATATCATTCTGCCCCTTTCACAATCATCTCTCAAAATTATTATGAATATGCCAGAAATAATTGTTCTGTAAGATTGATCATCTTGGCAGTTTCTCTACTTCCTCCATTTCAAATGTACATTGCCTAACTTTTAAAAAACTTTTTTTTAATTATAGATTACTAGTTTAAGCAGTTTTTTATTAATTGGCTTGAGCAAAGGAACCACACAATTCTCATTATAACAAGAGGAAAAACTCCAGCCTACAAGGAATTTATCTATCTATATCTATACATCTATATATCTATATATCATATATTTATATCCCTCTCTCTTTCTCTCCCTCTCTTCCTCTCCCTCTCTCTCTCACACACACAGAACCAATTTGGTGTAATGGTTAAGGCATCAGGCTGCAAAACAGAAGCCATGAATTTTAGTTTTTTAGGCACAAAGCTGGACTGGGAAATTATCCAGCTTAAGTAATTTTGGCTGATCTCTCTCAGCCCTAGGAAGCCGGCAATGGCAAACCACTTCTGAAATATAGTCAAGAAAACTACAGGGACTAATCTAGGCAGTTGCTAGGAGCTAACACTGATCTTGGCACAAAATAAATAAAAATCTGTTCTGTATACTATATAATCATGTTGTATCAATAGATTAAAATTGGCTTCCTAACAATTAGTTGGTTAAATGTTGATATTTGGAATAAGATCTTATGGAGTTATTTAATATTGTAGTGAAGAAAGGGCTTGTCCTTTGAAATATTAATAAAAACTAATCTAAGAAAAAGTAGAATACATATTATGCAAATTATAAATATAACACAAATGATTTTTAATTATCAATCAACAGTGATAAATCAAGAATGTTTTAAGATATTAAAATACAAAGATAAATATAAGAATACAATTTTATATGCATGATCTATGTAGCATTTGTTTGTTTAGAAATGCATGTTTTCAGTTCTTGATATCTTGTCAAGAGGAGCTCTTGTTTGCTTGTGAGAATTATGTCATTTCACATCTCCTGTCACCTTTCTGATCCTTCAGGTTCTATATGTAGCTTTTATGATATGCCAATGTCTGAACCTCTTGCTTTCACTCTGCAAATTTGTACTTCTCTCTTTTGCATACTTGGGTGCTTCCCACCATTCACTGAAGTAATTTAAATGTCACTTTTCTGCTTCTCTCACAGTATTCTCACAGTCTCACATCAGGTTTGTATCACTGAACCTCCTGCTGCTATAGTGCAATATAGTACAATCATGTCTGATTCTAACTGAAAAATATAGTGTATAGTACATATTGTAAAACAAAAAGTACATGTTGTTGACTTCTGACACTTGTATTGCTTAGGGATGGCAATCCCTGTATTCCCAATTGTTATTGTTAACTGAATCCCGCTGTTGTTAGGCAAAGCAAGTTCTTGCCGGCTTTCCACAATCAAAGTCAATGGGGAATCTGGCAGGAAGTTGCAAGTTCTAGGTCTCTAGGTAAGTAAGTGACTACTAATTCTAATTCGAGTAGATTAGACTAGACTAGACTAGACTAGAACAGAACAGAAGAGAACAGAATTCTTTATTAGCCATGTGTGATTGGACAAACAAGGGATTTGTCTCCAGCACATAAGCTCTCTGTGTACAAACAACAACAAAGTGATAGGTTATAAATAATAAAACTATATGATATATGACATTATGTATCAGGCGTGTCAAACTCGCAGCCTGCAGACCAGATGCATCACACACTGGCCACGCCCATGCCAGGTTTAGTGAAGGGGAAAATAGTCACAATATGTCTCGTGGCGATGCATGACAGCACAAGTTTGACATCCCTGTTATATATCATATAGATCTATGATATGAACAAAGTGATAGTCATATATCATTGAGAAGACCCACTTTCTGTGTTAGTATTGCTTAATTAACATTGACTCTGACCAATTATGTACAGTGGACAATAACTAGGTAAGATAGGTGCATCCTCAAG
The DNA here is from genome assembly GCA_033807585.1 of Hydrophis major. NCBI lineage: Eukaryota > Metazoa > Chordata > Lepidosauria > Squamata > Elapidae > Hydrophis > Hydrophis major. The sequence continues at coordinate 126,601,155 of CM066331.1, forward strand.
TAACCAGGCCAGATGCTATGAAAGACTTAGTAGTGAAATGAGCATCTTAAAATTCCATCTGGAATGTTCTTAAAAATTGGCATGCTCAGAGGGGAAAGCATGGGTATTACTTTGGGATATTTCTTTTTCTCTTTCGAAAAAGATGCTTCCTCTCTTCAAAGCTCATCTCTGCAATACATTTAGGACACCACATAAAGCTTCTTCCCTTTTTAAGAAATATCTCAGCACTGATAAAGAGGTCACTAAATTTCCTTGACCCTCAAAGATGGTTTTCTTTCTATTTGTACTCTGCATAGCAGAGTTTCAGAGAGGCTTTGGCCGTTCAAGTTCATCCAAAGGGTTATTGTACCTTCTTGAGCTTTGTCATGATACTTATTTACATATTTGGATTTATGGATAATCGAAATAGACATGAACAATAAAAATGGTCAAATAGATAAACTGTTTAGAATTATTTTTCAAGTGCAACTGATTGATAATAAGATTGTATTAAGAAAAGATACAAAAATGTTATGCACTGCCACCTGTTTAGATTATTTCAAAGAGATTTTTGCAAAAATCAACGAATGAACAGGTAGTCCTTACTCAATGTTGGTAATCAGGATCAGCAACTTTGTTGCTAAATTATTTTGGTGAATTCCTCTTTTTTTTTTCTAAGTAGGTTTTTAGAAAAACAAAAATTACAAGTGGTCCTCAGTTTATGACTACAGTTGAGCCCAAAATTTGTATTGTTAAGCAATATAAGTTTAAATGATTTTTGCCCCATTTTATTACCTTTCTTGCCACGGTTGTTAAGTGAATCACTGCAGTTGTTAAGTTAATAACACAGTTGTTAAGTGAATCTAGTTTATCCATTGAATTTGCTTGTCAAAAAAATCACAAAAGGTGTTTATGTGACCTGGGTTATATGCCAGTTACCAAGCAGACACATTTTGATCATGGTCATGATTTAATCATGATCAATTTTTTACACGGGGATGCTATAATAGTCATAAGTGTGAAAACAATCATAAGTCACTTTTTTCAGTGCCATTGTAACTTTGAATGATCATTAAACAAATAGTTGTAAATCAGGATCTACCTGTGTTTTGGTATTATTTTTGTCCACAATAATTGTCCTGAACCTGAGCTAATGTGTTAGTGGATGCTGTGCATATATTTTATTGTAATGGCTGTTTTTGTTGCTATTGTTCTGTTCTGTTATGTTACTAATTATTTTAAATTTTATTCTGGATGTTTTATGCCACAGAGTTTTGGAATGTACTGTGTTTCTCCCATAATAAGGCTGGGCCTTTTTTTTTTTTTGACACCCCCCCCCGAAAAAACGGCTAGGACGTCTTTTCAGGGGTGACTACCCGCTTTGGCAGCAGAAGGTACTAACTTTGAAAATTAAAGCCAAGGGGACATTAGATTTCTAAACACTGACATTTAAAAATTAAAATCTTTTTGCTTTAGGTGGGAAGGAAGAGAGGTAAATGATTTATACTAATGTTTGTTGAAGGAGATTGCTTGGAGTTTTGTAAGATCAGAGATTAAATTGCAATAAAACTTCCAAAAAATACCTTGGAATTGTGTAATTAAATGCTACCCCAGGAAGAGAAAATAGAAGAAAGTGCCAAATGAAACAGACTGTGCTGATTGTGCTGACTTTGATTGCTTGATGACTTTGGGACTTTTGTGAACTATCTTTTGAAAGACTAAGAAAACATTTGGACTGTTTAAAATTTTTTTTACAATGGTATCTGTTGAAGAACTGAAAATGCAATTTGAAAAATTAAGAGAAGAAGAAGAAGGCAAGAGCTTCTTTGGATCTATCCTTTGCTTCTTAGAAATGGCGATTTCTACTTATCAGGAAATGCAACAAGAAAAAGGCTGGGATGATGAAGAAGAAGCCATCTTTAATGGACATATGATTTTAAATGAGAAAGAAAAGGGTAAAAAGGAAAAGAAAATGGAGAATTTAAGTTCTAAAAAAACAACCAAGAAAGGGAAAATAAGGTGAAAAATCGATATAATGTCAGAAAGCAACAGAAGAGAGGAATACAACAGAGAGGGGAGACTAAAAGGCTGGAGATTGGGGGGGGGGGTAAAACAGCTAGATTTGACAAGGAAGGAAGGGGAAAAGTGAAGGGAAGTTATAAAGGCTTAAAACAAGATGCTAATAAATAGGGTTTTTTCAGAGATAAAGGGTAAAACATAATCTAAAAACAGATTCTGCAAAAGTACACAAGATTGTATTATAGTATTTGTATTTGAAATATGTGTTAATAGAATATTGTAGGGAATGTGTAAAATGCCTAAGATTTAATTAATAGAGTTTAATTAATTAATTTGTTATGGAACATTATTTTTAATATATTATAAGATCAATGTTTTATATTTTAAAATGGTATGTAGAATGTACTAAGCAGAATCAGAATAGAAACTATGTATTATTTTAAGTGTTAAATTTGGGGAGAAAATAGAAAGGTGTCATACTTCAACCAGTGATTACAGGAAAAAGTTTGTGGTAAAGAGAAAAGATAAATAGATAATTGAAAAAGAACGGACAAAGGATACAAGTACAATGATTTAAATTGAGATTAAATAAATAAAATAGAATTAAGAGAGTGAAAAGAGAAGATATGAAATAGTATATAAGGTGAGCATGAATTTGATTTATGTCTGTACAAAAAGTTATAACCTGGGGTTAAGCCGCTTTCTAAAAAGAAGTTTTATGTTTTTATGTTATGTATTTTGTTTGCTTATATTTGTTTATCGAGGATTAATGATGTTGGATAAGAACATATGAAATAGTAATAATATGAAATATAGTAATATGAAATACATGAAAGTATAAGTTTAATGAATAAATTTGAACAGAAATAAAGAAACAGTGAGAAGTTGGAAAAGAGTAATGTACTTAAATGAGATGTTTTATTTGTTTTATTGAGCAGTTTTTAGAAAAGATGTTTTATGTTCTTATGTTTTATGTTTTGTTTGTGTATTGTCTTTGAAAATTAATAAAATTTGTTTTTTTTTTTTAAAAGTACTTCCTAACGGCAAGCCCCCCCCCCGCTTTCCCCCTCATTTTGCACGTTTAATATGGGGCTTAATTTGGGGGGAGGGGCTTAATTTGATTTTATGCCAATAAAACATGGTGGGGCTTCCTATTGGTGGAGGCCGTATTGTTGGAGAAACACGGTAGTAGGCTTAACAAATTAAAAACACTATGATGATGACAGTGATGATTTCATTATTTGTTGTTTTCTTTTTCACAATCATTGCTCTGCATGTAGTGTCATTGCCATTAATTGCATGGCCATTTCATTTTTATTAGTGGTAGTTATAATTTGTTGTAATTTGGAAACCTTTCTTCTTTTATTTGGCATTCATTGTCAAGATAGAGAAAAAAAAGTTAAGCTAATCTTGAATTATCAATATTGAGACACCTATTTCTTCTTAACTATGTCTCGTTTACATTATTTTTAAAAAAAACCATAAGAGGAAATTATTAGTTTTTTTCCATGACAGTCTCCATGACAACAGTCTAATTAATCCCCATCAATCTGGCTTTGGTTCTCTTCACTGAAATTTATTCCCCAGCTTCATTTCATGTGTCATATCTGCTAAGCACTGGATGAAGGTCACTTGTAGGTATGGTTATTCTTCATGAGAAACATAATTCAATATATGTAAGCATTCTTCTTACTAGCTGACTCTTTCCTGTTTTGTTACCAATGAACATTCATCTATTCGTCATATTTAAGTGTTTATGTATTACTGTTCATTATTTATAGAAATGAGCTAACAAATTAACTATTTAAACAAAAATGCTTACATAACACCAGTGGCTAATATCTTTTGATTGTGGATGAATCAAACATGCATCTCTCCCAACATTTTTTGCAATACAGGTAGTCCTCAAATTATGACCACAATTGAGCCCTACATTTCTGTTGCTAAGCAAGACAGTTGTTAAGCAAACTTTGGCCCCTTTTATGACCTTTCTTGCTGCAGTTGTTAAGTGAATCACTACAGTTGTTAAGTTAGTAATCTGGTTGTTAAATGAATCTGGCTTTGTCTGAAGGTCACAAAAGAGAATCACATGACCCAAGGACATTGCAACTGCCATGAAGATGAGTTCAGTTGCCAAGTTTCTGAAGTTTGATCACATGATCATGAAGATGCTGCAGTGGTCATAAGTGTGAAAAATGGTCATAAGTCACTTTTTTAATGCCATTATAACATTGAAGGCTCACTAAATGAAATATTGTAAGCAAGGACTATCCTTATCCAGTTCGTTTATAAGTGACAGACTGAATAATCTCATTGGAAGATTTTGTTTTCATTTTTTCATCCCAATTTTATTTTTATATTTTATAGCTTTCCTTCATTTCTTTATTAGCATGAAAGAAGATTGGCTTTTTTGTTTTGGTGTTGATGTTGCAGATGGATTAAGGCTACGCATCATATAAGGTAGTCTTGAAGCAAGAGGGATAAGTGCAGTGGTAAACATAAAAAAACTGCAAAATATAAGGGGACTGATAGGGAAAGCTATTTAAAATAATAACTATCATTGTTCCTGTTATGGAGAACTGGTATGTCCAAAATGATAAAATGATATGTATTTAGTGATACAACAACATGTTCTTTAGGATCTTAATAGCAATAGCACTTAGACTTATATACCGATTCACAGTGCTTTTACAACCATTTCTAAGTGGTTTACAGAATCAGCATATTACTCCCAAAAATCTGGGTCCTCATTTTACCAACCTCAGAAGGATGAAAGGATGGTGAGATTTGAACTGCCAAATTGCAGACAGCCAGCAGTCAGTAGAAGTAGCCTGCGGTACTGCATTCTAACCATTGCGCCACCATGGCTCTACTGATTTCTACAAAATCTTCCAAAGAGATTATTCAGTCTGTCATTTAATCTTATGTCTGCTGTGCCTCTGAGCTTTACTGCTGTGCTCTGAACTCTTTTTGGAGCATTTATTTATATGATTCATTTTTATTTATTTGCTTCATGAATTATTTTAAAGGCATATAAAATCCAACCCAATATAAAACATAATAAAATGAAACCAAATTAATCAACATAAACATATCTTAATCAGCAAAAGCAATCCAAAAAAGGTTTCAACTAATAGTGGGCATATTCTTCATGAGTAGACTATTAAAAGGAAGGTGAGCTTCCATGCAAAAGTACTCCTCATATTACGCATGCATATAATGTAATTTGGAAAAAAAGAAAATGGTTTTGTTTGCTCTTAAAGTGTTTTGTTTTCTCCAGAACGGTCATTCAGAATGTAGTATGAAATTTCTGTTCTTCTCTTTATTCCTTCCCTGTCTGTTTACTTTCTCAAGATTGCTGTGTACACTGTATTTTGGCCTGCTTGTTCTGCGAATTCGTCACTCTCTGTGGCCTCATCCTGGAGCAAACCTCGTGTGGAATCTGCCCAGGGCTGGCCTGCTGCTGTGGAGAAAAAATGGGAGATGACTGCAACTGCCCGTGTGACATGGACTGTGGCATTGTGGATGTCTGTTGTGAATCATCGGACTGTTTAGAAATCTGTATGGAATGTTGTGGGATTTGTTTCCCATCATAGGTTTCTATTTTTTCTATTTTTTGTTGTTATTGTTGAGTTTTGAAAAACCAGAGAGGGCTGTTCTGTGCATTTCTCTCTTTCTGATAAATTCTTTCAAAAGACACTATTAAATGTTCTCACAGCAACCTGCTAAGCTCTCTTCAATTTTTATTAGCGAAAAGTTGTAGATAATTTTTGAATAGTAGGCCATAAAGTATTAAATGCAGGACAAATCATTCACGCAAATGAAACAAAAAATTGACAGATGTATCTGGAAAAAGAAAGAAGGGATAACTTCTTTAAATTTTTGTTGTTATTTGATCTTCCTTTTTATAGCTGGACAATCAAATAAGAACATTTATTTTAATGATTCTTGATTAGAGAAAATTGTAATTGTTTTCAGGCAAATATAATTTGTTATGTATTAAATATATTTTATCTTAACTGGAATGCAAATTAATTTATGTGATCTAGTCATATTATTAAGGTCTGAAGAATAATCTTGTTCATATTTTATAGTACAATCTTGTTCATGTCTATTCTAAGTAATGACTGCAGCTTTAAAGCGCTATTTACTTCTATAATTTTTGCATTCCATATGTAATATTGTAAAGAGAGCAGCATAGTGGCCTAGTGGTGAAGGCGCTCACCTCCCACTTGGAAAGTTGAGAGTTCAATCCGAGGTAGTGGCAGATGTTTCTATCCTAGGGTGCAAAGAAAACGTATCTGCTGCAAACTCCACATAGGTGTCAGGAAGGGCATCCAGCCATTAAATGCTCAACTCCATCCAGTCACTCTAACTCTACCCCAAATTAAGAGACTACAGGGTCACAAAAAGGGAGTAATATTGTAAATAGTTAGGTTGGTGAAGTGAATACATTTAAGGAAATAATCAAGAATGAAGAAGAATGAGTTATATTGAAAGAAAATGAAGCTAGATGTACAAAAATTGCTTTCCCATGCAAAGAATAAAAAAGGTTTTTATAAAACTTCCAATAGTGTATGAAACCATTATGCAAGAGATTTAAAAACTATATTTAGATTTCATCCAGTATTTGAAGTTGTTTAAAGGAGAAGGAATAGAAAAGAGGTAATATTCCTGAATTGTTCTCATGGAGTAATTAAAATCGAGTCCAATGTTTTTAATAACAGAATTTTCTGTACCTTGGAATATTATGTATATTATGTCTCTTCAAATTAATAATTTATATATACTATAGAGACCCTTTTAGCTGTTCTCATTTATTTCCTTGATCTCAGTAAATTATTCATTTCCATTTAAAGAATAACCCATTTTATGATAAATAAAAATCTGAATAGTGATTTATCGATATTTAGTTCTCAGTTTTTAGTGACAAGAAAATTTACAGTGTTCTCAATGTACCTGCTTGCATATGTTGAAAATTAAATAAACTATTCTTATTTCATGTTTATTGATGCTGCAGCAATTGTTCCAGTCCCAGGAGGGGCTTCTGTTTGATTTTTCATGATCTTCACTTATTTTTTGATCTTTGATACATGTGAAATAAATGTTGATAAAATTATTTGATCTTAAGTTTTAGCGCATTGGCAAATGAGTTAGTTAGGAGAAGAGCAGGAATAACTTCTGCCCAACCCTTTGATTCTGAAAAACGTGGGTGGATGCAGGGTCATTTATATTGACAGAATTAAAAACTATTGTGTAACCAGAATTTTAAATAAAGTTTAAACAAAGTTTACATTGAGTAAACAAGCAAGATCAATTGTATGAAAGGTTGAAGCACACTTGTAAATGAGAGAGGCATTCTTTTCCTTGGGTTATTGATTTCAATGGCTAGCAAGAGAGATTTGTTACATACAGTATTGGAAGATATTTTTTTTTGTGTGTAAATTTTATTGGTTTTTAAAAACAAACATAAACAAACAAAACATAAAAACATCAAACTTTCTTCCATATGTATACAAACTGTGGCGTTTGGTGTACAAATCATTTTGTGCATCTATTTTGTAGTCTTCAATTACAGTTACATTACATAAACACTCATTATCAATCAAAAATTAGATACCCTAATATCATTATTAATCATTTGACTATAGTTCTATTCATTCATATTTTACAAGATAACCATAATTTACTTAGTTTATTTTATAACAATTCATATTATCCTAAAAACATTTTGTAGATATAATAAAAAAGAAGCACATCTTTATATATTTATTATTTTCTAAAGATCTACATATTTCATTACTATATTTTATTTTCTAACCATTGATAGAAAAGGTCCCAAATTTTATAAAATTGTTTATCCTCTTGTTCTCTGATTTCAAATGTCAATCTATTCATTTCAGCACATTCCAATATTTTCTTAATGATTTCCTCCTGTGATGGTATTTTCTCATTTTTCCAATTTTTACCAAATACAATCCTAGCTGCTGTTAATACATTTACAATCAGGTATTTCAAATCTTTGTTTCAGGTAAAATTCCCAATAAAAATATATCTGGTTTCAAATCTATATGTTTTTATGTCATTTTTTCCAACTACATGTGGATTTTAGTCCAGTATTTTTTAGCTTCCGCACAAGTCCTCAACATATGGTAATACGAGCCATGTGTCTGATGACATTTCCAACATTTTTCAGATTTATTCTTGAACATTCTTACTATTCTTGTCAGGGGAAAATGCCACCTGTAAAACATCTTATACAAATTTTCTTTATAAGCTGTTGACATTGTCATTTTATAATTTTGAGACCACAATTTTTGCCATTTCTCTAAATCAATCCCAAATCCAAAGTTCTTCCCCCAAGCAATTATAGTTTGTTCTTCTTCTAGTTTAATTTCTAATAAATATCCATACAGTTTTTTAATCACCTTTTCATCAGTACCTGTCAAAATCTTATCTAGATCAGTCAGTTTATCATAAAAACCTTCTGTTTTAAAATCTTTATCATACCTTGAATGTATTTGCGCATATGAAAAACAATTCATCATTATACCTTGTTCCTCTAGTTTTTCCATAGATTTAAGTTTACCCTTTTCATTCAGTATTTCCCCATATCTAACTGTTTGTTCCTTTTTGTATATTATAGGATAAGAAAATGCTTCAATAGTCGATAACTAGACTGGAATTTTCAAATAACATTGTCTTTTAATCTTCTCCCAATTTAACCACAAAGACTCCCGTATATGATGTCTTCTAAAATACCCTTGTATTTTAGTTCCCTTGTACCATAAAAAAGCATGCCACCCCAACAACAAATCATGTCCTTCTAATGTCAACAATCTAGTATTTCTTAATGTTATCCATTCCTTGATCCACATCAGGTTTGTAGCTTGGTAGTACAACTCCCAATTAAGCAAACCAAATCCTCCTCTTATTCTAGCATCTTGCAAAAGTTTTAACTTTACTCTCACTTTCTTACCTTGCCATATATATTTCAACACAATTTTATTTAATTCTTCAAAATAATCTTTTCCAAGCCTAATTGGAATTGTTTGGAACAAATATAGAATTCTGGGTAATATCTTGATTGTTGAAATTCTCCCTATTAGTGACAGTTATAGATTTTCCCATTTTGCCAAGTCTAGCGCTATCTGCTGTTTAAGTTTGATATAATTATTCTCTTTTAATGTACTACATCTTGCTGTCAAATGTATCCCCAAGTACTTGATCTTATTCATGACTTGAATTTTCAATAGATCTGCTAATTCTTCCTTTTGTCTTAATAACATATTCTTTGTCAAGATCTTTGTCTTATCTTTGTTTATTTTCAAACCAGCCACCTTGCCATATGCTTCTATCTTTTCCAATAATTTTGGTGCTGTTTCTACGGGGTCTTCTAAGATAAAAACTAAATCATCTGCAAAGGCTTGCAGCTTAAATTCTTCCTTTTTAATTTTCATTCCTTTTATACTCTTTTCATCTCTAATATTTCTGTTTAATACTTCCAAAGTTAACACGAATCGCAAAGGGGATAGTGGGCACCCTTGCCTTGTTCCTTTTCTTATGGTAATGGAGTCTGTCAATTCTCCCTCTATCATTACCTTTGCCATTTGCTTATGATATATAGCTTCTATTGCTTGAATAAATTTTCTAGAAAAACCCATCTGTTCCAACAATAATAACATGAATCGCCAATTCACATTATCAAATGCCTTCTGTGCATCTAGAAATATCAAAGCCATTTGTTTTTCAGGATGTGCCTCATAGTATTCCAAGGTATCCAAAGTTACTCTCATATTATCTTTAATTTGTCTCTGGCAGAAATCCATTTTGCTGAGAATGAATAAAGTTATTTAAATATCTTTTAAGTCTTTCTGCCAATATTGAAACAAAATTTTATAATCTGCATTTAGTAGAGAAATAGATCTATAGTTCTTGACTTGCAATGGATCAGCCTCCTCTTTTGGAATAAGTGTGAGCTTCTGACCATGATTCTGACCAAATAAGTTTCTGACCATGATTGGGGTCTCTTCTTCTTTAGCATTCATAACTTCTAACAATAGGAGATTCAACAATTCTTGTAATGTTTTATAAAATTCTGCCGGAAGTCCATCTGGGCCTGGTGCCTTTCCATTATTTTGCTTCTTAAGCGCTTCAGTTAACTCCATCATAGTTATATTGCTTTCTAACATTTTTTCAGTCTCTGGGTATCTTGGGTAAATTAGCATTCTGTAAATACTGCTTAACTCTTTCCTCATCAACATTCTCTTGCTTACATAATTTCCCATAAAAGTCTTGAATGATTTCCTTCTTCTCTTTACTGCCATGGCAAACTTGGCCTTGGTCATCTATTAACTGCAATATTTTCCTTGATTCGTTCTCCTTTCTCATTTTATATGCTAACCATCTACCTGGTTTATTTGCATCTTCAAAGTATTTCTGTTTAGCACCTCTAATTTTCTGTGCTAATTCTTCTTTCTCTATTTGACCCATTCTGTGTTTAATTATATCCATTTTTAACTTAATGTCCTTTTTCTGTGGCATTTTCTATAGCTCTTTTAGTATTGGAAGATCTTTTATAAAGCAAACAGCTGACCATAATCTTTGGATAAAGGGGAATATATACTGTGCCCTGAGCAGTTATGCTTTCAGCCATCTATTTAATAGCACACAATTATCCAATATTTAAAATAGATTAACATTACCAAACAAAAACAAACATACAGATCATTAGATGAAAGGAAGAACAAATGTACTGATTTTGTATTTCAGGTATGCTTAACTTTGCCTTTTTAGAATGGGATTGTATATCAACTGCCTGTTAATTCAGACATATAAATACCTTTGTGGCTAGTTTAGTACTATGTTTATCTGCTCCTGTATGGTCCAAACGGATCTAAACCGTCCCAAAGAGATGGTGAATGTAAAAAGCACATCCTGTTGATCCCAGGGATACTGAAAACTTCCTGGTAGATCCATGAGAAGCTCTTTTTGCCAGCGGCAAAGAGGCAGCCATTAAAGCTGCTAAAGTTGGGACAGCTCCGAAACGAAAGAGAACAGAAAGAGAAAGTGTGCCAGTTTGGTGAGAATTTTTTCTTTACTTTAAGATTTAAAAGGATACCCTAAGGAAAAGAATCTGTAAAATCTCAGACAAAAGTGCTATGTTTAAGGACTAAGCTGCAGTTCTCCTTCTGGTCCGCCGCCTGCGCGGGAGCGTCGACCGCTCCCATTGGCTGATGCCGTTTGACAGCCGGCTATAAAAGGGACCTGTCAAATGGCATCAGCTGTCGCCGCCAGCTGGCTGTCAGATTGTCATCGGCAGCCGCAGCGACCCTTTATTCATTGAATAAAGTCTGTTAGCCTTTTCCCTGGTTCCATCTCTCTCTGTAACCGCCGCTCTACAACACTGGCGACGAGGGCGGGATACAGCAAGATGACCAGGCGAAACAACTGAGCTGAAGTCACTACAAGAAAGAGCTGAAGCCGCCAAGGGCTGTTTTGAAGTCACCGCCGCCGGCGCTCTCCAAAAGGAAAAAAAAAAAGAGCATGAACTTTAAAGCTTCACAGCTGAGGAGCCAAGCGCCGCTGACAGGCACAACCAGAAACGCTTTTCTAAAAGCGATACCTCTTAAATTTCCTCACCTAAGGAAACCGACTCTGCCACTCTGATGGCATCAACTCCGACGTTCCCACATTTCCAGCTGGGATCAGAGACTTGGGAATCTTACATGAATAGATTCGAATGTTTTTTAAATGCGATTGATTTGTCTGAGGCTACAGACCTGAGAAAAAGGTCTTATTTTTTAAGCTTCTGTGGGGCTACCGTCTTTGACACAGCCTCTGCTCTAGTGTCCCCTCGATCCATCAAGGCTATTCCCTGGGATGAGTTGAGGGAGATCTTATCAAACCACTATTCCCCCAGGCCCTCTCAAATAGCTAGAAGGCTAGCTTTTAGAAGGAGGGTTCAAGCTGAAGGGGAAACTGTGACTCAGTATATGGCAGCATTAAGATCAGCTGCCATACACTGTGGGTTTAGGGACTACCTCGAGGACATGCTACTGGACCAAATTGTGGGAGGAGTCAGGGACCTAAAACTGCAGAGAAGGTTATTGGCCAAAAAAAGATTTGACCTTATCCCTAGCTGTTGAGGAAGCTCAGGCTGCTGAGTTATCAGAACTATCTGCAGCTGAGCTCCAGGGAAGCAGCTCTAAACAAGGTCAGGTTACAATTCATTATGATGAAACCTCCCAAGAAGAGGAAGAAGAAACATCAGAGGTAAATCGCCTCACTTGCCCCAGAGCACCTTTGGGTCCACCCAAAAAAACCAATGCCCAGACCAGCAAACAACAACTTCATTGTATGAGCTGCGGGGGCAACCACCTTAGGTCAACTTGCAGGTTCAGAAACTTTATTTGTCTGAACTGCCAGAAGAGAGGGCACATAGCCAGGGTTTGCCAAGCCGAACAGACCCATCCTCAAAGACCTCAAGTTTCTGCCCCCTTCCAAAGGCAAGTGGAAAATTGCTACACATGTTATCACACGGGCTATAGCACCAGTAATTCTAACAAAATAAGCATTTCTCTTTTCATAGAAGGTAAACCCTGCCAGATGGAGTTGGACACCGGGTCAGCACTCTCCATCATATCGTGGACCACCTTGAAGAAGATACTGCCTTCGCTCTCAAAGAAGAAGCTGATCAACTGCCACCTGACTCTTCGGGACTACCAGGGGAAGACCATCCCAGTCCTGGGTAAGGGAAACTTCCTCATTCAATTCCAAAACTTTAGAGGTCACTTGCCACTGGTAGTTGTAAATGGTGCCCTACCTAGTTTGGTAGGACTAGATTGGTTTCCTGCCCTAGGCCTTAACATTACAGGTATTCACTCTGGTAAATTCTGAGGTTGATGCCCTTTTTAAGGACTACTCAGACGTTTTCAGCAGCGAGCTAGGGTGTTATACAGGCACCCCCATATCTTTTGATGTGGGTCCACAAGCCACCCCAATCTGTTTAAAACCTCAAAGGGTTCCCTTCGCCATTAGGCCCAAATTAGACGCTGAATTAGACAAGCTCATCAGCCAAGGAATTTTGGAACAGGTAGATTTTGCGAAGTGGGAAACACCCATAGTGACCCTCCTAAAAAAAGGATGGCAGCGTGAGAATTTGCGCTGACTATAAGATGTCCCTCAACCGTTTCCTCCAAATTAGCGCATACCCAGTACCTGTAATCCAACACCTGCTCCACTCGTTTGAGCCAGGTACAATTTTTGCCAAGTTGGACATGTCCCAGGCATACCAACAATTTTCTGTGGACCAGCACACTGCTGACCTACAAACCATAGTTATACACAGGGGCGCCTTCAGATGTAAACGTTTACAGTTTGGAGTCAGTGTAGCCCCTGGCATTTTCCAATCAATCATGGAAAGAATCCTCCAGGGCTTACCTGGGGTGGTCCCATACTTTGATGACATTTTAGTCTCTGCCACCAACAAAACACAATTGCTACTCAGAGTGAGGTCTGTCCTTGATAGGTTTAGACTAAATGGGCTCAAATTGAAAAAAGATAAATGCACCATTGCTACCAGTCAAGTAGACTTCCTTGGTTATCGAATTGATTCCTCGGGGATTCACCCCATTGAAAGTAAAGTTAGAGCCATTCACGAGGCACCCACTCCCTCTAACAAAACCAAATTACAGGCCTTTTTGGGGCTCCTAAATTTTTAGGCATCTTTCCTACCTCACAAGGCCTCTGTAGCTGAACCCCTACATAGGCTCCTAGATAAGAAGGCCCCATGGCACTGGGGACAGAAAGAAGCCAATGCTTTCCAGGCAGTAAAGTCTCTTTTGACTTCAGATGCTGTGTTAGTTCAATTTAACAAGGACTTGCCCCTGGTTTTGGCTTCTGATGCCTCACCTTTTGGTATAGGAGCAGTATTAAGCCACAGACTTTCAAATGGATCTGAGGCACCAATTGCCTTCTTTTCAAGGACATTCTCTGCTGCAGAGAGAAACTATAGTCAGATCGATAAGGAGGCCTTAGCAGCTGTGGCTGCTGTAAAAAAAATCCACGAGTATCTCTATGGCCATTCTTTTGAACTAGTAACAGATCATAAACCTCTCTTGGGACTGTTAGCCGGTGACAAACAAACCCCACAGGTGCTCTCTCCGAGAATGACCAGATGGACTCTGTTTCTGGCCGCTTACTCATACACTTTGGTACATCACCCTGGAAAAAACCTGAGCCACGCAGATGCTCTCAACAGATGCCCCCTGCCAACACCAGTCAGGGACCCAGCTCCCATCCACGCAATTTTCGACTGCAATGAACTTGACCTACCAGTCTCAGCTGGGGATATTGCTGCACACTCCAAAAAAGATTCTGTGATTTCCCAAGTCCTGGACTGGGTAGGGAGGGGGTGGCTTGATATTCAATTCGCCCCTGAATACTTGCCATTCAGGACCCTCAGGCAGGAGTTGTCTTCTCTACAGGGCTGTCTGTTATGGGGGACTAGGGTGGTCATTCCACCCACCTTGCAAAAATCAGTTTTAAGGGCACTGCACAAGGGTCATCCGGGCATCGTAAGAATGAAGGCCTTAGCACGCAGCTATGTTTGGTGGCCAGGACTGGATGCCCAAATTGCCAACTGGGTTAACGCGTGCCAAGCCTGCCAGGCAAAAAGGGCAGCCCCACCCACAGCCACACCAACCAGATGGGAAGGTACGGGGGCGCCCTGGGCCAGGCTGCATATTGACCTAGCTGGTCCCATACTGGGGAAGACATTCTTGGTTGTGGTAGACTCATTTTCAAAATGGACAGAGGTGGCCTTGTTACCTTCCACCACCACACGAGCAGTCACAAGGGTTTTGACCAGACTGTTTGTTATTCATGGACTGCCTGACACATTGGTCTCACACAATGGCCCCCAATTCAGTTCCAACGAGTTTGCCATCTTCACAGCCAACCTGGGTATCAGACACGCCCTCACAGCCCCCTTTCACCCTGCAAGCAACAGGATGGCAGAGAGGGCTGTTAGATCAGTCAAAGAAGTTCTGGCCAAGCTGGGCCAAGCAGACTGGCATTCCAAGCTGTCCACGTACCTATTAACACAGCACACCACTCCATGCCCATCTACCAACAAGTCACCTGCAGAACTTTTGATGGGCAGACGCCTCAGGACTACTCTGGACAGGTTGCACCCCCACTACGCTCCCAGCTCACCCCTGGTTTCTGACAGCCATGCCAGGGAATTCACCCTGCAAGACCTGGTCTATGCCAGGAACTATGCAGGGCACCCATTATAGCTGCCAGGGCAGATAGTTTCTATTACAGGGCCCAGGTCTTACAGAGTCCTCCTAGAAGATGGCCGCATCTGGAGAAGACACGTGGATCAGCTGAGGAGGTGCTGGACCAAGCCTGCCACCGAAACCACGGTCAACGACTCAGCCTACCCACCGCCTGCCGCAGCCAACCCACTAAAGGACCTGGTCTACCGGCCGCTCAACGACCCAACCAACCAACCACCATGAGAGGACTCACCAGAGCAGCAGTCAGATGGCAGATCCAGGATAGCTGACGACCCTCCGCAGACTCTTGGCACCGCCCGGGAAGAACAGGACGAGGCAGCAGCAGACAAGCCCCTGGAGCCGCGAAGATCAGGCCGCAAACGAAAACCGCCATCTTGGCTATGTGACTATGCATGCTCGTGGCCAGGGGGAAGGAGTGCTATGTTTAAGGACTAAGCTGCAGTTCTCCTGGTCCGCTGCCTGCGTGGGAGCGTCGACCGCTCCCATTGGCTGATGCCGTTTGACAGCCGGCTATAAAAGGGAGCTGTCAAATGGCATCAGCTGTTGCCGCCAGCTGGCTGTCAGATTGCCATCGGCAGCCGCGGCGACCCTTTATTCATTGAATAAAGTCTGTTAGCCTTTTCCCTGACTCCGTCTCTCTCTGTAACCGCCGCTCTACAACAAAAAGTGATTAAGCAGCGATTTTAAATGGGAAGTCAAATTATTTTTTTCTTTTTTCTTTGCTGGACTCCTCATTTTTTTACTTTGAACTGGACTGGTCTTTTTTTTCTACCTCATTTTTTCTCTTTTGTTTCTTCTCCTTGTTGTCTTTATAATATTTTAGGCTAGAGATTCCCTTTTAGCTTTTTTTTTTTCTAAACCCTTTTTGCTTTTTAATTAATTTTTATAATAATTTGTTTGGAAAAGGAGGGGGAAAGTGAAAACAGAGGAAACTTTGTAACTCTGCCAACTAGAGGCTTAGAAATATTGTTTCTCTTTTTTTTCTCTCTCCACCAGACAAAGCTGAGAAAGAATTCAGACTTCTTTTCAAGGAGTTTGAGCCTGTTTGATAAGATAGAGGGAAGAACATGGGAGAGTATTATTGCAGGTGCTCTTCTAGGTTTCTATCAGTATCTATGGTGTTGAAGTATACAGAAAAAAGATGATAAGACTCTCGAGAAGAGAGCTATAAAACTTAACAAAACCCTTGGATAACTAAATAGGTGCAGTGTGTTCTTTTTCTCTTTTTTAAGCTGGGCTATTCCTCACTTTAACAAACCCCCTCCTTATCAGCTTATTATTTGTAATAGTCATTTGGATCTTTGGCCTTTTGGAACTTGCTTTTGTCTTTCTTTTTCTGTTTATGGTTTTTTCTTCCTTTTTTGAGTTTTTACTGCTATTTAACTGATCAGTTGGATTAAGGTATACAAGAACCTGAAGAAATCTTTTTTTTCCCATCTTGCTTCTTTTTTTCCACTATTTTTACTTAGAATTACAATTGGTTATTTCACGAGTGGATTAAGATCTAGAAGAACCTGAAGATTTTGAATTGTCTGAAATGAGCAGGAAACTAACAGCGGCTGGTTCTTCAATTCCTACTTCTTCCTCTTCACCATCGGGAGGACAACTCTCAATACAGATGATGTTACAACAAGAAAAAGAACAGGAAAAGGTGAGATTGCAGATGATAATGCAAGGAATTCAAAGCATAAAAAATTGATCCATACAGATGACGATGGAAGATTATTAATGGTGGAAATAATGGACAATAATATGAAAATACTGCTGATCGCAATCTATGCCCAAATATTATGCAGAAATATATATTTGTTCCAAACAATTCCAATTAGGCTTGGAAAAGATTATTTTGAAGATTTAAATAAAATTGTGTTGAAATATATATGGCAAGGTAAAAAACCGAGAATAAAATTAAAACTTTTGCAAGATGCTAGAATTAGAGGAGGATTTGGTTTGCCTAATTGGGAGCTGTACTACCAAGCTATAAATTTGATGTGGGTTAAGGAATGGATAACATTAAGAAATGTTAGATTGTTGACATTAGAAGGACATGATCTGTTGTTGGGGTGGCATGCTTTTTTATGGTATAAAGGAACTAAAACACAGGTATTTTAGAAGACATTATATAAGGGAGTCTCTGTGGTTAAACTGGGAGAAGATTAAAAGACAATGTTATTTGAAAATTCCAGTCTGGCTATCGACTATTGAAGCATTTTCTTATTCTATAATATACAAAAGGGAACAAACAGTTAGATATAGTGAAATATTGAATGAAAAGGGTAAACTTAAATCGATGCAAAACTAGAGGAACAAGGTATAAAGATGAATTGGTTTTCATATGCGCAAATACATTCAAGGTATGATAAAGATTCTAAAACAGAAGGTTTCTATGATAAACTGACTGATTTAGATAAGATTTTGACAGGTACCGATGGGATTGGATATGGGATTGATCTAGAGAAATGGCAAAAATTGTGGTTTTCTAACAACCGGTTCTCCAAACTGCTTAGAATGTTAACAACCGGTTCTAGCGAATAGGTGCGAACTGGTAGAATCCCACCCCTGAAGTTGAAACAAACCAAATTATTAGGGCAATATTTATCAATCTTTGGGACTTCAACTCCAAGAACTGAAGTCCACATAGTTTAAAGTAGGCAAGGCATGACCTGGATTTTTGTCTATAATGTGATTCTCAGTTCCTGCCAGTCTCCCTCTGCAAATTGCAGTGTGACTTTAAACTTTCCATGCTTGTCTACCATGCTATGGAGTAACATCATTGTTCCACTCTCAAATTTTGGTATAGTTCTACAATATTAAGAGTTGTTATATTGTACTTCAAGTTTTCTCTAAATGCATGTTATTTTTTACACTGAGATGTTTCCACAAAAAAACCATACAATTAAAAACTAAGCAATAATCTATATTATATGTTTAATACTTCCAGCTTCTGTAGCAAGGCCAACTTTTATTTATTTAGAAGTAAACATACAAGGGGTAAAATATAATATGTATTTAGAAGCCTTTAAATGAAATGCAAAATCAGTTTAACATAAAGTGTTTTGGGGTCAGAGCCTTTCTGCCCTGTAATACTTGTTTTCAAATCAATCTGCCAATCTTTTGTTGCTTTGCTTACAACTGAGTCCTTGATTTGAAAAAAGATGAAGTAGGCTTCAGCTGCATTTATAAGAAAATCATTGAGTACTTCATTAAAAGTGTTTTTTTTTCATCTTTCTAAGGTCAACCATGCACATTCCATTTATAATCCTAAATTGCATACATTTACATCACAAACATCTACCCTCCCTTTATTACCCATGTGTTTTCTTACAGTTTTATGTGTTTACTGACTAGCTGAACTGGCTAGTAGTATAAGACAGTAATTACATTTTTCCATTTGTAGTGGCAGTGATCCCATTGTCTACACACTCAATTTGAGATTGACTTTTGTCAATCAAGTACCTTTGAGATATGATTTTAACACCCTAAATTAGGAATAGTCCTGTGATAACTTTACACTTGATTATTTTCACCAGGGGAATGGGTTATCGTATCATTTATTTATTATATTGATTTATAAAGCTAAGATTTGATCATTTTGGTCTTTGCTGGCCATTCTGCACATAAAATAGGAAGGCATTTATACAATCCAGTTTAAATTATAAGTGTATCATTTAAGAATGTTGTGCCTTATTTTCGCTCTATTTTCCCCTTACAGATTTTTTGTTTATTGATGACTGATATGTCTAATGTGAGATAATTATTAAACATTGACCTGTCTGATATAATGTGCTGTATTGTTAAACTGTTTTTTTTTTTTAAACAAATTTTATTGATTTTATAGAACACAAACAAAACTAAAAGATCTTTTCTGAAGGTTGTCTGATCCCGGGTTGAAACTCTTCGCACAGACACAAATTCAAACATCATATTCACTTTATATATCCTTCCATATCTTGTTATCATTTTCTTTTTTATATTATATATATAAACCATTTTTATCAATTTTATATAAACAATGCACAAGGCATAACAGCTTATAAGTTCTTTTGTAAGAAAAAATAATAAAAGAAGAGAACCAATAAAACATAAAAATCCCAAATTATAGTATCAATACTTTGTCTATTTAACTTCATATCTTATCCCAACTTCTCCTTTTCATCCAAATTATTTCTTATTAATTAAAAAAATTTTTTTTTGCCTTTTTTCAATATACAACATCCAAAAAAAAAAAAAAAAAAGCATAAAAAAACCTTTATATATCCTTTCATATCTTATTACCATTTTCAATAATATTCTTTGTCTGTTCTATTTCCAACTATCCATTCATCTTTTTTCTTTTATTATACTTCTCCTATACACCAATTGGAGTAACGTCTATAACTCATTACCCTAACTTAAAAGTACTTCATATAACAATTTTTCTTGGGATTCTGTTTAAAAGATTCTAAAATTACACAATGAATTTTATACTCTAAATACACATATAAAAAACACAATCTTATGTACCCTCCAGAATCCCTCTTTTATCCTAAATTAAATTCACCCATTGTCTCTGAATAAACTTTTTTTCTTTAGATCTTGCTTCCCCCCATTGAGGCTTCTCCTCCCCCCCTTTTCTCTCTTGCTTATTCTTCTCCTTGCCCTTTTTACCCCTTTGTCTTTCCTCCTCCCTTTTCTTACTCCTTTTCCTTTGCTTTCTAACCTTGCCTCCACCTTTCCGCTCATTTTTCTCTTCTTTGGTTGTTTTTATAATTCTTAAAATCCCCTTTTTCTTATCCTTTTTCTCCTCCTCCCCGGAAAGAACCCATTGTTCATCAAAGATGGCTTCTTCTTCCTCTTCTTCTTTGTCCCAGTCCTTCTGCTGCGTAGTCAACTTTTCATAAGTACATAACGCCATTTCTAAGAATTGAAACAAAGTGCCCAAAGTATCTTCCTTTTTATATTTTTGATATTCAGTCTTTAGTTCATCCACAAGCGATGCCATTATGAAAAGAGAAACTTTTCCCAAAACAACCACAAGTATTTTTAATCAAAAATAATTCAAAAAAAAATTCCAAAAATTAATACTTTTCTTCCTTCTTCTCTTTCTCTTTCTGGGGTTAATGTTTAATCAAAGAGGTCCAATTACCATATACCTTTCTTTGGGATTCTAGGCAATCTCCTCCTTTTTCAGCTTCTGCTCCAATTTTTTTTCCTCTCCCTTCCCACTTGCAATATCAATTTTAAATAATCAGAAATCCATACCTCCAACAAGGGTTTTCCAATTTCTTAAGTTTTTCAATGTCCAAAAATCCTTTTGTCCCTTAGCTTCAACTCTCAAAACAATTCACTTTCAATGTCCAATATGTCCAAACATTTCTGCTGTTTCCATGGGGTGGGAGAGTAAAGAAAAAAAAAAAGTTCCCTTTAACAGCTTCTCCGCCACTTTCGATCTTCTTAGGGATACAATGTATCCTCCAGCAATTCAAACAGCTCAGTTCCAACCAATTTGAAAGATGTTACTTGACCCGGCTCAGACAGCACTTTCACTCCTTACTTCCTCCAGCGCAATCTTACCCGGTCGCTGGCTTCTTTGTGGCGGCCATTGCTGACCGCCGCTCCACCGCCTTGGGTTTTTCCGGAGAAGGAGGGGGTCTGCAACACCCCCAACCCCTTGTCCGACTCCCCTCTCTCTTCAGCTGTCCCTACAGGGCAGCCATATCCCCCTGACCCATCTGGATCGGGGGTACCTCGGCGGCTAGCACAGCAGGAATCGCGAGCTGTCGCGAATTCCTGCTGCCCCGAAGCCACGTGAAACCGGAAACCCTGTATTGTTAAACTGTTTTAAGCTCATCAAGAACAATCCTATTTGAGTAAATATATGTTAAGAATATTTCTATTTTTCAATTGTTGAAATGCCGTGGAAAAATTCAACTGCTGTAGTCCAAGCAAACAAATAAAAATAAAGTGGATACAAATAGCAAACAGAGTAAATAAAATGGGGATAAGCCAGGGACGTCTGTGAGGGGTGAAGGTGGACAAGGCAGAGATTGAAACCATGTGAATGAAGCCTCATCCCTTTTTGTACATATCTTCAATGCAATATACGTTAAAAAGAGGAATTTCATCTTCAATGCAATATACGTTAAAAAGAGGAATTTCATAGCCATGATCGCTCTTCTGACTTTTCAACCCTTGTCTGTGGAGGATTAGGGAAAGAAATCTAGCTATAATGTTGTTTGTTCATCTCTGGGTTGAAAATGTTGGAACACTCAAGCGAAATACATAATAATACACATTTTGACAGTGGCCAGATTAGCTTTTGCCCAATGTTGGAAGCAACCTCAGGTTCCATCAGAGGAAATGATCATTCAAAAAATTTCAAGTTGTGTAGAAATGGACAAATTAACTTTGGCACTAAAAAATAAAGACACCTCAATATACTACAATAGCTGAAACTGCTGGTACAAATGGATAGACCAAAGATAGATTTTACACTATAAGGTAAAAGAGGATAGGATAAATCCATAGTAGTGATATACAGATATATGTAAGGATTAAGTATGTGTATATGGCATAAATTAAGGGTTAAAAAAAAAAAGATCTTACAAACTGTTGAAGATGAGAATGTTTTTAATTGTTTTCTATTTTTTCTTTCTATTTTCTTCTCTTTTTTTCTTTTCTTTCATTTGTGTATGTGTTGTTGGTTTGTTTTAATTGTAAAATCAATAAAATTTATAAAAAAAAAGAAAAAGAAAATGTTGGAGCACTCTGCAGATGTGATGCAATAGTATATCTATCTGTCTGTCTGTCTATCTATTTATCTATCTATCTATCTATCTATCTATCTATCTATCTATCTATCTATCTATCACCTTTAAAGACAGGATGGGATGCAGCCAAGGCATCTTTGATAAAAAGCAACTTAGCCCATAGCAGGGGTGAGGCATAGAAAAGTTGCAAGAAAAGGCATAAAATGGAGCAAAAGTCACTTAACAAATGTCTCACTTAGCAATATAAGTGTTGGGCTCAAGTTATGGTTGTAAGTCGAGGACTACCAAGATTAACATCAGGAGAGCACTTTATATGGGAATCTTTGCCTCAATACAGATTTTCCTTTGTCTTAGGGTTTTTGAAATATCTGTATTGAGGCAAAGATTCCCACATAAAACTCTCCTAATGTCATCTTCTAAAGTACACCAGAAAGGGAACACAGGGGAATGAGCCATTTCTATTTTATTGTAAAATCTTGCAAGTCTGAGAGTATATTTTTCCCCTTATCCTCTTTAAAGCTAAAGAAAGGGAGAGTCCTTCTGTGATTCTTGCCCCACATTTGTTAAGTGACTTTTGCCCCCATTTTATGACTTTTCTTGCCACAGTTGTTAAATGAAGCATTGGAAAAATTAATAACCTGTTGTTAAATGAAACTGGCTTCCCCATTGTCTTTGCTTGTCAGAAGGTCATAGAAGGTTTCACATGATCCAGGGGCACTAAAACTATCATAAACATGAACCAGTTGCCAAGCATCCAAATTTTGGTCATGAAGATGCTACCCTAGTCATAAGTGTGAAAAATGGTCATGTCACTTTTTTCAGTAATATTCAGACATGATATTCTTCCGATTAAAATCGGAATTCCGATTTTTTGGGAATTGCCCCCCCTTTCTCCCTCCTTCCCCTCCCCTCAGAAGCCCCCTGAGTCGAGTTGCTACTGCCAGCATGTCTCCGCGTGGCTCCAGTCCCGCATTGCCTCAGGAAGGGAAAGGCAAAAATGAAGAGCCGCGGCGGCGCTTTGCAACGGCAGCAGCGGCACCAGAGGCTCAGGTGCAGCGGCTCGGACAGCCACAGAGGTGCACAGAGCCCCAACCGGACACCTGAGCGGAGGCCAAGCAGTGCAAGCGGAGGCCGCTGAGCAGCAGGAAAAGGGAGCTGGGAAGCCACAGACCAGCCGTCTCTCTGTCTGACGGCCTCGGCCGAATCTCTGCTTCCCAGCGCGCTTGGTCCTCTGCCTGCAGGCTTCCCCGGCTCCTTGCCAAGCGGGTTTTCCACCCCAGCCCGGCAGGGCCGTCGCTGCCTTCCCCTCTCCTGGCCGGCTGGGCTCCTTGGGCAACCCAGCTGCCTCGTGCCGAGAAGCGCGCTGCCAGGTGGGGGCCATGCGGCTCAGGGCAACACGCCACCGCCCAGCCCTGGTGAGGAAAATCAGCGGGCGCTCCCCAGGCAGTGGCCTTGGCCCCGCCACCAGGGAAGCGGCTGCCCAGTTCCGGAGCTGATCCACACCTGACTGGCTGGAAAGGAAGGGGTGTAGCGTTGGTGTGTGTGCAATTTCTTGGCGCGCAGCGCGGGCTCTCTTGGCCAGCCCCGGTTTTTTTTTCAGAGGGGAATATCATGCCTGGTAATATTGTAACTTTGAACAGTCACTAAATGAATTTGTAAGTTGAAGACTGCTGTAGTATATCATACAATGAAAAAAATATTACAACTACCATGTTTCTGTGAAAATAACACCCACCCCAAAAATAAGCCAAAGCGGGATGTTTTGGGGTGGGCCTAATGTAAATCCTACCCCGAAAATAAGCCGGGGATGGGCTTGGCCAGCACAAGAGGTGGCGAGCCCAAGAAGGGGGTAGCAGTGTCTGGCTGCAGCTGCAGTCTACTGGCTCCTTGGGGCAGCGGAAATACCGCATGGAGGCATGTGTTGTCTTTACAGAAGGGAGGGGGAAAGGCCTGTTCCGATCACCACGTAGCAGCATAGCACAGAAGGTGGGAGAAGAAAGAGAGAAAAACGTCTTGATTCCTGTGTATGTCTCTTTGCTTTTCACTAAATGTAAAAATGTGCGTGCATATATGTCAAGGGTCCAAGTAATATGTCCCCAGAATGAAAAATCTGAGGCATCCATATTTCATCAAAGCCTCTTTATTAGGAACATATCAAATTGGCAAGGTCTGACCTAACCCTGGAATTACAACCAGTAAAAGCAAAAGTTTGAAACTTCCCCCCATGGTAAACATTCTTCAATCAGCTCACAGTCCATAAGTCCGATGACTCCAAGCTTCAGCCAGATGCAAGCACCTTCTCAGTTCCCACAGGAAAGAATGCGAGCTAGCCACAACATCCTCCCTTATCTTTACAGTCCTCCTCCCTACTGCTAGAATGTGGTGAGCCTAAAACATCGTTAAATCCCTTTGCAGAATACCTAAAGAAAACTAAGAAAAAGAATAGGCAAAGACTGCAATAAAATATGGCTACACATATGTCAGCTTCAGGATTGACAGTGTATGTGTGTAGCGGAGCTCTTCCCAAGTCTTTTCGCTTGCTTGAAAATATGCAGTGATCTCTGTATCTTTCACCATGTGTGTATTTGCTGACAACCTTCAAGTTGCACTCTTCTCCCTTGGGAAAAGCTCCATTCCCCAACACACACACACACAAATACACACACACACACACACATGCAGCCTCCTGTACCTAAAAAAAAAAAAAAAGACCTCCCCCAAATATAAGCCAGAATGTTTATTTTCAACCCTAAAAGAAAATAAGACCGGGTCTTATTTTCGGGGAAACGTGGTACTTTCAGCTCATTAAAATGTTGATGGTGTAGATTTTCAATGTGTTGGTTTGTTTGCAGAATCACAGAAAGTCCAGTTTGTTTGACTTTCAGACTTTGAATTATATTTTGATGGCACAGTTTAAATCATAGAGGTTCAAAACAATCTTACAATAGCATTGATATTATAGTGGGGGGGAAGCTGAAGACTTTTGCAATTATGGGCAAATTCTTATTTTAAGATAGTTTGGACGAAGGAAACTATACTATATCCACAACAAAGTTTCATTTCTAAAAGAGAAAGAGAATTCTTTGATGCAGAGCTTAACTGTATACAAATTTTGTCTCTCTCTGAGTGTGTCTCCAATTGTCTTGACTTCTGGTGACTGCCTACACCAGTTTTCTTGGCCGGATTTCAGTCCTTGCCTGCTTGCTGAGAGAAAGTGGCTGGCCCAAGGTCACTCAGCTGGTTTTATGCCTAAGGCAAGACTAGGGGGAATAGAACTTTCTGGTTTCTAGCCTAATGCTTTAACCAGTAAACTAAAGTGGCTCTCATACACAACTTAATATTCTTTTTTATAGAGGACTGATTGGTAAATATTGTTTTCATACCATTTCCTGATATAAATTTTAATTTCCAAGGGCAATGTTTCAGTATGATCCCAGAAATTGGCAAATTTGCTCTCAGGAGAACCAGTGAATTTTTCTTAATGCTGGAAAACATTTCTTTTTAACAAAAAGTCCTTTGGAGTATATTATAACGAAACCATTGAAGTATTGTACTGGTGCTGCTTTAGAAGACCGCATATTTAGTGTAAAGTAAATTATGATTAAACAATATGGTTTTGCCATTATAACTTTTAATATACTTGCTTTGTGTTGTGAAGGATAAACTCTTTGATTACATAATGGACTGCAAGAAATGGCTCATAATTTACAATAACCTTCAAGGTCATGATCACTGTCTATAGCAGAAGAAATTAGTTGGTAACCAAGATACAAGGTTTGGTTGCAAGTAACTTTAGAGTCCAGTAACTCGACTCTAAACATAAGTAAAATGAGGAATATTTAAATTGTTCTGTGTTTTAAAATAATGTTTAATAAAACATATTTACACAAATTTCATTTCGATAAACTATTATGCATTTAACTGTAATACATTCTTATTAAAATAAATATCAAAAACAAATTAGTTGTTGAAAATCTTTATTTTTAATGTAATTATACTCAAATTAATGAAGAAATTTAAATTCCAATCACTGGGAGAAGAATTAAGCATTGGTAAAAATCCGAAATACAGATTGCTTAAAGCAAAGCTGTGAATTGCATAATAGAATTAAAACAATCCTTTATTCAAATTCAATGCTTAAAAAAAGAACAAGTCCATCATCTGGAAATTTGACTTGTAGCTTGACATTAAAAATAATATGAGTAGAATTTTCAGTGGGGTAAGCACAAAACTAGTTCAAGTAGTGTCACTCTCAATTAATGTACTCAGGTGGTATGCCCATTAAAATTCCCACTTGTGGGTTCTGTTCTGTATGCAAATGGGGTCATTACTCTGAGAATTTAATTGGTTATGACATAGGCAGTAGGAATTTTCCTTTTAAAATGAACCTACTTGCACACATTTTCACTATGAATTTTATGGTTATACATCTTTTTATTGTTTGACTCTATAAATATTTACCAAAAATCTAGATTGTCTTTATTTTTAACAGGTGCTTCATAATGCATCAAAATGGTTTTAGATTATTATGGATTCCTATGCTTGCAAAACTTATTAAAATATACTTGATATATAGGTGTGTGCTTTGTTTCACAACAGTATTGCTCTTTAGTTATTTTTAAGGCTGTTCAGTGGTGTTTTTTGTGAAAAGTGCTATAAAAACAAGGTTTGAAAAGTAGGAAACCAAAGGCACATACTGAAGGTAGTAGTTTGTTATATATTAATTTTGGGCATCAAAACTTGTGAAGTTGATTTTTTTTCCTTTAGAAGCAGATATTTAAAATATGTTTTGTCAATATAAGCTACCTTAAATAAAAGCTAAATTAAACGAAGTATAATAAATTTAAAATATGAACTGCACTTATAACACAATTTTTGTATTCTTATCCGAACAAAAATATATTTTGTCTCTTGAGTTAAATATTATTTATTTATATAAGTTGGGGACATGTATGTGTAAACACTGAGTTAAAAATTTCAGTTTATAAAACCAGGAATTTTAATGTCAAATATGACATGAATTTATTATTCATTAAATTATTGCTGATTTTCATGTTTTTTTTTCCTAATAGGACTTGAAATAGTTTATCTTTAGGCATAGAATTAAATCAGAGATGGACACTGATAATTTTTAAATCATCCAAAAAGTGTTTATAAATGTTCACAACTGTTCCCATCTCCTATAAGTGTAGAATTTTGTAAACAGAAAGCATAACTGCAACTAGTTACAGTTTCATGTCAGAGGTCACATTTTATTGCATTGACAACATAAATATTTGCTTTCTAATGAACAGAGAAATTCAGAATTTTACATTTACTTCTTTTAAAGCTATTGC
Source organism: Hydrophis major (assembly GCA_033807585.1). Lineage (NCBI taxonomy): Eukaryota > Metazoa > Chordata > Lepidosauria > Squamata > Elapidae > Hydrophis > Hydrophis major. The sequence continues at coordinate 126,628,542 of CM066331.1, forward strand.
TTTTTTATATCAGTTGCTAACAGCATAAATTCTCATTCTAATAATTTATATTTTTTCTGTTGAAACTATAGACATAGTTTCTGTTCATAAGAGATATACAATAATTGTATTTGAACCAATTCTTTTTTTAAAAAATTCTATATATTGTAATTAGGAAACTGTATATCATAACATACTTGGTTTGTATCTCAACAATCATTTCAATACGTTCTCTCATTTTCCAGTTGGGTTTGTATCTTTTCCCCTATTTGTTATTTCCTGTTGTTTGACAAAAAAACAAACGCTTATTTGGAACTTTTATTTGACAATTCTATAACTGTTAAGTGTGTATTTTCTTTGTGTAGTTTTCATTCCAGAAGAGCTGTTGCTGCCACCTTCACAAAACTTCCTTCCTTCCTTCCTACCTACCTACCTACCTACCAGTTTCTAAGCAGTTTACAGAATGCTATAAACATTAGAGTAAAAACATGGGTAAAAGTAAACAACAGGACCCAAGGAACTACCACGAGAAGCTAAACTCATAGCAGGAGAGGCTCTTCATAACAAATCTATTCCCCTGATTCTGTGGAATACTCAGGTTTTAATGGCTTTCTAAAAGCAGAATAATCCATTGGGTTCATTCAGGCACCTGAAGTTGAGCAATGAAATTAAACATGCTTCGTGCAAGATCTGATGGCATATCTATGATGTATGATACTCATATCTATGGCAAAATTAGAATAATCTCACTGTGACAAATTCATCCTTGACTTTCATAACATGTTGTGTATGTTCTGGGACAAAAAAAACAGGTCTTAATACAAGGGTACTCACGTGAATCAGAATCAGAATGATGTCATAGCATGCATGAACTTCTAGACTGCTTCCAAACTCACCCCAGGGATGTTAAATTGAAAGCCATCCAAACTCCAAAATATTATCGTCAACCAGCTCTCTGCCAAGCGTACCTTTATGACCAGGTGCACTTTAGGCTGCATATATGATTTGGAAGAATTTGCTTCAGAATGCATGGAAACGTAAGTGCAGCACATCATTAAAAACAGCAAGGTTTTTTTTTCCCCGGGCTTTTCTGTGAGTATGAAAAAAGAGGCATCTGCCTTAATGAGTTACTGACATGTCATCTTTGAAGAAACGTTAGGCTTGTGGTTCCTTATGATCCAAAGAACCTGTTCAAAATCATGTTTGATCCTTGCATAACCTATAGAGTACTTTTTCATTTCTTGGTGTAAGAACATTTTCTGAAATATTTCAATTACAGTCAGCAACCAACATACTCTGAAGCAGCCTTATTTTTAGATTCTTGTAAAATCTTGCAAAGAACTTGAAAGATTGCAGTTATATTGAAAGGACAGCTTTACCCATCCCCAAAGGGATAGGGACATTTTATAAGGACTGGGATAGCAAGTGGAAAAGAGAGTGGCTTCAAACTGGCAGGATGAACAATCCGTTGGGGCATAATTGTTTGAGTAACACGTAGTTTTTACTGCAGGAAGCTAAAATATGTGTTAGGTTAATTTGAAATACAAAGCTGAATTGAACTCCCTGAGAAAATAGTTTAAATAGATGAACTTCCATGAAAAATAAACATCGTAAGTAAAAAGTGAATTTGCTTAATATAAGATGTTATTAAAAGGGGAGGGGGTTAAACATTAACACTTCGGGTGATGAGAGGGTCCTTTCATGGAGTAATAAAATATTAAAGTTCAAATATCCCACAGGGACTGATTGAAAATTTATACGCTAAATTCTTTTGTGTGTGTGTGTGTGTGTGTGTGTGATAAAGGAACTTCTGTTTTTAGCCCCTGCAACTACTCTGATTTCATGTATTATTTGAAAAGAGGTTAGCATGTTAGAGGCACTCAAGACCAGTTTTTATGATACTTTTTCCTAACGGCATTTCTTTTGGGGAGCTTGGTTTGTGCATGCAATATCAATTGAAATGTATCAGTAGACTATATCCCACCCTACTTCTCAGAATTACATTGTGGCATTGTATTATGCTTGGTAAATTCATTTGATAATTCACTCTCCAAAGTACAGATACCTATTCTGTATAAAATCCATTGCTAAAATATTCTAGCTGAACCAAAGTTTTTCCATATTCTCTCCTTCAGCTCATAAAGGACATAAGAAATGGACAAAGGACATCAAAATGTCACCTTTCAGGCCCAGCTGCCAACAATGGACCCTACTCAGCTGTATTTTTTTTAGTACTATTGTACTGATGTCTTTAAAGTTAGTCTAGTAACAAAATTTAAAAAATTGATCCCATCTTTGAAATATTTAGTACTCACCTGTCTATCACACACTGCATAGCTCCAAATTATCGACATCAGTTATCTTAGAATCATCATGTTTAGTCACTCATCATTGCTGTTATAAACATGGCGTTAAACGTGTCCAGTCTTCCATTATTGTTTCTTGCCCTACAGTATTGCTTTTGAACAGTTAAAGTTGAGCCAAGCTACAGTTGTTCTTTAAAGATTCCAAATAGAAAATGTGCGCAATTGAATGTAACCTTTGATGTTTTATGTTTGTAAAATAAAAATGTATAATTTTATTGACTTTAACCTGCTATGAATTCCCAAAGCGCTTCTTCAATGGCAAGTATAGAAAGTAAACAAATCCGTGTTCCATTTTGATCAGTGATTCTTACATGGCATGTATATTTTTAAAAGCCTGTCAGTTATTTCCAATTGTGTTTACCATTCTGATCCTTGTTTAAAATTGGGTATGCCTGAACTCATGGATCTGTATTTTTAAATTTTTCAATAGAAAATCCCAGCTTTATTATTTTTATAAATAACTCAAGGCGGCAAACATAGCTAATACTTCTTCCTCCTCCTATTTTCCCAACAACAGTCCTGTGGTTTGGGCTGAAAGATTGACTGACCAAAAATCACCTAGCTCAGTGGCCCCCAACCTTTTTTGTCCCATGGCCCGGTACCGGCATCACAAAATGATCCACGGACCAGTACCAGCATCAGCACGCACGACCAAGGCAAGACGAGCTGAGCGACCGGCCAGCCAGCCGTCCCCCGCTTCTCGCCACCTTCAACTCCTCCTTCGTACCTTTGTCGATGGGCTTTTCGGGCTCTTTCTTAATCTCCTCCTAACGCAAGATTCCACTGCCATCGGAACGGCTCTTCGTTCAAAGCTGCCGCCCCCTCAACGAAACTAAGGTGCAAGGATTCAGCACCCAAACGTTGCTTTCCAACCGACGGCTGACAAGCTCACCTGGAAGCACTTTCTCAAGCGCCATCAAAACAAGATGGCGGCGGCCACTTCTTTGCAGCCCAGTAAATGCTCCACGGAGCGGTACCGGTCCGGGGTCCGGTGGTTGGGGACCACTGACCTAGATAACTTTTATGCTTAAACCGAGACTAGAACACACAGTCTCCTGATTTCTGACTTGGTTCTCTAACCATTATACCAAACTGAATGGTGTTCTATTTACTTGTGTTCACTTCCTCCTGCTTTGTTGTGATCTATTTTATATTGCTGCCCTTTTGCAACTCATTGTATTATTTGTTTTGTGCAAAAGTTATTGAATAAAAGTGAAACATGAAATTAAGCAAAACCAATAGTGCTGGCATCCAGTACAGCTATCATCAAAGGAAGGCAATACCCAGCAACCAAAAGGGAGGGATTCTGTCTCTAATAACCTTAAGTGACCAATAAGGGTCAGGCAGATTCTAATCCTTGGCTGTTTTAACAACCAGATGGTCAATTATGCAAAAATCACACTTGTGTCAGGACAAAGGCAAAATCTATTTTAAAACTGGAGCCACTGGGCACAACTTTAAGCTGCCAGAAGTTTGAGCTGGGGTTAGCAACATAATTATATTGCAGAATGAGTGGTTACACAAAGCAGCATCATTCTGGTAAAATTAGGGGCAAGTGAAAAAGAGCCATTGATAGAGTATTAGATACTAGATATTAGTATCTGATAGGTATTAGATATTAGATCTAAGCCCCAGAGCTCACTGTAACAGCATTGTCAAAAGGTTTTAAGAGTTAACCTTATTTTACGAAACTTCTTCTCCGGCAACATTGAATTGTTAACTGGGGCATACAAAACCTTTGCCAGACTAATTCTCAAATGCAGCTCGTCCACCTGGAACCTACACTATATATCGGGTGTTAACACAATTGAGTAGGTTCAGAGGTATTTCTCAAGAAAAGTTCTCCACTCAATAGAATTTCCTATGCTTCCAGACTTGATATTTTGGGCCTGGACATTCTAGAACTGCAGCACCTGCAGTCCGATAGTTCACAAAATTGTCTGCTATAACATCTTGCCTGTCAATCACTTATTCAGCCTCAATCACAATAATACACGGGCAAACAACTGATACAAGTAAACTACTCCAAACTCGATTGCAGAAAATACGACTTCAGCAACAGAGTGATCAATGCCTGGAATGTCCTACTCAACTCCATTGTTACAGCCTCAACCCCTCATAATTTCAACCTCAAACTGTCTACCGTGGACCTCACCCTATTCCTAAGAGGTCCTTAAAGGGGGCATGCATAAGTGCACCAATGTGCCTACCGTCCCTGTGTTACTGTCCCCATTTATCTGTATATACTCCCTTGTTCTTGTTTATGTTCGTACTTGTTACCTTGTACATGTTTGACAAACAAATAAATACTGTGGGCAGAAGTGCTTCAAAATATTTCTAGGAATGATATAAACAAGTTGGCTGTAAAGTCTATAAAGCATAAGAAATTCAGCGATACCTAAAATAAATACTAGGTGTATTGGGTATTCAAAGTTCATATACATGTCTCATTTAATAATTCTCCCTTGACTGCTCCATAGACAAAGTCAAGATAAGTCATTCTTACTTTTCAACAATTGAATTAGAGCTGGTACACATGTTACATACCCTTCAGTCTGACAGGTTAAATCAGGTTAAGTGCACTTTATCCTGTCCAGGAGAATTGTGAAACTAGGGCATCAAGTTGAATTAACAGAAAAAGCAGAGTTTGCTCTGTAGACTTTCAGTGTATAGGGATTCTTATTCTGCATTAAAAAAAACTTGGTGGAAGAATAGCTAAGACATCCAGAAGATCTCCAAGTGTATACAGTATATTAATAGTCAAAACTGGCTTACCTCTTTCTTTAGATAAAAAATCATTCTTAGAAATGAAATGATACAATGATACATTGTCTAAATTTAAAACAAACTATTCTAAATTATGTATAAACAATTTAGTATAATGGAAGGTTTTGCAGATTTCTGTAGAAATATGCACAAACTGAATTTTCAAAAAAACCATCTCCTATATCAGGGCTGTCAAACCCCCAGTCCACATGCCGGATGTTTCACACGCTGGCCATAACAAAGGGAAAAAAGTTCTGATATGTCATGTGACACCAATGTGATGACGTGAGTTTGACACCCCTGTCCTATATATGATTGTGGATATGATCAAACCTAGATGTTACTATTTAAGAAAAAAGTTGAATTACTACATCTATGAATCAACAGAGTATTCTTAGCAATGCCTCAGTATCTGAAATTTTCAGATGTGTAGAAAAATCCTTTTGAATCTATTTTTAACAACTTTTAAAAGATGTTTAGTTCAGTCCACATTTTATTAACTACACTCCAATGGATATTTTTGTTCTACATTTTGAAAATATCTCTGTTTACATTATGTCTGTGTATATGTGTATGTATGTATAGATTCATGTGTATATATTGACAAAAATTATTCTTGGACAAAATTGACTTGAAAGAAAAAGAAATGGAACCAACTAGAATGGAGGTGGAATTAAGAGGAGCATAAAGTATAGTATAAACTATAGTAACTCAGTTCATGAAAGAATTAATATAAATATCAGACTTGCTTACTTTGATTCCTTAGGAAAGAAAAGCCTTCACCGCCATTTGGTTAAAGCAAAGATTCTTTTTTTTTTTTTTTGAAAACAAATTTTATTAATTTTACAAGACAATACACAAACAAACAAGGCATCATAACATAAAAAATATTTTCTGAAAAACCAATAAAACATACAAAATGATTCCAAATTATAATATATATATTTACGTTATCTGTTCAGCTTCGTATCTTAGCCCAACTTCTTCTTTTCATTCTATTATCCAAATTATATTTCTTGCTAATTAAAATTTTATTGCTTTCCAAAAACAATAAACAGACAAACAAAACATGGAACATAAAAACATAAAACATCTTTTCTGAAAGTTGCTTGATCCCGGATTAAAACTCTCCGCACAGACACAAATTCAAAAATCATATTAACTTTTTATATCATTCCATATCTTATTACCATTTTCAATTTTCTATATAGCTTCTTCCCTCTTTTATCTTTCTTAATTTTATTTTATTTATCTCATCTGAGTTCAATTCATAATACTTATCATTCTTTGTCTGTTCTATTTCCAGCTATCCATTCATCTTTTCTCTTTAGAGAAACTTCTCCTGTACACTGATTGGAGTATGATGCCTTTAACTCTTTCCCCTAGCTTAATAGTACTTAATATAACACTTAACTTATATTGGGATTCTGTTTAGTACATTCTAAAATTACACAATGAATTTTATAAGAAAGGAAAAAATACAACAATAACAAAAAAGAAAAACATATGAACCACAATAAATGCCATTAAGAAACTAATCATACATATTAATACTCATTTATATCTTAAGCATTTTATTCTAAATACACATATAAAAACTGAATCTTATGTACCTTACAGAATCCCTTTTTTTCAATTAAATTTACCCATTGTCTCTAAATAAGTTTTGTTTCTTTAAATCTTGCTTCCCACCATTAAGGCTTCTCTTCCCCTCCTTTCTCTCTTGCTTATTCTTTTCCTTGCCTTTTTTACCCCTTTGTCTCTCCTCCTCCCTTTTCTTCTTCTGCTTTCCCCCTTTCTGTTGTTTTCTAACCATAGAACCTTTCACCTCATTTTTCTCTTTTTTGGTTGTTTTTTCAGGCCTTAAAATCCCCTTTTTCTTTTCCTCTTTTTTCTCCTCCCCAAAAAAACCCATTGTTCATCAAAGATGGCTTCTTTTTCTTCTTTGTCCCAGTCGTCCTGCTGCGCAGTCAATTTTTCATAAGTGCATACCGCCATTTCTAGAAATTGAAAAAGAGTGCCCAAAGTATCTTTCCCATCTTGTTCTTATTTTTTATATTTTTGGTATTCAATTTTTAGTTCATCCACAAGCGATGCCATCATGAGGAGAAAATTTTTTTCCAAAACAACCATCCAAGTGTTTTTAATCAAGAATAATTCCCCAAAATTCCAAAGCCACCAAAGAATCCAAATAGACTATTTCTTTTAATATTTTTTTCTTTCTTCCATTTCTCTTTCTGGGGTTGCTGTTTAGTCAAAAAGTTCCAATTAAGATGTATCTTTTAGAAGCCGTATTAATATTTAAAGCTCTTTAAAATTCTAGGCAATCTCCTCCTTTTTCAAATTCTGATCCATTTTTTTTTCCTCTCCCTTCCCACTTACAGCAGCAATTTTCCTTTAAATGTTCAGAAATCCATACCTCCAATGTGAGTTTTCCGATTTCTCTTAAGGTTCTATCGCTGTCACACTCGGAAGGAGAGTGAAAAGAAAAAAAAGCTTTTCCTTTAATTCACATTCACCGCTTAACACATTCTGGAAATGATATTTCTTTAGCAGGTTTCAAACTCCAGGGTACTTTCACTGTTGCTTGTCCCAGTCAGCAAAGATCACTTTCACTTCTTCACAGCTCCTCCTGCATTTTCTTTTTCTGGCTGAGCTCTTCTATGTGGCGGCCATTGCTGACCGCCACTCAGCTGCCTTTGGAAAAGGGAGTTTCGCTGGCTAGGGAAGAGAGGTGCGATATCTCTTGACCCTGCCAGACCCCCCCTGTCTTCGCCACCTTCTAAGGAGGTGGCTTAGCCCTGAAGCCAAATGGCTCGGGGCACTCGGGCAGTGAACATAGGCAGAAACCGCGCACAGTCGTGGATTCCTGCCTGCTCCGAAGGGCTGCAAACCAGAAATCAGCAAAGATTCTTTTATTAAGAAAAGTTTATTAAGAAAAGTTCTGAAATATATGCTCGCTAGATACAAAAATAAGATGTAGGTTGGATCCCTTCCCATCTCCCCCCCCCCCGACCAGTCTGTTTCCAGCCAACTGGAGCTCATTTGAGAACTGTGAGATGTTTGGGGGTAATCCACATATTTTTCAGAGTTCCTGGCCATGGGATACTGGTTCAAACAGAGCAGCTGGTCCTTATCACTTGTCATTCCCCCCTCCCAATTTCCTATCATGTACACAAAAAGCTTTATACCCTCCCCCCGCTTTTCACCCTTTCAACCATGCCCCCTTCTTCCTTTCAGTTTTTGATGGCAGGATGCTTGTGAAGTACTAATCTGAATCAGGAAGATCTGACATTCTGTCCCCCTTGACAGAGACGTTAATCCTGAAACAAAAAAAAAAAAGAAAAGAGAGAGAGAGAGATAAATAAAATGGTGGCACAAATGGAGCAGCTAGCCACATAGTCTCTATGACCTAATCAAAATAGCTGCTTGATTAGGTGTAGGATTTTTACAAAGACAAAATGCGCTGCCACTTTTGAATCATAGTTTTTTTGTAGAACCATTAATCACTGGCTTTGTGGGACATATAGTTTAGCTCCCACCCAAGCAAGACCATTTTGCATTGTACATTCTTTCTTGTGCATTTGGAGCTACTTATCCTCCTCAAAAGCTGCCTTTGGAGTGTTCTTCAAATCATCAGCTAGTTGGATTTTCATTTTGGATTGTACCCAAATGGTGACCAGTTGCCTGGAGGAGTGACTGGTTTAATCACTTCCACCTTTGAACTATTGTATTGTAAGGAAGTAACAGGAAGCAGAAAGCAGAGCTGTTTAACTCATTTTTTACATCAATCTCCATGCAAAAAGAAAAGTCCACCCCACCAAAAACATAAGTGTAGAAGACAGACTAGAAATAAAAGTTAAAATAAGCAAAAAAAATAGTAAGAGAACACTTGTCTGATCTCAATGAACACAAATCACTGGGACCTGATGGATTACATCCCAGAGTTCTTTTTTTTTTTTCATAAAAGTTTTATTGTTTTTAAAGACAAACATAGACAAACACAACATAAAAACATCAAGTCATCTTCCATATATATACATACAGTGTGTCGTTTGGTTTACAAATCGTTTTGTGCTTCCACTTCGTAGTCTTCAATTACAATTACATTGTATATGTTCTCATATTGTCAATCAAATATTCCTAAATACATTAATATTGTTAATCATTTGACTATACTATTATTCATTCATGTTTTACAAGATAATCCATATTTTACTTAATTTGTTTTATGACAGTTCATATTATCATCTCAAATCTATAATCATTTTGTAGATATAATAAAAAATACATCTTTATAAATTCATTATGTTCTAAAAATCTACATATTTCATTGCCATGTTTTATTGTCTAACCATTGATAGAATAGATCCCAAATTTTATAAAATTGTTTATCTTGTTCTCTGATTTCAAATGTCAATCTACTCATTTCAGCACATTCCCATATTTTCTTAATAACTTTCTCCTGCAAATTTTCCTTATATGCTGTTGACATTGTCATTTTATAATTTTGAGACCACAATTTTTGCCATTTCTCTAGGTCAATCCCATATCCAATCCCATCAGTACCTGTCAAAATCTTATCTAAATCAGTCAATTTACCGTAGAAACCTTCTGTTTTAGAATCTATCATACCTTGAATGTATTTGGCATATGAAAACCAATTCATCTTTATACCTTGTTCCTCTAGTTTTTGCATAGATTTAAGTTCACTCTTTTCATTCAATATTTCACCATATCTAACTGTTTGTTCCTTTTTGTATATTATAGGATAAGAAAATGCTTCAATAGTCGATAGCCAGACTGGAATTTTCAAATAATATTGCCTTTTAGTCTTCTCCCAATTTAACCACAGAGACTCCTGTATATAATGTCTTCTAAAATACCCCTGTGTTTTAGTTCCTTTATACCATAAAAAAGCATGCCACCCCAATAACAGATCATGTCCTTCTAATGTCAACAATCTAGCATTTCTTAATGTTATCCATTCCTTGATCCACATCAGGTTTGTAGCTTGGTAGTACAACTCCCAATTTGGCAAACCAAATCCTCCTCTTATTCTAGCATCTTGCAAAAGTTTTAATTTTATTCTCGCTTTCTTACCTTGCCATATGTATTTCAACACAATTTTATTTAAATCTTCAAAATAATCTTTTCCAAGCCTAATTGGAATTGTTTGGAACAAATATAAAATTCTGGGTAATATATTCATCTTGATTGTTGAGATTCTCCCTATTAATGACAGTTGTAAATTTTCCCATTTTGCCAAATCTAGCACTATCTGCTGCTTAAGTTTAATATAGTTATTCTCTTTCAGTGTACTACATCTTGCTGTCAAATGTATCCCCAAGTACTTGATCTTATTTGTGACCTGGATTTTCAATACATCCCCCAGTTCTTCCTTTTGTCTTGATAACATATTCTTTGTCAAAATCTTTGTTTTGTCTTTATTTATTTTCAAACCAGCCACCTTCCCATATACCTCTATCTTTTCTATCAATTTTAATGCTGTTTTTAGTGGGTCTTCTGAAAGGAAAACCAGATCATCTGCGAATGCTTGCAATTTAAATTCTTCCTTTTTAATTTTCATCCCTTTTATATCCTTTTCTTCTCTAATATTTCTGTTTAGCACTTCCAAGGTTAACACAAACAACAAAGGTGATAGTGGGCACCCTTCTCTTGTTCCTTTTCTTATATCAATAGAGTTCGTTAATTCTCCCTCTATCATTACCTTTGCCGTTTGCTTATGAGCTTCTATTGCTTGGATGAATTTTTTACCAAAACCCATCTATTCCAGCTGTAATAACATAAATCGCCAATTCACATTATCAAATGCCTTCTATGCATCTAAGAATATCAAAGCCATTTGTTTTTTAGGTTGTGCCTCATAGTAGTCCAAAGTATCCAAGATTATTCTCATATTGCCTTTAATTTGTCTCTTTGGCAGAAATCCATTTTGATCAGGGTGAATAAAATTATTAGGTATTTTTTCTGCCAATATTGAAGCAAACATTTTATAATCTGCATTTAGTAGGGAAATAGGTCTATGGTTCTTGATTTGTAATGGGTCGGCCTCCTCTTTTGGGACAAGTGTAATATAAGCTTCTGACCATGATTTAAGTATCTTCTTCTTTAACATAACTTCATTCATAACTTCTAGCAATGGAAGGTTCAACGATTCTTGTAATGTTTTGTAAAATTCTGCTGGAAGTCCATCTGGGCCTGGTGCCTTTCCATTGTTTTGCTTCTTAAATGCTTCAGTTAACTCCATCATTGTTATATTGCTTTCTAACATTATTTCAATCTGTTTAGGTATCTGGGGTAGGTTAGCATTCTGTAAGTACTGTTTAACTCTTTCATCATCAATATTCTCTTGTGTGTATAGTTTCCCGCAATAGTCTCGTATAATTTCCTTCTTCTCTTTACTCCCATAGCAAACTTGGCCTTGGTCATCTATTAATTGCACTGTTTTCCTTGATTCTTTCTCCTTTCTCAGTTTATATGCTAACCATCTATCTAGTTTATTTGTATCTTCAAAATAGTTCTGTTTCACACCTCTTATTTTCTGTGCTAATTCTTCTTTTTCCATTAATCCCATTTTATGTTTAATTATATCCATTTTTAACAATGTCCTTTTTCTGTGGCATTTTTTGTAACTCCTTTTCAAGTCCTTTATACTCATATGTCTTAGAGGCTAGTCTTTTCGTGTCATTTCTTTTCCTTGTATAGACTATTATCAAGTCTCTGGCATATGCCTTCATTGTATCCCATACATACTGCGTTGATGTGTCTTCTTTTTTATTTTCTTTAAAGAAAAAAGCCAGTTCTTTCTTCATTCTCTGTATGAAGTCCTTTTCTTTTAGTATAATATTATTTAACATCCATCTAGATCTTCTTCTTTGTCCTTTCCATTTAATTGTCATTGAATTATGATCTGCCCAAGTACTTGTTTCAATATTTATTTCTTGGATATTAGTTAACAATTCTGTTGACATCCATATCATATCTATTCTGCACCATGATGAATGTCTGTTTGAATAGGAGGTGTATTGTTTAGTCTTAGCATTTCTTTCTCTCCATACATCTTTTAAATTTATTTCATCTGTCATTTTAAAAAAGAATTTAGGGAGAATCTTTCTGTTTTGCTTTGTTGTTTTCTGTGTCGTACAGTCTAATTTATTATCTAAAATTCCATTAAAGTCTCCCATCATAACAATATTAGCATAGTCCTGTTCAATTATTTTCATATGTTGTTTTCTATAAAATTCTTCTTGATTGTCATTCCGGGCATAGATTGCGATCAGGAGTGTTTTCATATTATTGTCCATTTTTTCCACTATTAATAATCTTCCATTGTCATCCGTATGGATCAATTTCTCTGGGATAATATCTTTAATGTATAAAACCACCCCTCTTTTCTTGCATTGTGTCAAAGAAGTAAATATTTTCCCTAACTTTGGCTGTATCAACAGTTGTTCATGTTGCTTTTTAATATGTACTTCTTGTAGGCAGATTATATCAAGTTTTAATTTCTCTAATTTGTGGAAAGTTTTCCTTCTTTTAACAGCTGAGTTAAGTCCGTTTATGTTAATTGTAATTAGTTTTTTCTCTTCCATGGTTATACTTTATAGGTAGGTTTGGCAGCTCTCATAGAACTTGGTTCACGTTGTTCCTTAACTTCCACCTTTCTGCCAACTGCACCTTCTTCTTTTTCAGTCGCTATTTGGCAGTCCTCTTGGAATCCAATGAGTGACATTTCTTTTTCTGTCTCCTCTTCCCCTCCAAAGTATTCAGTATAAAATAATTCAGTTTTCTCAATTGAGTCAATTCTGTGTCTCTGTTTTTGCCATGTGAACATTAAACCTTCTGGAATCAGCCATCTATAATTCACCTCTTTTTTAAGTAGAATTTTAGTCAGGAATCGGTATTCTCTTCTCATCTCTCTCATTCTTCTAGGTACTTGTTTCAGGACCACAATCTCCTTATCTTAATATTTCAATGTTTTCTCTCTTGCCACCTGCAATATTTGCATTTTAATGGCTTTCTTTGTAAATCTGATGTGAACTTCTCTTGGTAATCTATTTCTCATTGCATATCTTGTGAAGACTCAAAAAACCTCATCTATTCCATCCATTCTCTTCTCTTTAGTTATTTCCAGAGCTTCAGCCAAGATTTCTATCATTATCTCAGCTAGGTTTTGTCCCTTTTCTTCCTCTATGTTTTGGAATCTGAGATAAAATTCTGATCTATCTGTCTCCCATCTCAGCACCCCACTTTTATATTGTTCAACCATAGTTAATCTGCCATCAATATCTCCAATCTTCTTATCTCTTTGTTTGTCTTCTTCAATTTTTTGGAATCTCTCATCATACCTCATCATCATTTGTTGAATATTCTCCACCTTTTCATCAGTTTTTTTCTATTCTCTTTTCAATATTCTCTGTTCGTGCTTGTATGCTTTGAATTCCTTGCATTATCATCTGCAATCTCACCTTTTCCTGTTCTTTTTCTTTTTGTAACATTCTCTGTATTGAGCGTTGTCCTCCCGATGGTGAAGAGGAAGAAGTAGGAATTGAAGAACCAGCCACTGTTAGTTTCCTACTCATTTCAGACAATTCAAAATCTTCAGGTTCTTCTAGACCTTAATCCACTCGTGAAATAACCAATTGTAATTCCAAGTAAAAATAGTGGAAAAAAAGAAGCAAGATGGAAAAAAAAAGATTTCTTCAGGTTCTTGTATACCTTAATCCAATTGATTAGTTAAATAGCAGTACAAACTCAACAAAGGAAGAAAAAAACATAAACAGAAAAATGAAAAAATTGTTAAATCCTGTAGGAGGCAGAAAAATAAAAAGTAAAAAACTAAAGAAGAAGAAAAAAGATATACAAAAAAAAGGAAGCCATAAAAAAAAACCCAACATGGAAACTAAATAAAAAATGCAGAAGAGGGAGAGAGAAAAAAGAAAAAAGACTACTCCCTTAAAAAAAAAAAGAAGGAAAACATTAATACTAAGATTTTTCCCTTTAAAATAAAATGCAAAAGTAAAAATTAGGCTCCAAAAGCAAAAAGAAAGACAAAAGCAAGTTCCAAAAGGCCAAAGATCCAAATGACTATTACAAATAATAAGCTGATAAGGAGGGGGTTTGTTAAAGTGAGGAATAGCCCAGCTTAAAAAAGAGAAAAAGAACACACTGCACCTATTTAGTTATCCAAGGCTTTTGTTAAGTTTTATAGCTCTCTTCTCGAGAGTCTTATCATCTTTTTTCTGTATACTTCAACACCATAGATACTGATAGAAACCTAGAAGAGCACCTGCAATAATACTCTCCCATGTTCTTCCCTCTATCTTATCAAACAGGCTCAAAGTCCTTGAAAAGAAGTCTGAATTCTTTCTCAGCTTTGTCTGGTGGAGAAAAAAAAAAAACAATATTTCTAAGCCTCTAGTTGGCAGTGTTACAAAGTTTCCTCTGTTTTCACTTTCCCCCTCCTTTTCCAAACAAATTATTATAAAAATTAATTAAAAAGCAAAAAGGATTTAGAAAAAAAAAAAGCTAAAAGGGAATCTCTAGCCTAAAATATTATAAAGACAACAAGGAGAAGAAATAAAAGAGAAAAAATAAGGTAGAAAAGAAAGACCAGTCCAGTTCAAAGTAAAAAATCATATATGAAGAGTCCAGCAAAAAAAAGAAAAAATTAATTTGACTTCCTGTTTAAAATTGCCGCTTAATCACTTCTGTCTGAGATTTTACAGATTCTTTCCTTTCCTTAGGGTGTCCTTTTAAATCTTAAAGTAAAGAAAAAATTCTCACCAAACCGGCACACTTTCTCTTTCTGTTCTCTTTTGTTTCGGAGCTGTCCCAACCTCAGCAGCTTTAATGGCTGCCTCTTTGCTGTTGGCAAAAAGAGCTTCTCCTGGATCTACCAGGGAGTTTGCAGTATCCCTGGATCCACAGGATGCGCTCTTTACATTCACCAGCTCTTTGGGACGGTTTAGATCCGTTTGGACCGTCCAGGAGCAAAGATATTGGCAGTGATCTCATCATGATGCCAGCTCCATCCTCCACAACCCAGAGTTCTAAAGGAGCTGGCAGAGGGCATCTCAGAATCACTGCACCATACCTTTCAAAAATCCTGGAGCACCAGGAAGCTACCAGAGGACTGGAAAAGAGCTGATGTGGTTCCCATTTTCAAAAAAAGAGAAAAAAATCAGATCCAGGAAATGGCAGACCAAGCAGCCTAACATCAATACTCAGAAAGATACTGGAAAAGATAATAAAAAGCAGATCTGTCAACATCTAGAAAAAGTAAAGTAATAACCAGCAGTCAGCATGGGTTTGTTAAAAACAGATCATGCTAAACCAATCTTATTTCATTCTTCAACATGATGACTAAATTAATAGACCAGTGAAATACTCTGGATATAATATACTTAGATTTTAGCAAGGCATTTGACAAAGTAGACCACAATCTACTTCTTGGTAAGCTAGAAAAAAGTGGGATAGGTAGCATCACCTCCAGATGAATTCACAACTGGCTGACAAACCGTACTCAACGAGTAGTCCTAAATGGATCTAAGTCTACATGGAGGGAAGTAAGCAGTGGGGTGCCACAAGGTTCCGTCTTAAGCCCAGTACTCTTCACTATCTTTATTAACAACTTAGATGAGGGAATAGAAGGGGAACTTACTAAATTTGCAGATGATACTAAGCCGGCAGGAATAGCTAAAACCCAAGAAGATAGGCTGAAGATCCAGATGGATCTTGATAGAGTAGAACACTGGGCCATATCTAACAAAATGAAATTCAATGTAGAGAAAAGTAAAATCCTACACTTAGGCAAGAAAAACCAAAAGTACACAAGTGGACTGGGTGAAACCAGGCTTAATAACAATAACTGTGAGAAGGATCTTGATGTTCTGACCCAGCTGAATTCCTTGAGAGCAAAAACAAAGATAAACTCAAAAACTGAAACATTCACAGCTTTATTTTACAAATACCTCTTTGTAGTTACCAGATGGCTTGCAGCCAAGTAATCCAATTAGAAAAACCTTCAAATAAATCAAAGTCTGTTATCATCACACTTAACCCTTCGAACACCTTTTGCCTTCTGCAAAGGCAAAAAATGTTTGCAACCAGGCTTATATTCCATAGAGGAAGGGGCCATTACATTGCCTCCTTACTCCCGAGTCGTCTATGCAGCTTCAGCTGTTCCATCCTACAAATCATCCTGCACTCATGTGCACTGAGCACAGGTTCTTCTGAAACCTCGTCACTGCTACCAGCTCTCACCATCTCTGAAGGCAGTAGTCCACTTCCTGATAGTCCCGACCCCTCTTCCGAGTCATCGCTCTCCTCCATTGTCTGCAACTGCTGCCAGCTAACCACAACACTTGGAGTCTTAGTGGACAACTAGCTAAATATGAGCCAGCAGTGTGCAGTGGCAGCCAAAAAAGCCAATGCAATCCTAAATTGCATTAACAGAGGGATACAATCAAGATCAAGGGAGGTACCAATACCAATCTATAAAGCTGTAGTATGACCACACCTACAATACTGCATCCAGTTTTGTTCACCACACTATTAAAAAGATGTTGAGGCTCTAGAAAAAGTTCAGAGAAGAGCAACCAGAATGATTAGGGGACTGGAGATTAAAACATGAAGAACAGTTACAGGCTAGTCTAATAAAGAGAAGGACCAGGGGAGACATGATACCAGTGTTCCAATATTTGAAGAGCTGCCACAGATAGGAAGGGGTCAAGCTATTTTCTAAGTGACCTGTAGGCCAGACAAGGAATAATGGATGGAAACTGAACAAGGAGAGATTTAACCTGGAAATAAGGAGAAACTTTCTGACAGAACAGTCAACCAATGGAACAATTTGCCTTCGGAAATTGTGGGAGCTTCATCACATGAGACTTTCAAGAAGAGATTGGACTGCCATCTTTCAGAAATGGTGTAGGGTCTCCTGTTTGGGTGGGGAATTGGACTAGATGGCCTACAAAGTCCCTTCCAACTCTGTTAATGGGTAATCTGAATTGCAGCAGCCTGGATAAAGCAGCTGCTGGAAAATTCCTCTCCCCTGGCAAGCTTAACATAAAGTTAAAGTACTGGGCCCACCAAGGCTATTTGGGTGAAAGTTTCTGGAGTTGTTTCAAGGCTTTTAAATTGTTATGATCAGTCCATACTTCAAATGGGATTTTCCCTCCTAGAAAATGTCTCCAAGTTAGGAGTGCCCACCACATCACATTGGCTTCCTTCTCTAAGACTGCCCACCGCTGCTCCATTTTATTTAACTTTTTAGAAGTGCAGGCTCAGGGCTGCAGGACTCCTTGCTTGTTTTCCTGTAGAAGCCCATTGCAACATAACTGGCATCAGCCTGAATGATGAAGGCAGTGCTGGGTTCTGTGTGTTTTAGTACCAGTTCGGCTGCGAACAAGCACTTGAGTTTTTTAAATATAGCTTGGCATTCCTTAGTCCATTTAAGCAGCTGGCTGGATTTGGGAGGTCTATCTGGGCAAACAAGGGGATGAATTGACAGTAAAAGTTCACAAATCCCAGGAAGCATTGTAATTGTTTCCAGGTGCAAGGAGGAGCCCACTCTAGTATTGTCTACACCTTTTCAGGGAGATGCAGAAGTTCAGATAATCAATTTTACAGTGATGGAATTCGCATTTGAACAACTTGGTATATAGTTTGGCCACTCAGAGCTTCTTGAGCACATCTCTGACTCATTTTACATGATCTACCATTGTTTCAGTACAAATTAAAATGTCATCAAGGTAATACTACCTTATACAAACATAAAAGTCAATTTTTGGTGTTAGAAATGTTAATAGAGTTTAAAGATTTACTGAAGGATTGGATCTTTATATCATGAACTCATTTTACAAGAAGAAACTAACATAAAATGGACATGGAAGAGTCCATCTGGGTACACAAGCAAAATTAACTACATGATATTAAGAGATTAAAACCATATTCTGGTTTTTGTACTGTTGTACTGTTATCAATTGTTTTGACATTGGAAGTATGGTACTTCCAATGTAGTACCATAGAATGGTACGAGCTAAAGTGAAAATAGACTACCGAAAAGAGCATATGAAAATGATAAAGATGTCATGAAAAAAAAACAAAAGAATGATTAGAGGAGAACAGCAATTTTGATATTAATCTGTCAAATCACTTTGCTCTATTACAAGATTTGGAAAAGATGAACATTACAGACCAAAATGAGCAAAAACACTCTTGAATATGCTCCATCTGCAGCACTACCAGAAAAATACTTGGTACAGTCCAAAATCTCTGATGAAACTATTGCTTTAGTGAAAAAAACAATGGACAATGAAGAATATTGGAAGTTTCACTAGTAAACTGGAGTATGTTGAACTTTGCAAGACCATAAGAAAATGTATCCAAGAAGAAACATGCGAGTTTAAAGTGAAGCTTGTGAAAAAAGCAATGGGAGAAAACAAACAGATTAATAGAGCAAAATACAAGCTTATAAATACAAAAATTATAAATACAAGAAATACAAGCTGTCAGAGTTCCAACAGATGCCCTAATTAAATCATGAGCCTCAAGCCAAGCTTCAAAAGGAGCTTCATGTCAGCATGGACCAGGTGTCTGCTAGCAGTTAGATTTTGAGTTTCATGATAAAATTGCTTGTGAGTCAGTCTTGCTGGTTGTGGCATTGTCGTCTGGTGGTCACTTGGGCTGCTGTTTGGGCAGAGGGAATGATGGCATCTACTACCTTCTCCCATTCATATTTGTACTGGGACATGCAGGAGAGGGCATCAGTTAGGAAATTTCACTTTGGGATGTGTTTCAGCACGAAGTTGAATCAGTTGAAATATTGGACCCAGTGAACTTCTTTGGATGATAGTTTCCATGGGGTCCTAAGGACCTCCAGATTCTTATAGTCAGTCCAGACTTCAAAAAGTTTCTCTCCTCATTCCAGTAGGTGCCATCAGATTAGTAGTGCCCATCTTACTGCAGATTTTTGCATTAAAATTTGAAGGTGGCTCTATATGTAGAACAAGACAGGAAATGTTAGAAATAGTTGGAAAATTCTATTCAGAGCGATACAAAGTTCAAGATCATTTAAAAGTAACAACACCATGAAAGAGGAAAATGTCAGTTGTCCCAGTGGATGAAATAACAAGTGCCATAAAATCAAAAAATGGCGAAGTTTCGGGAAAAATAACCAATGCAGTGAAAAATGCTGAAGTTATTCTTATACACAAGAAAGGGGACCAATAGATGATTTAAAGAACTATCTCCCAATAAGCCTTTTTAAAGTCATCTACAAAGTTTTCATCAAGATAATAGCAAAAAGTATATTGAGTACATTGAAAGATGCACAAAGGAGCAGGCAGGGATCATATGTGGCTACAGCCCAATAGATCACCTCCATGTTGTTCAACAAGTGATTGAAAGGAACAATGAATACAACATGCCTCTGCATGGCTTTCCTTGACTATGAAAAGGTGTTTGGATTAGTATTCCAGCAAGCAATGATTAATGCATTTCTCAACCAAGGCAACCTGCTTACATAAATTTATTACAATCAATATATGAAAAAACAATGGCAACAATTTGCCAAAATGATCTTAAAGCGGAAATCAACAGCTTACCTTGAAGAAGTGTTTTGCAAACTAGACTGGGCAAAATAAAAATCAATGGCACTTATTTAAATCCCTTAAGATTTGCAGATGATGTTCTCTTCTCACAAGACCCAGAAAAGCTACAAAGGCACGTACAAGGGTTGCACAAAGCAGGCAAACCATTTGGATTACAAATAAACCTGAAAAGGAGACAGGTTATGTTTGATAAATTCACTAAAGTAAGGAAAAAAATATATATCTGGAAAAGAAGTAAACGTAGTAGACCTTGGCCAATGGATCTCATTGGAAGGTGATACAATAAAGGAAACTGAAAGGCATGTTAAATGTGGTTGGCAGGCCTTAGGTAAACTAAGTATAATTTTCAAGAACAACTTCCCCCTATGCCTGAAGAACAAAGTTTTAATCAGTGTGTTCTACCTGCTCCAACATATGCCAGTGAAACATGGTCACTAACCTCACAATCGATACAAAACCTACGAGTGGCACAAAGAGCCATGGAATTACCAGATAATATAGAAATACCTGCACATGGATTAGAGAACAAGCGCAAGTATATGATATCACCAAGAGAATAAACAAATGGAAATGGAAATGGGCACATAGCAAGAAGTTCTGATGGCAAGTGGACCAAGGCAGTCATAGAATGGACCCAACTTGATAATAAGCATCCATGAAAGAGACCCAAAACAAAGTGGATTGACAACATCAGTAAGTCTTGTGGGTCCAATTGGCAAAAGAAAGCTCAGGACCATATAGGTTGGAAACATGCGGAAGAGATCTTCATCCTGTGGTGGAGAGGCAATGACTAAGATGATGATGATGATGACGACAAATGGTGATACACACATACACAAAATCAGTCATAACTGCTCTTTAGCATGGAGGTTAGCAAAAAGAAATTGGTGTTCATTGTGAGAAAGAATATATGACTGCAGTTTTGCAATCTTGAATTAATACAAGTTCCCTTTCTCACAATAGAATACAAAAATGAATGACTCAAATATGTGCTTTGAAAAGGTTCTACCACTTAAGGAAATCAATAAGGATTGAGTCATAAAATAAATATATAAAGAAATAGTGATACCGTGTTGAAGCAAGAGCAGACCAAAACAGTTATAGCTGAAGTTGATGAAAGCTTCAAAGGCAGAAAAGTGCACAAAGGCATATACCATGGAAAGATCTTACTAAAAGGTGCCATCCGGCCTCATTTCTGGCAGCTATGTATATAAAATTTCCACGCCATCTTTAGATCTGTAGGCCTTTTCACATTAATAGAGAACATGTGGCTGCTAGTGGGCATGTCCCACTAAGTCATTGATATGAAGTTTGGGATTAATAGTGGAAACCTTTCGTAGAGTGTTTGCATACATGGAAGAGAGTGCCTAAATACTGAACATTTTTCTGTTCTCTACATTTGGAGGATATATTCTTCGTTAATTCCCATTATTTGTTACATGACATTGTCATTTCCTATTCAATATCTCTACTTTTCAAGTCATCATTTCTGGGAATTATTTGGAGATGCTACTTCTTTTAGCTTGAAATTAAATTTCAGAACACTCATGCATCTAAGCACACATAGTCAACATATTTTTCTTTGCATTTTTTACTCCTAATAATTCTCTTTATTTTCAGTGCATTTGAAAACCTTGTGTTTATTTTAGGGCTTTTCAATAACATACACTTTGAATCATTGGAATAAATATCTGTTTATTTAAATCAAAAGTTTCCTTTATTTAAATCAAAAAACCTCCTAATGCAATGGCAAATAGCTTCTGCCTATTTAGCTGCATATTTAGTTTCATCATATATGGAGATGGTCTATTATACAAAAAAAAAGGACAGAATTATTTCCTTGGTTGGTCTTGAAATCTATTTTTTATTGTCTAATATCAAAATATCTCAGTAAACATTTCTTCATTTTATAACAGTGATTCACAATTTGATTTGTTATGAGGTCAGTTGCCACAATTGAAAATGACAATTAGTGTCTAATGTTTAACTTCAGGAAGAAGTTTTCTGTAAGCTGCCTTTTCTACTTTTTCTGCTATGGTTGAACATCTTTAAATGAATGGTTAGTATAATCTTCCCTAGGCTGTCAGATGTTCTTTCTTTCATTCAGGGATATCCTAATAACAGAATGGGAAAAAAACCCAAAATCTATTTTTATAAGCTCATAGAGAGAAGAATAACAATGTTTGAAACAGAAAAGATATGTACTTAAGCAGAGTTTTATTCTTCTTTCTAATTAAGTGAAGAAAGAAAAATAAATTGTTTTTTTTTTTTTGCCCCAATGGCTATGTTCACTATAGTACCTACTTTTCATTTATTTTTCCTAATATTTGAAACACTTGTTGCTATATTTTTCTTAATATTTGAAACACTTGTTGCTTGGTTACACCATGAATTTATATGATGTAACCAAGTTGAACAGGTTTTTAAAAGATTTACTCATTAAATGGTGTCCTCTGATGTTTGAACACTTTCAGCGGTTTTTGCTGCTTTTCTTGGTGCACAGTGGTAAGATAGATATGGGACAGGCAAAATTTGCATCTTTCATGAAATTCTGTTGTCAATTTCATCTTTTAAAATGTTACATAGGAATTCAACTCTAATGAAGTGGGACTTCCTTTCTTCATATAATTGGATTAACAATTTGCACAGCATCAGTACAGAAGGATGATTGCCAATTTCCAAACAGGTGACTCAATTCTTCTGCAGCAAACAAGCCCAGACACAGAGATTCAGAAACAGCTGTTGTACTGAGACATCCTGGATAAAGTGTCTGCTAGGAATCCCCCCCCCCGGGTAGGTATTGGAGGGTGAAATTAAACAGATTAAAATACTGAGCCCACTGGATTTGTTTGGATGATAATCTACAGGACTTTTAGAAATTCAAGGTTTTATGGTTAGTCCACACCTCGAAAGTTGTTTTGCTCCCTTCCAAGAAGTTCCTCCAAGTTAAGAGCACCCAGTGCACCACATAAGCTTTCTTTTCCCACTCTGCCCATTGCCGTTCGGTGTCAGTGACTTTCCTGGAGGCATATGCACATGGTTGCAGGGCACACTGGCTGTTTCTTTGTAACAGAACTGCTTCCACCATTACATCATTAGTTTCCACCTGAATGATAAAGGGTGCATTAGGGTCTGAGTGTTTCAGCACCAGCTCAGTGGCAAACAGGCATTTAAGTTTCTTGAATGCTGCTTGGCACTCCATTGTCCATTTCATTGGCTGGCTGGGTTTAGGCTTCCCCTCCCTTGTCTTTAACAAGTTGGTGATGGACAAGGTGATCTGGGCAAATGATGGGATAAATTGGTGGTAAAAGTTCACAAAGTTTGCAAAAACAAAACAAAACTTTGAAGTTGCTTTCTGCTATAGGATGGAGCCCACTTTAGTACAGCCCTGATTTTCTCAGGATCCATTTCTATCCCCTCATGGGAGATGCAGTAGCCCAAGTAATCAATTTTACTCTGGTAGAACTCGCATTGGAGAGCTTAGCTTATAGCTGAGCAGCCCTAAGTTTTTTAATTACCACCTTCCATCTTCACATTCACCACAGTATAAATCAGTATGTCATCAGGCAGACCAATACTCATTTGTACAGGTCCTCATGCAGCACCTTATTTATCATGAAGGGGCGCCCTGTAGTCCAAAAGGGAGAACTTTAAATTGAAAACACCCTAAAGATCTCCCTCTGATTCAAATTCAATAAAAGGCTTCCCGCAAATCCAGCTTAATAAAAATCTTTTTTTTTACTTTTCTCAGATGAGCTAATGTTGTGATTCAGAGGTCTGAGCCTGCCTTGTTAGAAGATACAGACTTAAGCAATGAGGAAGAGAGGGATTTGGCCTCGAGATTTGAGCCTGCTTTGCTGGAAGACACAGACTTGAGCTAGGAGGAAGAGGAGGATTTGGCTCTTAGGTTTGAGCTTGCTTTGCTGGAGGATTTGGAATCATCTTCCTCCCCAGGAACTTCCTCCCTGGTTGTGCCTCAGGTGTCGGCAGATAATCAGGAGAGCGTAGCGGAGCCTCTGACTGAGAAATGTTGGTTTGATGCAAGGCAAAGACATAGACATAGACATGAAATGCAACGTAAAAGGAAATGTCAAATCAGGGACTGAGATGAGAGACTGACACGCCCCTCAGGAAATAAAAGGGGGTGTGTTAGCTCTGAATCCTTGTTCAGGACAACTTGTTTATTTGGGATTGAAGCTTTGACAAATTCTCTGTGCGGCATTTGCCTTTGATTTATGGTCTTGTCTTGTTATCAGACTTGGCAGGCAGCTTTTGGAAGACTGCCAAGGACTTCTCCAGCCAAAGGAATTTCACTCTGTCGTTCCTGGTCCTGTCTGTTTATTTATATTCCTTTGGAAATTTGGACTCTCACTTTGTGGTCACAGGTGAGACAAAACAGGCTAACATGTCTTTCATTAGCAACAACAGGTAGATATTTTTCACACACACAGCATTTAGCCCTCTATAGTCTATGTATAGATGATTGGATCCATTTTTTTTTCTAAAATGACCAGGGGCAGCTACCCTGGGTCAAGCTGGCTAGATAAACCCATGTTTCAAAATTCTGTCTATAAAAGAACGTAATTCCTCCAGCTTCTGAGTGGTCATTGAGGTTGGGCTTGGGCTGTTTTATTGCCCATTTGTCCCCCCCCCCTTTTCCTGGTTCATTGATGGCAGGAAACCAATGAGACACCAAGTCAAAGATGGTGGCCCTGACAATTTCTGTGTGATTATTTTTATGCAATGTCTGGCTTTTTCATCAGCTGGGGCGGGGGTGTCTTTGAATCATTTGCAAATCACTGCTATGAAACTATTGAAGTTTCTTAGCTCTGGGGTATCATTACAGAGGGTGACCATCTACCTTTTTGTGGCCTTTCTATAGCTGTTTCAGGACTATATTCTTGCATATAGGTCCAAATCTGGCTCAGGAAGAACCCCAACTGCTGGGAATCTTCATCAAACTTCATGTCCAGTGGCGGGGTTTTATGACTACTACTTCTTGCTGATGCCCTTCAGATGCATCCAAAATCATTTGCACAACACATATGGTATTCTATCTTTCTATCAGTCTGGCCATACTTTGATCAGGACATTGGGAAAGGCAGAAGCTTTGCAACAGTCTTGGGTCTGGCCAGGAATTCTTTCTCCTCACATTCATTTGCTTAAGATTGTATTCTGCTACCAGATTCCAGTTGCTGGGCAAATGTTTTCTTCCCCCATGTGGTCCGGCTTCCTTGTCCTAGATAGTTAATTGCCAGTCTTTTCTCTGTATGTCTTCCCATTTTCTCTACATCAGATTATCTTCTGGATATAATAGAATCTCTTGATTTTTGGTCTAATGTCATCAGATGTTCTATCCTAATGTTAAACAAAGTTTATCAGGACATTATTCAATATAAATGAGAAAATGTGCAAAGCCATATTAAAACTTAACATGTGGGACAAAAATCCATATAGCATGAATTGAATGAAATAAAGCTGTTAAAATGAATTGGAAATGTTATGTGGAAATGATGAAAATATTGTTAACATAAAATGTTATTGAAACTGAATTTGGAAAATGAACACGTAAAACATTGTATGATTCAATGGACAAGAAGCTTTGGATATAATGTGATGTTTGAACAATGGGAAAATATGTGGACAAAGGGTTTAAAACTTACATTAAATTATAGTCTAAAAGAAAATGTCTATAAGATGATATATCATTAGTATTTAACACCAGATAAGTTTTCTAAGCTGTATAAAGGTATGTCAAATGAATGTTGGAAGTGTAAAAGTAAAGAAGAGACTTTTTATCATTTATGGTGGACGTGATAAAGCAAAAAGAATTGCAGTATGATTCATATTTAATACAGAATTTTTTGAAAATTAGGATAAAGATGAAACCAGAATTTTTCCTTTTGGACTTAATGGAAAAAGATCTGGAGAAAAAAATTGGAACTTTGTTACTATATATGTTGATAGCATATTGTGTGCATGACTGTTGTATGTACAAAAATGGAAGGACACTTTGATTTCTACCATGGATAAATGGTTGCAGAAATTGATGGAATTGGCTGAAATGGAAAAAATTGACTGTTTTGATTAAAGAAAAAAAATATATAAGTACCTTTGTTTCCACATGGAGACTGCTACTGAACTTTGTGCTTGAAGTGGAAAAAATGAAACTTTGATTTTGGGTTTGATTTTTTGTTTTTATGAAAAAAACAAAAAAGTTGAGATTGATGCCTTATTTTACTGTAGCAGAGAGAGTCCGAAGTCAATGCTTTTTTTTCTAATTCTTCCTCACTCCTCTTCCTCCTTTTCCTGTTTACTTTTGTATTTTTATCTTATTTTATCTTATAATAAAAATGTTAAACCAAGAAAAAATGCTATAACCGTTATAGCTGTAAACAACTGAAAAAGTAAGTTTCATACAATTGCTTATAATTAGTAATCTAGTATTAGATTACTAGTACAGGTAGTCCTCAATTTACAACCACGGTTGAGCCCAAAATTTATGTTGTTAAGCAAGACATTTGGTAAGTGAATTTTGCTTCATTTTACAACCTTTCTTGCCACAGTTGTTCAATGAATCATTGCAGTTGTTAAATTAGTAGGGTGGTTAAGTAATTCCCTGTTGACTTTATTTGTCAGAAGGACACAAAAGTGTGACCTTGGGACATTGCAACCATCATAAATATGAGTGTAAAGCTCTGACTTTCCTTCTAACTCAAGAAAGTAAAAACTCTTGAAATTGAATATTTCAAAAGGAACCTTTTATTGAGCAGAAAACAGGACAATCAAAGCAGAGTCTGAATTCCCTTAGGCAATTACAGTTAAACTTAAGGCAGTAGAATTCCCTCCCTCTAGCCAAATGTGGATTCAGCCAATCCACAGGTGTGAGGATGTTATTGTAATGGCCGTCCTGAGAACTAGATAAGCAGGCATTCCCATGGCCCTCTTCCACTGGCTTTCGGAGTGAAACAACCCACAGGGCCCTCCCCGCTAATACATTCCCCCAAAAGTGAGAAAATCTCAGGGCACTCAGGCACCAGGATACAAGTTATAAAATAGCAGTTGTCAAAGGCAATAAGAATGAATCACATTCAGGGTCCCCCCTTCTCCCAATTGAATAGCAGTATCACATTAGGGATCTGACAATGAGTCAGTTGCCAAACATCTGGATTTTGATCTCATCACCATGGGGGTGCAGCAGTAGACATAAGTGTGAAAAACAGTCATAAGTCACATTTTCAGTGCAGTTGTAACTTTGAATGGTGACTAAATGAACTGTTGTAAGTTGAGGACTATCTATATTCTTAGAGCAGTGGTCGCCAACCAGTGGGCCAGGCACCACTGGTGGTCCGCGAGAAAATTTTGATGGTCTTCAGACAAATGTTCTCCCCCAAAGCAATTAATCCAGACTGCGTGGGAACACAAGGCTGCGCTGCCCACATGGCCCGCCCACCTGCTGGCCCCCACCCTTCGGTCGAGCGCAAATCTTACCTTGAGTACAGCCACACCATCTGGAACTAGAAGGTAAGACAAAGTCATCTAGATGGCTTTTATGGAACTCATCATCTCTGGGTTTCTAGGCCAGTACCTTAACCATTACTCCAAACTGGTTGCTGAACGAGAACTACCTGTACATTTATTTGAAGTTTATTTTATTTAATTTGTATCTCACCTTTATTATTTTTACAAATAACACAGTAAACATATCCAACACATTACAACAATAACTCTATGGGATGAGTTGGACTGAGAGAGAGTGACTGGCCCAAGGCCACCCCGCTGGCTTTCATGGCTAAGACTTGAACTCATAGTCCCCCACTTTCTAACTTGATACCTTAACCACTAGACCAAACTGGCTCCCAGTTCCTTCATTTCTATTAACATTAGTTAAGTTTAACTTCAACTAATCTACTCTTTAAATGGATGAAGAACTATAGTTAATAAAAAAAATGAAAATAACAGTTCCAGCCATGGCCATCCTAACAAAGGAAAATAGGAGCAGTTCTTCCTCTTAATGATAAATTATAGTTTAACACTAGGGGTGAACTAGACCACTGAGTAATGGTATTTTTTGTGAGCTAAAAGTGTGTGTGTTGGGAGGGACGACAATGCACCCTAGCTGAATTGGGCTATAATTTTAGGCTTTCACTGAGAAGATCCAGCCATTCAAATAGCAGGTGCCAGTCTATTACTGATAAGACCAAAATATATTAATAGTTTCACAGTTTTAAAATATTTGATATCAGCTGTGAGCATTTATGCAAGCAAATTCAAGTACATTTTTTTTCTCAACTGCTTAAAGTCCAAGAACAATTTGGTCTAATTGTTCTACTGAATGCACTGTTGAGATTGCGTGAGTTAGAAATGAATGCAATGCTAATGTTCTGTGGTTGCAACAGTACGAAATATATTAAGATAACTTACATCTCAAGAGCAATGAACTTTGAGAAATAATTTGAGTTATTTCTATGGTGGCTTCCAGATCACCTGCAGGGAATTCTTTATGTGCTGCTCTTTCCTGTTGCGGTATTTACTGCAACAAGCATAGCAGGATTCTGTTTAGTTTAATATAAAAATCTGAGTTAAAAATTACAAATTATATCCTGCTGTTGCATCTCTTAAATTATTTTAATGAGATGGGTCTCTCTTAAAATTAAGCTATTTATTATTTCCTAGAGAGCAACTATGGGATCCATTAATGCATATAAGTGATGTAATTAGAAACATAGGGTAGCAATAATATTATGCAACTGCACTTTAAAAATTAGAACAGGAATATTTTCTGCCTTGATAAATGATCGACACTTGTTTGTCTGTATATCATGATATTCTAAGCAGTTGAGTAGCTGAATAATGCTAATTGTTTTTTATGCTGCATATTAATAATATGTATACTTTTACAGCTCAATACCTCCCCATTAGAACATTATATTTCTTTATTTACAAAGTGATCTGCAAAACTAAAATTATAGATATATCCCAGTTTGGAAACTTAAAACCAAAACAAATCTGTCACTTATAATTAAAAAGCTAGTATAATTTCCATATAATTAATGGAGTAAGGATGACTGAAATATATGAAACAGTTTTCTATTGGACTGGTTTTGTCCTTAATTGCCAACAACTTTGCTAAGTTGTTATTCTGCTAGTTACATATGATTCTTTTTTCCTTCTTAATGATTTCAAAGCAGTCATTTATGGACATAGAGCTGTCATCATACAATGTTCTATGCCATTCTGCTGTCCTCCTCCTGCATGCCTCTTCAGGGCATTAGGGCATTTTTCTGACCAATAAGGATAGAGCACAGAGAGCTGCTGGAAAAGGGAAGGGTACTTGGGATCCCATCCAAAGTGAATACATAGTTTCTCTTCCAAAAATTTAGCTGCTTGATTTTGGCAATTTTTAAAATGTAAGGTACTACCATGAAGAGAAAGAATTAGCAAATATCCAATCTCCGAGATCCCTCTTTGTCTCACACGATCCTATTGATGTATAATTTGGCAGTGATTATGCTGCCCTCAATCCTACTATTAGTTTTCAAGACTGAGGAGATGGGCCTTCTGAAGAACTGATAGCAATAGCACTTAGAGTTATACACCACTTCACAATGCACCCCCAACAATCTACATCTTTACCGAACTCTGAAGGATGAAACCTTTGATAGGTTCAAACTCCTGGCAGTGGTCAGCGTTCGCCTGAATATTGCATTCTAACCACTGCACCAGCACAGCTCCTTGGTGTAGTTAGTCAAGGCCATGAGTTGCATGGAGGGCTGGACATCCTCATATGTCCTCTAACAATCTTAAAGTAAGTGACAGTTCTAGAACTGTCAGTTCTAGGAAGACTGGTGTTGAGTGGAACATATAGAGACCGCAGCTCAACAATGATGGAGAGGAAGGAGATCACCAGACATGCCTTGGATGCTTCATCTTAAAACCAATATTGTGGAAAAGGTGCTGAAATAATCCTTTATGAAGAACATTTTCATAGACATCAAGGGCTCAATGGAATTTGTAGATCAAGCTCCTGGTCAGCCAAGCATCTATTATTACATCATCTCAGCCTCTACTTAAACATGTACAACAAAGGAAAATCCATAAGTCAGTAGATGCCATTTTTGAGTAGCTGTCAGGTTTAGGAGCAATCCATTTTATTTGTGTTGTCTTCAGCAACAATTTTCAATGATAGTATTCCCTCTTTTCCATAGAACAATTCTTCAAATAGTCATTTTCCTGTATGCATTCATATATGTTGTTCCTTAGATGTTTTAAAATAATTAAAAGTGTTCAGAATAATAAGAAATAAACAATATTCAAAGACAACCACTGTATCTGTTTGCATTCCCTTCTTTTTTCTGGTTTGACTATAACTAACAGCTTGAACATTTTCTTGAGCCTTTTTCCTTAAGAACACTTTATCTCCTTGATAGCCCTGCTGTAGACCTGTTTGTTTATGAATCTCTTCTCTAAAATGCAATTACTAGAATTAAATGTAGAGTCCATGTGTGAGCTAACCAAAGTAGAATAAGGGGAATAATTACTGGTTTTATTCTGCCATTGATGCAGAGTAGGATTATATTTGCACTGTTAGTTCATGTTCAACTTCTGATTTACCAAGATACACATATTCTTTTTGCATGTATTGCTACCCAATATAAACTCTTTCATCATGCCTTTCACTTTTCCTATCAAGATTTTATATCTCTATGTGTTGATATTTTTCTTGCTGTTTGTTGCCAGTTCCTCCAGCTTGTCAAATATTTTTTAATCCCAAATAATTCCCTATTATTCCCTAAAAATGGAAAGCTACACAGAGTCTTGGGATACACAGTCACTTTAAATAGATTAAACAGAGTTAGAAGGGACCTTGTAGGTCATCTAGTCCAACTCCCCACCCAAGCAGGAGACACTCCCACAACTTCCGAAGATAAGCTGTTCCATTGGTTGATTGTTCTTGCTGTCAGAAAGTTTCTCCTTATTTCCAGGTTGAATCTCTCCTTGATCAGTATCCATCCATTACTCATTGTCTCACCTTTGGGTGTCTTGGAAAATAGCTTGACTCCTTCCTATCTGTGGCAGCTCTTCAAATATTGGAACACTGCTATCATATCTCCCATAGTCTTCCTCTTTATTAGACTAGCCAAGCCCAGTTCCTGTAACTGTTCTTCATGTTTTAGTCTCCACTCCCCTAATCATCCTGGTTGCGCTTCTCTTCTAGTTCCCTCCTCTACCTTTTGGACAACAAAGTTGTCAGCCAGGTTGGTTAGGAACCTGTTTGATTTCTCACTTGGTGCAGAATTAATCTTCCAATTGATGTCAGGGTAATTGAAGTCCCCCATTATTATTGTAATGTACTTCTCACATATAGCTGTTAGTTGGTTAGCAAAAAGGACTATTTTTTCTGCTTCATTGGGTGGCCTATAGTATACACCTATGGCCATGTTATTCATTATTTGACTGATCACCGGAACTACCAGTTCACCTGAACCGGTCCGTACCGGCTGAATCCCATCCTTGCTATTACGTATATTGTTCAACCAGCTCTGTATCTATCTGATGATAATATGTTCCTGCTGCACTCATCTTCTGATGAGGAAGAGAAAATTAAACCAAGGACTTCTAGAGATAATAATATTGTTAAAATGTTAAAATCAGTAACTGCATCCCAGCTGAGGCAGATTCAGAAAGCCCTCAGAACATTCATTGATAGCCCTTCAGGCCCCACACTATCCCAAGCAGAAATGTGGTTTAAAGTTGCAATAGCAGAGGGATGGCTTTGCAGGTCAGATACAGGTCAGGCTGGGAGGAGAGTAGACTCTAATGAGTAATTTACTTTAGCTGGGCATCTGTCTCAGCATGGCTGATTTATTGGCCTCCCTCTCTGAGATAAAATACTGAGAACAATTTTTGCAGTTTCAACTCTGTCATGTTTTCCTTATGCCATGCTTTGAACTCTGGATTCCATCTTACCATATCTCCTGTTTGTTGCTTATTTATTGCAGGGTTTCTCAATCTTAATAAGGTTTAACACCTGTGGACTTCAGCTCCCAGAATTCTTAGGAAAAATAGGAGGAAGGCACTCTTTGCAAACTGCCTTGAGCTCTTGTTTGAAAAGCAGGATATAAATCTAATATATACAAATGCAAAATACAACATGCTTCCACACACACAGTGAAGGTGGTGAAAAATACTGAATCTGCCAATTTTAATTAGCTGTCTAGGAGATCCCTCTAGGAATTCCCTTCTCCTTACTTCAAAAACTGAAGGGAGGATGATCCAGATGACAGGATTTCTCTTTAGTAGCCCCTGATATCTGCAATGTTCTTCATTCAGCCTCTACACACCTAATATTTTGCAAACAATTAAATGTATTGTTCCAGTGAACCTTTAGCCCTTGCTGATTCAATTACAAATTTGTTTATTCAGATAGATTCAATTTATAGAGCATGCATAAATATGACAGAATAAAGAACTCTCTGAAAACTCAACAAGAAATAGTGTTTAAATAAGCAATTGTGCCCAAATACACTGGATGCAGCTATGGCATTTGTTATGTATGTAAATAGTTGAATAAAGGCAAGCTTGGGGTAAAGTGCAGGGTTCTGGCCCTGCACTTCTGATTGGGTGTTAAGCGGCTAGATCGGATTGGTCGGGTTCTGAGAATCTGATTGGCCCTTAACGAAGGACTCTTATTGGTACTGGAGCTAGCGTTTCACAAGCTCCTGTTGGTTATTTCACATTACCATTGCCTATATAAAGCAGAGTTGTTGTTATACAAGTTAGAAGTCACTATGCAATAAAGAGTTGAAAGTTCACCAACTAAGACTGTCTCCATTCATTCTACCCATGCCTGAATCTATGACAGCATTCAAGTGGAAAAGTACTAAGAAGTATAGGGCCATGCCATGCTAGGATTGGTGAAGCTATAGGGAAGTTATGGAAGGAGATGAAAATTGTAGTACTTAACAGCCATTATGCAAAATGAGATTCATGCATGATGGTTTTCTACCTCCCTTCTTCTGGAAATCAAACCTAGTCTGGCCAACTAGAGATTGAGTTGTATTCTATACATGTGTGAATGAAAAATGAGTAAGTTTTAAGTGAATAATAAAGTTGTTAATCTATATTTGTTTCTACATGTCCTCGGTTTATCATAAATATCAACAAATAGCTGTGGAACAATTACACAGACCTCTTTATGGACCTGTATGTGACATTAATTATCTCTCAAACAGGAGGAAAAGAATTTCATTTGCCAGCTATTGCCAAACAGCTGGAATAGCTTCTAGCAGATCTTGATAGAAAAATTAAGATGCAGCAGATAATTTTTCTAATTATCATTGGGCTGTAATAGTCATTTATAACCATAGAATTCTTTTTTTTTTAAACAAATTTTATTAATTTTACAGAGAACACAATAAAACATAAACAAAACTAAAAGATCTTTTCTGAAGGTTGTCTGATCCCGGGTTGAAACTCTTCACACAGACACAAATTCAAACATCATATTCACTTAATATCCTTCCATATCTTATTATCATTTTCTTTTTTATATATATATATAAACCATTTTTATCAATTTTATATAAACAATGCACAAGGCATAACAGCTTATAAGTTCTTTTCTAAGAAAAAATAATAAAAGAAGAAAACCAATAGAACATAACAATCCCAAATTATAGTATCAATACTTTGTCTATTTAACTTCATACCTTATCCCAACTTCTCCTTTTCATCCAAATTATTTCTTATTAATTAAATTTTTTTTGCCTTTTTTCAATATACAACATCCCAAAAAAAAAAAATAACAAAACCTTTATATATCCTTTCATATCTTATTACCATTTTCAATAATATTCTTTGTCTGTTCTATTTCCAACTATCCATTCATCTTTTTTCTTTTATTATACTTCTCCTATACACCAATTGGAGTAACGTCTATAACTCATTACCCTAACTTAAAAGTACTTCATATAACAATTTTTCTTGGGATTCTGTTTAAAAGATTCTAAAATTACACAATGAATTTTATATTCTAAATACACATATAAAAAACACAATCTTATGTACCCTCCAGAATCCCTCTTTTATCCTAAATTAAATTCACCCATTGTCTCTGAATAAACTTTTTTTCTTTAGATCTTGCTTCCCCCCATTGAGGCTCCTCCTCCCCCCCCTTTCTCTCTTGCTTATTCTTCTCCTTGCCCTTTTTACCCCTTTGTCTTTCCTCCTCCCTTTTCTTACTCCCTTTCCTTTGCTTTCTAAACTTGCCTCCACCTTTCCGCTCATTTTTCTCTTCTTTGGTTGTTTTTATAATTCTTAAAATCCCCTTTTTCTTATCCTTTTTCTCCTCCTCCCCGGAAAGAACCCATTATTCATCAAAGATGGCTTCTTCTTCCTCTTCTTCTTTGTCCCAGTCCTTCTGCTGCGTAGTCAACTTTTTATAAGTACATAACGCCATTTCTAAGAATTGAAACAAAGTGCCCAAAGTATCTTCTTTTTTATATTTTTGATATTCAGTCTTTAGTTCATCCACAAGCGATGCCATTATGAAAAAAGAAACTTTTCCCAAAACAACCACGAATATTTTTAATCAAGAATAATTCAAAAAAAAATTCCAAAAGTTAATACTTTTCTTCCTTCTTCTCTTTCTCTTTCTGGGGTTAATGTTTAATCAAAGAGGTCCAATTACCATATACCTTTCTTTGGGATTCTAGGCAATCTCCTCCTTTTTCAGCTTCTGCTCCAATTTTTTTTCCTCTCCCTTCCCACTTGCAATATCAATTTTAAATAATCAGAAATCCATACCTCCAACAAGGGTTTTCCAATTTCTTAAGTTTTTCAATGTCCAAAAACCCTTTTGTCCCTTAGCTTCAACTCTCAAAACAATTCACTTTCAATGTCCAATATGTCCAAACATATCTGCTGTTTCTATGGGGTGGGAGAGTGAAGAAAAAAAAAAAAAGTTCCCTTTATCAGCTTCTCCGCTGCTTTCGATCTTCTTAGGGATACAATGTATCCTCCAGCAATTCAAACAGCTCAGTTCCAACCAATTTGAAAGATGTTACTTGACCCGGCTCAGACAGCACTTTCACTCTTCTTACTTCCTCCAGCGCAATCTTACCCGGTTGCTGGCTTCTTCGTGGCGGCCATTGCTGACCGCCGCTCCACCGCCTTGGGAAAAGGGGGTTTTTCCGGAGGAGGAGGGGGTCTGCGACACCCCCAACCCCCTGTCCGACTCCCCTCTCTCTTCAGCTGTCCCTACAGGGCAGCCATATCCCCCTGACCCATCTGGATCGGTGGTACCTCGGTGGCTAGCACAGCAGGAATCGCGAGCTGTCGCGAATTCCTGCTGCCCCGAAGCCACGCGAAACCGGAACCTATAACCATAGAATTCTTTATAAGCATGGATGTGTAATAACCATGGAATCTGGATCAGAAATTCACAAATGCACTCTATTTCTAGAAAAGCTGTTAATAGGACATTCTTACTGTTGTTCTTAGATGTACCAATTATAATCCTACATACAGACATTATGATTATAGCTTTTTGACAAATGTATCCTCCATTTAACTCTTTACAAAATGTTTTAAATTGGCAATCACAAGACCACAATTTAACACATGCTTCTTGGAACAGTATTTTCTTTGGCTTGCTCTTAACCTCTGAATATCCAGCTGATCTGGTAAATCCCTTTAAGTATTTCCTAGCACCAGCTAGCTAGCATGAGTTTATCAAAAAATAACTTGTGACAACATCTTTTTGAGACTGTGATCTATTTAGTCAAGCATAGGAATGTGTTGAGCACAACATATCTTAACTTCAGCAAATCTTTCAACAAAATATGGGTTTTTGACTTTTGGCTGACGTTGTGGCTCTATCGGACATGAGGATCAGGTCTCTGTGCTCCCATGCCAAGTTCTCTCTGTTGGAGGGCTCTGAAAGGAGCTAAAGCCACCCTGTAGGGGTGGTGAAGAAAAGAGGGGCACCTTATAGGTCAAGGAGAGAAGCAATTCTCCTGCTGGACTCAGGGCTTTCCTCAATGAGGAGAAGAGGCAACCATCATGGCTGCCACAAAGCTGGGACACTTGAGGCAACAAAGAAATGTGCAGGAGTGGTGTAGAGGAAGTGATTGGAGCTGGGTGA
The DNA here is from genome assembly GCA_033807585.1 of Hydrophis major. Classification (NCBI taxonomy): domain Eukaryota; kingdom Metazoa; phylum Chordata; class Lepidosauria; order Squamata; family Elapidae; genus Hydrophis; species Hydrophis major. Next base: position 126,664,439 of record CM066331.1, read on the forward strand.
GAAGATTATTTTGTATCTAGACCCTAACTTTAAAGAAAAAAAGAAAGAAAAAAATCCAGGAAAAGAGACTCTTAGAACTATTTCTCAAAGTGGCGAAGAACCATAGAAAGAAAAATCCTAGTCCAAAAGAAAGGGATTAAGGTGAGAAAAACTAAAGACTTTTAAAATATAGAAAATTGGATTTTTAAATTGGGCAGGCATTGTTTTGGAAAGGTATTATAAAATGCTGGAACTATCTACTTGAACAGCCAACATTGCTTCCAGAAATTGAACTAAATTCTATAAGACTTGAAACAATGCTGAAACCTAAGCTGAAGGCACCATTTACTGGTGAATGGTATATACCAGATCCCTACAAGTTTAGAAAAAAAATGATAAGAGAAATAAACATTCATCTGGAGGACTGTGGTGACACTTACTGTTCTATAACTATTTACTTTATGATTACTGGATGCTCTATTGTGAGAATAAGGAAGACTCTTAAGTAAAAATAAAGTGACTTGATTTGCAGAAGCTTCCTGGACTACTTAAATGGAATTGCTTAATAATCCTGAGATGTAAAGAATGATGATTATGGAACTTTCTGAGGCGTAACACTGGACTGGAATATATTGTTTTTGGACTTGAGTAAAGATTTATTAAATTAAAACAAGATGCTCCGCCGGGGGAAATGAGTGAGATTTCAAGAGAAATGGTGTTGATGTTTCAAAGCATTAGCAGTACTATGGAAAAGAATCATAGAGAGATAAAGAACCCAATGCAAGGCATATATGGGAAAATAGAAAATATGCTACAACTGATAATGAATGAAGATCAAAGAGTCCAGGAAAGAGAGGAGGTAGCAGAAAAAACAGAAGAAAAGACTGAATGGACAAAAGCAGCAAGAAGATGAGAAGGAGAAGATGATAAAGACAATAATGGCTGATAAAATAAACTAAGGGAAAAGTATCTTAAGAGATTTAAAAATGGAATTGCATAACCTGGAAGATATTTTTGAAAGGGAGATAGGGGTTTGGGTGGATACTCTGGAGATCTGGCAGCTTAGGAACAGGGATGGGATCCAACTGGCATAGCTACCGGTTCTGTCACTCGAGTCGCACGAGTGCAATTTATGACCTGCTGAGCTGCCAGACAGCTGAACAGCGCTGCATGCAAGTACACAGCAGTTGGAAAAGTCCTTTTTTTCCTGCTTTTTCAACCACAGCTGTGTTGCACAAAGCAGCTGTGGTTGAAAATGCAGGAAATAAAGGTCAGGAAATGGCCCGGGCAGACGGGTGGGCCAGAACAGCAGCAAACATAGAACCGGTTCTATGTATGCTCCCTGTTTGCTGCACTTCAGAGCAACTGGTTCTACAGAAGTGGACAGAACCGGTAGAATCCCACCCCTGCTTAGGAGGATAGAAATGGGAGAAATATTCAGTCTGAATGGTGAAGATACAGATGCTGACAGAGACAAAGTTCCACGAGAAAACTATGGGAGGCATGCCAAAAAACAAATAATAATTGAAGTATTAAAATGGAGAAGAGATGATGGATAGAAAGGAGAAAGATTGGAAGCTGAAAGAGGGTATTATTAGGACTTTGTCTTAATATAAACATGTATGTTAATATTAGGATTAGCAATGGTAACCTGATTAGAAGCTGGAATAGAGGTAGAAATAAGAAACAGGGGGAATATTAGCAGATACAATTTTTATATAACAGAATATAAGTAATAATTTGATGGAAGTTGAAAGGAGGTATTACATCTATGCTTATAATATCATTGGCATTAAAATGGAACATTGAAATATTCAATAACTGCTCTAAGAAAACCATGTATATTAATACTAGGATTATATAACTTTGATTAATACAACAACTATTATGATTATCATTATTGCTGTTTGTATTGATGTATATTTAAAAATAAAAATCCAATAAAACTTTTGGGGGAAAAATATGGATTTGACTACCTTTTCTTGATTGATTTAGACCAGTGGTTGCCAACCAGTGGGCTGGGGACCTCTGTTGGTCCACGAGAAAATTTTAGTGGTCTGCAGACAAATGTCACCCCCAAAGCACTCCCCAATTAATCCAGGCTGCGTGGGAACACATGTCTGCGCCATCCACATGGCCTGCAGGAACACAAGGCTTGCATCGCTTGCATTGTGAACAAAATGAGGTAGTGAGGAGAGAGGGGAAAGGGCGGAAGGGGGGAACTTGCCTCACTCATCCCACATGCCTTGCCTGGCAACTGGGCTGCTTCTTTCTGCTTCTTCTTCTGCTTTTGACTGCATGCAAGGAAAGCAGCAAAAGTCTTTCTTTCTCTCCCCCAAACTCTGCCAGAAAGCCACCATCAGTAAAAATTCATATTAGTGGTCCTCAGGATTTCAAATTATGAATTTGGTGGTCCCTGAGGTCCAAAAGGTTGGCAACCTCTGATTTAGACAAGGCATTAATCAATACCAGGAATTTAATAAACCAGTGTTCCTCAATCTCAGGAAGATTGTGTGGATTTCAACTCCGAGAATTCTCCCGAAAACGATAACCTATGAGGTAGCTGAGAAGCCCAAAGTCACTAGTAAGTTTTTGAGGTTAAAGGTTGACTGGAATCTGACTCTCCCTACACCCAAACCAGCATCTTAACTGGTACATGTTATTAGCTGAAGAATATTGTTTAGAACTAATGTTGTATGAGAACCCATTGATTGGGATTCTTACAATTGCTGGTTGATTTGTTTCTGGAATGTTCTGTGGCAGACTAAAAACTAAATAGATGGGATGGAATGAACTTAAGCTTATTATGTGTGTCTACTTAATATACTATTCATCAAATATAGCATATTTATATCATAGCCTTATAAATAAATCAAGCCTCTATTTAAATCACGTTGAAAAAAAATGGTGGCTTAGCAAAGTATGTGAAACCAGTCCTTATGTTACATGTTATTTGTTCTTACTACAAATATATTGATGGTAACACAAGAAAATCAAATGTTCTTTCTTGTCCAGTTATTGGTAATGTGGTAGAGTCTTCTGACCTAAAGATTTATCCATTTAGCCATTGATGGTAGATATATTCATACAATAGCTAGCATTACATGAAGGTTTTTACCACATTACAAATATTTCTTATGTTATTGTAGCTTTCAGTTTCATTACAAAATGTATCTAGGAAGAACTAATTCTTTATTGGCCTTGTAAATACTGCTCTTTTTGCATTATTCAGGGTAATTCAGAACAGGTTTCTTTGAACCATGACGTCTCATTATTAACAACAATATAAAAATACTGAATTTTCATTTTCTTTGTTTTTGGATGTCTTACTTTTTTCTCTGCTTCCTTATTAATGCCTTTGTTTTAAAAATGGGACATGGAGACTCATGATCTCAGCAAGTATCTTAGTGAATATACTTTTGCTCTGGGGCAAGCAGAATTTAATATTCATGGATCTAGCTGAACTTGAAGAGAATCAATGCGGATTCTCAAGCTTCAGGTACTGGGGCTAAATATCAGTTATGAACAACTTATCAGAGGATTGGCAACATTATTAAAGCATAGTGTTAGAACAAGATATATTTTAAATTGAAAAAATCCATTGAAAGAACTTATACCATTTCTAGTTGTCAGTCCAATAAAATATGGCTAAGAATAAAATACTTTGTTTAAAAAGCAGAGGTCTCAGCAGGGAACTAGAGAATAAAATGTAAAACTGTAACATAAAAACAGAATCTCATAATTTACTGTTGGTGGGTCTCTATTCAATGCTGTTAGCAGGTTCAGTTTCCAGACAGCATTTAGATCTTTTATTTGGGGACACTGGTTGATTGCAAAAGGACGGGTTGTGTCACCTGCATAAACAGTTTTAACCTCTGGAATTTTTTTTTTTCTGTTTTACACCTAGAACCAGAAGCCTCATAATAAAAATATAAAGTCTGAGTTTCAAACCAACCCATGAGGTGTTTATTAAGTACTGTATAAGTCTTTTATTTTTACAACAGCACAATTTTCCCCTGAAATTATAGTTAAGAAATATTTTTTGCTATTGTATGAGCATTAACAAGATAAACAAACTGATAAAATTTGAAATAAAAATAACAATTTAGGAAGTAAAACCATCTCAATGGTGGTATTTCTCCTGAGCCATAATAATTGGATATTATCCCATTTTCTGATTTTAGGTTTAGTAGCATTTTTTACAAGGGCAAAGTTCAAATTTACAGGATGACATTCTTGGTGTTTTTTTTAAACAGTGACTCAATACTGTGGAGAAAGGGAGGGTTTGGCAATTTTTGGAATACCAAGAAGTATTAAAATGTTATGCTGAGTTTTTTGTTCAAGCCAAGAATATAATTCAGATTCTGCAAAGCTTATTTTTCATTCTGCCATAGCCTCAAATTTTACAAAATTTTGTCAAGTTTTCTCTTGTAATTTAGGAATCATATCAATAGGGTTTGCTAATATTAGGCCTATTTTGTCTGCATAGAGATTATGCTCAGTTTTGTTGATTATCAGGCATCTTACAACCTGGTCTGATCTAACAGAGGTGTAATTTGTTCCCAATTATGACTCTTTTTAACTCCTACATAAGGTGGAGTTTAATTTCTGAATCATGGTCAAATAAAGATAAAACACTGGTTAACATAATCTTATTATAATATAATAGGGTATCAAACTCAAGGCACAGGGGCCGGATCTGGCCTGCAGGGTACTTAGATCTGGCCCACAGGGCTGCCCTGGAAACAGGGAAGGACCGGCCCGCGGTGCTTCTGCCTGTGAAAACAGGCTCCCGAACTCCCTTTTCACCTGCCACGGTCTCCTACAACCCTCTGTCAGTGAAAATGGAGCTCGGGAGGGCTGCTCTCCAAAGCTCCATTTTCACTGGCAGAGGGTTCCAGAAGGAACAGCCTGGCAGCCGAAAAGGGAGTTCGGGAGCCTCTTTTCACTGGCAGAGCGCTTGGGCACCACAGGCACCCTGGACATGAATGACATTGAGCAGGTCACTCCCACCCTGGCCCCCCAAGGTGAAACACAATTCTGATGCACCCCTCAATAAAATCAAGTTTGACACCCCTGTCCTATAACTATGCTGAATCATGATTTAAATATTTTCATCATTTGTTTGGTAAGAAGACTCTTATTTCATAAGGTAGTATATATAAACTCTGAACATGAGAGTTTTTACAAACAGATAGATTGCAGATTCATTTCACTGCATTTTGAATTGTCTGCATTATATTAGAGACCCTATATTCTCTTACCTATTCTTACCTTGTATGTTTTAAGGCTTTGATTGACCACAATCAAATCAATGTAATCCTTTGATTACATTGGTGGAACATTTTCACCTTAGCATTTTAAAACATATGGTAACTACTTTTCAATGATCCAAATAAACCTCTGGAATACTGAATTATTTGCCATCAGTTAGGAGCACAAAGCAGAGATGCTCAGTATCTCCCTGGATATTTGTACTTGCTATTGAAGGTTTTGTATGTGGATTGTGACATCAGTCCATAAGAGGCAGAGCTTGTATAGCAACAACATTATCAATCTGAAGCTCTTTGGATAAGCTCTTCAGATTGACTCCAGTTTTAAGTCCAATTCTCTTTTCATGCAGTCAACAACTAATTCTAATATATCATACAGAGATTAAAATGGTTGGTAAATGTAGCATTTGTTCTCATTTGGGGGCAGTGAGAGCTACAGCCATGCTTAATTTTAAAAAATCTGATACAAATGATGATTTGATTTCAGGAGAGCCAGAAAGCAAAGTAGACTCTTTCTGTTCCCAATTATATTCTTCCCAAGTTTATGAAATACTTTCTCAACAAATTAATTTGCATGTGAAAAAGAAACAATAAGGTTTTGCTGTATTTAATGGAGTTTTATTTTTATGCTTTCTGTGTTACACTTTAGTGCTATCTTATATGACATTTTACACATTGTCTTTTAAAGCATCTTCTCTGGAAAATAGTGTTGCAGCATTTCAAGAATAAGACCTGTTGTTATGGTAACTCAAGTTGTAAAATATGTAAATATGTGTTGCAAAGATAAAGCAAGAGTACTTCTTTATGGAACACTTATGTGGAGAAAAAGAATTTCATATCTTTTAAGTGACGAGTTACACTTACTTTTAGTTTTCCTTGCAGCATTTTTGTCCAGGCCATATTGTGTTCTACTGTAGAATCACTCAGTTCATCCATCTGTTTTATTATTTTCTCTTGGGAATATCTGCTACACTTTTGGAAGGAAATTTATTGCTATGAACAATAAGTAATTGCCATTCAATGAACAAACCAAGTTAGGTTGTTTTGATCTAAAATGGTATATCCAGTCCCATGAATACTGATCTTTGATAATCATAAAAAAAAAATCAAGTGAACATGATATTGCTTATTGAAAATTCAAATTTAGTACAGGATGTATTAACTGGGGCATTTACAGTTGTTTGACAGGGTTCTTAAGAGAAGTCTAAGCAGGGTTTCCTATAAGTTAAGAAAACATGGGTTTTATTTAGATGAGCAGAATAGCAGAGCTGGAAGAGACCTTGGAAGTCTTCTGCTCAGGCAGAAAACCCTACACCATTTCAGACAAATAGTTGTCCAATCTCTTCTTTAAAATTTCCGCAACTTCTGGAGGCAAGTCATTCCACTGATTATTTGTTCTGTCAGAAACTTTCTCCTTGGTTCTGGGTTACTTCTCTCCTTGATTAGTTTTCATCCATTGTTTCTTATCCTGCTTTCAGCTATTTGAAGAATAGGTTGACTCCCTTTTCTTTATGACAACCCCTGAGATATTGGAACACTACTATCATGTCACCCCTACTTTTCATTAAACTAGACATACTCAATTCCAGCAACTGTTCTTTATGTTTTAGCCTCCAGTCCCCTAATCATCTCTGTTGCTTTTCTATACTCTATCTAGAGTCTCAACATCTTTTTTACATTATGTTGACCAAAACTGGATGCAGTGTTCCAAGTATGGTCTAACTGAGGCATGATAAAGTGGTATTAACACTTCATGTGATCCTGGTTCTCTCCCTCTGTTAATGAAGCCTAGGACTGTATTAGCTTTTTTGGCAGCTGCAGCACACTGCTGGCTCATATTTAAGTGATTGCCCATCAGGACTCCAAGATCCCTCTCATACTTATTACTATTGAATCAGGTATCATCTATACTATACCTTGCATTTGTTTTTCGTTGCTTAAATGTAGAACCTTACTTTTTTCACCACTGAATTTAATTTTGTTCGATAGTTCAATGTTCAAGTCTGTCAAGATCCTTTTTTATCTTAAGCCTATCATTGAAGTGTTGGCTATTTCTGCCAGTTTGGTGTCATCTGCAGATTTGATGATTTCCCCATCTATCCCCTCACCTAAATCATTGATGAAGATATTGAAAAATGCTGGGCCTAAGACAGACCCTTGAGGTACCCCACTGCATATTTCCCTCCAAGTAGATGCAGTTCCATTGAAGACTACACATTGAGTATGCTTGGTCAGCCAGTTACTAATCCATCCAGTGATGATGCTGTCTAACCCACATTTTTCTATCTTATCAAGTAGTAGGTTGTAGTCTACTCTGTCAAATATCCAAGTAAATTAGATTCACAACATTTTTCTGGTCCACTAATTTTCTCACTTTGTCAAAGAATGCAATAAGATTTGTCTGGCATGGTCTGTTTTTGACAAAACCATGTTAGCTTTTGATTATGACTTCGTTTACTTCTAGGTATTCACTGACTCGTTGCTTGATTATCTTTTCCAAAATCTTCCCAGGTATTTTTTTAAAAAACTTTTTTAAAGATGGAAACTACATCAGCCCTTTTCCAGTCCTCTGGTACTCCAGGATCTTTGAAAAATATGGTTCGGTGGTTCTGTGATCACATCTGCCATTTCCTCCCGAACCCTGAGGTATAATCCACCTGATCCTGGTGATTTGAACTCATCTAGGGTAAACAGGTGCTCTCTTACCATTTTCTTGTCTATTTTAACTTGTACTCCTAGTCTATTTTTTATGGTACTGGTTTTTTTTTTTCCTTTTGTGTAAAGACAGATGGAAAAAAAATCAGTTAAGTGGTTCTGCTTTCTCCCTTTTGCTGGTCTCCTTGCCATTTGCTCCCATGAATGGACCAATCATTTCCTTGACTTTTGTTTTTTACATGTTGAAAGAATCTTTTTTATTTTTTGTTTTACTTCATTTTGAGCCTTAGTTTTCTTGACTTCATATTTGCAGGCTTTAGGCTATTTGCTGATATTCTGCCTTATTTAATGTGCCCTCTTTCCCCACTTTTTGTCTTTCAATTTATCAGAGAGTTCTTTATGCAGCTATGCTGGTTTCTTTTGAGAGCTGTTATTTTTCTTCTCCACTGTAATTGTGCTAGACTGGACCTTTATAATATGACTTTTCAAACTTTCCCAAGCTTCCTGGGTTGTTTTCCCCTTGAGGATTCTCATCCATGAAATCCTCCCCAAGCTCTCTCTGAGTTTATTGAAATCAATTCTCTTAAAGTCCAAGACTCTAGTTTGACTTTGTTCTACTGGTTGTGCTTGAATAATATTGAATTCCAATATTGCATAATCATTTCCCCCTTCAGGTTCCTGTAACTTCAAGACCTTCTGTCATTTCATCTCTGTTAGTGAGAATTAAGTCCAATATGGTTGATCCCCTAGTTTCCTTCTCTACTTTTTGGAAGACGAAGTTGTCTAGTAGGTTTATCAGGAACTTGTCTGATCTTCCACTTGGTGCAGAGTCATATCCCAATTGATGTTGGGGTAGTTAGTCACCCATTACTATTGTGCTTCCTATATACCTTAGTTAACTGACTAACAAAAAGTTCATCTATTTCTTCTGGTTGGGTGGGTGGCCTATAGTATACTCCTATGGCAATATCATTCCCCCACCCCATTTAAATTGACCCAAATGCATTCAAGATGGTTTCTAGCATTGTTCTGCTCTATTTCTGTAGAGATGTAGTTATTTCTTACATTTAGTGCAACTCCACCTCCTCTTTTATTTGGCCTGTTTCTTTTAAATAATTTAAATCCATCTAGCTATATATTCCATTCACGGATTTCTTCCCACCAAGTTTCTATAATGGCAACAATATCATAACTGCCCTCATTTACTTGAGAAGGGCAATTCATTTACTGATTTAAATGAAAAATGGCAGTATGTTAAATGTACTTGTAATTGTTGACAAATTTATTCAATAAATCATGATTAGCTATGTCATGTGAGCCTAGTCAATATCTACTCAGGATGCAAAGGTTGGTAGTTATAGGTGGATTCTTAATGCTATCTGGATAGCTATGCCAATGAATTTTATTCAAGGGATCTATAAACACAAGTGGTTTTTGATTTCCCCTTTGCATTTTTAAAGGTATGTTCTCCAATTTATTCCTATAGCTATTAAGAGCTTAATAGCAGTTATGTTCATACAGTATGCTAAATTTTAATAAATCATGGTGCATGATTTAGCATGCTTTGTAAACATATCAAATTATTCAGTGTTGTTTGACAATTGTTGGTGTAGCCAGATGTATAGGTCAGTCCATTCTACATTCTATATCAGGGCTGTCAACTTCTGGCCTGTGGGCCAGATGCATCACGCACTGGCCATGCTCACACCTGGTTTAACAAAGGGGGAAAAGTCCCAATATGTCACATGATGTCGCCGTGATGACATTAATTTGACACCCCTGTTCTATATGAAAGGTGTTCTATCAACTCAGAAATATGCTTGCTGTCATGACTCAGAGGCCAACAGATGTTTTGCCTAATATTTTCATATTTTGAATTCAGCTATAGTCTGCTTTGAGGCACCATTTTTTAATACCTGAACTGTATACATTTTGCTAGTGCTAGTAAGAGAGAGAGATAACGTAAGAGATATAGCCAAGAGAGAGATAGTCAAGATTAATTTTCCTTAGCCACAGGTTCTATTTTTTTATAGTATTTGTGGTCATCGTCATTTTATATAAACCACATTTAAAACTGAAATATTACTATTTTAATTCTGACCAAACTAAGAAAAGTCACACAATTTTGCATAAAAAAATGTTTCTTATAACTTTTTCAGAAGAATTGGCTTATTTTTCTTTTTAAATCTTTATGTCTGCATGGATATATCTGGAGTTGTTCATGTTGTTCTTTCTTGAAATAAAGGTTCAGTGATTTCAGTGTGTGCAGGATGGTTGCATATGCCATTCTCTTCTGCCAAAAAGTGCCAAAGACACAGCAGGGTGGGGAGAAAGTTCAATCTTCAAGTCATTTCCTACTGCTTCTCTTGATATCCTTAATTTTCATATAGCAAGTGATAAGATGGTATTTTTATATTTGGTCACACTGTAGTTAACAAGCCATGCCTCTGATTACTGTATACAGCTAGCAGACCTTAATATGGCCGGTGTGAATATAAAACTATTCAGCAGAAAGCCTGAACTGCTAAAGATGAGAGCTTCTGTTTTCCAATTCAGAGAACTCAGGGAAAAGTTGGTGGATTGCTTAATTTTGCATGTTGCCTTTGTCCATTGGAAGGAGAAAAGCTGAAAAAGAACCATGATACACCTTAACCATATACCGACATTATATATTTTGCATCAGGCGATGGATTATAGCTGTTGTTCTGTATGTACAGTGACCATACATCCTTTATTGTAAAGGAAGTCCTTTATTTTATATATTTTAATTACAATATGCCTTTTGGAAAGCTTTTCTTGATTTTTGTCTTGAATTTTCTTTTGCAAAGCAGAGTTACAAATGTAAACTTTTTTTTTTAATCCTTTAAAACCTCTTGCAGATTTGTTGCTTTTTCAGGTTTGTCCTGAAAATAAAAAAAATAAAAAGGTTTCCCCAGTCCAGTCATTTGTGACTCTAAGGGGGTGGTGCTCACCTCTATTTCTTAGCCTAGGGAGCCAGCATTGTCTGAAGAATTTCCATGTGATCAGCTAAGGTGCATGGAACACTGTCACTTCTCCATTGAAGGATACTATTTATCTACTCACATTTGCATACTCTTAAGTGAGCAGGTGCTGGGGCAAGAGCTCACCTCACCACACAGCCCTCGGGTCTCAAATTGAGGCTGCCAACTTTCCAGCTGGCAAGCTAAGGGTCGTTAACTGAAATGGTCCCATATTTATATAGCCCAATGTATGTGTTATTGCATATAAACAAGTTGGAAAGTAAAGATGTGGGCAGCTGGCAGATGCTGCAGAAAGGTATTGGCAGCTTTCCTAACTGATCCTTCTATGCCTCACTCGAAGAACAAAGTTGGCCTTTTCTCTACCCCTTATGCTAGTATGATGCCCTCAGAACAGATTGCAGACTTTATTCCATTACCAGTATTGGTTCAAGATTCAGCTTCCATTATAATGAGGCCCTGTACATGGAGTGGACTACAGGAAATTTCTATACTGTCCTTTGCCTCATGGGGAAAAAGTCATAAATGTTAGTTTAATACAGTATCAACAAGCCAAGTACTTAAATTATTGGGATTTAGAACAGTGGTTCCCAAACTTTTTCAGTCCACCGCCCCCTTGGTGCTACAAACTCATCCTCGGTGCCCCCCACGTGACTGGGTGGGTGTGGCTTGCTGATCATGTGACTGGGTGGGCGTATCTTGCTGGTCACGTGACTGGCTGGCATGGCTTGCTGTCTGGGCGTGCCTTGCTGGTCACATGATGGGGTAGGTGTGATTTGGTGGTCATGTGACTGGGTGGGCATGGCCAAGTGACTGGCAAACCAAATACAAGTGGTCCTCACTTAATGGCTGGTTGTTTAGCAAATGTTCTAATTTATGACTGGCCTCCCCAGAGATACTTGACCCATTTTTGGAGTTTTGACAGCTATGCACACACATACACACACACTTCTTTCTAACCCTGCAAGAGCAGGTCATTGCACTAGAATCAGCAAAGCATCTCTGATTAGATTCTAGCAGTGAATAAATCTAATCAGAGATGCGTTGCCAATTCTTGTTGATTTGTTTTATTTGTATCTCTTTATTTTATGTTGCTGAATTGCATTGACATGTGTGTCCCTTCTTGTGCACAACCCAGAAGCTTTTGTGATTCTTTGCAGCAAAAATTAGCGACCTCTGGCTTTGCTCTACTTTTCAAACATGCCGACACTGCCGCATTCTAAGTGCCGGCCCTGCAGGTCCACCCCATTGAGCCCACTGCACTGGAGGGACCTGCCCAAGCAAGTCAAATCAATGGGGTGAGCCTGAGAGAGGGAAAGAGAAAGAAAGAAGAGAGAGAGAGAGAGAGAAGGAAGAAAAGAAAGAGAAAAGGGAAAGGAAGAAAAAGGGACAAAGAAAGAGGGGGGAAGGGAAGGAAGGGACAGAAAGAAAAAGAAATAAAGAAGGAGGGAGAGAGGGAGGAGAAAGATAATGAAATATCTATTCTAGTCCAATCACCTGCTCCAGCAGGGTTAGAAGAGTGTGTGTGTGTGTGTGTTCTCCTTGTAATTTACCAGTACGTTTTGGTTTTGCCTTCTACAGAATTGGCACTGTAATACATTGGGGAAAAGTAATTTTTAGGGTGGAGATCTAGTCCAATGGATCCTGTTTAAAGCCTCAACAAAATGTGAGAGCTTCCTGATAGTCTTGACCATGTTTTGTCCACAAAACCTTTAATTATAGAAGCCAAAGATGTTTCAATGTGGAAAAGGGCCTCAGTCTAAACTAGGCCTCATTTCAATCAGATGCATCAGGTCTCTCTCTCTCAACCTCTCCCTCCCCCTCTCTCTCCCTCCCTCCCAGACTGGCTTTGCTCTACATTCCCAATGTGCCTGTGGGGCTGGCTCTTCAAACATGGATAGATGAATGGATAGAGAGAGAGAGAGAGACAGACATACAGACAGAGACAGGTAGGTAGATAGATAGATTGGTAGATAGATAGGCAGGCAGGCAGACCTTTTGGATGCATGTATGGATAGGTAGGTAGGTAGGTAAGTAGATTGGTAGATAAGTAGGAAGGTAGGTAGATCTATATTGGTAGGTAGGTAGGTAGACAGGAAGGCAGGCAGACATTTTGGATGGATGGATGGATGGATGGATGAATGGATGGATGGATGGATGGATAGATAGATAGATAGATAGATCTATATTGGTAGGTAGGCAGGAAGGCAGGCAGGCAGACAGACCTTTTGTATGTATGTATGTGTATATGGACGTACGTACGTACGTACGGACAGACAGACAGAATGTGACAGCAGTGGCACTTTGAGAAAGTAGAGCAAAACCAGAGTTGGAATTGAAGTCCACACAAGTTGCCAAGGTTAAGAAACACGGGCTGAATATATCAACCCAGCCATTCTGGTTTAGAGTTTAGCATGCTGTTTGATTCCGGCTTCGTCAATGAATAAACCATGGCTAAGATCTTCCTGCTCCTTAATGCAGCTGCCCCTCTGCCCCTTCTCTCTGGCCCCCTGCAGCTGCCCCTCTGCCCATTCTCTGGCCCCCTGCAGCTGCCCCTCTGCCCATTCTCCGGTGCCAACCTCCCCGGGGCAGCAATGCAGCTGACCTCACCCTCTTTGCTTCAACCCAAGGTCCACTTCCATCAGGCCAAGCAAGGTACTCTGAACACACTCAGAGACTCCCAACTTCAGTGAAGCATTCTTCCCATCTTTATGCTCTGCCTGGGAGGAGGAAGGCATGTAGAAGCAGCCCAGACCAGGGGAGGTGGAGGGAATGATCACTTGGAAGCTAAGCAAGCAAGCAAGTGTAGGGCTCAGCCGGAAAAACCGGGCTACAGAGGGAGGCTAGGTTCTAGGTCCGGGATGGCTACGTAGAGCCGAACTGAACCGAGCCAAGCACCTTGTAGAGCCACAGCTGCCCCCACCCGCTTCCTGCGTGCAAGCCCGGCTGGCTGGAGAGGTGGAGGCCGGACAGGCACTGTGCGCTCCCTTGTTCTCCTCCGGGGAAGGGGGCCATAATGCCGGACCAACCACCCCTTCCACTGCGTGCCTTGGGAGGGTTTTGCTTTCGGGCCTTCTGGCATGCCTCTGCCGCTTCCACTGGAGAGGGCCGCCTGCAAGCTAAGGCACCCTCTTTCTATCACCTCCCACCTCTCCCTCCCCCAGGCTTGGCAAGGCTCACCGTACGCGGTTTCCACATTCAAGGCGCCAGCTACAGAGCGATGAAACAGTCAATGGGCTGCTTGTCTGGCAGTCAGTGAGCCTGCGGGGCCGGCACCTCGAACGCCCCCCTGCCACCTCTTAGTGCCCCCTTGCCTCTTACCACCCCCTAAGGCATCCCCCCAGCCGCCCCCAGGGGGCAGTACCGCCCATTTTGGGAACCACTGATTTAGAGCATTATTTTGCTGTCATTGGATTTCTTAAAAATTCTTAATTAGAATAGTCTTATATTCTCCCGTTTTGAGATCACATCTCAGAACATCATAGGATAGGCAGATGTAGAATTATAATAGAAATCAAGAGCAGGCTTTTCCTTTCCCATTGAATCCAGTTTGATATGGCTTCAAAATTCACCAAAGGTATGTGCCAAAAAATTAAGCTTTCCTTGGTTTACTCAGTACACTAGAGATGCAATTAAGTTGTAGTGTCACTTGTGGTTCCCAGCTGAACACGACCATATGTGGCTCTGGTGTATTTTACTTATTTCAGTTGGGAAACACAATATTGTGACAGTTTGCTAAGGTCCATTTGAAAAACTGCTTTGAAGAGAAATAAAAGGGCTATTTCTTTCCAGGTAGGCAGCACTTTGCACAATGTGCTTTTTTTTTTTTTTCCCACTTCTTTAAAGTTGTGACTAGAAAAGAAACTTCCTGATTAAATTATTTGTTTATTTATAAGATTTATATCCTACCATTCCCTTAGGAACTCAATACCGCACAAATATCACCCCCCCTTCTCATTTTTCCACACAATAACAACACCATGGGGATTGTCCCAAAGTTACATGATAAGCTTCAGTAACTCATGGAAAATTGAGTTCCAGTTTTAAACTACTCTTGTTATCATTACTTTCCTTCAAGCTTGCTGCCAGTTGCCATGGAAATGGAGAGAGGAAGCAATAGGTATTGGGCAGGGGAAGCATGCAGGTGGAATTGCAGAAAGGCAGCGTGGAGCTGCTCAACCAGAGACATTCCCAAAACATCTTCCTGACCATTGATTGGACTCTGTGTTAAATTCTGCGCATGGGCGCAAGGAACGGAGACGAGACGGTGAACAGTGAACTTCAACTCTTTATTAATCATTCTGAACAGAGCAAAAACCCAGGGCAGCAGCAGCCCTTTTAAAGGCAAGCTGCTGATCTAGTAACCAATGAGAAACGTGGAGTGTTAACCCCTTTAACCAATGAGAGTGGCTCGTTAACAGCCAATCAGATTCTCCTGAATGGACCAATCCGATATCGCTATTATCGGCCAATCAGAAGTGCAGGATTAGAACCCTGCTATTTTCTAAAGGTTTGATAAAACTTTATTTAAGTGTTTTATTAGTTCATAACACCCCTTCCCACCGGGTTCCATTTAGGGGGTGCGGTGACATAATCTCTGAGGTATGAAGGTTGTTTTGACTGTCTATTGGATTTACGCTGTCCCACCAGTTCTTGTCTGTAACCCTGTTTCGGCGGGACGTTTTCGGGCAAGTCAAGTGCCGGTGGTTCCTCATTGGATGACTCGGTGCCGCTAATGTTCTCGTTGTTGTCCTCTGGCCTTTGCGGGCTTGCCTCTGTTGAGGTGTTCCTCTGTGGCGAGGACATGCCCTTCCCTGATTCTTCTTCATTCGTTATGCCCGATTGCTGACTTCTTTCGTTCCTGCTTTCCAACATCTCAAATTCGGTTTCTTCGACATCCCCTCCCCCCTCAGTTTGGGAGTTACCGGAGTCGTGGAAACTAGGTTGTAGCCTCAAGCGAAGCTGATCTATATGGCATTTCCATATTTTTCTGTCGCAGGTTTTCACCCGGTACGACATGGGTCCAGTGGCTTGAATTACAGTTGCCTCGACCCACAACGGTTCGCCAGAAAGGTTTCTGGTGAAAACTAAGTCATCTATCTTGAACTCGTGGCATTTTCCACTAGATGCACAGGGTTTCTCTGGCACGTAAGACGGGTGAAGCCGGTCGAGGTGGGAATGGAGTTTGCATCCCATCAATAGTTCAGCTAGAGTCTTGTTGGTGACGCTGTGTGGAGTGATGTGTTGGAGAAGGCGTATTCTGTTTATCTTATCTTCAATGTCCCCATAGTCCATTTTGTAGAGGTTTTTTTTAACAAATTGTACCATGCGCTTGGCTCTTCTGTTAGCCACAGGGTGCACTGGTGAAGTTAGCGCATGGCGAATACCCCAGTCTGCTAAGTATTGTTCAAAGGGTAGAGCGGTAAACTGGGGTCTGTTGTTGGATACCAGAACGTCTGGCAGTCCATGCATTGCGAATAACCTGTTCAACTTCCGGATGACGGACTCGGTTGTAGTACTCTTCATTTCGTGAATCTCGAGCCAGTTTGAATAGGCATCCACTGTTAGGAAGAACGTATGTCCCTTAGTAGGTCCCGCAAAGTCAATGTGGATACAGGACCACGGTCCCCGGGGTGTTTCCCATTCTGTTGGAGTTGCTTTAGGTGGGGCATTGCTAACTTCCTGGCACTTTAAACAAGTCTTTACCCAGGCTTTGATCTGTTTGTCAATGCCCGGCCACCACGCGTAGCTTCGTGTGAGTGCTTTCATACGCACGATGCCGGGGTGACCCTCATGCAGTGTCTTTAATACTGCTTGTTGTAACTGCTCTGGGATGACGACTCTATCCCCCCATAGGATGCAGCCTTTTTGTGAAAAAGTTCTGTTTGCCAGTTCTTGAAGGGGGTGAAGTCATCAGGGGTTTGATCTACTGGCCATCCCCATTCGACCCAGCTAAGAACTCGTGTTAAGATAGGATCGCGTTTTGTTTCGATCGTGATATCTCTAGCTGTTAGCAGTGGTGAATGTAGCATTTCAATCTGGAGTGTTGTAAGGGTTGGAGCTGGGTTGTCGATGGTTTCTGGAAGTGGTGCATGGCTCAGCGTGTCAACGTGGGGAATGGCTTTCCCCGGGCGGTGTTGCAGCCTATAATTGTATGCAGCCAAAAACTACGACCAGTGAGTCATTCTAGGTGATAATATATAGGGGGTTGGCTTGTCTCCCACTATAATCCCCAGCAAAGATTTGTGGTCAGTAACGATAGTAAAAACTCGTCCATATACATATTCATGAAACCGTTTTACAGCAGATACAACAGCAAGAGCCTCTTTATCAATTTGACTATAGTTACGTTCAGCCTTTGATAGAGTCCTTGAAAAATAGGCAATAGGGGCTTCACTACCGTTTGGTAACACATGGCTCAAAATGGCTCCTACTCCAAATGGTGACGCGTCACATGTAATTGTTAAAGGCAAAGTCTCGTTATACTGCATTAAAACAGCATCTGAAGTTAAAAGGTTTTTCACTTGTCGGAACGCATGCTCCTCTCGGTGTCCCCAGACCCAGGTTGCTTTTTTGTCAAGAAGATTATGTAGGGGCTCAGCTACGGTCGCTTTGTGGGGCAGGAAGATGTTGTAAAAATTAACGAGCCCCAGGAAAGCTTGGAGATCAGTCTTATTTCTGGGTCTTGGGGCATTCTTGATTGTTCTTAGCTTGCTATTGGTGGGGTGAATGCCTTGTTTATCGATTAGGTACCCCAGGAACTCTACTTTATCTGTACACAGTTGACATTTATTTTTTTTTAACCTTAAGGCCGGAGTCTTTAAATTTCTGGAGAACCAATTTAAGACGCTCCTTTAGTATTTCTCTATTCGGGGCAGCAATTAAAACGTCATCAAAGTATGGTACAACCCCTTTTATACCCTGTAAGAGTCTCTCCATCAAACTCTGAAAAATCCCTGGGGCTACGCTCACTCCGAATTGGAGTCGGTTGCACTTAAAGGCGCCTCGGTGCATAATGATCGTTTGTGCCTCTGCTGTTTTTTTTATCTACAGGCAGTTGTTGGTACGCCTGTGCTAAATCCAATTTAGCGAAGACTTTTCCGCCCCCCAGGGAATGGAGGAGGTGTTGTACCACCGGCACCAGGTAAGCGTTCTGTTGAAGGGCGTGATTCAGGGTGGCACGGTAGTCCCCACAAATCCTTAACGATCCATCCAGTTTGATGGGTGTTACAATTGGGGTTTCCCAAGGAGAGTGGTTTGTTGGTTCTAAAACACCCTGGGCTATTAATTTATCAAGTTGCTCATCAATCTTTGGTTTAAGGGCAAAAGGTACCCGACGAGGCTTAAGGCGGATGGGGGCTACTTCAAGGTTAAGGTTAAATGATATTGGGGTCTCCTTGTACTCGCCTAGTTTGTCTGCAAAGATGTTCTGGAATTCCTGGACGAGGGCCTCCTCCCAGTCGTCGCTGCTGGTTTGGTGAATGCCGGCTACCTCTATCCCAAGTGGAACGAACCATTGAAGGCCAACAAGCTAGGCTGATCAGGTCAACGACGGTCAATGGTAAAGATGCAGTACGATTTTTGAATGAGACTGGACTAGGCTGGATCCAACGACCGGAATTCGGTTTCCCTGATAATCCTTATGTATAATTCTTTGGAATCTGAGGTCTTGCCTCCGGACGGCGGGAATTAATTGTTTAAGGGTCTTCCAGGAAACCATCGAGAGGGATGATCCTGAATCGACTTCCATCACGCAGGGCTGGTTTTCGATGACGACCTTCACTCAGATCTTCTTTGCATCTAATGATGAGGCGTGACCAATTGTAATGGTTTGGTGTGCCTCTTCTCGTTTCGTTGAATTGGCTAGTGGTTTATTTCTGTAGGAGTGGTTGTTCTATTGGTGGTTCAAATGTTCCCGACTCACAGGACGATTTCCTGTGGTTTGGTGGTAGTTGGTCCCCCTCTGAAATGGGCTAGATCCTTGCTTGCTCCTACAGACCTTTCCGATGTGGCCTCTCTTCCCACAAACATGGCAGAGCGTGTCGAGGAATTTGCTGTCTGATCGTGGGTGGTTTGCCTCACAACCTGCGCATTGATGCTGCAGTCTCTGATTACACTGGTGGCGTTGGTCTCATTCAGACCAGAGCCGGTTGACCTCTTCCTCATCACTTTCTTTTTTTTTTTGAAAGAAAATTTTATTAATTTTCTACAAACAGACAAGACAAACAAAACATTAAAACATACACCTCTCATATTTACATACAGTGTGTCAGTTGGTCCATCATTTTTGTGCATTCATTTTGTAGTCCCAGTTACAATTATGTTACATAACAACTCATATTATCAATCCAAACCCATATATCCTATAATCACTAAACAAAAAAAAATTTTTTTTTGACTATACTTTTAATCATTCATGCTTTATGAGCTAACAATACTTTAACTTTTATTCAACTAATCATATAATCATACCAGATCAATCCTAAAAAAAAAAAAACCTTTATAAATATAATATCGATTAACAAAATAATAGCAAAATAACAAGATAAAGATATTACTTACTATCTAAAATATTCTATTATCGTATTTTATCATCTAGCCATTTATAAAAAAGATCCCAAATTTCATAGAATTGTTTATCCTCTTGCTCTCTGATTTCAAATGTCAATCTACTCATCTCAGCACATTCCAATATTTTCTTAATAATTTCTTCCTGTAATGGTATTTTCTCATTCTTCCAGTTTTTAGCAAATACAATCCTGGCCGCTGCTAATACATTTACAATCAAATATTTCAAATCTTTACTATATATATCAGGTAAAATTCCCAATAAGATCTCTGGTTTCAAATCTATGTGTTTCTTTGTCATTTTTTCCAACCACATGCGAATTATAGTCCAATATTTTCTAGCGTCCTCACAAGTCCACCACATATGGTAATACGAGCCGGGTATCTGATGACATTTCCAGCATTTTTCAGATTTATTCTTGAACATTCTTGCTATTCTTGTCGGAGGAAAGTGCCACCTGTAAAACATCTTATACAAATTTTCTTTATATGCTGTTGACATTGTCATTTTATAATTTTGAGACCACAATTTCTGCCATTTTTCTAAATCAATCCCATATCCAAAATTCTTCCCCCAAACAATCATAGTTTCTTTAACTTGTTCTTCCTCTAATTTCATTCCCAGTAAATAACCATATAATTTTTTAATCACTTTCTCATCAGTACCCATCAAGATCTTATCTAAATCAGTCTGCTTATCATAAAATCCCTCCGTTTTAGAATCTTCATCATACCTTGAATGTATTTGTGCATACGAAAACCAATTCATCCTTATACCTTGTTCCTCTAAATTTTGGATCGATTTAAGTTCACCCTTTTCATCCAAAAGTTCCCCATATCTAACTGTTTGTTCCTTCTTGTAGATTATAGGATAGGAAAATGCTTCAATGGTCGATAACCAAACTGGAATTTTCAAATAACATTGTCTTTTTATCTTCTCCCAATTTAACCACAAAGACTCCCGTACATAATGTCTTCTAAAATAACCCTGTGTTTTAGTTCCCTTATACCATAAAAAAGCATGCCATGATGACGATTCGAGGTCCTCGTGGTGGGTGCTGTTGTATGTCCCTCTAGGTGAGGTGAGGTTTTGCCGGCGAGTTGGCGGAGCGGGGCGTTGGTGCGGCGCATTCGGGCAGCCGACTTCCTGGTTGCTTCTGCTGCAGTAGCATCAGCGATGGTATCTGCAAGGCTGATGTCGCTTTTCGCCATCAGCTTACTTTGCACGTGAGGTGCATATAAACCCAGAACTATTTGGTCTCTTAGAGCTTCTTCGAGGTCAGCGAACCTGCAGAGGCCTTCCAGGTTCCGGAGATCCGCAATGAAATCTGTAACGCTTTCTCCTTTCTGCTGGTCTCTCTGGTAAAATTCATGTCTTTGGACAAGCATTGGTACGGTAGATGCATAGTGGGCCCATGGAGGGGCTCGAGGACATCCCAGTCCATGGATTTCACCTCAGCCGGTTTCGCCAGTGCCTTAGCCATCTTAAAAATGGCAGGTCTGCAGTGAGTCAGGAATACCGCTCACTATTTTCCAGTAGTGGCATCCTTCAAGTTGTTGGTCTCCAGAAACATCTGGAACCGGTCCATGTATGAGTCCCAGTCTTCTTGTGCCGGGTCGAATGGAGCGGGTGGTATGGTGCTGCCGGACATGGTTTCCGCTGTTGATGCGCCTTCAGCCATGTGCTCTGTTTGGTGCTCTGTAGTGTTCAGTCAGCTCTGACGTCTCCGCATCCCATCCTCATTGCCAGTGTTAAGTTCTGCGCATGAGCGCAAGGAATGGAGACGAGACGGTGAACAGTGAACTTCAACTCTTTATTAATCATTCTGAACAGAGCAAAACCCTAGGGCAGCAGCAGCCTTTTATAGGCAAGCTGCTGATCTAGTAACCAATGAGAAACGTGGAGTGTTAACCCCTTTAACCAATGAGAGTGGCTCGTTAACAGCCAATCAGATTCTCCTGAACAGACCAATCCGATATCACTATTATCGGCCAATCAGAAGTGCAGGATTAGAACCCTGCTATTTTCTAAAGGTTTTGATAAAACTTTATTTAAGCGTTTTATTAGTTCATAACACTCTGGTTGCCTGACTACAGGTGGTTGGGCTCTGGGGTAATTTTCAATTTGTCTTTTCACATTCATTTGCTTCAGACCTTGCCTGGCTTTTGCTGCAATCAGTTCTTTCCTAGTAAAAGCACCTTTTCTCTGAATCTATGGAGTAAAGCATTTTCTTTTTAGGAATTGATCAGACACAGTCCTGACAACTCTACTACATAGGTTTTCAATGCAGTATATTTCCAACCAGTCCCATTATACTGTCAATGTTATTTTGAATCTTTGCTCCTTTTTATCCAATTATTTGCCTTATTTTAACACAGCTAAGAAAAAAAGGTTTCTTTTTGTTTATTTGTAGCTTTTGAACTAACATCTAGAAAAGGAAAAGGAAAGATTATTTTAAGTCTCTTGTACTCTGAGTTCCAATGCACAAATTCTTCTTTATTTTTACTATTATTTCAAAAATGCAACCATAACAGGAACTTGAGGTATTTATTGGCTTCTAAAAAGCAAATGTTAGGGTTAATTTTTTAATGGAGATGATGATTAATTAAACATGTATGCTATTTGACACCACATAATTCTGGGAGGCTCACAAATAAAAACATAAATGACAGAGATACCAAAACAAAACTAGAATAACAAATAACAAAAAAGACAAGAACCAAATGAATACAAAATAAACCCAAATAATCCAAGGTGACTCTCAGCAAAAGCTGAAGAGCTGGTCTTCAACATTCAATGGCAATTTCAGAATTAATTAAAGCACAGAATAGTTTTCTTAAGCTCTGATTCTAATCCTTGGTGCTAAAAAAATAAATATATAATATATAATAAACAGATAGCAGGTTCTTGACTTTCCCAAGCTGAGAATCATTATCAGAATGGATAGAAGCCAGTGTCCAATGGCTGGGTCATTTGTCTCTTCAGGTAAAGAGATACCAAATGGATAGAATGCGCAATATCATTTTTTATCAGGTTGGTGCTCATCAATCACCAGCCTGATAAAAAAGATTTCATTATTGTATTTTTTCCTGTTTAGAATCTTTAGTCCTTTAGTCCTTTTTAGTGTCCAGTTTCTAAAATCATAAACTGACTTTACAGTAACCAAGATAAATCTTGTTCTTATAAGCACTAAAGAACCTATACTTTATATAGTTAATTCTGAACTGTCATAGTAAAAGTCAGTATTCCAAATTTATCTTTGTTTAATCAATTTATATCTTTCTTAGATCAAAATCTTGTTTAGCTTTTCCTGTTTAACTTCCATTTCTTCAAATTCTTTTAAGTTTTTAAGTTTATGTTTCCTTTGTTCAGAGCTGAAGATAAATTCATCTGGCAACTTTTCAAACTTGTTATTTTGAAGGTCACTAATAGCTTTAAGATAAATAGTAAGGCATTTCTGAAAGTAATTAGAAAGTTAGTCTTGTAAATTTAGTGTCCTTTAAAAGACTCCACCATGATTATGAACAAGATAGCTGATTGCTTCATCTCCTGGCACTCAAATCATCAAAAGACCGTTGTCTTGCCATCTCCTCATGAGGAAGCTGGCCAGAGCACATGTGGGCGATCTCCTGTTATCTCCTTATATTCACTGATTCTTTGGTCTTTGTCATAATCATTGACTCTGCTTTCATGGAACTTCTTGAGTTTGCTATGTCTCCCTGGGAAATACCAGGGCTCATGACTTCTAAAATTTGGATTATTGGATAGGCTTCAAGGAGAACTCACCTTCAAAGTGAATACTATTCTCTGAAAAAAATTACCACCTTGCCAGTGATAAGCTAATTACAAATGTGGATTTTTCAATGTAGGTAATAGAATGCATCAAATGCTTCATTTTTTTTGGTCATCATTCTACTCTGCTTTGCTCTATTCTATTCTTCCCAACTCTATTTCCTATGATTTTTTTTAAGGTATAGTGAGGAAAAAAACTGTCTGTACAGACTGGTAGTTGGAATTCCAGAGTGTTTGCAACATCACTCAAAAACTTTACCTGTGTCTGTGTAACTCTTTCCAACACAACACCTATAGAAGGCCTTTATCTGCAAAGGATGACTTAAAGAGGAACTGTTCCTTCAAACTGAAGGCTTGGTAGTAATTGAAAACCTGTGCAACTTAAATCCTTCTATGGTATTCTAAAGAGAGCAGTGTTGCTATAGTTTGTACCTCCTTTAAGGACTTACTTGGTATGCTATTGCACTGATCTAATTGGAATGTAACCAGTGTATAGATAAGGGGCAGAGCTGTTAGTTCATCCTCAGGTGTTGTTCCTAGCCACTATACTGACCTCACAAGGATAGTGCAAGGTCTAGAACCACTCCCAAATTATGGATTTGATTATTGGGGAGAAGAATAGAAAATATTTTCTCAATTTGAGGCCTCTCTGGACCCTCAGAGGTGCCTCAACTCAGTTTCAGACAGTTATACTTCCTCCAGACAAAAATCCTATCCATCTAGTATTCAATCAGAGAATGTAGCATGCCTAATGAATATAATATCTGAATATCATCCATATAGAAATGGCATACAGCACCTGACAAACCCGAGACCAATAAACCTGCAAAATAATTTTTGGAAATGGAATCAGACTGTTCCCTCCTTCATTCTAAAGGCCTTGGATTAGAACAGAAATCCCCCTGATGCTGTCATTTGAAATCCAAGTGTGAAAAAAGTCTAGAAAGAATCCCTTGATCAATAGTATCAAAGGCAGGGGTGGGATTCAGCCAGTTTTCCCCAGTTCAAGTGAACTGGATGTTAAATTTACATCTGGTTCACCAAAGTGGTAGTTGAACTGAACACCCCTCCCCTTCCCTCCCAGGTGTCTCCATGTGGCCTGTTTTGGATGCAGGTAAGTGCAGGGTCTGTGCGGAGGCTCTGGGAGAGTGAAAAATGGGCCAAACTGGAAGTTCGGAAGTCCAGAAATGGGTCTGTTTCCAGCTTCTGGAGACCCTCCAGAGCCCCGGGGGCTGTTTTCGCCCTCCCAGAGGCACAAGGGAAGCCTCCAGACTCTAGGGAAGGCAAAAATAGCTGAAGCAGAAGTTCCAGAATTCCAGAAATGGGCCTGTTTCTGGCTTCTAGAAGCCCTTCGGAGATCAGGAAGGCTGTTTTCTTCCTCCCAGAGGCCCGAGGGAAGCCTCCTATTCTGGGGAAGAGAAAAAATAGCTAAACCAGAAGTTCTGGAAGTCTGGAAATGAGCCTGTTTCTGGCTTCCAGAGGCCCTCCAGAGGCCAAGGGAGGCAGTTTTCTCCCTCTCAGAGGCCCGAGAGAATCCTCTGGACTCTGGAAAAGGCAAAAAATGGCCCTCCCAGAAGTTCTGATAGGTCATGCCAAGCATGGCCACGCCCACCCAGCAACCAGCAGAGAACTCGTTGCTGGGATTTTTTGAATCCCACCCCTGATCAAAAGTCAGTGTAATATTGAAGATATGAACAGAGACAAATGACCCTATTGAGTTTTCTTAGCAAATTGTGGAATTCGGCATGAATATTGGAGTTTGGAAGAACAGCATCAATCATCAACAACAATAGTACCTAGGCAGGAAAAACCAGTTGTACTCTGTACCTACAGAGTAGGAAACATTGGCTCAATAGTAGTATGTGTGAAAAGGATCTAGATGTCTACATTGATCACCACTTAAGTATGAGCCAGCAGTGCTGAGATGGACAAACTTACAACAGAACTAAAAGGCAAGGAGGAACCAGAATATTACGCAGTTTGGGATAGATGGTATAAATGGATAGAACATAGGAATAATGATTAATGTATAGGAATAAATGTAAATATATGTATTATTGATGACACAATATCAACAATATTATTAGCAATGTAAATAAAGATGTGTAATTTTAAAAATAAATAAAAAAGTACAAGTCAGCAGTGTGCTACAGCTTCCAAAAAAAATCAACACGGTCCTATGTTACATTAACAAAGGTAGGGGAACATCAAGATCACAGGAAGTGATGGTATAAATCTATATTGCACTAGTAAGATCACATCCAGTTCTTGTCACCATGGTACAAAAAAGATGTGGAGATTCTAGAAAGACTGCAGAGAAGATAACAAGATGATAAGGGATCCAGAGGCTAAATTATATGAGGAACAGCTAAGGGAACTATGTTTTGCCTAATGAAGAGAAGACTCAGGGGAGACATGAGATAGCAATCTTCCAATACCTGAAGGGCTGTCATAGGCAAGAAGGTATTGATTTATTCTCCATAGCACTCAAAGATAGGACAAGAAGCAGTGTGTGGAAGCTTGTCAGAGGAAGATGCAACCTCAAAATAAGGAGGAATTTCTTGACAGGGAGAAATTCAATGGAACAGCTTGCCGCCTGGAGTTATGGGTGCTTCATCACTGGAGAGATTGGACAACCTTTTGTCAGGAATGGTATAAAGACTCCTGCCTTGGGCATCCTCCAAGGTCCCTCCCAACCCTATGATTGGGCAAATAAAAACATTCAGGGAACATTATCACTACTAACAAGACCAGTTCTTAAAAACTCAGACAGAAAGATTGTCGAGCAGACCTTCCATGGTGCACCAACAGAATTCCCAACCTATATCTTTCCCTAGTACAGATAAACACATGCCAACTCCTTGTCCCCTTGGTCAGTGATGATAGTTATGTGTCTTTTCTCCTGAACTGTCTCCAGTGTGAACAACTGGACCTCAAGGGCTCTAGCCTGCTTCCAACTAAGACTCCTTCGCCCAAAACAGATCTGCCTTTACTTTGTTGGAGAAGATCACTCAGATGATGATTTTTTTCTAACTTTAATCTGTTTTTGTGACTGTTATAAGGAATCCATCAGCGGTTACAATTTGAATTCAAGTCAATAGAACTTTCTGAGGAGTAAAACCTGTCATATTTGAGGTGGGATGGTGGTAGTGGAAATACCAGGCTCATTTAATTTTTTTAAAAAAGAAAATTGCCTATATTTTTTTGGGATTGTCTGTCAAAATTGGTTTACATTTTTCAGGAAGTTTTGCTTTCAGCTGTAATTTTTTTTTCTGCATCTGACTTTATAAACAATTCTGCTTAATTAGAAGGTAAACTTGTCAATCTCTCAACTCTCTTCTTTCCCTTTCCCCATTCAACTGTTTTTCCATATATGGAACAATTTTTCATCTTTCCCTTTCTCTTCTGCCTAATTACAAAGGTTCACATTTACTTTAGGTCATAAAAAATACCAATGACCAATATTAATTATAAGAATAAAATATTAGAAATCAGTATCCATTTTTAGTATACTTTTAAGCAGTTTTACCTGCAAGCGATATCCAGTCTGATTAGTTTTTTGTTTGCCTATTATCTCAGATAATAGGCAACATAGTTACTTTTATCATTTCAAATGATTTCAAGCTTTTCTTTTAAAAATTGAAAATTTGCTATGCTGGCCATCTCATGCAATTAATTAAAAATACCTACCAATAATACTCATGTTGGAAAAAATCAAGTCTGTAAAATATATACATTGGAATATATCAAGTCTGTAAATATATACATTTGCTGTATCTATAGATCTATAAATTATAGATTATAAAATTTCCATATTATTGTATTTAAATACAAGTTTTATTGTATTTAAAACTAAGTTACAAAAACAAACAAAGCATTCATCAGAACATATATGCTTGAAGATCTTATGAATAGAAGCATGTAATTTTATTGGAAATATTTTTGAGTTGGTTTACTATTCTTTGAGTGCACAAGTAGTCCTCCAGTTACAACCCTAATGGACATTGCTGTCAGGGTCATCACTCATGATGGTCATAAAGCGACATATTTTATGAATTTTTGCAGCAGTCATTAAGGTTAACCCATGGCTGTTAAGTGAATGCTGTGGTCATTAAGCAAATCAATGATTTGCTATAAGTACGGTTTTGTAAAAATCAAGTAAATGCTGGGTTTGGGCAAAATCATAATAAAACATGATCATATACCCATGAGACACTGCAAACACTATAAATATGCCTGATTGCGGAGCGCCTGAAATTGGAACTTTGAATTGGGATCATACATATTTCCCAACTAGGCCTATTGGAACTTTGAATGGTCTCTAAGTGACAGGTTGTAAATTGAGGACTCCCTGTATGTGTAAATCTTCCAAGTCTAACCTACCATCCTGGGATTGCAAACACCTAGCAGACCACAGCAAAGACACAGATATATATATATATATATGGATCTTTGGTTATTCGGGTTTTCTCCCACATAGAATTGGAAGTATCTAGGCAACGTTTCGATGAAGTCTCATTCATCGTCTTCAGGCTTGTGTCTTCAGCTTTGTGCTTCTGAAGACACAAGCCTGAAGATGATGAATGAGACTTCATTGAAATGTTGCCTAGATACTTCCAATTCTATGTGGAAGAAAACCCAAATAATCAAAGATCCACATAAAAATACCCGTGAAAACCTCAGAAAACACACACACACACACACACACACACACACACATATATAGTTTGCTCAATTGTAATAAATTTCTCCAAGTAAAGACACCTAAGATTCTACTCCAAGAGTCTACTTGTGTTCTATTAATGGAAAAAGCAAAATATTGCTGCTATTCTGCATATCTATTAATATGCTGAACCTCAATGCAACACCTCAATGAATCACGAATGAAGGCAAATGTATGTGTCTCAGAATATTGTTGCAGGATACAATCTGGGTTGGTCACTGGGACAAGAGATTTAGTCTTCCAAGCTTTTGGATTCATGCTGGAAGCCATCCTCAGGGAATTTCTCACTCTAAAACCAAGCTGAATTTAGTTTAAAGAGTGAACAGGTTAAAAACTGGTTCAGATGTGCTGTCCTTTCTGATCTATGCTTTGATCTGAATTAATAAAACTCACAGATGAGCTTGCAAACCCATCATTTTGTGTAGATTTATTCACTTCCTTTATCTCCACCTGCTTTTCTTAGGGAAAATTAACCATGTTATCTCTGCTTCTTTTAGAGAAGCCCAAACATATTGAGAACATTTTAAAAATTAATCTGTAGGTTTATTTTGAGAGGGTAGCTGCTACCTCCTTTCCCTCCTAGAACCCAACCCCCCCCCCCGGCCTAACAATATATATTCCAACTCATATAACTATCTAAATCCCCAGCTCCCTGGTCTCTATCTTGCAAAGCTTTGGGAATGTTAAGTGGAGCCCTGCGAGATGAATCCAGTGGTCTTTTCCCATGACAGGCTGGGAGCTGCCTCTCGTCTATCAATGAACAGAATGTGAGAGGAATAGTGCTGTTTCAGTAATGTTTCCCAGAAACTTGGAGTAAAAGCATGCAGTTTAAGAAGTCTTTCCCTTCCTCTTTTTTTTTAATAAGGAAAGACTGCCCCCCCCCAAAAAAAAATTCCTTGCATTTTTTCTCTCTCTAAGAGACAAATGAAGCTGAACAATAGGCAACTCAGCCAGCCAGCATCTCTCTCCCCTGTCCTATAATTCAGGGGTCCCCAACCACCGGGCCCTGGACCGGTACCGGTTCGTGGATCATTTTCTACTGGGCCGCCGGTTTGCTGGGTGCCGCCATCTTGTTTCGACAGAAAGTGCTTCCAGGTGAGTTTTTCCGGTTGGAAAGCGGCGTTTGGGTCCTGAAGGAATCCTCGCGCCTTAGTTTCATCGAAGGAGGGAGCAGTCCCGATGGTGGAGGAGATCAAAAAAGCACAAAAAAAGGTACAAAGGAGGAGTTGAAGGTGGCGGGGAGAAGCGGGGGACGTCTGGCTGGCCGGTTGCTCGGCTCGCCTTGCCTTGTCATGCGTGTTGATGCCAGTACCGTGTCGTGGATCATTTTGTGATGCCGGTACCGGGCCGTGGCACAAAAAAGGTTGGGGGCCACTGCTATAATTCATTTTATTACACCATTCTTCCAGACTGGCCATATCATCATGCAAGGTAAAAACAATTGTTTTCAATAGTAAAAGTTAGGCCAGCTATATTTATCAAAAAGGAGGAACTGCATCCAGCTCAACTGTTCCTGTGCTTTCTGTGTTAGCCAGACTGTATCACTTTCAATGGAGAATTCTGTTTTGCAGGTTATACTGCAGAAAAATTAATGTGCCAATGTAATTTACTTTTATACATGAAACGGGGAAGACATCATGCTTGGGCTGAACCTGCCTATTCTCTTATTTTACTCAGGATTTTTTTTCCTGCCTGATTTTTGCCTTTGTCTGGTAAAATTTCCTACCATTATAATCTATACCAGCTCTCAATACCCACTTCCCCCTTTCATTTAGAAATGGAGATTTTGAAGTTTCCTGAATTTCTGCTTTTTAGGTTAATGGATTTTCTAAATATTCTTCCTTGAAGATTTATAAAATAAGACTCAAAACTGAATGTTTTTGTTTAAAAGCTATAGAATCAAGCCTATAAGTTTCATTATCATCAGAAAAAGAACACAATTGAGCAGGAAGGCTTTGAAAAACAATTGCTAAGATAGTGCTTTAAATTTTTTAATAGATTGAGTTCTTCCTGTGATATATCTATTCTTTTTGATGTCAGCTATAACATATATTATATTGATCTGTCTCCCGAGTGGCCTGCTTTAGTTTATAAGGACATGTAGTAATAGATGTTAGGAAATGTTGCCTACAGATCCTATAACTTCCTTTTGCCCTGTTAATTCTGGGATAAATTAAGCTATGTTAACTGAGAAAATAAGAATAACCTTAGGAATGAAAAACATTTTCCATGAATCTTACCAGACCTATTAAAGCATGTTCTAGTCTTTATTCCAAAATTAATATTACCTTTTGTAGCGCTTGTGTCATTTTTCCATTTGACATGAAAGCATTTTAAAACTTTCTACTTATTTCTTTAAAATATATGCCTAAGCTGTGTGTGTGTACATGTATTGCCCACTTCCACTAAATTATAAATAATATTAAAGGAAGAAAAATGATATTAAAAGAACAAGCATGGTTGAACTGCCAATATAATGGAATAAAATAGAAACTGCAGCTTGTCTTTTTTTCTTTTCAGTGTGATCATTTTGGAGGTAGTCTGTGTAAGTAGTTCAGGGAAAGGATAAAATATGTGTCATGAGATGAAATTATGTTGAGTAATTTACTAAGAATGGGAATAGGCTGATTCCTGTAGTTTCTTAAGGTTTTGTAGAGGTTTAGGAAAAGCCTCTTGATGTGAGATCAATAGTCTACTTGGCAGCATTCCCACTTTCCATTGCTGTTCTTCTTCAAAAGCAGGTTAGGAGCAGTCTACAATCCTTCTGACACAACTGTCTTGGACTCAGACTGAGTCAGACAAGGTGTCAGACCTACCCCAGTCTGATCCCTTAAGGAAGCGAAACTATTGACTCCATTTGAAATGAAAAGATACTTTTACTAAGAGACGCTGACTGCAGAAGAGTCAAACATAGTCTAAAGTTCTTGTGTGCTAATAGAGAACTAAACACCTTGGTTTTCCCTACCCATCACCCCAAGATCCATCTGTGCATAGCCAATCCAGCACTGCCGAGATGTTATGAGAAACTCTGAGATTATTTGGGCTGGTGAAATTCCATGCTCAGGGCAAATGGCCTTGAAGATGCCAGTGCACCAGTATGAACCGGATGTTCTTCTTCAATTGTCAAACCCCGCTCCCAATTTTCCACTATAAAGGTATACAGTTTTATTGCTCATTTGTTTCCCACCCTCCCCAATTGATGACAGAACACCTGCAAGGTGCCAAGCCGTAGCTGGTATATCTGACATGCTGCCCCCATTTACATGGACATTGTCCTGCTAAACAGATAAAAACACACAACAAAGAGAGAGAGAAAAACAAGGTAGATATACAGTCAGAATATAATACTATTTCGGTTTATCAGGATACTGGTTGCGGAAGCATCTGAGGAGTTTGGCCACTTGAACATATTTAAGATCTACCCATTCAGTCTCTGAAGGAGAAATGTCTTTCTACACCATGCCAGAGGTTTCCTCAGTCTTTACGGTAGTTTAAAATGTCCCTAATTTCAAAATATTGTTCCCCCTCAATCATGAGTGTCTTGGGTGGCAGCAGTGAAATTGGGTTTCAGTAGGTTACAGTTTCAGTAGGTTACAGTGGAAAATTGGGTGAATGCACCTCAGGAATTTCAGCAACTCAAGTTTAGCCATGACTGGGTTGATGTTTCATTTAATGAGGAAAAGGCCAACATATTTGGGTCACCATTTTTTGGATGGCTGCCTGGATGGTAGGTATTTGGTGAAGAGGTAGACTCGATCTCCAATTTTAAAATATTTGGACTTTGCTTGTTTTTGTCTGCATGCTTTTATAGGTCTCTCTCACCTCCTCTAATGATTTTCTGATGATTGGCCATGAGTCCTGCAGCTGGGTAACCCAGTTTTTTAAGGATGAGATAGAGGACTGACCAGGGGCAATTCAGATATGGGTGCAAAATCCTGTCCTGTGGCTACTTTGAAAGGAGTGGATCTGATGCTACTATGTATAGAGTTATTATTGGTTACCTCAGTTTATGGCAGGATGTCTCTCTGATAACTTATGTAACATTTCAGATATTGTTCTAGTACCCCATTTACATATTCACACCCCCAAATTTGTTTCAGGATGATGACTAGAACTGAACCCTTGTGATGTTCCAACCAGCTTTAAAAATGCCTGCCAAAATTTAGAAGTAAATTGCACTCCAAGGTCAGGAATTATTTGTTATGGAGCACTGTGTAGTCTATAGATGTGCTGAATGATCAGCTTAGGCAAAGCACAAGCAAATGGGATTTTTTGGAAGGGCACAAAAGCCATATGTTTGGAGAATGTACTAGTAATCATCCAGATTACAGTGTTTCTTGAGATTTCTGGTACTCCACTATGAAGTCCACAGAAATTTCCTTCCAGGGGGCATTAGGGTCTGGATGTTTTAACACTGGTTCAGCGGCAAACAATTGTTTGAGTTTTTGAACTCTACCTGACACTCCATTGTTCACTTCAAGGGCTGACTTGGCTTTGGTTTTTTCTCCCTTTTTGTCTTTAGCAAGTTGGTGATGGGGAGGGCACCACTCTGACCAGTTTCACATGCTCTGCCATAGTCTCAGTAGAAATCAGTATGTTTTCGAGGTAGACCAGCACATCTCATGTAACACCTCATTTATTAGTTGCATGAAAACCATGGGAGCTCCTTGTAGCCCAAAGGAGTAAACCCTGAACTGAAAGCACCCCAAGGGACAATTAAAGTGGTTTTCCATTCATCCCCCTCCTTAATCTTGATTTGGTAATAAGTCTCTTGCAAGTCTAAGTAAAAATCTTCCCTTTACTAAATGGGCTAACATGTCCTTCATGAGGGTAGCAGATAGACATTTTTCACACACACACATAAGTGAAGAGACCAATCCTTTTCTTCCCAGAATAGCACCGGGGTGTCCACCCTGGGTCGAATCAGCTGGATAAATACCCAGTTTAGGTTTTTAAGTATAAAAAGATGTAGTTCCTTCCAGATCCTTTGGGGATCATTGAGTACAATTTGGGCTTGGGCAGTTCAGCCAATAGCAGGATCTCTATGGCACAGTCTGTTGATCAGTGTGGTGAGAGCTCACATTTAGTGAAACACATCCTGCAAGTCTTGATATTTTGTTGGAATTTCAAGATCATCTTTCTTCCATTCTTTCAGGGTAGTCCCACCCTCTTGCCTCAGTTTTGGGATTGCTAAGTTCCTTTCCAGTTTCATCTTAGCCCCAGTCCACCAGAATTTAAGCAAAACCCTCCTCCAGTTCATATAAGAGTTTCACTCTCATAGCCATGCTAGTCCCAGCATCAAATGTGTCTCCATGCCTGGGTCCACAATAAAACTCAGAGTCTCTCTGTGTGTCCCCAACTGCATTTCTATCAGCTCAGTGATGAATGTTGCTGGGATCCACCTCACTATGGAGCCATCTAATTGGCAGGATTCCACTGGAACTTTGAGCAGTGTCAGTATCACCCCCCATTTTTTTTTTTTTAGTTTACTTTATTGTCATTGCACCTTGTACAACAAAATCAAACATCACCTTCAGTGCACATCATGACCATGAAAATAAACACAAACACACATCCTTCACACTCCACACATTGAACTAAAAACCCCGACAATGCACCAGCACTGCACCATACAGTAGAATTCAAAAGAGCTACTGCACTGGGATAGAAGCTGTTTTTCAGCTTTTTTGTCTTTGTTTTTATTATTCTTCCAGATGGTAATAGTTAAAAAAAAAAAGGGTTTCCAGGATGAGATGGACCTTTGAGAATGTTTTGAGCTTTCTTAAGGCAGCGGCAGCTATAAAGCTCTTCCAAAGAGGGGAGAGGGAAACCAATGATCCTCTGGGCAAAGGCATTAACCCTCTGGAGTGCTTTCCTATCTGCCACTGTGCAATTGCCAAACCATACACAGGTGCAGTAAGTTAAGATACTCTTTATGATGCAATGGTAGAAGGTCACCAGCAATTTTTCATCCAGTTGTTGTTTTCTGAGAAGTCTCAGGTAGTATAATCTCTGCTGGGCCCTTTTGACCAGTCTTCAATGTGAGCACTCCAGGTAGGTCCTCTTTTATGGTAACACCCAGAAACTTAAAACTGGCCACTTGCTCCACTCGGTGTCCATTGATAAGCAAAGGCTGGATGTCTGATCTGTTCCTTCTATAGTCCACTATAAGCTCCTTGGTCTTATTGGTGTTGAGGACCAAGTTATTGTCTCCACACCACGAAAGCAACCGGCCCACCTCATCTCGGTAGGCAGACTCATCCCCTCTGGAGATGAGTTCCACCACTGTTGTATCATCTGCAAATTTAGTAATAGTATTACTAGTGTGGGTGGGAATGCAGTCATGCACATAAAGAGTATAAAATAAGAGACTCAACATGCAACCCTGTGGTGTACCAGTGTTAAGAATAAGGGCTGAAGAGGTATGATTACCTAATCTGATCCTCTGTGAGTGGCCAGACAGGAAATCCATAATCCAAAGGCAGATTGAATGAGAAAGTCCAAGGTCCAGAAGTTTAGACACTAGTCTATGTGGAAAAATTGTATTAAACGCAGAACTAAAATTCACAAAAAGCATCCTCACCTAGCCCCCCTGCTGTTCTAGATGAGTCAGAGCAGTGTGAAGAGTGAAGACTAGAGCATCCTCTGTAGATCTATTTCTTCTGTATGCAAATTGGTGTTTATCAAATGTATGTGGGAAGACCAGAAATGATGTGCCGGCAGACCAATTTCTCAAAGCACTTCATGAGGATAGGAGTGAGTACCACTGGTCTGTAATCATTGAGGTTATTGATAGGGAACTTTCTGGCAGCGGAATAATGAGGGTCGTGTGTTGAATCCCTTACTCTATACTCTTTATGTGCATGACTTCAAACAAGATGGAATAGTGGACTGGGATAAAGACCAATTGAAGATCCTGGTAAAGACTTCAACCAAATGATCAGCACAGTCTTTAAGCACTCAAGACCAGCAGCCTTTCCAGGATCCACAGCCCTCAGAATGCTTCTCACCTCCTGTTCCTCCACAATGAGGTGGGGGCTACAATTGGCTGGTGGTTGTATTTTATCTGTCTCTGATGTCTCCACTTCAAAGTGAGCAAAGAAATGATTCAGTTCCTCTGCCAATGAAGCATCCCACCTCAGCAGGGATGACATTGGTCGGTTGATGTTTTGTAATTTGTTGAATCTCTTGCCATACCTGCCTCATGTTATTGCTATAAAAATTATCCTCAATCTTCCTCTTATAATCAGTCTTGCCCTTTTGAATACCTTTCTTCAGATTAGTTCTGGCAACACTGTATCTTGTCCCATCACCGGACCTAAAGGCCTTGGTCCTGTCATGCAAGAGGTGCTGGACTTCCTTGGTCATCCAGGGTTTCTGATTGGGATAGATCCTAATATGTTTATCCACAGTGATAGTATCTGGGCAGTGTTTGATATAGCACAGAAAAGTTGCAGTGTGCACCTCTAGGTCAGGGTGTTAAAAGATGTCCCAATTTGTGTTCTCAAAACAATCCTGAAGTTGTTTGGAAACATCTTCTGGTCAAGATTTCACTGTCTTTATTATAGGCAGAGCCCATTTTCTAAGAGGGATGTACGCTGATGCTAAAAGCAGTGACATATGGTCTGATTGTCCCAAATATAATAATTGTACAACTTCTCCATTAGGGATGGATTAACCAAACACATGGTGCATCCCAAATCCAGAAGGGCTGTCAGGCTGGCTTTGTGCCCCAAGGATGCAGCTCTGAGTTCAATAGGGTTGGAGTGATTGGACCACCTACCAGAGGGTTGTCATTGGAGTTCTCTTTGCTAGGTTGGTCAGAGTTCTCTCACCATCCTTGAAGATGGGGTGAACTCTACAACCTCCACTCCTTCCAGAGTGGTTTCATGGGCTCACAGGGCTAGGTTGGTGAGCTCTTTGGTGGGCACTCGGCAGCCTGCTGCTCCTCTTTTTCACACTTGAAAGCAAGCTGTGAAGTGTTGCTGAGGGCTCTGGGCTCTCATCTGGGTTCTAGGGATTTCCTTCTTCTCCAGGAAGCATTTTTGCCTTCCTCTTCCTGGACGGTGCTTGTTTTGGATGAAGTTGAGCTCTGCTTCTTCAGTCAGGACATACCAGCCATGGAGTGTGGGGTTCCTCTGGAGATGCAAGTGTTATAGACTTCATGGGTTAGTCTGTCTTTGAAACAGCTGATCAGGATGTCTTGTGCCAATCGTTCAGCTGGCAGACCTCCTGGGTGTACTTGGCTACATTCCTCTGGCTCATAGTCTTGGTATGGTCTCTGGCTTTTCAATCAGCGAACGGGTCTTCAAAGCACTTGCAGACTGCTAGAAGTATATTAAAAGAAAAAAGATGAATGGATAGTTGGAAATAGAACAGACAAAGAATGATATTGAAAATGATAATAAGATATGGAAGAATATATAAAGTGAATATGATGTTTGAATTTGTGTCTGTGTGAAGAGTTTCAACCCAGGATCAAGCAGCCTTCAGAAAAGATGTTTTAGGTTTTTTTTTCTTCTATGTTCTGTGTTTTGTATGTTTATGAAAGGCAATAAAATTTTAATAAGCAAGAAATATAATTTGGATAACTAGAATGAAAAGGAGAAGTCGGGATAAGATATGAAGTTAAATAGATAATGTAAATATTGATATTACAATTTGGAATTATTTTGTATGTTCTATTGGCTTTCTTCTTTAATTATTATTATTATTATTATTATTATTATTATTATTATTATTATTATTATTATTATTTTAGAAAAGAATTTTCAAATTGTTATGCCTCGATCATTTGTGTATTGTTTTGTAAAATTAATAAAATTTGTTAAAAAAAAAAAAAGCACTTGCAGACTGCTATGATGTAGCAGTTGAAATTTCTCAGCTCTGGGGCATCATCATTGTGGATGGTGACCATCCAACTCACTGCGGCCCCTTCCAGAGCCATGGTGACACATCTCATCTTGTCACTGTCAACTCTGAAGCTGTCCTGACTGAAATCATTTTGTCTGCTTCAGTGCTGCCACACTGGAGCTGAGGTTCAGGGAGGGGGGATTTCAGATAGAGGGATTTTTGTAGCCAAAACAAAATAGTTTCTCTTGGGAACCAAGGACATTCTCACACCTGGTCAGGCAGAGCCTGAAGATTCCCCCATAAAGTGTTAAGCTAATTTACCCTGTTCAACCGCCATCCAGTGCCCCATGTCCACCAGTAGGCAAATTCAATGTTGCAAAGGTGTTATGAGAACCCTAAAAGCGAAAGTATTCAAAGCAATCAGCCTGAAGAAGCATTCCCCCCTTTGGAATGGCAGCTGACATGTACTACCAAGTGAAGATTAGGGAGGGGATGAGTGGAAGATTGCATTCAACTGTCTCTTCAGGTACTATCAATTCCAGGGGATGCCATTTAGGTTAGAGGGGGCACCAGCCATGTTCATGCACATGAACACCTTTGCAAAAATATCTGGTAATATTTTAATTTATACTGAGACCATGAACGAGCATGTAAAGCTAGTGAGAGTATACTAAAGAAACTGCTTAAGACCCAGCTATACATGAAGCTATCCAAATGTGAGTTCCATAAAACCAGCTTAGACTACCTAGGGTACCGTATCTCAAGGGAGGGGATAGAAATGGACCCAGGGAAGATGAGAGCAATCTTAGAATGGGAGGCTGCATGGACCAGAAGGCACTTGCAGAGTTTCCTAGGGTTTGAGCATTTCTATAG
Organism: Hydrophis major; assembly: GCA_033807585.1. Classification (NCBI taxonomy): domain Eukaryota; kingdom Metazoa; phylum Chordata; class Lepidosauria; order Squamata; family Elapidae; genus Hydrophis; species Hydrophis major. Next base: position 126,702,155 of record CM066331.1, read on the forward strand.
GCAATTCATTCCCACTTTCACACAGATGGCCCTGCCCACCATGAACCTGTTAAAGAAGGGAGGGGAGGCCAGACTGAGTCAACCTTTGAATTGGACTGTCAAGTGCCAAGTGGCTTTTGAAAAGCTGAAGAGACTTGTCAGGTGGTGCTCCATTCAGAATCCAAGAAAGACACTCTTAGACTCCATTGTTATAGAAAAAAGAAACTTTTACTGGAAATCAAGTGGAAGCATCGAAAGACTTCTAGACCTGAGGATTTACGGGTGAAAAACACATATACAAAGTGATAGCAACATTCCCACTCACAATAGTTCAAACAGTCCATCCAATCGAAGTTGTGTATAATGTCATGTGGGGCATCTTCAGGTGGTGATTCAGACATCTGGCCGTTGACCTTGGCCTGGTTTGATAAAGAGCTGCAGTTGTGCAGTCAGCAAGCAAGCAAGTATAAACTATAAAGTTTTCCCCCAAGTTATACAGTTCATTCTCTAAAACCTCCAGCACATTTCTCACCCCCCCCCACAAAGCCCAATTATTTCACCTTCCCCCCGCTACTATGGCAACTGAAGAGACGCGAGAGAAAGGAAAGGAGTCTTGAAGGCTGACAAGACTTTTTGCCACTGAGTCAATCTTGAAACATCTGAACCTAGAGGACCCCATTTGTGATCCAGGCAGAGGCTAGTGACGTGACTGTGGGGGAGATTTTATTGCAGAGAAATGAAAAGGGGGAACTGCAGCATTGTGCCTATACAATGTCTCGGAAGCTGTCCAACACTGAGAGGTGGTGGGCAATCTGGGGAAGGAGGCATTCTTAGAAGGCAGCAGGTTCAAAGTTTGGACTGACCACAAAAAACTGGAAGTACCGAAAGCCCCATGGAAATTGTTCCCTAAGCAGGTCAGGTGGGCCCAGTACTTTAATTGGTTCAATTTCACCCTATGCTATTTGCTGGGTGGGGGGAAGGCTTCCGAGCTGATGCTTTCTTGTGCCTGCCTCAACATAAAAGTGCCATAGTTAATTCTATCATCCCCTCCAAGCAATTAGTAGTGCCAGCACGCGTGAGAAGAAGAGACTCACTGATCCAGTGAGTGAGAGAAGCCATGGGTGGGGATGAGTGGTTTCAAAAGTATGTATTCAACAAAGTATTACTTTTGGGGAAAGAACATTCCAAGAGTTCCTTTCTTGAATTTGCTAGCTCAACAGTTGTCAATACTTGTATTATTACCTATTACAATTACTGTACACCAGGGGTCTCCAACCTTGGCTCCTGGAAGCCTGGCGGACTTCAACTCCCAGAGTTCCACAGCCAGCTGGCTGTGGAATTCTGGGAGTTGAAGTCCACCAGGCTTCCAGGGGCCAAGGTTGGAGACCCCTGCTGTACACTATATTCTATCTATTAGTATGCATCAACATAGTGGTGAAATGCTACCGGTTTGGCCCAGTACAGCCGAACTGGTAGCAATTTTGGGGCTGAACCAATGGTAAAAAAAAAAAAAAAATCTCTGACGATCAGCTGAAAGAAGAAAGAAGAGAAAAGCGCAGGATCCGCCCTCTCACCTGCCCCTGTGCTTTTTTGTTCTTTAGTCTCTCAGTTTATTGGTGCGGCAGAGCCTCCGCTGGTCCTTGGAAAGCTGCACACGCACATGTGTTAGGTGCCTACGCATGCGTGAAGTGCATGACCACCAAAGCGGTAGGGAAATTGGTAGAATCCCACCACCGCATCAACATTTCCTTCTTAAATCTATTCGGTCTTAAATCAGCTCTCTTTCAGATTTCTTTTTCTTTCTATTAATTACTGGTGTGTAAAGCTCTTGTGCCCTTTTCATTTTGTTCTTTGCCTCACCGGTTATCTATATTTCATTGCCTTCTGAAGGAAAAACTTTTTTTTTTTTTTTCATTTTGCAGTTGTACTTTGCCTGTTGCTGTAGAGCTTCTAAAACACAATATTACTCTCACACTTGTGTCAAAGTTGTAGCTTTATTGGCATCTCTAAGATGCTAGAGCAGATTTGGGAAGGGGTCAGAATGGGGAATAAGGGATAGTGGGAGGGAAGAAAGCAGCACAGGTCCTGCCATGTATCTGACCAGCCTGGTCTTCCACAAGGAGTTTCAAATTGCAAAACAGACTGAACCGGTGTGAAAACAAAGGATGACTTTGCTTTGCCAGGAATAGGATTAAATCTCCAAATGGAAGTGCGTCTGTCACATAATAAGCAATTAGTTGCATACAGAAATTTATAAGAAAGGAAGCAGGGAAATCATTTCATGCATGCTGCCTGTGTTTTCTGGCCTGATGCAAATTGTACTTTTCTAGAAGGGAAAACCTTCAGTTTCTAGTGTACTTGCAAGTCCTTGCTGTGCCTGCAAAAAAGAACTGTCAAATTGTAACCAAAATCTATTAAACAAGCTGGCTGTACCCAAGATATTTGACAATATGTCTATATCAGGCAAGGTGACACTGAAGTCATTTTAAGGATTTCTGCTAGATCTAGCAGAAGAAAATATATCAGCTTAACAGCGAAATAAACACAGACACTTTAGAATATAGAATTCAGCTAGGAATTCTAAATCTTGTTTTTAGATTTATTTCTTATTCTGTACAGCAATACTCTGTTGACTTGACAATGCATGCCTTTCATAATTCATTCTGCTTGATTAGTGTCTTTGATGACTTGGAAAATAGGTCCAACAGAATTTTCAGCACAGAAAAAGAATACTGAGAGATTTCTGTGTATTTTATTGTGCTAACCAGTTGTCATGTGATAAAGGTTAACTTTTTGTTGGTATATAGTAGTATATTTTGAAATTTTTGTCCATGATCCAACACTGTACCAAACTGATAGTTTTTTTCTGTCAAGAATGTTTATCGCTGCTGCTCTCTTGTCATAAGTATATATTAATTGCTATTTTGTTGACTTATAGTAGCCACTTTCTTAATTAAGCATCCTCACTTAATTAATACCCCACATGCTTAATTGTTCACTGTGTAACAAGTTAACTATGTTAATCTGTAATACTAATATTAGTATTAAGGTGAAAGATTTGGATGACCAATACTATGATGAATGAAAGTCAATATTTATAGGCCTGCCAAGTAAAGACCATAGAATATAGAAAATTGTGAGTTGAAATATAAGATAAGGGAAGTAAAGAGCATACGTAAAGAAATAAATGAAAAAAGAATAGATATTTATGAAATTAAAACAATGGTGATATGAAGGAAGGTGATATAATCTAGTAGAGCAGAGTTAATTAATATATGCAGAGAAGTGAAGGTCTGTGTTTAATTACAGTATGAGTGAAAAATGCTATAATATATCTCTGAATGAATTGGTGCCTCCTACATTGTTGTGGACACCTATGAAAGAAGACAGAGGTGGAGCATTACATACTATGTTCTAGTGCAGTGTTTGTCAACTTGGGCAACTTAAAGACATGTGGACATCAATTCCCAAAATTCCCAGTATTCTGGAAGTCTACATGTCTTAAAGTTGCCCAGGTTGAAAATCATTGCTCTAGTGAATGATGGTAATAGAAGAACCAGGGATCAATTGGGAAAACTGGCAATATTATCAATTAATGTGATCCAAGAGAGTGGGAAATATGAAGAAATAAGTGAGAACAGCTTGAGTTCAGAAAAAGTTTAGTGACCCAAGAATGAGTGAGAGTGATAAAGTAACTTTGGACTGACTATCTGCTTAGAAAAACATTTGTTTGCTTTTGGGTTGTCTTTGACAATCAACACTATTAATGTTTTTCGCAATCAACATTGATTCAGAGACAGTGGAATATGAATATAAAAGCATATTCTAATTATTTATGATAAAAGTTTGAGATTATTGTATTGAAGGATACAAGGATGATGGGTTGGTCTATGTATGGATATGAACACCATTTGGAAGTTTTAAGAATGGATGTTGGGGAAAAATTAATGTGAAGGAAAAGGGAAAAGTTAAATAAAATAGCTCAAATAATGGAAGTAAGACATTAATTGCTACAAAACTGAGGTTGAAATAAATATATTACTTCACCCATGTAAAATTTTTATTTATTTATTACATTTAGGAGGACACCCTTAGTTCATATACGCTGCACCTACAAATGCAAGTTTCCAGGCTTACAAACCTTAAAGTTAATATAATAATAAAACAAAACAAAAACAGCAAGCTATAGTAAGTTATAAATAGCAGTCCATGCGCATCCAGAAAAGATAATTCCTCAAATTAGTTGCAGGAGTGAAACTGAAGAGAACATAGAAATATTAAGATTAAAATAAATAGAAAATAAAGGTCCCTTTGATGGAAATAAAAAGTTGGTTTGGGGAGCTTAGTATTTCTTACTATTTTTCCCTATTGCATAGTATTGCTTATCCCAAAAGTGAATGGCTGTGATGGGTGTATATGTTGGCATGTATAATACTCATGTCATTATGAATGTGTCTTTGGGGATAGATTCAGACAGTTTGGTATAGTGGTTAAGGCATCAGGCTAGAAACTGGGAGAGTGTGAGTTCTAATCCTACCTTAGACACCAAGACAATTGGGTGACCCTGGGCCACCCAAGGAAGCCCTAGGAAGGAAGCAAAGGTGAACCATTTCTGAAAAATCTTGCCAATAAAACTTTAGCCACTTGTCCAGGCAGTTACCTCGAGTCAACTTTGACTTGAAGTTATAGTTACAATAATTTGGGGATTAAAAGAAGATGCAGCAAAGAATATGCTAATTTCTTTCATACTTAACATAATGGAAGACAGATTTATCTTCTGTACAACGTCCTGGAACAGAAACCTTAAGACTAAGTAGGTTTGGACTGCAAAACTCAAGATGATATCCGCAATGGAACCAAGAATTAATGTTTTGTATATCTTCTTGAATCTCATATAGCAGCCATCCAGATTTTTGTAACTCACATTCGGAAGCACAGTTCCTATAGTACAAGATGGCAGAAAATGCTGGGTTTGGGGAGGAGGGGGAGTAGATCTTTGGAGACTTAAGACTGCACTTCAAAGTTTTTATGGGATCAAGATTTATTTTTTTATTTTTTTATTATGCCACCCTTCACATGTGTCTCCATTGCTTTATGGTCACACAGATACTTCCTGATCTGAAATGGGACCCTGAAAGGATTTTCCTCCATATGTTTTCCATTAACATTTAACCAAACCTTTCACTGTAGCATTGTGGTCAAGTTACTGATTGTTGCAGGTTCATCATACAGTACAGCTCAGGACGCTTTCATATAGCAGCCTACACAGTAAACTGATACAGAGCTAAAATGACAGTAAAACTGACAGCCTTCCATCCTTCTAAGTAAAATGAGGACCCAGATTGTTGAGGGCAATATGCTGATTCTGTAAATCATTTAGAGAGGGCTGCAAAGCACTATGAAGTAGTATATAAGTCTAAGTACTACTACTATTGCAATTCATGGTATGTTATCATGTAAGTGCCAGCATTGCATACTTATATCTTGACATCTGATGCAAATAAATAAGTAAAGGTATTTGTATGATGGCATCATCATGCATATGTAAACAATTTGTTCTCTTGTTCAGAGAAATCCCTATGTTCTCACATAAATCATAAAAAAACATTCATTGACAACTTAATTGATTTTTTTTCACCCATTCAATTACATTAAATGATGACAAGGAAGATAAGAAAAGATAATCTTTGGGGGCTTAAGATTGCACTTCAAAGTTTTTGTAGGGCCAAAATGTATTTATATATTCTTTTATTATGCTGCCCATTTTCCCTAGAAGGTGATTGAAAAGCATACCCAGTGGGACAAAATAATTGTTTCTTAATATTGGGAAATTTTAGGTGTGTGCATTGGGGAATTTGGGAGTTGAAATCCATACATCTTAAAATTGCTAAGACTGAGAAATACTAGACCACATCATACAATTTGGATGTGTTCTTCTTTGGTTAATTTGAATTGATGGGACACTCACTGTGCTTTTTTAGGCATGCACTGTGGATTTCACAGTGCCTCCATAGAAAACAATTGTGACTGAAGAAAACTCCAATGTTTCAGAAGAAAGTGCTTCCAGGCAATGCACTGTCCAACCCTCTCTTGTGATACCCAGTGGAAGTCCCAAGTTTGCAGTGACTTACCTAGAATTCCCCAACATCTTGCAGCTGGGTTTGGATTCCATTGACCCAAATTTGAGACAACATGGCTAACATCTTACTCATTTCCTTCCTTGTGTACACAGATCTTTGCTAGCCATCCAAATGAAAATACGATTTGCAGATCAAAGAACTGAATATATTATATTTACATCTATCACAATTCAAGATGAAAAGGTGCAATGCCATTGTTTTGTTAAATCTCCATGGATTCAGTTTGAGCTTGCATGGAGTAATCAGCATTTTAAGTCTTGAACTCTATATACTTCGAAATATTGACATAAGTGGAAATCACTAAATAAAAGACAAAAATTTGCTAAAAGCGAGAGAAATCTTTCCAAGGTTTAGGAACATTTCAAGAAATGGAAACTATGAAACAACACCTCAAACTTTGAGGTATTTAATGGGTTGTTTTAGAAAGAGACAATGGGAGATGGTGCAAATATAAAGGTACTATATTGCTCAGAATAAACTTTCAAGTATTTATTTGGCTCTAGGCAAGGACAGATCACTGCCAATGATGGGAAAATGGTAAGTGTGTGTAAGCACACTTGTATGTGAGTGCATCATTTAGAAAGCTTTTTCCTGAACTCTATTTCTTTAGTTAAGTTAACTGCTTTACATTTGTGTCACTGCTATACACTTCAGATTGTGTCAAGCTGAATCACAGGAGTTCTGTAGCTTGCTGGTAACGCCATATTGCATTATAGATTTAAAGAAATGAGGGTTCTTTTATCAAGTAGGAGCTCAAAGTGCTAATCATCTGACAAGGCTTCAGCTCTTCATAGAAAAAGAGCAGCAGTAAGATATGCCAATGGATAGCCATGAGTTTATGTAAACATTGTGCATCAGAAGCTGGAAACAAACAGTGGGAACCCTTACAGCTGGCAAATCTTTCACTGCTTTCGCTCTGATGTCTGCATATTATCACTCAGTGCAAATTATTTAGCAGCTGCCATCTTATTTATAGGTATGAACCACACAAATTAATCTCATAAATAATTCATCCCTTTTCCTTTTTTTCCTTCAAATTAAAATGCTGCCACAGTTAAGAATCTCCTTCTGTCAAGCCAATGTATATATTGTCTGTGAGGGTTTTCTTTTAATTTCCTGCAGCTAATAATATGTAAAATAATATGTAAAGACCCACATATAAGTAATGATGAAAAGAAGGAAGGATTAAACAAGATTTTTTTTTTGCTCTGCATTTTACTAGAACAAGAACACAAGATGTTCATATTGCCTGCTACTTGAGGTCTCAGGTGAATGGAGATGGTAGAAGTTGAATGTGGGTCTATCTTGGAAGAAAGCATACATCCAACCAATGAACTGTCAAATTCTGCAAATTAGATACAAGCTTCTGATGATCGTATTATACATTGTGATTTAGTGCATAAAGGAAAGAATAAGATGGGAAAGGAACACATTTTGCTGTGTTCAAAGACTAGCAGCAGTCCTCCCTCCGGTCCGCCGCCAACGCGGGAGCGCCGATCGCTCCCATTGGTTGATGCCGTTTGACAGCTGGCTATAAAAGGGAGCTGTCAAACGGCATCAGCTGTCGCCGCCAGCTGGCTGTCAGATAGCCTCGGCAGCCGCGGCGGCCCTTTATTCACTAGAATAAAGTTGTTAGCCTTTGGCCTGGCTCCGTCTCCCTTTGTAACCGCCGCTCCACAACACTGGCGACGAGGGCGGGATACAGCTAAGACGACCAGGCAGGAAATTGAGCCGAAGTCACAACAAGAAAGAGCCGAAGCCGCTACGAGCTGATCAAGTCACCGCCACTGACGCTCTCCAAAAAGCGCGAAATTTAAAAGCCCTCTCAGCTGAAGAGCCAAACGCCGCTGACAGGCGCAGCCAGAAACGCTTTTCTAAAAGCGAAGACTCTATTTTTTTCCTCAGCTGAGGAAACCAACGCTGCCACTCTAATGGCCTCTAATCCGACATTCCCGCACTTCCAATTGGGGGCAGAAACATGGGAATCATATATGAATAGGTTTGAATGTTTTAAAATGCCATTGAGCTAGATGAAGCCACGGATCTAAGGAAAAGCGCCTATTTTTTAAGTTTCTGTGGGGCCACAGTTTTTGACACAGCCTCTGCGCTAGTGTCCCCACGTTCTATAAAGGCTATTCCCTGGGATGAGTTAAGAGAAATCTTGTCAAATCACTACTCCCCCAGACCCTCTAGGATAGCCAGGAGACTGGCTTTTAGAAGAAGAACTCAGGCTGAAGGGGAGACTGTGAGTCAGTACATGGCAGCATTGAGATCTGCTGCCATACACTGCAGTTTTAGGGACTACCTTGAGGACATGCTGCTCGATCAAATTGTGGGAGGAGTAAGGGACCTAAAACTGCAAAGGAGGTTAACCCTAGCCTCAGCTATTGAGGAAGCTCAGGCTGCTGAATTGTCAGAATTATCAGCAGCTGAAATTCAGGGGAACACCCCTAAGCAAGGGCAGGCTACAGTCCACTATGATGAGGTCTCCCAAGAAGTGGAAGAAGAACCTCTGGAGGTAAACCGTCTCATGCGTCCAAGACCCCCCCCCCCCAGGGCCACCTAGGAAATATAACAATCAGACAGCCAAACAGCAAACCCCTTGTATAAGCTGCGGGGGCAACCACCATAGATCAACCTGCAGATTCAGAAATGTTATCTGTCTGAACTGCCAGAAGAAAGGGCACATAGCCAGGGTTTGCCAAGCTGAGCAGGCCTCCATACAAAGACCTCAAGTTTCTGCCTCCTACCAAAGGCAAGTGGAACATTGTTACACTTGTTACCACGCAAACAACACCACTTCTAGGCCTAACAAATTAAGCATTTCTCTTTTCATAGAAGGTAAGCCCTGCTGAATGGAAGTAGACACCGGGTCAACCCTCTCCATCATTTCGTGGGCCTCCCTGAAGAAGTTGCTGCCTTCGCTCTCAAAAAAGAAGCTGACCAACTGCCACCTGACTCTTCGGGACCATCAGGGAAAGACCATTCCAGTCCTGGGTAAGGGAAAATTCCTCATTCAATTCCAAAACTTTAGGGGTCACTTTCCACTGGTGGTTGTAGATGGTGCCCTTCCTAGCTTGCTAGGATTAGATTGGTTTCCTGCCCTAGGCCTCAATGTTACGGGAATTCACTCTGTGGAAAATTCTGATGTAGATGTCTTTTTTAAGGACTACTCTGATGTTTTCAGTAGTGAACTAGGCTGCTATTCAAGCACCCCCATATCTTTTGATGTAGGTCCACAAGCCACCCCAATTCGTTTGAAACCTCGGAGGGTACCTTTCGCCATTAGGCCTAAGTTAGATGCTGAATTAGATAAACTTATCAAACAGGGGGTGCTAGAACAGGTAGACTTCACCAAGTGGGAAACCCCCATAGTCAACCCTTTAAAAAAAGATGGCAGCGTGAGAATTTGCGCTGACTATAAGATGTCCCTCAACCGTTTCCTACAAATTAGCGCATACCCAGTACCTGTAATCCAACACCTGCTCTACTCTTTTGAGCCAGGCATAATTTTTGCAAAGTTAGACATGTCCCAGGCATACCAGCAATTTCCCGTTGACCAACAAACTGCTGACCTACAAACTATAGTTACTCACAGGGGCGCATTTAGATGTAGACGTTTGTAATTTGGAATTAGCGTAGCCCCTGGCATTTTCCAATCACTCATGGAAAGAATCCTCCAGGGCCTACCTGGGGTGGTTCCATACTTCAATGACATTTTAGTTTCTGCCACCAACAAAACATAACTTTTACTCAGAGTGAGATCTGTCCTTGACAGGTTTAGGCAAAATGGGCTTAAACTGAAAAAAGACAAATGCACCATTGCCACCAAACAGGTAGACTTCCTGGGTTATCGAATTGATGCATCTGGAATTCACCCCATAGAGAGTAAAGTTAGGGCTATTCACAAGGCACCCACTCCCTCTTAACAAAACTGAATTGCAGGCCTTTTTGGGACTCTTTAATTTTTATGCTTCCTTTTTGCTTCACAAAGCCTCTGTAGCTGAACCCCTACATAGGCTCCTAGATAAGAAAGCCCCATGGCAATGGGGACAAAGGGAAGCCCACGCCTTCCAAGCAGTGAAGTCTCTCTTAACTTCAAACTTTGTGTTGGTTCAGTTTCACCCAAATCTGCCCCTAGTGTTAGCCTCTAATGCCTCACCCTTTGGTATAGGAGCTGTATTGAGCCATAGGCTCTCAAATGGATCAGAGGCACCCATTGCCTATTTTTCAAGAACTTTCTCCGCTGCAGAGAGGAACTATAGTCAGATCGATAAGGAGGCCTTAGCAGCTGTGACTGCTGTAAAAAAATTCCACGAGTATCTCTATGGCCATAGTTTTGAACTTGTAACAGATCACAAACCTCTATTAGGACTGCTAGCTGGGGATAAGCAAACCCCACAGGTGTTATCCTCAAGAATGACCAGATGGAATCTATTTCTGGCCGCCTACTCTTACACACTGGTACATTGCCTGGGGAAGTCCCTGTGCCATGCTGATGCCCTCAGCAGATGCCCCCTGCCATCACCAGTCGAGGGCCCAGCTCCCATCCACGCAATCTTCGACTGCAATGAACTTAACCTACCCGTCTCAGCTGGGGATATTGCTGCACACTCCAAGAGGGATCGTGTTATTTCCCAAGTCCTGGACTGGGTAGGGAGGGGGTGGCCTGACATTCAGTTCGCCCCTGAATTCATGCCATTTAAGACCTGCAGGCAGGAGCTTTCTTCACTACAGGGCTGCCTGTTATAGGGGACAAGGGTGGTCATACCACCCACCTTGCTTTAAGGGCATACCACCCACCAGTTTTAAGGGTACTGCACGAGGGTCACCCTGGCATCGTAAGGATGAAGGCCTTGGCCCGCAGCTACGTCTGGTGGCCAGGATTAGATGCCCGGATTGCCAGCCCTGCCAGGCAACAAGAGCAGCCCCACCAGCAGCTGCCCCAACCAAGTGGGAAGATTCAGGGGCCCCTTGGGCCAGGCTGCATGTAGACCTGGCTGGTCCCATACAAGGGAGGACATTCCTGGTGGTTGTAGATTCATTCTCCAAATGGACTGAAGTAGCTTTGTTACCCTCCACCACAACGCTGGCTGTCACAAGGGCCTTGACCAGACTGTTTGCTACTCATGGACTTCCTGACACATTAGTTTCAGATAATGGCCCCCAATTCAGTTCTAACGAGTTTGCCATCTTCACAGCTAATCTGGGCATCAGACACGCTCTCACAGCCCCCTTTCACCCAGCAAGTAATGGAATGCAGAAAGGGTTGTCAGGTCTGCCAAGGAAGTTCTGGCCAAGCTGGGCCAGGCAGACTGGCACGCCAAACTATCAACTTACCTACTCACACAACATGCCACCCCGTGCCCTTCCACCAACAAGTCCCCTGCTGAACTGTTAATGGGCAGGTGCCTCAGGACCACCCTGGACAGGTTGCACCCTCACTACGCTCCCAGCACGCCACTAGCCTCTGACAGCCATGCCAGGGAATTTGCCCTGCAAGACCAGGTGTACGCCAGGAACTATGCGGGGCACCCCTTATGGCTGCCAGGGCAGATAGTCTTTGTTGCAGGACCCAGATCATATAGAGTCCTTCTGGAAGATGGCCGGATTTGGAGAAGGCACGTAGACCAGCTGAGGAGGCGTTGGAACAAGACTGCCACCAAAATCCTGGTCTACCCGCCGCCGGACGAGCCAGTCTACTCACCGCCAGCTAACCCGCCGAAGGACCCGGTCTACCTGCCGCCCGACAACGCAACCAGCCGACCGCTGCGGGAAGACTCACCCGAGCAGTCGCCAGAAAGCAGTCCAGGGATGGCCAGCGACCCTCTGCAGGTTCCAGTCACCGCCCGGGAGGAACAAGACGCACCAGCCGCCGACAAGCCCCAGGAACTTCGGAGATCGGGCCGCGAGCGAAAGCGGCCATCATGGCTACAGGACTACGCATGCTCGTGGCCAGGGGGAAGGAGTGCTGTGTTCAAAGACTAGCAGCAGTCCTCCCTCCGGTCCGCCGCCAACGCGGGAGCGCCGATCGCTCACATTGGTTGATGCCGTTTGACAGCCGGCTATAAAAGGGAGCTGTCAAACGGCATCAGCTGTCGCCGCCAGCTGGCTGTCAGAAAGCCTCGGCAGCCACGGCAACCCTTTATTCGCTAGAATAAAGTTGTTAGCCTTTAGCCTGGCTCCGTCTCCCTTTGTAACCGCTCCACAACACATTTCATCATATCCTTTGTAGAACAGGAGAATGTTCTTGCTATTACAATTGAACAACAAAAAGATGGTATCTTGAGTGAATAATGGCTCACTTTTTGAAGAACAGAACTTTTCTTCCTAATAAGTCATGAGAATGTCACCATGGCCCAAATGGAAAGACGTCCATAAGTTTGTTTGCTAGCGGACTCCTAGGGAGCCAAACACAAAAATCCAGTAAATAATTAGCTCTCCTGTGACAGGCTTCTGAATTACTGTGATACATTAATTGGACAAAATTAGCATGAATTAAGGCAGATAAGTATAACATGTAATTTATTACTTACTAAGCATAGTGCTGCAGTGGAAGCTTCAGATTTCCCTTAAGATTGCTTTAACAGCTATAATGCATTCCTTAATTTACTCTGTGGAAAATCAATTTTTTCAGAGTTCATTAAGCACCAATATGTTACAATGCAAATCCCTAGAGCATAGAGCCACAATATATTATGCAAATTCTTGCCAGCACAGAACCAATATGTAAATAGCAATAATGCAATTGTCAGCTTCCTATTGATAACTATACTGGGAAGGAATATAGTTGAAACTTTGTCAAATCCACTGACATCTTTTCACGTGCTTTTATTAAATGGTTCTTTTGGAGAGTTTTAGTTCTCTAAAAGTCCCTATTTGTAAAGCAGAGGCACTTAATTCTTCTTAGCAATTCCATGGTCATCAGTGTTTTCTCAATGGAAACTTAATATTTCATATTAATTGAACTCAATGGATATTAAGGCTGGCTGCAATTCTGTTTTATACTGTATGACTCTGCATGTATCCAATGTCTCTTTGTATGGTAAAACTGAAATATACTTTTAGACTGTCGTTATAGAAAGTAAATGTTTTATTTATTTCTTTTTTAGACTTGGTGGGAAATATCTGGCTCTTCAAAACATTGGTGAATTATAATTCTCACTAAGTTTGTGAATATCTAGAAGTATCCTTCACATATAGTCCAAACCCCAGACCCATGATGGCGAAACTATGACACACATGCCACAGGTGTGGGCATGCGAACTCCAGCCAAACTTACCAGCACTGTGCTTGTGTGCACCTCCCAGCTAATTTTCAGCTTGTTTGAGGCCGTTTTCGCCCTCCCGGAGGTTCAGGAGAAGTCTCTGCAACCTCAGGAGGCCGAAAAACAGGCCTTCTAGAGATACTGAAGTGCCAAAATGGGCCCATTTTCATCCTCCAGAGCTCCAGAGGCTCCCTCAAGCTTCTGGGAGGGCGAAAACAGCCTTCCCTGGGTTCCAGAGGCCCTCCAGAGCCTGAAAACAGGCACTTCCGGTATTTCTAAAAGGCCCATTTTCGGCCTCACAAGGCTGCAGAGGCTTCACTCGAGCCTCCGGAAGGGCAAAAATGGCCTCAAACGGGCCAAAAATCAGCTGGGAGATGCGCATATGCACAGTGCAGATAAGGGGGGGGTGAGGGTGTTGAGCACGCATGCACGGGGGGGGGAGTACTTTTGGCACACCACAACAAAAAGGTTCACCCAGACCAAAGCTATTTAAGTCTTGTATTAGTAGTATGGTTTGAGGATGCCAGTGAAGACGAATTTATATATTTAAGAGGATTTTTTTCACATATTTAATTGGAATTAGTTCAGTATAAAAGTTAATATATTTAGTAGCATTCAATAGCATCAATCGCTGTGCCTTCATGATTGCCTACTAAGATTAGGAATAGAAGACATAGTAGACAAGTTCAGTCAGTAGGAGGAAGCGAGGTAAATTCAGCACTGTAGGATGTTGCAGGGCTCAGGGCTCTCTCCCTGCTTTTTAATATTCGCCTGGAGCACCAGGAGATGTCATTCACTGCTTTGGGTAAGATACTACCAGTATGTTGATGATACATACATCTCTATCTGTAGATTCAAATATAACGCTAAAAAAATAATAATGATCTCTCTAGGTTCACAACTACTGCTACATAGGGAGGTGGAAGACATGATCTTTGCCCAGATGTGGACAATGATGACCCACTTCATTTTTATCGCCTGTATAAATATTGCAAAACATAGTATATAAGGTTTCCTTTGAACATAGCATGGAAAACGTAATTTCTACAACATACAACAGCCCATATAATGCTAATGTTGCAACCTCTGCCTAGATTACCAATGGGCTTCTGCATACAATTCCAAGTCTTTTGGCATATAAAGCCTCATGTGGTTCATTATGTGTGGAAACTATAACCACCCATCTAATTTGCATATAATGTGTGAGAGTGACAATCCTTCAAGTAGAGGCCATAGGGCAGGGCTGTCAAACTCCTGGCCTGCGGGCCGGATGTGTCACGCACTGGCTATGCCCACACTCAATTTAGTGAAGGGAAAAAAGTCCCGATACGTCACATGATGCTGCTGGGACGATGTGAATTTGACACCTTGCCATAGGGAGTCTAGAGCTGTGCTTTATTGACTCTTGCATATCTCTTTGTGTTGTACCTCCTTTGTATCCCACCAGATCAGGGAGGAGCCTGCCTGAGCGTCTTCCAAATATAATTTTGCTTTCTATGAGATGTTTCTCAGTCCTTTCCTACTTCTCTCAAGATCATCTTCCCAATTGTCACCAGAGTGGTAAGGCAAGAGATTGGGGAGAAATCAGTTGTCTCTGGGGTGACCCTTACATCTGAAATAGTTTGCTCTCCAAGATCTAAAAAGCACCATCCCTTCTAATATTCAGCTAGGCAGTGAAAACAGATATATAGAGTAGCTTTTTATATTCAATCTGTTGTCATGAATTGCATGAAGTTTACCATTTTAGATGTTTTTAATTATGTTTTATTGCATACTGCCTGGAACCAAGTAGAAGTGTGATAGCTTAATAATAAATGAATGAATAAATAGGTTCATTTGATGATGGGACAGTATCTGAATAGAGGTTTATAAACCTAATATGTGAGAAAACCTTATGAAATTGCATTCTATAAACTCAAACTATTTGTCAATTTAATATAGCTTAGTCTGACTGCTAAGGTTTGATAAGTATCAGAGATATTTTTTAATGGTGTAGAACTGAAGACATTTGCTAAAAGTTGAAACTGTATATATTGAAAGCTGAATATATATATACAATTATTGCAATTTTTTAAATATAAACTAGAAATTGAAACTTCAGTTTCTGGTTAAAATTTTAAACAGATCATAATTTTTTGAGTATTTTGTAGGAGAGTTTAAAGAAAAGACTACCTTATCAAGTGTCTAGATATCTTTATTCACTGTGTAATCGAACTGCATATTACAAGCAAGCAAATCACATCATTCATTCATTCTGAAATAAAGTGCTGTTTCATCAGCATGAATCCATTGACATGAATGGATCTTTTATTAGATTAAATTAACAGTGCATTGGGGTATGCTAGTGGTAATCAGTTATCTTTCCATAGCTAGAAATCAGGTTAGTTAGTTTTATTTATATTCCCAAAAGGCAATAAAGATCTTATGTCTTATTTTAAAAGTACCAAGTAATTACATCTATTCTGTAGCCTACTGCTGTTTTTATTTCTCAATATTTCCTTTGTTGGATTAATATACAGTAGTATAAAACCTTCTCTTATAAATAAATAAAAAGCAATTAAGTCTAAGAAAAAGACCATGGAAAAGGTACATATTTGTGGCTATATTTTTATTCAGGAATGCTTCATTGACTTCCCTTTTGCTTTTCCATCTCCCTCATATTTCAAACAATATTTACATATCATGTAAAGTGCAAATTTACTAGTGTTGTTTTTATTTTCATTATCTAATTTGATTCAAAAGCAAGATAAAGGCTAAGTAGCTACAGGAGAAGACATTGTAAAAAGTGCTGATGATATAGATGTCAATTTATCAACTGATAAATGGTTGTAATGTTTATTTTATATTATTAACCAACATCATCTGGAGAAGGAGCATGGTTTTCAGATAAATGAACCCTGACCAAAGCAGATCTGTAAAACTATAAATGTAGAGTTTGCCTATACAATATTTGGAATGTAGAGTGAAAGAAATTCAGTGTTTTCTAAGGTTATGGGAATGAAGTACATTTTAAAGAGAGATGAATGCAGATGATGGAGAGATGAATGGAAGATGAATAGAGCGGGAGTTGCAAAATATTAGTTACTGCAATGTACACAAGCTAGCTCTATAAAAATGGGGAAAAATAGCATGTGGAAATTTAAAAAGGTTTTGATTAGGCAGATCCTAAATCATCCAGGTCATGGTTGTCCCAAAGATGCTTCTCCAAAAGGCAACTTTTAAGGGATCAGACTGGGGCTGGTCTGCATTCAGCCAGTTCTACAGTTGTGGTCAACCCAGAGAGGAAACTGTCTGTATTGTGGTGATCGTGCAAACAATGTTGGTTCAAGGTAGAGACCGGAAGAGATTGGGGCCTTGAAGGCATCTGCATCTATCTTGGTGGCTGGGAGAGGGCAACCCACCAAGACCCCGATGATTGGGAAAAAGGAAAAATGTGAAGAGAAACCCATGGGAGAAATGGGCAGCCCCCAGTGAAAGACCTGAGTGGAACTGGAGAAACTAAAGGAAGAATAGATCATAGCCTGGGAGGCACATCTTGCTGACCAGCCAGCTCCAGCCATGGCAAGAGAGGGGGTAACTACCTCTGCCACCAAATGGCAGCATGGCAGTGAGCTCCTCAGCACCTGCAACTGCAACCACCCCAGCACCTGGCTCTGCAGCCGAGCCTCCATCGACTGCAAGAGAAGTGCCAAGCAAGGTAGAGACGATGCAGGACATGAGCCCTGGGAATAAAGTTCAACCGAGGTTGGACTTTGAGGTTCTTCCTGGCACATGTTTAGGCATACATGGAACAGTATGGTCCAGTAATAGCCACGGAAGGGGCTAAGGTGCAGTGCGTGACTATGGCGTTCAAGGGGCCACAGTTGAATGGATGGTCATCATCCATAACGATGATGCCCTAAAGCTGAGAAACTTTGATCGCTTCATCTCTGTACTTCGGAAGCACTTTGAAGACCCTCTAGCCAATTGGAAAGCCAGGATCACATAAAAACCATCAGCCAAGGGTGCAGGAGGATAACCAAGTACACCCAGGAGTTTTGCAATCTGGCCTGCCAACTGTCTACTGTCCAGGAGATCTCTTGATCAGATGCTTCTGAGATGGGCTAAGTGATGAGGTCTACAACACCTGCATTTGCAGAGCTGCCTCCCCAACATCGATGGCTGGTATATTCTAGCAGAGGAAGGAGAAATCAACCTGGCTCAATCAAAATACTGGCTGAGTCATGGATGGTGAAGATCCCTGCCTCCCAAAAGAAGTCTCAAAACCGGTGACACGGAAGCAGAGCCCATGTTGACCATCCATTGGCTGTTTCAAGGGTGAGGAGGAGGTGCCGACTCCCAAGCTGCATGACCAGCCCAGAAGGTAGCTCAGGGTCCTGCCAAAAAACCCAGCAAAACCACAACAGTGACCCTGTCCAACCACCCTGAAATCGTGGCAGAGGACAGGCCTTGAGTTTGATATCCCTGGGCTAAACTATTAATGCTGCATACTCTATGGGCTGCACACTGCTCCAGAAAAGAATAATCTCAGATCATGGAGTTCAGTTCACATTGTAGCTTTGGCAGGAGTTCCTAAAACCTTTGGGGACCACTCCTTGCAGCATCTGACCACTAATGGGGTGGAGTGTGTGTGTTTGCCAACAGCATCCTGAAGCATTATCTCAGTTGCTATATTAATTACCAACAGGGCAGTTGGATTGACCTCCTCCCTTTTGTGGAGATTGCCTACATTAAGTGCACAGCATCACTGGGTTCACTCCAGAGGTGGTATTCAACCGGTTCACACCTACTCGGGCGAACCGGTAGTGGTTATTTGGCGTGTGTCGCAGAACCGGTGGCAACCCCATCTGGCCACGCTCCCAACCCGATCACTTCTGATCGTTCTCCTAGCTTTCCGTTCCCCACGTCCTCTTTCTCCCCGGGAGAAAGGAAGAAAGGCATGGCCGCTGCAAGTATCGCTTTCCCCGTGTGAGTTAAAGTGTCTGGAGTGAGAAAGAGTGCAGTCTGACAGAGGGTGTGTACGTGAATCAAGCCTTGGAGCACTTCTGCAATGTAAAAGAAAAGCATTTTGGAAGCAGGTCCTTTAAAAACTTCTCCAAGGGAGAACATTCGTCCCTTCAAAACCTCTGGGATCCAACAAAAGCTTACGTGAGAGGTTTAACTATTGGCTATAGTATTAAAAAGAATAAAGAAAAAAGGCAACAACAAAATGTGTGTAGAGAGAAATTTAAAGATTTAGAAGCAAGTAGACAAATTGATCTGAATAATTAAAATATTATTAAAGAAATAGATTTGGTAAAACATAAGATCAATTTAAGTATGCGGGAAGACCTGGCCCGAAAAGTTTAATTAGTAAAACAAATTTATTTTGAAAATGCAAATAAGCCAGGGAGGTGGTTAGCCCATAAAATAAAAAAAGAACAAGGAAAAAGAACGATTGTAGCTCTCCAAGACCAAGAAGGGAAAGTATATACTCAGGCTAAGGAAAAGAAAGATATTGCCAAGGACATTTTTACAAATCTATACAATCAAGAAGAAGTACCAGAAAAACTTATTAATCAATATTTGAAGGAAATTTTTTTTTTGCCAGAAATTATGGATGAAGAGAAATGTATTTTAAATAATAAAATATCAATAGAAGAAAATAGAAAGGCAATTGGAGCCCAAAAACCAAATAAAATCCTGGGCCTGGATGGAAGTCCGTCTGAATTCTATAAGGAGTTTCAAGAGTTATTGGAGGAGTTACTGACAGACTTATATGATGAAGCCTTGGATAGTGCTAATATACCAAAGTCATGGACTGAAGCGTATATAACCCTTATTCACAAAGAGCAATCAGACCCACAAAAAATTCAAACCTACAGGCCAATATCACTTTTAAACTTAGATTACAAGATTTTGGCCACAATATTGGCAGAAAGATTAAAGAAAATATTAAGCAGGATTATTCATACTGACCAGAATGGGTTTCTACCATATAGGCAAATGAAGACAAATACAAGAATAATTATGGATGTTTTAGAATTCTATGAAGTACCCACAACTAAAACAATGGCACTGATGTTTTTAGATGCTCAAGAAGGCTTTTGACAATTTGAACTGGAATTTTCTTATTAAACAATTGACAGACATGAAATTTGGTGAATTTTTTTAGGATTCATTAAAACAATATATAATACCCAAACTGCAAAAATATTAATAAATGGGGAAAATACAGATAATATAAGGATAAATAAGGGTGTAAGACAAGGATGCCCCTTGGTTCCCCTGCTTTATATAGAGACGTTACTGGTACAAATCCGACAAAATCAAGAGATCAGGGGGTTAAAAGTTAAAAAAGAGAAATACAAACCTCAAGCATTTGCTGATGATATGGCATTTATAGTGGAACATGTCCAATATGCCCAGAAGTTTTGGAAAAATATCAAAAATTGAATTCTAAATATAACTAAACAAGATGTAAAACTTGAACCCAAAACCTTTTTGCTGGGTATGATAGACTCAAAAATAGGAAAAAATAAATAAAAACTTCTCCAAGCATTCCCCATGGACACTGCAAGTATCGCTTTCTCCTTGTGAATTAAAGTGCTGAAGTGAAAAGGAGTGCAGTCTGACAGAGGGGATGGGGGAATCCACTCCAGCCTTGGAGAAATTTAAAGGAGCTGCTTCCAAAATGCTTGTCTGTTAAGTGCTCTGTGTGTGTGTGTGTGTATGTATGAGAGAGAGAGGGAGAGAGAGAGAGAAAGAGAGAGAGAGAGAGAGAAAGGGAGAGAAAGAAAGAAAGAAAATAGGAAGAGAGAGAGAGATAAAATTCTATGCTATTATTTTTAATTGTTTCATTATTTATCATGTGTTAATATTTTACACTGTCCCTATACCTAGAGTGATTCTACTGCCTTTCTTTTGGCCAGGGCTATCACATTTTTTTCAGGGTTTACATGCATTCAATGTCAATAGTCCAGAGCATAAAATACAATATGTTTAACAATCCCCAGCTCAGGCAAGAAAACTGAGGAAAGGTATCAGAATAATACTTAGAAGGGACCTTGGGGGGAACCCTATACCATTTCAGAGAAATGGCTGTCCAGTCTTTTCTTAAAAACTTCCAGTGATTGAGCACCCAGAACTTCTGGAGACAGGCAGTTCCACTGGTTAATTGTTCTCACTATCAGGAAGTTTCTCCTTAGTTTTAGGTTGCTTCTCTCTGTTCAGTTTCCATCCACTGCTTCTTGTTTGCCTTCTGCTTCTTTGGAAAATACATTGTTCCCCCTTTCTTTGTGGCAGCCCCTTAAAAGCCTGTTGCCTATCACCCTCTTGAGTAAAGCATGTGAGCCATTTCCTCCTTTCAGTGGTCCATGAAAGTATATCTATAGTATGCAGATAATAAAGTCCAAAAAGGTGAACAACTTTTTTACAGAACTATAGATAAGTGGAGGCTGGGTGACAAGGAATGGCTGGGAGGGGAGGGGCCAGGTGAGGCACCCCTTGATGTGAGTGACATTGAGTTGGCCACACTTACCCAGTCACATGACCACCAAGCCATGCCCACCCAGTCACATGATCACCAAGCACACCCACCCAGTCACATGACCATAAGCCACACCTACCAAATAAGCCACACCCACAGAACCAGTAGTAAAAAAATTTGAATTCCACTACTGTAATGGAGCTATTTATTAGGACCATCAATGCTCACCTTATTCTTTTTGCTTCTGCTTCGTTCCTACAGTCTCCACTCCAGTGCTATTTTTTTTTCAAGCTTCAGTGTGTGTGTGTGTGTACACTAAAATAAGATGTATATTCTAAACAATCTGTAAATTTGGTATATACTTTTAAAATTAAATGAAAAAGAAACATTTCTTTGTAAGTCTAGTTTATCTTAAGTACGTTTTTCATTTTGATACTGAAAGAGCTTGAATTGCTAAGATTAATTGGTCAACTTCGAAATGGATCAGGCCTGCCACAGCCATCTTTCAGTTTCTCAGCTGGCCACACATTGAGGAAGGGGGGAAATCTGGAATGTCAGACCAGACAACAAAAACAGATCATCCCATGGGAACTCAGGTCATCTCAACAGGTGCTGGTCAGAGATTAAAAGGAATTGCCAAAGAGATACCAGAACACCTAATTGGACAATGTGACCTGTGACAATAATGGAGGGAGTTATCCTTTAATTATACTGAAACCTTGTGAAATAGTTAGATCTGCTTTTGTTTTCATCTGTGATGAAATGATGTATTCAATAAAACAGTTCTTTGAGAAAGTTGCAAGTCTTGAAGTGCTGAATTAGTTGGGTTCATTGAAGGCTTTTCAATGAACCCAACCAATTGGCTACATCAGGGCTATGCCAAGGCTACGTCAGAACCTGGACATAGTTCTTATAGTTCATAGAAAGAGACAGAAGCCTATGACCTGTTGATTCTCCTTGCTCTCTTAATAATTTTTATATATAATGTGTAAAGATGATCAGATACTTTTTCCCAATAATTCATATCCACAGGCGTTCAGAAATAGCACTGGTGGGTTTCATTCTCTCATAGTATTTATGTTATGACTTCTCTCAATATCTCTAGAGGAATTGGAATAAGGTTCTGCCCTGCCTGAAACTTTGCCAGGATGTTAATATTCAGAAAACAATAGGAATATACATGTTTCCATTTAGCTATCCAGCTCACCTCACATAATCAAAGTTGAGAAATGTATTTCAGCCTTTGCTTTTTCCAATGGGGACTACGTATATCTATTTAAAAGGGAAATGTCTTTTTAGTGTCTTTGATGGTTAATCTACCCATCTGCCTGAAAATATCTTCTGTCTTTCAGTAAGTAGAAAACAAAACAAAATAATAATTCTGTTCAAAAGGGTCTGAGAGGTAACCATGAGCATCACTGAGAAGTATGGTTTACTTTGTACTGGGCAGGAATGTGAAAATCAAATTTTTTCTCTTGAATAGGTCACTGAATAAATGTGAGAAAGGATTTTTTTTCCCCCTAGACATGTTGAAAATAAGAACAGTATGTGATAAAAAGAAATGACCGGAATGATATCTCCTCTCAAGCATCATACTGCCCACAACAGTAACTCAGTGGATCTTCCTAATAATTGTCTTGGTTCCCATTGTACAGGTAGTGTTCAACTTACAACATTCATTTAGCGACAGTTCAAAGTTAGAACAGCACTGAAAAAAAATTGTATAGAACCGTTTTTCACGGTTACAACATTTTCAGCATCCCTATGATCATGTGATCAAAATTCATATGCTTGGCAACTGGTTCATAGTTAAGACCACTGCTGTGTCCCAAGGCCATGTGATACCCCTTTAACAAACAAGTTCAATGGATAAGCCAGATTTGCTTTACAATCGTATTACTAGGTTAACAATTGCAGTGATTCTTTTAATAACTGTAGCAAGAGAGGTTGTAAATTGGGTGGAAACTTACTTAACAAACATCTCACTTAACAACAGAAATTTTGGACTCAATTGTGGTCATAAATCGAGGACTACCTGTGTTGAGCATATTAAGTAAGGGGCCTTTTGCTGCAAATCTCATTTTGGATAATCTGCTAATTGTATTTAAATAACTGTAAAGGACTTCTGTGAGGATTAAGTTTACCATTGGATACAAAGTTTTTACTCCTTTCCATGCTAGGACCCAAGTATGGGTTAAGTATGATGGACTTAATAGCTATGACCTAACAATATTTCCATTCAAGTATGAATGAAATTAATTAAAACAATAAGAAATATACGGCTTAATAGTGTTGGAAGAAATATCCTTCTGGGTTCAGTTCCAAGTGGGGAAAAAGACGCTGGAAACATGGAGACTGTTTGGAAAGATGGTTTAATGGTGGACAGGATCACATGCCTTGGAGCTCTTGGGCGAAGAAAAGAGAAGAGATGCTGAGAGTCCTTGGGTTTTAGACCCTCTCTGGCTTTGAACTTCCTGACTGGTTGCTTCAGAGGTCATAACCAGCTTTGTAGGTTATCTTTGTGCTAAGTTTGGTTGAAACTTGGTGGGTGGTACAGTGAAGGGCAATTAAATGGCTCTGCCTGAAAGAGGTAGATCTTTGTTATGTATAATAGACTGGCCCAGGCCTTAATGGCCCATTAACAAAGGTGTGGGGGGCTGAGTTCCTGTCTCTCTGGATTTCTACTTTTCTTTTAGGGGAAATATTTTGCTTTTTTAGTATATTTCATTTTTCTAGGAGAGGTTTCTAGGTTTTAACTTCCAACAGTAGGTTCCTATTGCAAAACAAGATCCACAAAAACGACTCTTCCAGATTTTTAAAGTAGGTGAAGTGACTGGTTAGGAGGTATGCATAAGCGTACCAACGTGCCTACTGTCCCTGTCCTATTGTTTCTTTTTTATTCGTATCCATTTCATGTATTCATAACCATGTTTATACTTATACCTGTTATCTTGCTTGACAAATAAATAAATAAAAATAAATATTTTGCACCCTCTAGCATGCAAGAATGCAGTTTACAGAATTCTGGATTATCTGTTCAGAAGTGAAATGGAGGAGCACTCTAGACTTGTCTGCTCTGACCCAGATCGCATAAGTAAGTGCTGACAACTAGGTGGGGTTTAGCTGAAAGATGAAGCAAATTTAAAAATTTTAATCTGTTCTTTTTTTTTTAATTGGAAAACGTTTGTATAGTTGTTGTAACTATGTATCATTGCAACTATGTATCATTCATGTGTTTGCAACTATGTATCATTCATGTGTAATCATTAACTTCTGTCTCTTCAGTGACCTTTGCAAGGCACGTACAAGGGACAAGGAGCTAGACGGTTGTTAATAAGCTTATCCACATTGTAAATGATCTGTCTGGTATGCAGCTTTGTAAACATGCACATCCTGATGGAATTATCCTATTTGACTTGAGCTTTGATTAAATCATTTTCTTGTAAAAAAGCACAATAAAAGAGTGTGTGCCAAGACATTCGGGGCGCGCTCATCCCGAGGAACTTCGCCTCCTGTCGTTTCTCTCTCCTTCGCTCCCTATCATGAGCCGCCCATCTGATGCGGGATAGCAGATACCGCATATAGTTGCCTAATGAAAGAGTTTCCAACAATAACAAATGAAATGTTGATGCCATAACATGCCATTTGATTTGTATGTTTAAAAAAAAAATCTTAAATAGATGTTGAAAAACAATATCATATTAAAAATAATATTAAAATGATTTCCTTTAGTTTAACACAGGAATCATTCATTACAGTTTTGCATCTTTATGCATTGCAGAGTGATTCATTTATCTGCAGAAGACAAAGAGGAAACAGGACATTTAAAACACTGTAAGGAAAAAAAAAAGCTTTCTGCTCTGTGTTTAATGTCCCAATCCCCTGAAGGAAGATTTAATTGCTTTGTGAATGATCCTCAAAATCATATGGAATGAACCTGTTGTCTGCTTTGAAGAGGAGACAGTGTTATTTCATTCCAAC
Source organism: Hydrophis major (assembly GCA_033807585.1). Taxonomy (NCBI): domain Eukaryota; kingdom Metazoa; phylum Chordata; class Lepidosauria; order Squamata; family Elapidae; genus Hydrophis; species Hydrophis major. The sequence goes on from CM066331.1 coordinate 126,726,990, forward strand.
TCCGTTGTTATATAATTATTGGAGGCATATAAGAAATGAAAAGTAATCCGTAATATTTAATCAAATAAGGTGCTTTGCCTCACTGTGATGGGTGGTTATGAAATAGATGGCACAATTTTATTTTTCTATAAAATGTGCAAGTAATTATTTTAGTTGATGACCATTATTTGCAAGTTCCACCAATGTGTGTGCTATGTTGGCCATTTCAGTGATTGATTCTTGAAATAATTTACTGAAACATTTTCAAGGATCTTTTTTTATCCCAAAGAGCATGCTATAACACTTCCTTGATATCTGCATACTTTAAGGAATGAAAATGTCATAAATAAAACATTGTTCTATATATTAGTTTTTAAAAATAATATCTCTTTTATCTTTGCAATTTTTTAAAAATAGGGATAGACAATGGCATAGAGTTTGGGAGAGAACAAAAAAATTATAGTGAAAATATTGAAGCTATGATTACAAATGGAAGAAATATTGAAGATGACCTCTTAGTAAAAAGGTTCCCAGCTTATCTCCCTATTCCAAGCAGGACAAGCCAATCAGAACACCAGCTTTCAGGCTTTCTTTGCATAAATGTAAATCATGGCAGGCAGCTGCAGTGGGGAATTACATAAGATATGCGTCTGTTCAATTTCAATTGGTTGTTTTCTTTGAAGATTGCTGTAAGTATTGTAAATGATAGATCTTTTATTTAGTCTGCAAAAAGGAGCAATGTTTTATTTAATTTAAGAGTCTGTTTAATGCCTCTTGTAATGCATTTTGATTACTTTTAGTGACTCAAAGTAATATTTAATAATTGTTAGTTTTCTTTTTAGAGAGGTCTTAGGAAAGCAACAAGAGTTCTTATAGCGACATGGATAATTAACTTGAAGCATGTCTGTCTCTGGGGGAGCATCAGATATGCAAATGAGGAAGTTAAGATTTAACAAGACATGCTGGGAATCACTAAAAGTTTTATTATATTAAAATACCAGTTTATGAAAAAAAACCTAATGGTTTTAATTTATTATTACAACATCAATATGTTTAAAAGTACAAATATTTTTTCTCTTTTGTTCTACAAGACTTGAAAAATAAGATTTTACAGAAATACTGTAAAATGCTGTTTGTTAGGAAAAGTGGATATAGAAAAAAAATGAAACTACAGGTTTAATGTTGGCTGTTTAAGAGCAAGGTAATTGAACTAATGCAATCAAAGCCAAAACTCATCAATGATTCAAAGTGTAAAAAAGCAGAAAATTGGTAGTTTATATATTCAATTCCTGCAAGAAGATTGGTCATTATGTGATTATGTAATTATAAACAATGACATACCACTGTTGCCAAAACAATTCACTAGAACATCTGTAAAAAATATCATCTGCCTGTAATGATTAATTGTAGGAACATACATTTGAAAAAAGTATTCAAAAATAAGCAGGTGGCTGACTCTGCCCACTGCCAGGAGTTCAATCATGACAGGTTCAAGGTTGTCTGAGCCTTCTATCCTTCCAAGGTTGGTAAAATGAGGACCATGATTGCTGGGGGCAATATGCTGACTCTGTAAACCACTTAGAGCAGGGGTGTCAAACTCATAGCCTGTAGGCTGGATGCATCATGCACTAGCCACACCCACCCCTGGTTTAGTGAAAGGGAAAAGAGTTGCAATGCATCACGTGACGATACAAGTTTGACACCCCTGGCTTAGAGAGTGCTGTAAAGCACTATGAAGTGGTATATAAGTCTAAGTTCTATTGCTATTATGGGTTTTCTGAATACAAACTGATAATACATCAAATTTAACTGTGATTGAAAAGAGGCAAATGTGATGTGGTAATACCAGCAAAGAAGAGAATGGTAGAATAGAGGACAAATAATCCTATGGATGGAATAATCCTATGGATTCCTATGGAATCTAATCTTTGTTGTTACTATTTTGTGTTCAAAAGATGACCAGAAATTGTTCTTTCTACATTCTCTTTCCCATCATATATTGCCATGTTCCTACTTACCTTTGTCATTTTTCTCAAGTATTTCTACCATTGAATTTTGACAGTATTTTAAAAACTTGCTGAATTCAGCTTTTCTAAAGTCCAAGGTAGACAATGTTTCAACATCCTATGACTTTCACCCAAACTCTCCATTACTTCATCTTTCAACTCAACATTTCTTTTGCACTTTTGAAGATAATAGGCAATTCCCAAAATGCATTTCCCTGTCCTTTGTTATGTATATTCAAATAAAATACATAGATATTCTCATATGTGCATAATCCTTTACATATAATGCTGATCTTTCTCCTTTTTCATTGGTATCATCCTGAAAATGAAAATTTACATCCTTTTTAATGGGTTCACTGCCCATACATTTTTCCTTCAATTTTTACAAAAGTGTAAGGTAAGGTTATGTGCAGGTTAAAGAGCCATGAACTGGATTAATTGGATTCTTGATTATCATTTGTTTCCATGTTAGTAATTTGAGGATGTTCTTTATTTAAAGGCAAATAAGTTCGTTTATATGAGGAAAAAATATTTCATAGTAAAAGATTATAGACTATATACTTGCACCTATACTAAAAATAGAGGATGGTTTGATCAGAATGCAAAGCAGAACATGGATGTCATAGTTCAGTTTAACTATCAAATAAGCCCCTCCTTAAGTATAGACCAAGGGTTTTTTTATGATTAACTTGTTACATTTTGCTTGTAGTACTGTACAGGGTTTTTTCCCTTCTCTGCCTCTCATTCTCTGTTTAAAAGCTTAGAGAGTCTGTGCTATTTATCTTAAAATCTACTGGTTTTTTTTTTCAAATTATTTCAAAAAATGAACAAACTATATTACGTTATCTAATACATTTTATAACAAATGGAAAGATCTAACACAATATGATTTTTAACAATATGGAATGTGAATTTATTGGTATTTGAATGTTATCTGTTGTTCTTTGTTTTTTGGAAAAAACATATCCACAGTACAACAGGATGAAAATATAGTTGTAGTTTTGTCCTTTACAGCCCAGGATAAATAAATGCCAGAAATAAATGGAGATGTCCCTCATGAAAAAGCATACTTCAGGGATAAAATATTGTTATGCCATTTCCATTTCTATTCCTACGAACATTTAGGTGAAACTGCCTCAGGACCTAATCAGATCATGTTCATTTGCATATACTAAAAACTCTGCAATGAGGTTTCAGCACATTAAGAGTATATAATGTCACTTTAAAAATCATTTGGTATAATACATCTTCTATAATTCAGAATGAGTGGTTGCTGGCACTCAAGCAGAATAGTTTGATGAGACTGTATGAAATGAACATCTGCTTAAATTACTGGTCTTTTAATTGTCAATTTAATTTTGTGTTTATTAAACATGTTTGAAGGCGGCACTGTGCAAGTGCCTATTATGTGTCTTGAAAATGCTGCGGTATTGATAAAATGTCAAGGCTCCTACTTGGGATTGACGATGATAATCAAGTTTACCAGAATCATTAAGTTAGCTTTGAGAGCAGGAGGATGTAGTGAAAAGGGTATCCTTCCCTGGCATTATTAGCACTTTTTATTCCACAACTCCACAAAGCAAGTGAATATTAAGTCATTGTTGCTTTTCTATTAATTCTACACTACAGGAAAAAAGTAATTGAAAGCTCTTTTACTTTAAATATAGCATAGGGAACAATTGAATTTATTGTAACTTACTGCTTGTAAAGTTAAGTCCAGTAGATTCTGTCAGTACTGTGGTGCTCTTATTTATGTTTATTTTCAAGCTACAGTGGGTTAATTAAATTTAAAAGCTACTCTTTAAGACTAGGATGTAGGATTTAGCAAATTTTTCTCTTTTTCTATGAAGAAAATAAAGTGCATTGAATAAGTTAAACATTTTCTTATGGAAGCATGAGAACATCTGCTGATGTTAATATTCCAACTTGATTATGGACAGGATAATGCACTTTGTACATCTACCAATGTAAATTGGTAAATTGAGGGTGATCTAAAAGCCATACAATTCCAAGAAACGCTGTTATTTCCTTTCCTTTCATCTACTTCATTATTTTTAGTGCTGTTACTCTTTTTTATCTACTAAAGAAGTTGTTAAACTTCTCTTGGAGTAGATCAATGTCTGATGACATTGATAGGCTAGATGCATGTTAATAAATTAAGACATAATCCAGGGAATATATACATGCTCCTGGTTCAGGAAGCACATAAACTTTGGAATAGGAGTTCAACTTCTAGGTGGAACAGTTTTCCTCATAAATAATAAGGGGCTAATATTTTTAGCTTTGCACTTGAAAGTAGCTGTCATAGAACACCCTTGTTTAGCTTAAGGTGGTGTATCAGTGTATCATTCCAAGGTTCTATTATATTTTTAATACTGCTCCATTGATAACAGGATTATCATTTGTTTATTTATTAAATTTACACAGCCACCCAAAATACAACCTTGCCACCATAGGTAGGTACAGGGAGTGATTTATACGAATTTAAATAATGATTAGAATTGTATTTAAGTACCCTGAAGCTATTGTTAACTGTAAAACAAAGAAGCCTTAATGGATAATTGTTGTGACTCAGAGGTTTGAGCCTGCTCTGTTAGAGGACACAGACTTGGATAATGAAGAGGAGGAGGATTTGGCTCTGAGGTTTGAGCCTGCTTTGTTAGAGGATTTGGAATTGCCTTCCTCCCCAGGACTTTCCTCTTCGGCAAGTCCTTCCTCCCTGGTTGTGGCTCAGGTGTCGGCAGATAACCAGGAGGGTGTATCAGAGCCTCTGGCTGAGGAATGTTGGTTTGATGCAAGGCAAAGATGCAGGCAAAAGCATGAGATGCAATGCAGAAAGGAAGGACAAATCAGAGACTGAGATGAGAGATTGACGCCCCACGGGGAATAAAAGTGGGTGTGTTAGCTCTGGATTCTTGTTCGGGACGTGTTATTTTGTGAGAGAAGCTTCAGAATTATCCTGTGTGTGGCATCAGCTTTATGCTTCCTTATCGGACTTGGCAGACAGCTTGCATGAGACTGCCAAGAATGTTCTCGGATTAAGGAATTTAACCCTGTAATTACCAGACTTGCCTGCTTATTTGTGCTTCAGTTGGAAATTTGGACTTGTTACTTTGTTTGTCCAGGTGAGACATAACAGGTAATAATTTTTCATCATTTGCAGTTTAAGTCTGTGAGAGAGGAAATAACTACCGAAGTGTTCAAGATAACACCGCAAGCTTTAAATAAATAGGAGTTGAAAACCTAGGCCTGGCCCAAAGAAAACATGGACTATATTAGTTGAGAATTTTGGAACATCAGGATCACCTGCCTTCCATTCCATGCCTCTGCCTCTATCTGCTGCCAGTGCTGCCACACGAAGATGAGCCTTCCATGGCTGGCCACTCTGGCCCACCAACTGTCAGCTTTCTCTCCACCTGTGTGGTGCATCCAGAGCACCTGCGTCCACCCTGCACCTCTCCCTCCATTTGCTGACAGAGAATCAACTCAGGCTGTGCAGCCACACCAACCAAAGGATCAGCAGGCTGCAGCTGCTACCAGATACAATTTGTCTCCGTGTGCTTGTCACCTCTTGTGTGCATGCCAAGGGGATGGGATGCCCAGCCAGGCTGATCACCCTGACACTGTGTTTCCCAAAAAATATAAAACTGGGTCTTATTTTCAGGGAAACACGGGTACTAGAAATGCTAGGATAGGCTCATGGGCAAGGTAGTTTTGCAACTTGAAATTTATTTTAGGAGCCAACAAACAAATATAAACTTCTCCTTTTTGTTTTATCTATCACCATTTTATTTAAAGGTGTTAAAGTCTTCCTCTGCAGAAGTTGACACTGCTTTCTCCACTATTGACTTCAATAAGCACAGATACTCATTGTGTTCCATTCTATCTGCTATTGCTACCAAATAGTTTCTGTGTTCAGGGTTATGAATGGATGCTATGCATCTCCAAGACTGTTTCTAGTAAAACCCATGAATTTTGATATGAAAATGTTCACATTACATTAAAAATGTTCTAAAGGAAGGCGGAGCTGGCGTCGCTGTGGTACGATGGGAGATCTTGATCCTCCAAGATCACTATTGATATCTCAGCCACTGAATGGTCCTGATGGGCCTAAACTGTCCCGTAGAGATGGTGATTGATAAGGGCACATCCTGCTGATCCCAGGGACACCACAAAGTCCCTGGTTGATCCAGGAAAAGCCCTTTTTACCAGTGACAGAGAGGCAGCCTTCCAAGGTGTTGAAGCTGGGACAGCTCCAGAACGGAAGAGATCGGAAAGAAAGTGTGTCAGTTTGGTGAGATGAACTTTTACTTATTATTTTTTGGAAAGAACACTTTAAAAAAATAAAAATAGACTAAAAGTGAAGAGAAACAAATTTAAGCGGCATGATTAATTATCAAAGTGAAAGTTTTTTTTTTTCATTTCCCCTTTTTATTGCAACTTTGAATTTGGCAAAGCTGTTTAACTTTAAGCTGGACTGGTACTTTTTTAATCTTTTTATTTTTGTTTGTATTTCTTTCTCCCTTTTTTATTTAACAACTCTTTTGAAAATCCTTTTTTGATTATGATTCCTCTGCTTGACTAAGATTTATTTTTGTCCTTTTTAAACTTTTTTTTAGTTCCTGGGTGTAGATTGCGGAGGGGGAAGTGAAAGTGAAGGAAAATAAGTAGCACTGCCACCCAGAGGCTTGGATACATTCTTTCTTTCTTTTTCTTACTAGCTTATGTTACAGTCAAAGACTCCGAGCTTTGTATTGGAAAAGATAGAGATGAGCATGGCAGTTTGTTTACTCAGGTGCTCATTTGTGAAAAGATAGCTGGAATCTAGAGCTGAAGTTGAAAGAAAGAAGATTGAAGTGACCTTGAAAAATTCTGAACTAATTCATCAAAGAACCTTGGATATTTGGTGGCAGACGCTTGTTTTATATTAGAATTGCTTTTTACCTTTTGCCCCCCTTTCTACCCCCACCCCCCCATAGTTGGACTCTTTTTTTCCCCTCTTAAACTGGATTTTGATTTTTTAAAACCAGGAATTAGAATGTAAATCTTTTATTTTGGTTTTCTTTTGCACGTTTAGAATTTTTTTCTTTTTTCTCTTTTTCTCTTTGACTTTTTACTTTTTATATCTACCATTGCAACTAATTGGATTAAGGTGTACAAGTGCCTGAAGATTTTCTTTTTCCTTTTTTCCTTTTTTCCTTTGGAATGGCAATTGTTTTTTTATTTTTTATTTTTCCTCCTTTTTTTCTTTTCTATTTTTTCTCTCTCTTTCTTTACAGATAAGCATTACAAGATGAATAGAAAGACAACAGCCCCAGCTTCTTCAACACCAACCCACTCACCATCTGAAGGACAACGATCTACACAGACGATATAACAACACAAAAAAGAGAAAGAAAAGGAAGTGACATTACAGATGATTATACAAGGAATTCAGAAAATTGAGCAAAAAATTGAAAAGACAGATGAAAAAGTGGAAAATATTCAACAGATATGATGAAATATGAAGACAGATTCAAAAAAATTGAAGAAGAAGATATACAAAGAGATAAGAAAATTAGAGATATTGATATTCGCTTGAGCGATGTAGAGAAGGGCAGGTGTGAACCATTAGGATGGGAAATAGACAAATCAGAATTTTATTTAAGATTTCAAAATATAGAAGAAGGGAAAGGTGAAAACCTTGCTGAAATAATGGCAGAAATATTGGCAGAAGCACTGGAAAAAACTAAAGAAAAGATGAAGGATGGGATGGACAAAGTGTTTTGTGTCTACACAAGATAAGCAATGAGGAATAGATTACCAAGAGAAGTTCACATCGGATTTACTAAGAAGATTATTAAGACACAGATACTCCAGGTGGCGAGAGCGAAAACACTAAAATATAAAAATAAAGAAATTGTGGTGCTGAAACAGATACCAAGAAGGACAAGAGAGATGAGAAGAGAATATTTATTTTTGACTAAGGAACTACTTAAAAGAGGAGTAAACTACAGATGGCTGATGCCAGAAGACCTTTTGTTCAATTGGCAGGAACAAAGATACAGAATTGACACAGTTGGAAAAGCTGAGTTATTCTACTTAGATTACTTTAGAGAAAAGGAGGAAGAAGAAAGAAAGAAAGAAAGAGTCACTAATTGAATTCCAAGAGGAATATATAGCAATAATTGAAAAAGAAGAAGAAGAAGGTGCAATAGGTGGTGAACCCAGAGAACAACGAGAATTGAGATCTACTAGAGCAATAAAACTCTCTTATAAAGCTTAACATAGATGAAAGAAAATTGATTATGATTAACATAAATAAACTTAATTTGGCTATTAAAAGAAGGAAAATATTTCATAAATTAGATAAATTAAAATTTGAGATAATCTGCTTACAAGAGGTACATATTAAAAAGCGACATGAATATATACTAAAACAAGGAAAATTAGGGAAATCATTTACGTCAATGGCACAATAAAAAAAAAAGAGGTGTGGTATTATACAGTATATTAAAGAAACAATTTTGGCAGAACTAATTTATACAGATGATGATGGAAGGATTTTGATGGTGGAAATAATGGATAACAATGTTAAAACACTTTTAATTGCAATTTATGCCTCAAATGATAAACAAGAATTCTATAGGAAACTACATATAAAAAATAATTGAATTGGGCTATGTTAATATCTGCATGATGGGAGATTTTAATGGACTATAAAACAGAAAACAACAAAGAAAGTTAGAAAGATACTACCAAAATCCTTCCTTTGAATAACAGAAGAATTTAATTTAAAAGATGCACGGAGAGAGAGAAATGTGGAAAGTAAGCAGTATACTTTTTATTCAAACAGACACACATCCTGGTCTAGAATAGATATGATATGGATGTCAGCAGAATTATTGACTAATGTACAACAGATTGAAATAGAAACAAGCATTTGGGCAGATCATAATCCATAATCAGTTATTTGGAAAGGACACAAGAGGAGATCTAGATGGATTTTAAATAATATGACACTGAAAGAAAAAGACTTTAAACAGAAAACAGAGAAAGACCTTGTTTTCTTCTTCAAAGAAAATAGAAAAGAGGATACATCTTTACAGAATCTCTGGGACATGATGAAGGCCTACACAAGAGGCTTGATAATAGATTATACTGGGAGAAGAAACAGAAAACAGAAAAAGACTTTTAAGACATTAGAGGATGACTATAAAAGTCTGGAAAAAGATTTACAGATGTCCCCACAAAAAAAGACATTAAAAATAAAATGGATATAATTAAACATAAAATGGGACTAATGGAAAAAGAGGAATTAGCACAAAAAATTAAATTACTTTGAAGATGCAAATAAACCAGGCAGATGGCTAGCTAATAAATTGAGAAAGGAAACAGAAGCAAGAAGAATTAGTCAATTGATAAATAAAGAAGGACAGATTTGTTATGGAAATGAGGAGAAGAAAAAAATTATACAAGACTACTATGGAAAACTATACTTTCAAGAGAATATTCAAGAGGAAAAAGTTAAGCAATACCTTCAGAAAGCGAACCTACCTCAGATAGCCACAAATATTGAAACAATGTTAGAAGGAAGTATAACAATGATGGAATTAACAAAAGCCTTAAAAAAACAGAATGCTGGGAAAGCATCAGGTCCAGATGGTTTGCCAGCGGAATTCTATAAGAATTTTCAGAAACTATTGAATTTTCATCTTTTAGAAGTTAGGAATAAAGAAAAGTATACCAAAAACATGGTCAGAAGCATACATTACACTTATACCGAGGGAAGGTACAGACCTGCAGCAAATTAAAAAGTTAAAACCTACCGTATATACTTGAGTATAAGTTGACCCGAATATAAGCCGAGGCACCTAATTTAACCACAAAAACTGGGAAAACTTATTGACTCGAGTATAAGCCGAGGGTGGGAAATGCAGCAGCTACTGGTAAATTTCAAAAATAAAAATAGATACCAATAAAAACTTTCACTAGGAAAGTTATAATCTGGAAATGTTATGCCTTATTGGTCTTTTTTTTATTATTTTTTCTTAGAAAAGAATTTATAAGCTGCTATGCCTTGATTCTTTGTGCATTGTTTTTATAAAACTGATAAAAATGGTTTTTATATATATATATATAAAAGAAAATGGTAATAAGATATGGAAGGAGATATGGGTTGAATATGATGTTTGAATTTGTGTCTGTGTAAAGAGTTTTAACCCGGGAACAGACAACCTTCAGAAAAGATCTTTTAGTTTTGTTTATGTTTTGTGTTTGTATGTTTGTGTATTGTGGTTATGGTAAAACTAACAAAATTTGTTTTTTATAAAAAAAAAAGGAAAAAAGAATCAATAAAACCTTGGAGGAATGTTAGACGAGAATAATTTAAACAAGCCAGAAAGAAAAGAATATGATGACTATAAAATGGATAAATATGGAAGAGAAATGAAATTGAATAGGAGTAAAGAGAAATAATGAGAAATTTGCTGAAAGATATTTGTGTGTCCATATGGAGATGGGATAAATTGGAATTATGCTGTATAAAAATAATGTTTTGTTTGACTTGTAAGGATTTACAATGTTAAGAGGTTTTATGTGTTTATGTATTTAATGGTTAATGATGTGTTGTTCTATCTTTAAAATTAATAAAAATTTGTTTCAAAAAAAAAAAAACTTTCACTAGGACAGTTGAGAATAAGTTTGATGTTCACAATTTCCTCTTTGAAAGAGACCAGTAAATAGGGAACAAGAAGATGAAGAAAAAGAAGTGTGTTTTTTCACACTTTTCACACTGCAATGAACAAAAATGGCATCATAGGAACAGGCTTATTCTCAGTCCAAAGATTTATTTCTGATTTCTTCCCTGATTTAAGGGAAATTTGGGAAACAATCACACTATCATGAAAGGTTTAATTGATTCACTAACCCAAAAGATGATGATGATGACAGTGGTAGGCAGGAGTCACTCTCTTCCTTGCAAGAAAAAAGCAAGAGCCGTTCTTATGATCTCTCCCCCTCTCTCTCCCCATAATACAGTCAAGCCCTTTCCAGCATGCACGATCTGCCTTCACCACTTTGCAACTTGCAAATGCAAAATCATGGGGTTTTTGCATTTGCAAGGTGCAAAGCGGCGGGGGGGGGGGGAGCGGTTGTTTGGAAAATAAGATAATGATCTTAAAGTTTATAATGGAAGGGTGAATAGGAAGACTCTCCCCCCCGCCTTCGCTCTCCCCCACTCCGAAACAGAGAGCAGGGTCTCGTATCTCGCTACTCCCAGAGTGGGACCTTTTTGGAAGGGGCAGAAAGGGAAGGCGAGGACGCGCCAAGTTTTGAGTTGCTTTGGAAAGCGCCAGAGCCGGAGGACTGCACGAAGACCCCCCCACCCCCACCGCTACAGCCTCTCTTTGGGCCCCCTTGGTCGCGTCAGCCTAAGCAGGCAGGGGTTCTGTATGCTGTAAACCACAAACAGCTTCAACGTTAGAAATCCCAGCCTCCGCCCTACCGCGCACCCGTTCTGGACTCCCCAAGTGGGTCCCTTTCAATCGGCGGCTCTTTTTTTTTTTTTTTTTTGCTCCGATCGGCCCCTGCGGCTTTCCGAAGCGCTGGCCGAAGTCAAGAGTTTTTCGCCTTTCCTCACGTGAAGTCAGCCCATTTTAGAAACTCGCCCCCGACAATCCGCCCCCTCCACGCACACAGACGGACACACTTTCGTCCCACGCAGTCTGTTCCTCCGGTCGGACAGATTCTCGAGCTCCGGAGCCACCTAAAGTTCCCGTCCTCCTCCTCCCTCCTCCTCATTGTTTTGACTACTTTTCCTTTCCTTAAATCCCTCCCCAGAGAACTTGCCGCTTTTGCGGAAGAACTCAAAAGCTCGTTTCTGAGCGAAGGGCAGGCAGACTTTTGGCTAAGCAGCTCTCCTCCTCCCAGTTCCTTTTACCGAGCACTACCCCAAAGCGACGCAAAAACTCGCGAGCGGAGAGTCCCCACCAAGTTCACACTTGCACCTTCGTTTTTTATTCCAAACTCGGGTGGAAGCGCGGGGGTGGGGATGCGGGGTGCGGTGGGGGAGGGGGTGTTGTTGCTCCAAGACCCTCGTTAGGAAAGCGAGCAACTCAATCCTCGCTTCCAGCCAATAAATCTTGCCCGGAGGAGCGGCAAGAAACGCTCGAGGAAGCTACTTTGCCTCCTCGCTCTTCCAGCCCTTTAGGACACCTCCTAAAGGAAAGGAGAAAATAAAAGACGGCGGGGAGGGAGGGGGGCACAAAGCAGCCCAAACGCCTAGCAGTGGAAGGAAGGCGCGCTGGTGCGAGGAAGGGAGAGACACACACACACACACACACAGAGACAGACACACACACACACACACACACACTCACTTCGCCACTTTGCACCTTGCAAATGCAAAATCCTGGGGTTTTTGCATTTGCAAGGTGCAAAGCAGCGGGGGCAGATCCCGCGTGCTGGAAAGGGCTTGACTGTATTACGGGGAGAAAGAGAGAGAGGGAGAGATCATAAGAACGGCTCTTGCTTTTTTCTTGCAAGGGAGAGAGTGACTCCTGCCTCCCACTGTCATCAACATCTTCTTCTTTTGGGTTAGTGAATCAATTAATTTGGGAAATGATCTCACTATCAGAAAACAATGCGAGCCGCCACCACCACCTCCTCCTCCCCCTCCTCCCGAGTGGATTGAAAGCAGCTGGAGCTGAGGAAACGAAGCTGAGTGGAGCCGAAGCAACCTCAGCTCACGTTGTTTTCTCAGCCTTGAGAAAGGGGAAGGGGGCTCATCTGGACCAAGGGTGAGTCTCCCCCTCAGTTTCCCCTGAAGGATCTTCCATCGCTTTTGCCTTCTCCCTACATCTTCCCTCTGTTAAAATCCCCCCACACACACACACTTATTTTCGGTCGGATAGATTTCATGTCTGAGCATTCTCACATGGCGGTGGGTCTTCCCCCCCCTAAAAACAGTTAAAAAAAGAAAAAACAATATATCCTCAAGCAAGAACTTTTCTGCTTCCGATTACCCCCATGCTTAAAAGTTGCAAAGGAAACACGGAAGCAGGGAAGTGGCTGCCCAGCTTCGGAGCTCCACACCATTTTTTTTTCAGAGGTGAATCTGACTCGAGTATAAGCCGAGGGCGGGTTTTTCAGCACAAAAAATGGGCTGAAAAACTCGGCTTATACTCGAGTATATACGGTATATTTTTATTGAACTCAGACTATAAAATTTTTGCTTCAATTTTGGCAGAAAGACTAAAAAGATACTTAAATAATTTTATTCATACTGATCAAAATGGACTTCTGCCAAAGAGACAAATCAAAGACAATGTGAGAATCATTCTGGATACTCTGGAATATTATGAAGCACACCCTTAGAAGCAAATGGCCTTGAAGTTTCTGGATGCTCAAAAAGCCTTTGACAATGTAAGTTGGTGATTTATTTTACTGCAACTGATACAAATGGGCTTTGGTAAGAAATTTATCCAAGCCATTGAAACAATATATCATGAACAAACTGCAAAGGTGATGGTGAATGGAGAATTAACACAATCTATAGATATAAGAAAAGGGACAAGGCAAGGCTGTCTTCTGTCGCCTCTGCTGTTTGTGTTAACATTAGAAGTCTTGAATAGGAATATCAGAGAAGAAAAAGAAATAAAAGGAATGAAAATTAAAAAGGAGGAGTATAAATTGCAAGCTTTTGCAGATGACCTGGTATGTATATTAGAAGACCCATTGGAAACAGCACCCAAATTAATAGAAAAAATGGAAGAATATGGAAAAGTAGCAGGTTTGAGAATAAACAAAGACAAAACAAAGATATTAACAAAGAATATGTCAACAAGACGAAAGAAAGAGTTGGAAGAAATTTTAAAAATACAGGTCACGAACAAGGTTAAATATTTAGAGATTCATATTACACCAAGATGTAGTACCCTGAAGGAGGATAACTATGTTAAGCTCAAACAGCAGATTGCGACAGACTTGATGAAATGGGAAAAATTGCAACTATCATTGATTGGGAGAATATCTACAATTAAGATGAATATATTGCCTAGAGTTTTATATTTATTCCAGACAATTCCTATTCAATTTGGGAAAGAGTTTTTTGAAGATTTAAATAGAATTGTGTTGAAATATATTTAGCAGGGTAAAAAAGCAAGAATAAAATTAAAACTGTTACAAGATGCAAGAATAAGAGGAGGGTTTGCCTTGCCCAACTGGGAGCTGTATTAGTTTGATGTGGGTAAAGGAATGGGTAATACTAAGGAACAGTAGATTATTGACTTTAGAAGGGCATGACTTGCTGCTGGGATGGCATGCCTTTCTCTGGAAAAACACAGGGGTATTTTAGAAAACATTATATTCGTGAGGCATTGTTTTTGAACTGGGAGAAAATAAAAAAATAATATTATTTAAAAATTCCAACATGGATATCAACTGTTGAAGCTTTTTCTTATCCAATAATATATAAAAAGGAACAAACAGTTAGATATGGGGAGATATGGAATGAAAAGGGTGAACTTAAATCTATGCAAGCGTTGGAAGAACAAGGTGTAAAAATGAATTGGTTTTCATATTTGCAAATACAATCTAGATTTGATAAAGACTCTAAAGCAGAAGGTATTTATGATAAGTTGACTGACTTAGACAAAATTTTGATGGGTACTGATGAAAAGGTAATTTAAAAACTTTATGGACATCTGTTAGAATTTAAATTGGAGGAGGCACAAGTCAAAGAAACAATGATTGCTTGAGGGAAAAATTTTGGATATGGGATTGATTTAGAAAAATGGCAAAAATTGTGGTCTCAAAATTATAAAATGACAATGTCAACTGCACATAAAGAAAATTTGTATAAGATGTTTTACAGGTGGCACCTACCCCCAACGAGACTTGCGAGAATGTTTAAGAATAAATTGGATAAATGCTGGAAGTGTCATCAGATACCTGGTTCATATTACCATATATGGTCGACATGCTCGGACACAAAGAAATATTGGACTAAAATCCACACATGGTTGGAAAAAATGATAAACATCATATAGACTTTAAACCAGAGATCTTTTTATTGGGAGTCATACCGGACATATTCAATAAAGAACTGCAATATTTGATTGTAAATGTTTTAACAGTGGCTAGAATAGTATTTGCGAAGAACTGGAAAAATTATAAAATACCTATGCAGGAGGAAGTTATCAAAAAAAAATATGGACTGTGCTGAAATGAGTAAACTGACATTTGAAATTAGAGAACAAGAAGAAAAGCAATTTTATATGATATGGGATTTGTTTTATCAATGGTTGGATTAAAAGGCATGGTAACATAATAGACTAGATAATTTTGTGATAGAAATATAATAGATTGATATAAAACATAATATAGATATACAGTATATAACCACTGGTTGAAAGTATAACACACATTTTAAGACAAAACTTGGAACGTTTCACATAAAATGATGGAATACTTAGTTTAGTCATGGATGATTAATAACTGATAAATATATAAGCATATGTTAGTTTGACAATGTGAAGACTGATATAAATTGTGAGTAAATGACTGCAAAAGGATAGCACAAAAGATACGTAACCAACTGACACACTGTATGTATATAAAATGGAAGATGGTTTTATGTTTTTATGTTTTGTATATGTATGTTTGTTTTTAAAAATAAAAATAAATCAACAAAAAAAATAATGTACTAACATAAAGGTGCAATAATTTTAACAGGAGAGTTTAATTTAAGTGCCAATTCTTGGCATAGGTTGAAACCATAATGAATTATGTAGATATTTACTCTACATATAATGATTCTTCTTTGTAGATCTTGTTAGGTTACAAAGTGTTATTTCAAAACAATATTTTTTTTTAACAATAGTTTTAATAGATTCAACCGTAACTTTCTAAAGAGCATCTTCTTATCTTTTAACTGCAGGGATGGGATTGTGCATGTAAAATTTCTCTTTCTCATTCCTTAGATTGCTTCCTATATAAATATTTTTTCCTTCCTCCTCCTCCTCCTCCTCCTCCTCCTCCTCCTCCTCCTCCTCCTCCTCCTCCTCCTCCTCCTCCTCCTCCTCCTCCTCCTCCTCCTCCTCCTCCTCTGTTTGAATCCCATGAAAAAGAACTTTTTCCAAATCAGTTTTATAAAAAATAGCTTTAACAAATATACTGTATCTTACCCAGCAGTTTTATTAGAACTTTGGTCTATCAGAAGTTTGTGCATTTATCTCATTAAAATTGTAGAAAACAAAAAAGCTGACCTCCACAGAGCTACTTCAGGCTAGCCCAAGGGCTTGAGTTCATAAAGTGGATTTTTGACATTTATCTCGCCCGCCCCCGTCCCTGGTTCCTTTCTCTTGCAATAATCTGAAACATGTCATAAACTGAATTTACAACTCTCTTTATTTTCAAGTCTTTTTCCAGGCAGAATTGGGACAGAAGGGTAAGGACATTGGCTGAAAAACACAAGTCAAAAGCAATTTGAAAAATGTCAAGATTAAGATAGTATTTTGTTGAGACTGCTGTTGTTCTTGTTGTCATCACTTTGACTTGTATGTTTTGTTCATTATAGTTGAAAAGCAGTATTAGCCATGTCCAGACCCAATTGACCTGTTCTTTAAGATCAGAAGAGCCCCCTGTGTCATGTCTTGCCCTCTGGAGGACTCTTCTAAGAAGCATGTTGCTACTATAAATGTTGCAATTGGCTGGAGGGATCCATAGAAGATTTCTTTCACATCCTTAGGGGAAAGAATAATATAGAAAGGAACCATGTAACTACCAATCACACTGAGACGAGATTGCTTTCCAACTTCAAACATGATGGTTATTACATTCTGATACCCATCTGCATAAGATTCAAAAGCAATGATGAAACTGTGCATAAATCAAACTTCGTCTCCCTGGAAGTGTCATTTTCTTTAGCATAAACACATATACTTCCTTCATCCTCTTCGTATTGAGAAAGTATGCTTCTCATCACAAGGGATACATGTTACTCTATTTTCTTAGACCAGATCGGGAGTTGTGGGAGAAGAAAACAATAGTTGTTAACAATGGATAGATTTCATTACTCATTTCCATATCTATTTCTAAAGACGGAAAAAGCTAGTTTGAATATGGGGGACAGAGGAAAAACATTCTGATTGATGGGAATGAAAAGGGCTCCTTCCGAATTTCTCAGCTGGATGTACATACACAGTATAGGTGACCTTAAGCCCTTTCTTTCGCACCCACCACCACCCCCAGTGTAATTGACATTGATCTTAAGACACATCTTTAATTTGTAATTATTTGAATATGAAGTTGTGATAAAGCCCTAGTTTTGCTGTGACACAATAATGTATCCTAAAACAATTTGTAAATTCTCCTCATGCTGATAAACAGATGGAATTCTGCTTTGTACACAAATGGTGAAAACGAAAATTCATCGTTATAATTCTATCGAGGGTTATTAGGAATATGGATGGTCCTTAGATAATTAGCGATTTGCCAGATTGATCCAGGGGATTGATCTGTATCCTTGATACAGATTTTCCCAAAGAGGTTTTTGCTTATAATCTCATTCTATAAAACTGAGGAAGATTCTTAAAAAGCCTGAAGAGGAAACAAAAAGAAGGGGGGAAAAGGATTGTTGATTTGCTTATTTTTCTATGTGTTCCTTTTGCCAATAAATTCCTTTTTATATTGCTTATTTGGTTTTATAAGAAAATTTCTCCTTAAATTCTTCTCCATAGGCAAGAGATATCGCTACATAATTATTTTTTATACTTTGGAATTGGAACAAAGTTTGTAAAGGGCTAGGCCAGAGAATGGCAAAATACCTTCTAGTTTTTCTAGAGCTGAGTTGTACAGAATATTGGGTAATTAGAAGCATCAGGCTGACTAAGAGCAGCTTGCTGTAATTATCCTTAATGTGGAATCTTTGAAGGTTGAAATTTGTCTTACTTGTGGTTTACAACTGATGGACACAGCTTTATTGCTGATAAAAAAATGGCCATGGCCCATGACCGTGTAACATGTAATATTCCTATAGATATTATTATTTACAGTGCAACGGATATGTACTAAAACATTATATGCAGTTTGAGCATACAGAAATATATGAATAGGGTGATCGTGGAAGCTGGCTTTTTTTTTTTTTAAACACATTGTTTCAACATGTGAATAAGTAGTATTTTTGAAACTTATTTGTTCTACCTACTGAATATAATAGAAGGACATGATTCATGAAATAAACTAGAGGGTGATTTTTAAAAAGTGGAATATGAATGTACTTGAGGAAAGGGAAGAAATTCTTTTCCCCATAGAACAATGGTCGCCAACCAGTGAGCCACGAGAAAATGTTGGTGGGTCGCAGAGAAATCTCACTCCCAGAGCACCCCACAAAGCAATTAATCCAGGCTATCCAAAAACACACGGCTGCACTGCCCACATGGCCTGCGGGAACCCTCCCCACTCCTTACCCAGTAAACTTGCCTGCTGAATTCCTATTTTTCCTTTTTCCGACCATCATCTGTTCTGCTGTGCTGGGAGATTTAGATTAGCTAGGAAGCAGGAAATGGTTGGATTTCTTGCTTTCTAGCTAGTCTTTAGATCTTTGGCTCTGCTTTTAAGTACAACCAAACTTCCCTTAGGACTGAAGGTTTGCTTGCAAGCAAATTCAGTGCAGACTCACAGCAAGCAAATTTGAGAGACTGATGAGAGATAGATCACTGAATGATTCTGTGAGCAACTCAATCTGCCTGCTTTGCCTGATTTTGGGTAAAAGTTGCTCTTTTTTAAATAAAAAATTCAATATTTACATGCATGGTGTGTTGTGAGTTAATTTTATGAGTTTGCTTGCAAGCAAATTTTATGTGACAGACTGAGCTAGCCAATGGCAGATAGATAGATCTCTGAATGAATCTATGATTCTGTGAGCAACTCAATCTGCTTGCTTTGCCTGATTTTGGGTAAAAGTTGCTCTGTTTTTAATAAAAAATTCAATATTTATATCAATATTTATAATATTTACATACTAGCCAGGCCCAGCCAGTGACCACCAAGCCACACCCACAAATTAGGCCACTCCCACAGAACCAGTTAGCAGTCCCTGGAATCTAAAATTATGAGTTTGATGGTCCCTGAGGTCCAAAAGGTTGGCGACCCCTGCTTTAGAGAGCCAAACCTTCCTTTGGACTGAAGCTTCTATTATTCAGTGCAGGTAGCTGATGGCAGAAAGATAGATCTCTGAATGAATCTGTGATTCTGTGAGCAACTCAATCTGCCTGCTTTGCCTGATTTTGGGTAAAAGTTGCTCTGTTTTTAATAAAAAATTCAATATTTATATCAATATTTATAATATTTACATACTAGCCAGGCCCAGCCAGTCACATGACCACCAGGCCACACCCACAAATTAGGTCACTCCCACAGAACCAGTTGTTAAGAAATTTGAACCCCACCCCTGCCTCTGTGTGTGTGTGTGTGTGCATGTGTGTGTGTGTGTGTGTGTGAGAGAGAGAGAGGTTAGATCATCTCTCTCTCTCTCTCTCTCTCTCCCACCAATGTCAGCAAGGCCCCGTCAGTCAAAATTAATATTAGTGGTCCGCAGGATTTAAAATTATGAGTTTGGTGGTCTCTGAGGTCCAAAAGGTTGGCGACCTCTGCCATAGAAGATCACAAAAAATTAGTTTCTCATTGCCAGTCTTGGTTTGTGTCTTTTTGCATTAGTTGCTTCTTATAGAATGTGATATAACCACATTTATTGTAGTCAGTAGAAACAAAGTGAGAGGCTAGAAAACAAAACAATCCAGCGGAAAAATAATCATAGGGTAGGTAATTTTTTGAAATGGTTTTTCATTAGACCCAAAGGTTTTTTCCAAGCCATAAGGTATTCTCTATCTCTCTTTCTCTTTCTCTCTGTCTCTCTTTTGGTATCTCCAGAAACTGAAAGTATCATGCCATTATTTTTTTTTCTGAATTTTTCTTATAGTGTCTCATTCTATTCGATGGGGGAAATTACTTCTGTTTTTTTTTCTCCCAAAGGAGATTAATATTTGGTTTAATTTAAACAGGTCAGGTGCAAGATTCTGTTACTTTAATTGGATGATAGATATAAAAATGCTGCCTTTTGCAGCACAATAATTGCTCTAGCAGTCTGCTGCTTCTGGGGACTTGGGTTCAATCCCAAAGAAATCAGGAAACTTCTTCCATGGGACTGTTTCACATGAGGATGTAGAGGAAGCCCAAGTATTTGTGTAATAGTGGACTATTAACAAAAAAATAAAAAGCACCCTCTTCATCCCACAATAAGGAAAAGTACAATCCATCTTTGAGAGAAATTCTAAACCTTCCTGAGAATGATGTGGAAAAACAGACATCTTGGATTTTTTTAGATTTGTTTTATCCCTGCTATTATTATTTTTATAAATAACTCAAGTCAGAGAACATACCAGTCTCCTTCTACTTCCTATTTTCCCCACAAAAACAACCTAACCCTATAAAAAAGATGTTGAGGAGTTAGAAAAAGTACAGAGAAGAGCAACCAGTATGATTAGGGACTGGAGACTAAAACATATGAACAGGAACTGGGCATGGCTAGTCTAGTGAAGAGAAGGACCAGGGGAGACATGATAGCAGTCTTCCAATATTTGAGGGGCTGCCACAGAGAAGAATGGGTCAAGCTATTTTCTAAAGCACCTGTCGGCCAGACAAGGAATAATGGATGGAAACTGGACAAGGAGAGTGTTGTGAATGAATAAATGGTTAATAAAGTTATCTTGAGCTTGAAGTCAAGTGCAGGGTTCTGGCCCTGCACTTCTGATTGGCTGTTAAATGGCGAGATCAAATTGGTCCGTTCAGGAGAATCTGATTGGCCATTAACAGGCCATTCTCATTGGTTAACAGAGCTAGCACTCCCAGGTTGCTACTGATTGAATAGTTAATAAGTTGCCTATATAAGGAAGGCTATAGCAGCCATCCAGTTTGAGCTGTCACACCATGTAAATAAAGAGTTTGAAGTTCACTGTTTCTACCGGCTCGTCTCCATTATTCACACCCATGCTCCATACTTAACACTGGCGACGAGGGTGGGATGTAGAGACATCAGAGCTGACTAAAACAATGAAGAAGACAACCGAGCATGTGGCTGAAACGCACAACGGCGGAACCATGTCCGGCGGCATAGTACCACCTGCTCCGTTCGACCCAGCGCAAGAGGACTGGGAGTCCTACATGGACCGTTTCCAAATGTTCTTGGAAACAAATAATCTGAAGGATGCCACAACCAGGAAGAAACGGGCGGTATTCCTGACACATTGCGAGCCGACCATATTCAAGATGGCCAAGGCGCTAGCAAAACCGGCTGAAGTGAAGGCTATGGATTGGGACATCCTCGAACCGCTACTAAGGGCCCACTATGCACTGACCATTCCAACACTCATAAGACGGCACGAGTTCTACCAAAGAAACCAGCGGAAAGGAGAGAGCGTTGCCGATTTTGTTGCGGACCTTCGAAACTTGGGAGGCCTCTGCGATTTCGCCGACCTAGAAGAGGCTTTGAGAGACTGAGTAGTTCTGGGATTAGATGCACTAAACGTGCAGAGCAAAATAATGTCAAAGGGCGACATTAGCCTTGCCGATGCCATTGCTGAGGCTACGGCAGCAGAAGCAACCAAGAAGTCGGCTGCCCAACTGCACCGAAATCGCACTCCGACACACCAACCAGCCTGCAAATTTTCACCTAAGTCAGAAGGACAGCTTCCGACAGCCAACCATGAGGACCTCTCTTCGTCATCAGACAGCGATGAAGAAGAGGTCCATTGACTGCGGTCCGATCAGGACCATTACCCGAAGTCCCAGAAACCATGCGCTGGCTGTGGGGCCAATCATTACTGGTCTGATTGCAAATTCCGTGACGTGCTCTGCCATGAGTGTGGGAAACAAGGCCATATCGGACGGGTCTGCAGAAGTCTCCTAGGACCCAGCCAGACCTCGAAGGGAGCCAACTATCACCAATCGACAGAAAACTGTCCTGTAAGGCGAGAACCAGCAAACCACTCCTATAGAAACCAACCCATGAATCGCCTAACGAGACGAGAAGAAGCTCACCAAACTATCACTATCAGTCACGCCTCTTCATTGGATGCCAAGAAAATCTGAATTAAAGTGGCCATCGAAAATCAGCCTTGCCAAATGGAAGTCGTCTCGGGATCGTCCCTTTCAATGGTTTCCTGGAAGACCCTCAAGCAACTCATCCCTACTATCTGGCGCCAAGACCTTCAATTCCAAAGACTCGTACTAAAAGATTATCAGGGGAACCGGATTCCAGTCATGGGATCCAGTCGAGTCCGGGTTTTGTTCAAAAACCGCACAGCGTACTTACCCCTGACGGTGATCGACAAGGACCGGCCTAGCCTGTTAGGCCTCCAATGGTTCGCACCACTCGGCATTGAAGTGGCCGGCATTAACCGAATTGGCGGCAGTGACTGGGAGGAGGACCTCGCCCATGAATTCAAGGACATCTTTGCGGAAAAGCTAGGCGAGTACAAGGGGACCCTGATATCCTTTAGACTTAATCCAAAAATAGCTCCCATCCGCCTTAAACCTTGTCGAGTTCCATTCGCACTAAAGCCGAAAATCGATGAACAGCTTGATAAGTTGATAGCCCAGGGAGTGTTAAAGCCAACCGATCATTCTCCCTGGGAGACCCCAATTGTGACACCAATTAAGCTGGATGGCTCAATTTGAATTTGTGGGGACTACTGAGCCACCCTGAACCACGCCCTGCAGCAAAACCCATATCCGGTGCCGGTGGTGCAACACCTCTTCCATTCCCTGGGGGGCAGAAAAGTTTTCGCTAAACTAGACTTAGCTCAGGCTTATCAGCAACTGCCGGTTGATGAAAAAACAGCACAGGCACAGACAATCGTAATGCACCGAGGTGCCTTTAAATGTACGCGGCTCCAATTCGGAGTGAGTGTAGCCCCGGGGATCTTTCAGAGCCTAATGGAAAGACTCTTACAAGGGATTAAAGGCGTTGTCCCCTATTTTGACGATGTGTTAATTGCTGCCCCCACTCCCAAAATTTTAGGGGGTTCTCTAAGACTAGTTCTCCAAAAATTCCAAGAAGCAGGCCTTAAGGTGAAGAAAAATAAGTGTAAGCTGTGTACAGATCGTGTCGAATTTTTAGGGTGCTTAATTGACAGTCAGGGTATTCACCCTACAGATAGCAAATTGAGAGCAATAAAAAACGCTCCCAGACCCTGGAATAAGGCCGACCTCCAACCATTTCTAGGCCTCATCAATTTTTACAACGTATTCTTGACGCACAAGGCAACTGTCGCTGAACCTTTACATCGCCTACTGGACAAAAAAGCAATTTGGGTATGGGGTCATAGAGAAGAGCAGGCGTTTCGTAATGTAAAAAAGCTACTGACTTCTGACGCTGTATTAATGCAGTACAATGAAACCTTACCGTTAAATATCACGTGTGATGCATCGCCTTTCGGAGTGGGTGCCATTTTGAGCCACGTATTGCCTAATGGTAGCGAAGCCCCTGTTGCCTATTTTTCAAAAACACTCTCGAAAACTGAGCGAAATTATAGCCAGATTGATAAAGAAGCCCTTGCAATTGTATCAGCTGTCAAAAGATTTCATGAGTACGTGTACGGCCGGGCTTTTACTACAGTGACTGACCACAAACCTTTGCTGGGAATAATAGCTGGGGATAAGCCGACCCCCTATATATTATCTCCCAGGATGACTCGTTGGTCAGAATTCTTGGTTGCTTATAATTATCAGCTGCAATACCGCCCCAGAAAAGCTATTCCCCATGCCAACTCATTGAGCCATGCACCGCTTCCAGAGACTATCAACAACCCCGCGCCAACAATGACAACGTTGCAGATCGAGACACTTCGTATGCCGCCATTAACCGCCCGTGATATCGCGAGAGAAACAAAATGCGACCCCACCTTGGCACGAGTCCTCACGTGGGTGGAACGCAGATGGCCATTGGACCAAGTATCTGACGACTTCGCACCATTCAAAAGTTGACAAACAGAGTTGTTTTCTCAAAAGGGCTGTAACATCTGGGGCGATAGAGTTGTTATCCCAGAACGACTCCAACAGGCACTACTAAGAACCTTGCACAATGGCCACCCTGGCATCGTGCACATGAAGGCCCTTGCACGAAGCTACACGTGGTGGCCAGGCATCGACAGACAAATCGAATCGTCAGTCAAAACTTGTCATAGATGCAAAGAAGTAAGCGACGCTCCACCAAAGGCAATCCCAACCGAATGGGAGACACCGCGGGGACCCTGGTCCCGTATCCATCTAGATTTTGCTGGGCCGACCAAAGGCCACACCTTCTTGTTAACCGTAGACGCCTACTCAAACTGGCTCGAAATCCACCGAATGAGGAACATGACCACTGAAGCGGTCATCAAAAAACTAGAAAGACTGTTTGCAACCCACGGATTACCAGACATTCTGGTATCCGACAACGGGCCCCAATTTACCGCGCCATCCTTTCAGCAGTACCTGGCTGACCATGGTATCCGACATGCTCTCACTTCACCTGCACACCCTGTGGCCAACGGGAGGGCCGAGCGCATGGTACAATTTGTCAAGAAAATGCTACAGAAAGTGGACTATGACAACATCGAAGAGAAGATAAACCGAATCCTCTTTTTACAGCATATTACGCCTCACAGCATCACCAACAAAACTCCCGCTGAGCTGCTAATGGGACGAAAGCTCCGCTCCCACCTCGACCGGTTACACCCAGTGTACGAACCAGAGAAACCACTCGGATCCAGCGGCCGATGCCGTACCTTCCAGGTAGGCGATTTGGTGTTCGCTAAAAACTTATCGGGCGATCCGCTGTGGGTAGAAGCGACTGTGGTCCGTGTAACCGGCCCAAGATCCTACCTTGTACAATGGCCTGATGATAGACTTTGGAAGAGCCATATTGATCAACTATGATCAAGGCTGCAGTCAGGCAATTCCGAGCTCCCTAATAACCAAACTGAGGGGGGGGGGAGATACAGAGGAAGATGAATTTCAACTTGAGGAAAACTTTTTTGAAGGAAACGATAGCGGAACAGAAACGCGAGAACAGGAACCAGGGATGGGAGTGAGTTCACCTCAGGGTGATGCCGAAAATGTTGGTGACAACAAAAACGCGAACTCTGAATCAGAGGTACCCCTTTCGCCAAACAACACCCTACCTCAACAAGAGTGCAGCCAAATACCGGGTGCACAGTGAAAATCAAAAAGACTAACAAAACAACCGTCCTACCTTAAGGACTACGTGACCACACCCCGTAAGCGGAACCCAGGGGGAAGGGGTGTTGTGAATGAATAAATGTTTAATAAAGTTATCTTGAGCTTGAAGTCAAGTGCAGGGTTCTGGCCCTGCACTTCTGATTGGCTGTTAAATGGCGAGATCAGATTGGTCCGTTCAGGAGAATCTGATTGGCCATTAACAGGCCGTTCTCATTGGTTAACGGAGCTAGTGCTCCCAGGTTGCTATTGGTTGAATAGTTAATAAGTTGCCTATATAAGGAAGGCTATAGCAGCCATCCAGTTTGAGCTGTCACACCATGTAAATAAAGAGTTTGAAGTTCACTGTTTCCACCGGCTCGTCTCCATTATTCGCACCCATGCTGCATATTTAACAGAGAGATTCAACCTGGAAACAAGGAGAAACTTTCTGACAGTGAGAACAATCAACCAATAGAACAGCTTGCCTTTGGAAGTTGTGGGAGCACTGGAGACTTTCAAGAAGAGATTGGACTGCCATTTGTCAGAAATGGTGTAGGGTCTCCTGCTTAGGTGGTGTTGTGGTCTGTTGGCAGCCTGCGGAGATGGCAGCAGAGTCAGAAAGTGGGGAGGAACATGGGCAGGTCCAGGAATCTGGGGAGGACTCAGACGAGGGTCTTGCATCTGATACAGAGATGGGACCAGGGCCATCTGGTAGTTATGTGCTGACTCCGGAGCCTCCAGAATCTGATAGTGAGGCAGAGGAACAAGGGGAGCCTATTCCCAGTGCGCGTGTGTGCAGAGCTGCCAGAAGGCAAGAACAGTTAAGACAAAAGGGGCAACTCGGGAGTAAGACTTATGGCCTTCCCATAAGACATAAAGGAGAAGCAAAATGAGAGGAATCTTTGCAGGAAGCAACTTTGTTCCTACTGGTTAGTTTGAAACCTGAAGCTTGGTGTTGAATTTGTGTTCCGTTTTGGCCTTGTATAACTAATTGGACATTTAGTCGTTGGCAGCACTTCAAGGAAAATAAAGGTGCGTGCTTATCAGACTTATCCTGAAGGACTTTGGCAGACTTCCATGGGACTATTTACAAAGTGTTTCAGACTCATTACGGGCTGTGAATGACTAAAATTCACAACCATTGAATCAAGAAAAAAGGGTTTTGGGACTAACGTGTGTTTGTTTGTGTCTTCATAAGCCTTGGTCAGAACAGGCGGGTAGTTGGACTAGATGACCTACAAGGTCCCTTCCAACTCTGATCATCTGTAAATTTGTAACCCTGTGAGGTGAGATGGGCTGAGAGAGAATGGCTCACCTAAAATCACCCAGCCAGCTTTTGTGTCTAAGTTGCCCCCACTCACCCACACATCAGGGTTGGTTTAGAGAGCTTTATTCAGTCTGTTCCCCCAACAGTTCTATTTCAGGTTTTCAGTTAACTCCCAGCTGCAAGCTTAGCACAGTAATTAGCTCACAACCAAGTAGATAACCAAAAGCAAAACACACTTACAGCCAAACTGAAAATAGTCTTGGAAATAAAGTTTTTGCCTTGAGTAGGTTCCAAAAATAAACAGCCCAAATCCCCTCTGAGGTCCAGGACCTCCATTGAGGTTTGTTAACAAGTCTGGTGGTCTGGATTCAGGGCTTGCAAGGAGAAGTCACAGGAACTGTCCAAGCCAGGATTTCAGGGGGTAATTTTCAGCAAAGACATGAACAAGCTCCAGATTAACCTTCCAGGCAACAGCCAATTAGTCCATCTGACAGATAACTGGCTGTTACAAACACAAACATTCTCCACAACTGAATTAAATCCACAAACTGCAAAGTTCTGAAAACACAAACAACCATCTGACCCACACACATTGCTTCCCTCTGCCTGCCATGCTAAATGGCCCTTCCTGATGCAGCCCATTAAGAGGGATAAGGCCTGTTCCCCATCAATCTGGCAGATCCTCCCCCTCTTCCTCATTAGCCTGCGAGCTTTCCCCAGTCAAGGCATGTTCTGCCGGCAGCTCAGGGTCAGCAATACCAGACGTGCCAGGAATGCTCTCATTCTCCCTCAAGGCCTCTGAGGAAGATGAGGATGAGCCATCATCTACAGGAAACACCACACTAAGGCGGGATCAAAACTCACCATTTCCTGGCTTCCAGCCTGGTGCCTTAACCATATATCATAGACCAACCTGTAAGAGCAGTAAATAACTATGACTCACTTGCAAATCACCAAGACATGTTTCTCAGAAAATGCTTAATGCATGCATAAATCAATTGTAAGAACACTTGTATTTTTATTGTTACTGCTTTGGTTTCTTTTCAATGGATTTCACAAAGAAAGTCGTTGTTAATCTGGTAATGAAATTAACCTTACATAGAAATACAGAAAAACATCCCTTACTATCTACACATATATATAAGTGAAATACCACTCATGCATTATCACAAAATCTCCAGAACGGTAAAGCCTACAAACTTGAAATTTGGCACATATGTTCCTCTTGGCTTCTAGGTGCTCACTAAGAAAGGATTTTTCGAAATGACCACCAAAGCATTAGTGTTTCGTATATTATTAACACACTCTGATGCTAAAGAGTTCTACTCCCTCCCCAGCTGAAAAGAAATCTGTTCCAAATGCAAAACACAAACAGAAGAGAGGAGTTTCTGTTTCAGAGCACAAAGCAGCTTTAATACAGAACAGTTGAGCTAAGCCACGCCCAGACTCCTTGCTGTCTTGTTCTTGCTCACACAGCAATTACTGTTTCAGTTTCCAAACAGCCATCAACTCTCTCACACACTGACAGGACGCTAGCCAGATGAATACTGATGGATGCTGGTAGGCAGAGGCAGATTTTTCCCCTTATTTTCCTCCCCAAAAACTAAGCCTGACACATAGTTTCATAGCAAAGCACGGCTATTGAGCTAGTACATCATAATTATTAAAAAGTGATTTGGGGACTTGTTGGGAAGACTACATTTTCCCAATGGTGATATATGGCTAAACACTGAGAAAGAACAAGACAAAGAAGGTATACATCTTGAAATTATGCATCCAAAGATGGTTATCCCAAAAATGCTTTTTCAAGAGGTGATTGGATTTTCTTGTTTTTCCTTTGAAGACATATCGCTTCTCATAAAGAAGCTTCTCCAGCTCTGACTGAATAGTGGGGGAATGGAAGGATTTATATTGCTTGCAGGCAGCTGGTCACTTGCATTCTTTTGGAGAGTCACTGAGTCACCTAGTAGTGCAAATGGGTATGGAGCCATCTGCAGGATATTTTCTTCCCTATGTCCCTTCACTGTTGGACACAGGCGCAGATTGTTGGGGGATATCATACTAAAAGTGCCACATCCACTTACACCTGTACTCAGTGATCCTGAGAACACAGACAAACCTCCAAGTGGCCTCAATGACTCTCCAAAACAATGCAGATGGCCAACTGCCTGTAAGGAATATAAAACTTCCATTCCACAACATGCAGTCAAAGCTAAGAAGCTCCTTGAATGAGAAGCGAAACATCTTCAAAGAAAAAAACAAGAAAGTCCATTTGCCTCTTGAAAAAGCACCTTTGGGACAACCATGCCCTAGATGACTGAGAATCTCTATAGACCAAAGATGGTTAGTAATAGTATTAGGGCAGGAGTGGTACTCAGGGGATTTTGCCAGGTTCAGGTGAACCTCTAGGGAAAATTTTGACTGGTTTGGAGAACCGTTAGGGAACATTTTGACTATCCCTGCCCGTTCCCAATCTTACCTCTCACCTCTCCTACATTCTGTTGTTTATTAGCTCAGCTGATTTGCACGGCATCAACTGAGCTAGAAACATCTGATGGTTAGCCTTAGTCTCATTTGCCCTTAGCAGAAGTAAGAAACATCTGATGTGTTTGTGAGATTTGCGGGCGCACCCGCGTGCTTGGTTCTGGCTCCCAGGTAAGTGGAGTGAGCTTAGCAAAAACAGGTGGCGGGGGGGGGGCTTCAAGGGAGAAAGAAAGAAAGAAAGAAAGAAAGAAAGAAAGAAAGAAAGAAAGAAAGAAAGAAAGAAAGAAAGAAAGAAAGAAAGAAAGAAAGAAAAGGTGTTAGAAGGAAAAAAACCAGGGTTTTTAAGTTTTCGCGGGTACTTACATGTATGGTATTCAGCTTTGTTCGGGTATTTTCCCACATCATTATAGTTGTGCTTTTAAAGTTGTAGCAACGTTTCGGCAGAATCTCATCTGCCATCATCAGGCTTCTGTATTGTGTTCGTCAGATGATGGCAGATGAGATGCTGCCGAAATGTTGCTACAACTTTAAAAGCACAACAATAATGACGTGGGAAAATACCCGAACAAAGCTGAATATCATATATATATGTATGAATATATGTATTTGTTTTCGTAGATTTTCACGGGTACAGGTATGTAGGTCTAGGTGTGTTCAGGTCTTTTCCTGTGTAAGATTAAGAGTATCTTGGTGACTTTTCGGCAAGGTCCCACTCACCATCCTCAGGCTGGTGCTTTCGGCTTTGTGCCAGTGCAAGCAGTGTGTGATCGGAGCTGCCGTCTCTCTATAAATACCGGTGGTGGGGGGCTGGTGTGCTGGGCTGGTTGGCTGCGCTGCTGTCTCTTGATTGGTTGATGGAGTTGATGTTGGGATAATGGGCTGTGTGATGGCCTTGTGAATTTTGTTGTAGAGATATCCTGGATCTTGTGCTGTAATCTCCTGGGTCGTTTGTTTTGTAGTGATCTTTTTTCCACCAGCCTCTCATGTTTTAACAGCTTGGGTAATGGGTTGTGTGATACCACAACAAAAGAACTTGTAAGCCCATCACACAACCCATTACCCAAGCCGTTAAAACACAAGAGGACCATGGCAGATGAGATTCTGCCGAAACGTTGCTACAACTTTAAAAACACAACTATAATGACGTGGGAAAATACCCGAACAAAGCTGAATACCATACATGTAAGTACCCTTGAAAACTTAAGTATGTGTGTATACATATATATATATATATATATATGACATTCAGCTTTGTTCGGGTATTTTCCCATGTCATAGTAGTGGTGCTTTTAAAGTTGTAGCAACGTTTCAGCAGAATCTCATCTGCCATCATCAGGCTTCTGTATAGTGTTCGTCTGTGAGTTAGACTTTTACAGTGGTTTCAGATTTAAATTTGGGGCAGCCTATTGCTGTGACAGAATGGTTTTTTTTTCTTCATCCTGATTGGTTGAGAGTCTTGGTCTGTGTTTATTGGTCTTGGAGTTTGCTGTGTTCTCCAGTGCATAAGCTCTCAGTGCTTATGCAAGCAACAAGTGATAAATACAAGCAACAAGTGATAAATCATGATCACAATCATAAATACAATCATCGTAAATAATAGCCATAAAAAATGCCATTTGTCAGAAATGGTGTAGGGTCTCCCGCTTGGGTGGGAGGGTTACACTAGATGACCTACAAGGTTCCTTCCAACTCTGATTATCTGTTATCTGTTATAGGCCTTTCTTGATAAAGTTATCCTGCTGATACATATCCTTGCAGTAGATATTAGGCTTGTATTGATATTTGATTAATTGTTTTAAAATTCTTTGTCATATTGCCCTTTGATTAATAATGAATGCCATGGTGGTAGGACAGAGTGGAAAATTGAAAAGATTCCCCCCCAAAAGCAATGGTACTTGTATACTGTTGCCAAGAAAACTGCTTAGGCATTCCAATATATTCACCAGTAACTGAACTCATCTTGAAAACTACATTTTATCAGAACAAGATGTTTAAAGATGTTTATTGGGAGGGAAGAACAGCTGACACAGTTTGTTTCCATAATGATTTATACACTATATTTATGCTGTGTCATTTTTTTCTATCGCACATTTCCTCATAAAAGTGATACAATAGAGGAAATATATTTCTTAGATATACATGTTGGCTAAATTTAGATAGGTATTTTATATTCAAACATACAGTGGGGAAAGAGAGATCTTTGGGATAGCTTTGCCAAGAATATATCATAAGAACACACACCAAACACTGGATATCTTAGTGGGACAATAATTTCTGATGACCCCTACTACTAGATACACGTTGGAATGAAAACACACAGACATCTAGAAAACAAGCATCATCAAATGTCCTTAAAAAGTAGCATCAGCAAGTGCTTCTGCAACAGGTAGAAATATCCCAAACCTCCCTAGGAAAAAAAGGCAAGTGTTGGTGACAGGGGATTCAATTCTTAAGGGAACAGAACCAGCTGTCTATAGACCAATCTAGTCAATCTAGAGAGGTACAATATGTTGTCTCCCTATAGCAAAAATCAAAGATGTGGCTGAAAACCTAAAAACCAAAATAACAAAACCCAAAGATTATTACTTATTTTTCTACTACTATACATAAAGACAAATGACAAAGAAAAATGAACCTGAAAAGAATATTTAATGATTATGAACAGCTAGGCAAGAAAATTAAGGAGTTGGGTCATAAGTAGTTTGTACGACCAACAAAAGGTCAACACCCAGTTAGAGAACGAAGGATTCTAAAAGTGAACCACTGGCTAAAGCAGTGATGGCTAACCTATGACATGCGTGTCACTCGTGACACACCGAGGCACTTTGACTGACACGCCTGTTGGGGTGTGGAAAACCTGCACATTTAGAGGCTGCCTGTGCTCTGCTCCAATCCCTGCTTCCTGCTTGTTGCGTGGAGGCGTGGTGTCACCGCTGCCACAAGATCTTTGCAGCAGAGAACCAGTTTTAACCACCATAAACTGAGGTTTGTCAGTTTCATTACCTCAGGAACGCTACAGGAGGAAAGGAGATCCGTGAGGTTCACAGCCCTGTAAGGTGGCCTTCTGATCCCCACATCCTGCACCTGTAGCCCTGAGACCAGGGAGACGAATTTCACAGCCCTGTGTGATCACCCCAGCCTAGTCCGTCATAAACCAAATTATTAATATTTCTTGAAGTGACACACGACCTGAGGAAGGCTACACTTTTTCCTGATTTTCGACACACCAAACTGAAAAGGTTAGCCATCACTGGGCTAAAGGGTTGGTGTCACTAAGAGAACTTTGGACCATGATCTGTACTACCTCCATGATGGGCTTTTGGCAAGGGATAGGCTACATTTACAAAAACCAGGAAGATTTTTTTTGTTTTGAAAATGACTGGTTCAACTAATTAGGAGCCTTAATAAGACTACACCTAGAATACTGAATCCAGGTTTGGTCACCATGCTATAAAAATGTTGAAATTCTAGAAAGAGTGAAGAGAAGACCAATGAAGATTATTAGGGGCCTGGAAAATGAAACAAATGAAGAATGGTTACAAGAGCTGGCATGGCTAGTCTAGTGAAGAGAAGGACCAGGGATGATATCATAGCAGAGTTCCAATATTGGAGGGGCTGTCACAGAGAAGAGGAGAACAGCCAAAGCACCCAAATGTCACACAAGGAACAATGCATTTTCTGACCATGAGAACAGTCAACCAATGGAACAGTTTGCCTTCAGAAGTTTTGGGTGCTTCATCACTTGGAGGCTTTCAAGAAAAGACTGGACAACCACGTCAGAAATTGTATAAGGTCTCCTGCTTGACCAGGGGGTTGCATCTCCAAGGTCCCTTCCAACTCTGTTATTCTATGCTATACTGTGCTATGCTATGGCTATCCTATCCTATCCTATCTCACCCTATTCTATCCTATCCTATGATTAATACATATAAACTGTTAAGCTTAGCTGAAACTCCTACTCAATAATGTAAACTGACAACTTTATCGCCTTTAAGGGGAGAAATGTAGGGTTTTGTTTTCCTAGGCAAAGACTTATATAAAGCAATAAGGTAACTGTATGAAGTGTGTCTATCATGATATAATCACACCCCAGGGGGAATGAGGTACTCGACTGCACCTCTTGCTTTGTAATGACCCAGGGGTGTGATTATCTTATGTTAACCACACTCCCTGTCATGCCTTATTGTTTATATATTTCATATATCATAATGAATCCTGAAGCACTTTCTAAGGCTCATAGCAAATGCAAATGACTTTGAAGTCTAGGAACCAGCCAGCTTTTCTAGGTACATATAAATTAATATTGTATACAGTAAGAACGATGAATGATTCATGTTCATGGTTGCCAAGACAAAGTTTTTAACTTCTTTTTCTGTGAACTTTAGAGGAAGGAGTTGCTGCCTTGCATACTCTAAGGAGTTATTCCATGATGCACATTATCAGCTTCAAACACTATATTGTGACTGATACACAATAGACTACATTTAGGCATACTGCTGAATCATAGTCTAATATTATGAGAACAAATGTCAACACCTTTTTCATTTTGTAGGAATATACATAATCAGGAACAACTATATCCTTTGTACTTTATGTATTTATATACCACCTTTATTATCTTTATAAATAACTCAGGGTGGTAAACATACCTAATACTCTCTTCTCCTATTTACCATATTTAGTATGTTGTTTAAAACCAAAGCTTAATTTAATTTTAACTTTAGGTATTTGAAATAAGCCACTTTTATAAACTATATTTTAAGATGTTTTGCTTCAACTGAACATAGTTATAATTAAGAATCATTATTATTTTAAAAACATTGCAAGTTGCAATTAATATGAAAATGTATTTTCAGATTTGAATTCATATTCATATTTAAATTCTGGCAGTAGCAAGAAAAGAGAATCATACAGACTAGGGCTGTGTCCATGAACTCTTGATTGTATATAGAGGGTTTAAGGATTTCTTTTGTGTGGTATTTTTTCAGTATATATTGTACTGCAAGTATGCAGTACTTTATGAATATAGGCTGGCAGATAAAACAGAAAGCTTAAAAGTACCAAAAGTTGTAGTTAACTGCTCACAGTTTTTTCATTTCTTAACAAATTATATAATTATAAATTGCATATTAAATCTGCATCAATTTTAATGTACATAAAAATCAGACTAATTTTGAAAATATCATGAAATGGCTTTACAAATCAATACTGACAAATTAGCCTGATAAATTAATTTACAGATACGTGCAAATGTTTTTAGCAAGGCTAATTACACATATTTATACACATATTCACTCAATGTAAAAATACTACCATGTTTCTCACAAAATAAGGCCGGGCCTTATTTTTTTTTTGACCCCCGAAAAAAGGCTAGGCCGTCTTTTCGGGGGTGACTTAATTCCCCCCCCTTGCATCCTCGGGTGGTGGGCAGCGACAGCTTGGATGTTGACCTTGGCGTTGGTGGGGCACTTCGTATCAGGAAACCTTCCGCCACTGTTGCTTTCCCTTCTCCCTTGCTGCCACGGTGTTAGAGCAATGCTGCGTCGTTTGGTGCAGCCATGCGCGGCCAGCCAGGGCTCTTCCCTGCAACCGGAGCCCTGTGGAGACACTTGGCTTCAGGCGCTCCTGTCGCTGCCTTCCCTTTGCCTTCGAAGGTAAAGCCAATTCTTTTAAAAATGACACCCTACTACAACAAAGCCTCCCCTGCTCGAGAGGGCAGCCCAACCCCACGTGGGGAGGCGAAACTCCTGGGGCCGCAGCGCAGGATCAGCCCACCTCGGGAGAAGTGCCCAGCTACCATCCCTGCCCGGTGGCAAAGCTCTCACCAAGGCAGTGAGAGCCTCCCCACTGGACCCTCCGCTCATCCCACCAGGGCCATGCCAGAGCCGTGCGGGCTGGGCAGAGCCAGGAAAGCAAGCTGGTGGTTCGTGCCCACCTGCCAAGCAACAGAGCCAGGCTGACCTGAGCTTGGCTTCCTTCCCAAGTCCCTCCAGCGCGAACCCGAAGGTGCCACTGGGAGAGGCTGCCTGAGGCAGTGATAGCGCCCACCCATCCACAGACAGGGAGGTGAGGTGATGGCAGCACTGCTTCCCGGGCTGGCAGAGAGAGCCCAAAGCCCCTCATCCTTTCCACCCCTTGCCCAGCCTGTCCCCGTCCCCACGCATCTCCAAATGCGCCGGCAGCTCCAAACACTGCAGTGGAACGGGCATCAAGCAGAGGCGCTGACTCGGCGGGGCTCAGCTAGGCTGGAGGGACTTGGGAAGGAAGCCAAGCTTGGGTCGGCCTAGCTCTTTCACTTGGCAGGCAGGCGCACACCCGCAGCTCGCTTTCCCAGTTCTGCCCAGCCCCCATGGCTCTGGCGTGGCCCTGGTGGGATGAGCGTAGGGCCCAATGGGGAGATGCTCGCTGCCTTGGTGAGAGCTCTGCCACCAGGCAGGAGGGCCCACCTGTCAGTTGTGCTGGGCGCCCCAGGTGAAGCTTTTCGTACTCTGCCCGGCGCCAGGCAGGGATGGTGACTGGGTGCTTCTCCCAGGGTGGGCCGATCCTCTGCTGTGGCCCTGGGAGATTCACCTCCCCATGTGGGATTGGGCTGCCCTCTTGGGCAGGGGAGGCTTTGTTGTAGTAGGGTGTCATTTTTAAAAGAATTGGCTTTAACTTCGAAGGCAAAGGGAAGGCGGTGACAGGAGCGCCTGAAGCCAAGTGTCTCTGCAGGGCTACGGTTGCAGGGAAGAGCCCTGGCTGGCCGTGCATGGCTGCCCCAAATGCTGCGGCATTGCTCTAAATGCTGCGGCAGCAAGGGAGAACAGAAAGCAATGGTGGCAGAAGGTCTCCCGATATGAAGTGCCCCACCAATGCAGGCATCACCATATCTGGGCATGCAACAAAAGTACTTCCTAACGGCAAGCCCTCCCACCATTCCCCCCCCCATTTCACATGTTTAATATGGGCCTTAATTTGAGGGGAGGGGATTAATTTGATTTTATGCCAATAAAACATGGTGGGGCTTCCTATTGGTGGAGGCCGTATTGTTGGAGAAACACGGTAAAAGCAAAATATTTCCGATTTATTAAAAATAGAAAATGTCCAAAGTTGCCTAATTCGGAATATGTATGTATTTATATATTATAAAAAAATATTTCTAATAATTATTTACTCCTTTTCATTGCTTACATTCGCTTTCTTCACAAGCTGTATTGAAATGTTTACATTGTTTTAATCATTAAGAAAATGATCTGTGCAGTTTTTGAACTAACTAGGGAGGAAATATTTTTGTAGCCATTTTATATGGTGTAATATCATTTTGACTCTTGTGTCTCCCATTTTCCACTTTCACTTTTTGTAGTAGAATCATGACAGTGAGTGATTGGTTATTTGGAGATACCTACATGTGGAAAAAAGTCTATATTTTCACAATCACGTTCTAATTAAAATGAATGGAGCTAATAGCTGATTCCTAAGGAAATAAGAAAGAAATCAATGGGCTTCTGAAATTTCAGTCAGAGACTACTGTTTAATACAATAAGATAATAAACTAAGCAATGATATTATATACATCTTATGATGCAACCACAGCATGGTGAATCTGCACCTCAGTATATGGAGTCCTTTAGTAAGCTTGTAACCTTGTTAATCTGACCTGTGTAGCAGTCAACAGTTAAATACTGCTTCACTACGGGAGTTATAGTCTTCTTAAGTTGCCACCATAAACTGGATGATAAAGATGGCCTATCATTATGACTCCTGATGGGTTGATTCATTGGCTGCATCTGCTTGAGATCAGCCAAGTTAACTACAGGTCATCTTTCAAAAACATCTGTGTGTCTAAAAGAAAGCTTATTTAGCAAGATAGCTGCACAAGCAGAATACTTCTGATTATCATAAAGGTCAGACATGCACATTTTAACTGGTGATAATGAGTAGTTTTAAATATGTTTGAGCCTTTTCTTAATCCTGCCATGTCACAAGGCTTCTATTGTTATGCACCAAAGAATGTGTCTTTAATTGTACCATTTGCCCTATTGTATCTTGATCATAGAGCAGAAAGCGCAATCATACTCGTGATAACTGCCTACCACATGTTCTAATAATTACTAGCCTTCCGTAAATTGCAGATGGAAGCAATACAGGAGACTGTTAAAACAAAAGGCTCTCAAAAGTTGCAAGGATTATTTAAAGAGTTGCATGTAATATGTTAGATGGTGCCAAATATGTAAATTTGCCTGCCTAATACTCCTTTAAGCCAGCATCATATAATGTGGATCATTGTTAGGGACATTTGCAAAAAATATTTTAATAGAATTTATAAGGAATCAATGCTGTTTTCATTAATAAACAATCCAACCATATGTAGGTATACTATGGATGAATAAGGCCCAATAAAGTATACTCCAGTCAAGTGTATCTTACAATTCATCAAGGGATTTATCATCTGACAATAGGAGTTTCGCCAAGGAAATACTTTTATATTGATGTGCAAAGTAATACTTGTTTATAAAGGATGGGTTCACTCAGTTTTTCAGATTTAATATATTTGAACATTTATTTTCTAGAGCATTTTGTGAAACTCTTTAGTATTAAAAGTGACAAGTTCAAACATTATCCATTCAAATAATTAAATGTGTAAAATGTTTTTTACATATTTAAGATTTTTTTTAAAAAAAAAAACCACTGTATGACTTAATTGCTGTCAGTGGATATGTTGGTACTGGTCCTGTCGTCACCCTGTCCTTTAAATATCTCTTTAACATTACATTTAACACAATATTTTGCAAGTTCTATCTTAACCACAATCAAACAAATGGGAGATGTAGTTGTCATTTTATGAAATGATTAAAGAATTTAGCATAATATCCATAATAATATCCAAGACTGCAAGATTGTATTATGGATTTGCTCTGTTGATCCCAATGGGACATGCCTTGGAGAAAATATATGTATTGTTTTTCAAACTTGGCAACCTTAAGATATGTGAACTCCAACTCCAGAATTCTCCAGCCAGAATGTGTGGGAATTGAAGTCCCCAAATCTTAAAATTGCCAAGTTTGAAACACTCTATACTATAGTAGTTGATAAAGAGAGTTGAATTTATGACTGCAAACATGCATCTAAAGCAATATACTTCACTGATTAGGTAAATGATTAGTTTTAGGATTTAAAATGATGTTTTCATAAGTTTAATGGGTACATAGATTTCCAACCAGGAATGAGTCCTAGATCCAGCTTTAAGGTTGGGGACTGCCCTAAAACATTTAGGAGGTCTTTATCAGCTACAGCAGATGTTCCAAGGTTATCTTTGTCTGGGGGAAGATGTTCTTTGGAATCACTCATGCTTTGATAACATCAAGTCATGATTATTGAAACACACTGTTTCTGGAAACAGACTTGAAGATATTTAGAAATTGTAATTGACTTATCAATAGCACAGATTAGTTGTGCTTCTTTGGCATCCTATATTACTTTTGTGTTCTTTGCCTTGACTAGTTGTCAACTGCTTTTGTAGTAAGGCTTTATAAGGCTTAGATACACCACCTTATAACATTTCATGTTACAGTTTGCTCTTGAGTGATCAATGGATAATTTCACAATTTTCTCCTGTCATCAATATATTTTGAGTCAGTGAACAATTCAACTTGCCTTCTGTTAGGGCCCAGACAATAGAATAAATTACTGCAAGTTATA
The DNA here is from genome assembly GCA_033807585.1 of Hydrophis major. Lineage (NCBI taxonomy): Eukaryota > Metazoa > Chordata > Lepidosauria > Squamata > Elapidae > Hydrophis > Hydrophis major. Next base: position 126,765,642 of record CM066331.1, read on the forward strand.
AATTGAAGAAGATCCCATCTTATAGTATAAACAGCTCTAAATTATAGGTAGTTTAGAGGAGGCTCATAACATTTACTTAGAAGTTGTAATATTTTATCTTTTGTACTCAAAACATTTGTTATGTTTTTGGTTGTTTAAAGTTCTTAAGATTTATTAAGTGTAGATTCATTAAATCATGTATGTAGGCAATACATAAAATATTCTTGGAAATGCAAAATGTAATATGAATATATTAAATTGAATATATTATATTCAATTGAACCAGTAAAGATTTCACATCAGTATGAATTCTGGATGTTGTCTGTCTCTACACAACTGTTTTTTTAAAAAAAACGTTATACTTTATATATGTTATATTTTTATCCCACTGTGTGTGTATGTATTATGGCAAGGCAACAAGCATATATAATACCCTTCCCTGTTGTGTTCTCCATAACAATCCTGACAGAAAGGTTGGGCTGGTCCAAGGTCACTTGGCCAGTTTTCCTTTTCCATTTGTAGGCCAGTACCTTAGTCACTACATGAAACCGATTCTCTTTATAAGCACTAAATCTATATAGGTATATCCATGTAGAATCTATGGTATTTCTTTCTAAATGTCCTTTCAAAAAAGTTCTGCTTTAAATGTAATTTATATATTCATTGACATTTTGTTCAATTTAAAGTCCTCCAGATTTGTTGTTAAAGTTCTACCTTGTTTTTCAGTCCAAAATGATATTAAAGATGGTTTGTATAAAATCATAAAACAGTATTACAGTGCAACTGTTTCTATCTTTTCATTTATATAGTACACTCTGTACACAAGAGGTTACAAGGACAAAGTAGAACACTTTCCATTATAATTTCTCCTGTTATTTCTGTGAAACAAATTAGTGAAGGAAGACAAATGATGACTGAATAGCATTTCTCAGAGGCTCCAAGTATACTTACAATTACCAAGAAGGAGAGAGTAGCATAGGGCTAAGGTTGCAGTGAGCAAATGGGCCATTGATACAAAATGGATAGTTCAGGACTTTTTCATTTTCTTGAATTCTTGGGGGGGGGGGGGGTTGATTGTGAATGGAGTATATTGATATGATTTATGTGTTTATTATCAGATTTATATCCCACTTTTCTTCCAAGAACTGAAGAAGCATACATACAAGAAGCAGCATCTTTTCCCATTTTTCCACTATCATAACTTCCTCGAAGGAAATTGGTTTGCAAAGGCCCTCAGTGGCCTTCTGCAGTTGAGGCTGAACTTAAATCTAAGTCACTCTGATCTATGCCAGTACTTTAGCTGCTAGGATACATTGACTCACTTATATTTTTATTCAGACATCAACATGACTTGAGTTAAATGGGCCCTCCATTAATGATAAAAAGGACATGAGTGTTAATAGGTTATATAATTATAGGGTTGACTTCTGTGCTATTGCTAAATACAAAAGCCAATAATCCTTAGTGTTACTGAATTTACAGGAATTTTTAAATCAACAACTGTATGATTGCACTGAATGCACATTTCTCATTAATTATAATTTATAGATTATAGATTATACTGTTACTTCACAGGAATGTTGTCAGGTTAAATTAATAACTGATTATAAAGCACAGGGATAGCCTAGGATGGCAGAAATGATATTACACTCCGGGGTGGGATTCTACCAATTCTCACCTATTCACTAGAACTGGTTGTTACACATTCTAAGCAGTTCGGAGAACCAGTTGTTAGAAGAAATTATTGGCCTAATCCTGTAAGGAAGGCAGGAAGGAAACATTCCGGTGTTGCTTACAGAAATTGCCCCTCCATTAACCTTTATTACATTCTTGGCAGGACTAGACTTCCTGTCTCTGGAACTTCTCTGGAGTTTCTCCCCCCCTCCTTTGCTGGAACTTTGCTTGTGTGGAGTGACCATTCAAAGTTACAATGGCACTGAAAAAAGTGACTTATGACCATATTTCACACTTATGACTGTTGTAGTATCCCCATGGTCACGAGAGGCCAGGCGAGGAGATGTGTGCCTTGATGTGAGTGATATTGAGTTGGCCACACCCAGCCCCATGACCACCAAGCCATGTCCACCCAGTCACATGACCACCAAGCCATGCCCACCATCTAAGCCACACCCACAGAACCAGTTGTTAAAAATTTTTGAATCCCACCCGATTACACTCACATCATTGACAACTCTGTTGTTAAGGGAGCTTTCAATTTTTAACAAAAGCAGAACTATTGTTCTCTTTATTGCACAAATCAGTTGTTAAGTACTGAACATGGGTCGGAGTAAATGGAGACAGCCTCTGAATAGTGAACTTTCAGCTCTTTATTTGCATAGTGACTTCTTAAAACAACAACAGTGAACTCTGCCTTATATAGGCAACCCTTGTGAGAATTGTCCAATAATGAGCTATAAACGCTAGCTCTTTTAACCAATAAGAATTCTCTGTTAAGGGCCAATTGGATTCCTCAGAACTAACCAATCCGATCTGGCCACCTAACAGCCAATCAGAAGTGCAGGGCCAGAACCCTGCACTTTACCTTAAGGTCATACTTTATTAACTATGGTACATACACAACATCAGTAGTATAGAAAAGCCTCACAGTCTGGTACAATAGTCTATTGTGGCATAATTTAATGGAACAATGTAAGCTTTTATTTAGAGGTACCTTGAATATTATATTTTCTTACATTTCCTACACATTATAATTGTATCTTTAAAACTCGTGAGCCTATCAGGAGCTTCTTAGCTTAACAGTTGAATGACCATTCCCGGCTGTGCTTAGGGTATTCCTTCATCTCTGGAGTGAAGAATTCTGGATCTCTTCTTGGCTTTTCCCAAAAAGATGAAATTCCATAACATCTTTTAGAATTTAGCTAAGTGAGTTCACATTCAGAGACGTGTCAGTCATCAATGAGGGAGAAAGGAGGAAAAGGAGGAAAAGACCAGCCTTTATTAATATTAACATTAATAGGGGAGTTTTAGCATTTGCACTTTGAGGAGAATTCTTAAAAAAAAAAAAAAAAGAATAAGACAAATAGAGTCCCTTGGTTAGGCAGCAGAGATGACAATGGCGGGAAGTTCTAGGTATAATTAGACTTGTCCAAACTAAGGGATGCTGAATGTGAGACAGAAGTATTTCTGAGTCTGTGCTAGCCTTTAACTCTGCCTAGGATTTCATTTCTCAGGAAGAAAGGTTATGCACTTTTTAAATGTTTCATATAATTCCTAAGTACTTTGTTTTATTGTAGCCAATTGTCATGTAAGGTGTTTGTCAATTTTTTTGTAGCCATCATGGGGGTAAAATGGCTTTCTTAAGTTGATGGAATGGAGTTCTTCCCTCACAAATAGGATCTTAATTGCTAGTTTAAGCAATGATCACAGTTGGTATATTAATATATAGGGAAAACATGTATTTGATATAGAACATTTTTGTTTATTCCTAACTAATCATTCCATCTCTTTTGCTACCTCAGCAGATAAAACTCAAACAATAGCAGCAGAGAGCAGACTTAGAGGTGAGAGTTTAAATAGGTTGATATACTTGATTCTATTGTGAAAGCTTCAGTATTCTCCCTCTTTCCCTTCCCTACACATGGTTCAGTTTCTAATACAAATTCCTTCTTACAAAAATACAAGCTCTCATGTCTTTGCATTTTTCACCTTATGAAAGAAACCCAAAACATTGCTCATGCCACCAGGGGGTTGTCTGAATTTTTCTTCAGACTAGTCTCAGTGCTTTTGTTTTGTTTAAAGTTATGCTTTTCGTTCTGACTTGTATTTGTCAAAATGAACTTTTTATATCTTTTTTGTAGCAAAGCAATGCATTCAAATAATAGAAAAAAAATGCATACCTAAGTGGAACAAATCAAACTTTTTCAAGATCTTTCTCTTGGAAGCAAACATTCTCTTAGATGTTACTCTCTAGGTTCACTTCACCTGAAATATAAATGAACTGAAACCAAAGACAGAAATAAAAGAAAATTGGTTGACTTTTTTATGTTGGATTGCAAATTCTTTATGCATAACAAAGTGATATGAATAGCAAAAATTCAGTATCATTAGGAATTCAGTGATATCTGTAACTATATAATTGTGTAAATCTCTCCATATTTATGTGACTTCTGGTAAGATTTACTTCAGGGTATAACCCGTGAAGTGTTAATGATCTTACACTGCAGTCCTAACTGTCAAATCAAATTAGAACAAGTTTGGTTTATTTTTCAAGTAGCTTCAACAGGGATTGCACTTATATTGGATCCAGGACTAAGCACCTTATTAACAGAGTTTAAAATCAATGCTGATAACTCAGCTAAAATATGTCTGCTATTGATCACTCATTGCTCAGCAGTATGAAGCTATTGTTTATCAGGCTATGCTGGTGTGTGTGTGTGTGATATTATAACTTAGTTTTGTTAGTATTCCTGTATTTCAAATGCAATCACTAGTGGGCAAGAAATTTAAGAACTAGTTCATTTACAGTAGTTTTCAGCAGCTTTATGGGGAAACCATGAATATGGAATGTCTATGGAGACTCTTAATCATCCAGGTCACGATTGTCCCAAAGGTGCTTTTTCAAGAGACAATTGGACCTTTTGGTTTTTCTCTGAAAATGTTTCACTTCTCAACGAAGAAGCTTCTTCACAGCTCATGAATATAGAATGATGAATTTTGTAGTCCCTTCCTAAATAGATTCACCCATTCCTCTCTTAAGGATAAACAGAATTAGAGATAATTTACTATAATACTGAATTCTATGGTTGTTTGATGGGTTGGTATTACTGAGTTATATGAATTTAGCTATTCTGCGAAACCAGGGGTGTCAAACTGGATTTCTTCAAGGGCTGGATCAGCATTGTAGTTCTCTTCTGCAGTCCACTGTGGAGGGGGGCAGGGGTTGTGCCTCATTTTCGCCCTCTATGGCCTCCCGCAGCACCCTGCCAACCAAAAACAAGCCTCATTGCCTGTTTTTTGGCCATTTTTGGCCTGTTTGGGGCCCATTTTTTGGCCGGTTTCGGTTTGCAGAGTGTTGCAGGGGGCTATGGAGGGTGAAAACGAGGTGCGAGGGTGGGGGACATACAGCCCATTTTAGCCTCCAGAGGCACTGCAGGCCAGTCCCTTGATATTTCCAGGCTGGCCCCATGGGCCAGTTTTAAGGAACCCATGGACCAGATCTGGCCTGCGGGCCTTGAGTTTGACACCTCTGTGCTAAACATTACCCTGAGTTCTGTGCACTTTTTTAATGACTTAGGGCAACATGTGATGAAATGTATTATGGTTGACTACCATGTTCATCATTCAGTTCAATTAGGTTGACAGGCAAATCTAGAGTACATTTTCTTTAGTATGCTAAATTATTAATAAATTTTTTTTTTTTTGTTCCTTCTTCCTTCCTTTTATGTATATCGTGTACTTCTGCTTAATGGACTTAAATGTGTGGTTTCATTTTCTTGTGGTGCTGCTTAGTTTGCCTTCCTTTTTGAAGGCTGATTCTAAATATCATCCCCCAAATTTTCCTTCTATTGGAATTCAGTAATAACTAAGGAAACTTTTACCCATTCCATGGTAAGAATATTTTCTTTTCCAAAATCTCTCAGGCCATGAACTCCTCTCCTACTTCAACAGAACAGGACTTTGTTGAAGGAGACAGGAATTTTCTTTCTAATTTTTCTTTCAGTTCTTTACAGCCTAATTCCTTCTTTCTGCATGTCCACCATCCAAGTTCATTTCCATTCTGCATCTCCAATTGGCTTCTAACTTATTCCACCTATCCTAACCAAAGAGACAAAGTTACCAATCCTCTTTGTTTATTTTCAAGCAGCAAAATAATAGAATTAGAAGAACAACCTACATTCAGCAGCAATTTAGGTCATCAAGAGGAATTGCTGCAGAGAAGAAGGTAAAAGCTTATCCTTTCTGGCTAGCATATACTTTTTTGTTATTGAGATGACATATAATTTTTGGCATCCCTGGTCACCTGGCAGTAATTTTTATTACATTTAAAAGTCTTATTTTTACAAGTATCATCATTTAATATATTTGAAACGCTACAGGCTGTTCTATTTTCATTGCACATTTTACCTGTTTATTACTTTTTTAAAAATTTAAGCAAAATGTATCCTCCCAAGTATACTTGTAGCTGCAGTATAAATCATTGATTTAATTTGTTTTCCAAAGTAGTAGTAAAATTAAAATCCATGCTGTCATTTTTATTTTACAGATGCTAGTGCTTGAGGCCTTTCTCACAAATGAAGAGATCTGCGCAAGCATAGACAAGACACACTGTATCTGTGAAGATATCTGTGGAGATATGACTTGGAATAATGAGAATATTATTTTTAATAACAGAGGCTTGGCTGTGAATTAATAGAATAATAAAATTTCATATTTATTTTGTTTTCAAAGCTTCTGTCTCAGGCTGTTCATTGCTCAGTTCTGCTGACAGACTATATAAAGTTGATACTTTCAACTGCCCAGGTTTTGGTGCCATTGAAGTTGATGCTATGACCTGTGGCTTCAACTTCAATGGCACCAAAACCCTAGCCACGATAGAAAACCCCAGCCACAGAATCATCAGAGAAGCCATAGAGATTGAAAAAAGACCAGAAAGCATGAATAGAAGAGATGATTCCACCAGGCTGTCAATCATTCGGAAGCCTGCACTCACAAACAAAAAAATATCCACACCACAAGCCAGGCAAACACCTGGGCATAAACAGATCCCCCCTGATACCTCCAGCTCAAACACACCCCAACCAGGCACCCAGATGAAACCCAGTTCCTAACTAATGATAGCCATCACTTTACCCGGAGCCAAGCTGCACTAAAGGCCTCCAATAAAGTAACACAATGTTGCCAGCCAATCAAGATACAAAAAGAGCCAAAAAACAGACAGAAGATATTAGAAACACCAATCAAGCAGAACACAGCAAACTCCAAGACCAATAAACACAGACCAAGACTCCCAACCAATCAGGATGAAGAAAAAACCATTCTGGCACAGCAACAGGCTGCCCCAAATTTAAATCTGAAACCACTGTAAAAGTCTGACTCACAGATGAACACTATACAGAAGCCTGATGATGGCAGATGAGATTCTGCTGAAACATTGCTACAACTTTAAAAGAACAACTACAATGATGTGGGAAAATACCCGAACTAAACTGAATGCCATACATGTAAGTACCCGCGAAAACTTAACATATATATCTATATCTATATCTAAATCTATCTATATCTATATCTATCTGTATCTATCTATATCTGTCTATTTCTATCTATCTATATCTATATCTATATCTATATCTATATCTATATCTATATCTATATCTATATCTATATCTATCTATCTATCTATCTATCTATCTATCTATCTATCTATCTATCTATATCTATATCTATATCTATATCTATATCTATCTATCTATATATAAAATGGGAAATGGAAAATGTAATTGATTATTCAAATGATATTAGAAAATAAAGAATATGAACATGGTAAACTAGAAATAATTATGCTATAAAATATTTGTAATGAGATTGCAATATTATGTCCAAAAAGTGAGGAATGAAAATTAAATATAATTTCATAGGTTAAATTTGGTTAGATGGAAACAAAAAGGACACTCATTTTTTCTCTCTTTTTATTGTATACATATTTTATTAGACATGAAATATAAAATGTAATTGATATAAAGAATATTAGAAAACAGAGAATATGGTAAACCAGAAAGGATTATAGTGTAAAGTAAAGTATTTGTAATGAGATTATTATATTATGATTAAAAAGGAGAATGAAAATTTAATAAAATTTAATAGGTAAAATTTGGTTATATGGAAACAAAGAGGAAATATGAAATGGTTATATGAATACCTCTGGAATAAATATAAGATTTATTGTAGATTGGGGAAAATTCCATGTATATATTAGTTCTATTTTATTTTTATTTTTTTGTTTGTTTATTATACACCGGCTTTGAGAAAGTTAATGAAAATAATAATGTAAAATAAAATAGGTGGTAAACTGGAAATGAAATTAATCGGGGATAAAGAATGGAAAATATATGTGAGGATGAAATGTTTTTGATATTGGATTAATGAATTGAAAATATGAAGTCAGAACTTATTCAGAGACCAGTGGAATAGATAGTGATTTGATATGAAATTAGATAAGAAAGTTGGAAATGTAATTATGACTGTATGAATGTTGTAACCTGGAATCGCATTGCTCACTTGAAGAGATGTGTAAAAAATAAAAAAATAAAAAACTTGTATTGAAAAAAAGAAGATTGAGAAACTGAGCTGCAGCATGGTGGCCAAGACCATACAATTTAACAGGACAAGTTCCACTCAGAACTGGCCTCGCCATGATTGACCAAAAAAGTTGAGTACTTGTGCTCAGCATCATATCCAGAAGTTAGCTTTGGGAAATAGTTGTATGAGTGCTGCCAGCATTATTGCAGAGGTTGAAGGAATGGGGGGAGGGTGGTCAGCTTGTCAATGCTCAGACCATATGCCGCATGCTGCATCAAATTGGTTTGCAGGGCTGTCATCCCAAAAGGAAGTTTCTTCTAAAGATGATGCACAAGAAAGCCCACAAACGGTTTGCTGAAGACAAGCAGACTTAGGACATGGATTTCTGGAACCATGCTGTATGATCCGATGAGACCAAGATAAATTTATTTGGTGCAGATGGTATCAAGCGTGTGTGGAGGCAACCAGGTGAGGAGTACAAAGACAAGTGTGTCTTGCCTACTGTCAAGAATGGTGGTGGGAATGTCATGGTCTGAGTGCATGAGTGCTGCCGGCACTGGGGAGCTACAGTTCATTGAGGGAACCATGAATGCCAACATGTACTATGACATACTGAAGCAGAGCAAGATCCCCTCCCTTCAGAGACTGGGCTGCAGGGCAGTATTCCAACATAGTATCGACTGCAAACACACCTCCAAAATGACCACTGCCTTGCTAAAGAAGCTGAGGGTAAAGGTGATGGACTAGCCTAGCATATCTCCAGACGTAAACCCTACTGAGCATCTGTGGGACATCTTGAAATGGAAGTGGAGATGCGCAAGGTCTTTAGCATCTACCAGCTCCGTGACATTGTCATGGAAGAGGACTCCAGTGGCAACCTGTGAAGCTCTAGTGAACTCTATGCCCAAGAGGGTTAAGGCAGTGCTGGAAAATAATGGTGGCCACACAAAATATTGACACTTTGGGCCCCATTTGGACATTATCACGTGGGGTGTACTCACTCTTGTTGCCAGCAGTGTGGCGATTAATGGCTGCGTGTTGCTTTATTTTGAGGGGAACAGCACATTTACACTGTAAAACAAGCTGAATCCACACTACTTTACATAGAAGCCAAGTATCATTTCTTCAGTGTTATCACATGAAAAGATACACTTAAATATTTACACTATGTGAAGGGGTGTACTTCTGGTTAAACTTTCCTAGGATCCATCCCATACAGCATACTAAAAAAAACCAAAAGTTGTTCAACGTGTTATACTAAATGTTTATTTTGTCAACTTCTGGCATTTTACAGATAAAATTTGCCACATTTATTTATATGTTTATAAATACTTGATTATTCAAGAAACTAAAGAGCTTGACTGTTTCATTATTGAAGTATTTCTATGGAGATTCTCAATATATCCTGGTCATGGTTGTTCCAAGAGGCAACTGGATTTTGTTTTTCTTTGAAGACATTTCACTTCTCAACCAAGAAGCTTCTTCAGCTCTGACTGGACAGTGGGGAATCAAAGGATTTGTATTCCTTGAAGACAGCTGGTCATTTGCAATCTTTTAGAGAACCTTCCACTTGAAGGTTTGTCTGTGTCTCAGGGTCACCTGAGTAGTGCAAATGGGTGTGGAGCCTCCTTGCAACTGCGCTGTGGAGCTGTGCTTTCTGCAAGATGTTTTCCTTGTCTTTTCACTGTTGAAAGCACAGGATATTGGGGATGAGTCTGTGTTGTCTGCATCTCAAACTGAAGTACAAATGGTTAATGTAATCTGCATTTTTTTCTGGAAATCAATTCATACTCCTGCACCACTTGAAGGGTGTTTATCCCAAAGTACATGGCTAAATGTCTATAGAGATTCTCAGTCATCCAAGTTATGCTTGTCCCAAGGGTGCTTTTTCAAGAGGCAACTGGAGTTTTGTTGTTTTTCTTGTTCATATGAGTAGTGCAAATTGGTATGGAACCTTCTTGGAAGAAATGAATGTTTATCTGCAGGAAAAACATCTTGCAGAAAGCACAGCTCCACAACACAGTCCTTTGTATGTTTATGTACTGACTTCTGAAATAGAATTCTGTATGTTAGAGTAACTATAACAAGGTACTTTCAATGACTAGCTTACTATTAAAGAGAAAGGAAAATCAGTTCATCATTTAAAAATGTCCAAAATATAGAATAAGGACATGAATTTACAAAATCAGAACTGAATCAAACATACATGGATTCTGTTGTGAATGCATAATACCAATAAAGTTATCATTGAGCTTGAAGTCTAGTGCAGGGTTCTGGCCCTGCACTTCTGATTGGCTGTTGATGGCCCGATCGGATTGGCTCATTTGGAGGCATCCGATTGGCCACTAGCAGACCATTCCTATTGGTTAAACGGAGCTAGCGCTCCAGGTTCGCTATTGGTTGAGTAGTTAATGAGTTGCCTATATAAGTAAGGCTTGAGCAGCCTTTGAGCTGAGCAGTCACAATATGTAAATAAAGAGTTTGAAGTTCACTGTTTCCACCGGCTCGTCTCCATCATTCGCACCCATGTTCCAGACTTAACACTGGCGACGAGGGCGGGATTGGATGACATCAGAGCCAATAAGCACATGACTGAAGCACAAAACAGCGAAACCATGTCCGGCGGCGCCATACTGCCCGCTCCGTTCGACCCGGCTCAAGAAGACTGGGAGTCTTACATGGATCGTTTCCAAATTTCTGGAAACAAATAATCTAAAGGATGCCACGGCCGGAAAGAAATGGGCGATATTCCTGACGCACTGCGGGCCAATGGTTTTTAAGATGGCTAAGGAATTGAAGTGAAGACCATGGACTGGGACGTCCTCGAACCGCTACTAAGAGCCCACTACGCACCCGCTGTTCCAACGCTCGTAAGACAACACAAGTTCTATCAACGGAACCAGCGGAAAGGAGAAAGCATTGCCGATTTCGTTGCAGACCTCCGGAACTTGGGAGGCCTGTGTGAATTCACTGACCTGGAGGAGGCTTTGAGAGACAGGATAGTCCTAGGGCTCGACGCTCTAAACGTGCAGAGCAAAATAATGGCAAAGGGCGACATTACCCTTAAGGATGCCATAACTGAAGCCACGGCAGCGGAGGCAACCAAGAAGTCGGCTGCCCAACTATGCCGAAATTGCACTCACGCCCACCAGCCGGCCAGTGAAATTTCACCTAGCGCAGAAGGGCAGCTTTCCACGGCCCATCATGAGGACCTCTCTTCATCATCAGACAGTGACGAAGAAGAGGTCCATCGCCTACGGACCGATCGGGAGCGACGCCCAAAGTTCCAACAACCCTGCGCAGGTTGCGGGGCCAACCATTTTCGCTCTGACTGCAAATTCCGCAACACACTCTGCCACAAGGGCGGGAAACGACGCCACATCAGACGGGTCTGCAGAAGCCTCCTTGGACCCAACCCGACCTCAAAAGGAACCAATCTCCGCCAATCGACAGGGAATCGCCCTGTAAGGTGAGAACCAGTAAACCACTTCTACGGAAACCGACCCGTGAATCGTCTGGCGAGATGAGAAGAGGCGCACCAAACACTCACTATTGGCCATGCCTCTTCACTAGACGCTCAGAAAATTCGGGTCAATGTGAACATTGAAAATCAGCCCTGCCCAATGGAAGTACATTCGGGATCATCCCTCTCGATGGTCTCATGGAAGACCATCAAGCAACTCATCCCCACAATCCGGCGCCAAGACCTTCAATTTCAACGGCTCATCCTAAAGGACTACCAGGGGAACCGAATTCCAGTTGCGGGATCCAGCTGAGTCCGAGTTACATTTAAGAACCGCACAGTGTACTTACCCCTGACGGTGATCGATAAGGACCGGCCTAGCCTGTTGGGCCTACAGTGGTTCGCACCACTCTGCATCGAAGTGGCAGGCATTAATAGAATCGGTGGCAGTGACTGGGAGGAAGACCTCGCCTGCGAATTCAGGGACGTCTTTGAGGAAAAGTTAGGTGAATACAAGGGGACCCCGATATCCTTTAGCCTTAATCCAAAGATAGCGCCCATCCGCCTTAAGCCTCGTCGAGTTCCATTCATTCTAAAACCAAAAATAGACAAGCAGCTAGATAAGTTGATTGCCCAGGGAGTTTTAAAGCCAACGGATCATTCCCCTTGGGAAACACCGATTGTGACACCCATTAAACCGGATGGCACCATTAGAATTTGTGGGGATTACCGGGCCACCCTGAACCACGCCCTGCAACAGAACCCATATCTGGTGCCGGTAGTACAGCACCTCCTCCATTCCCTGGGGGGCGGAAAAATCTTCGCTAAATTAGACTTAGCTCAGGCTTACCAGCAATTGCCGGTTGACAAAACAACGGCACAGGCACAGACTATCGTAACACACGTGGTGCATTTAAGTGTACAAGGCTTCAATTCGGAGTCAGTATAGCCCCAGGGATCTTTCAGAGCCTAATGGAGAGACTGTTGCAGGGGATCAAGGGCGTTGTCCCCTATTTCGACGACGTACTTATTGCTACACCCGCTCAAAAAATTTTGCGGGAGCATTTAAGATTAGTATTACAAAAATTTCAGGAAGCAGGCCTGAAAGTTAAAAAAAATAAATGTAAAATGTGTACCGATCGTGTTGAATTCTTAGGGTACCTAATTGACAGTCAGGGTATTCACCCTACTGATAGTAAATTAAGAGCAATAAAGAACGCTCCCAGACCCCAGAACAAGACCGATCTCCAGGCGTTCCTAGGCCTCATCAACTTCTATAATGTTTTCTTGCCGCACAAAGCTACTGTTGCTGAACCGCTACATTGTCTTTTAAACAAAAAAGCAAACTGGGTATGGGGTCACAAAGAAGAGCAGGGGTTCCGTAATGTGAAAAAACTACTGACTTCAGATGCCGTGCTTATGCAATACAATGAGACTTTGCCATTAAACATAACCTGTGATGCATCGCCTTTTGGAGTGGGCGCCATTTGAGTCACGTGTTACCTAACGGTAACGAAGCCCCTGTTGCTTACTTTTCAAAGACGCTCTCGAAAACCGAGCGAAATTACAGCCAAATTGATAAGGAAGCCTTGGCAATTGTGTCAGCGGTTAAGAGGTTTCATGAATACGTGTACAGCCAAAATTTCACCATTGTAACTGACCACAAACCATTGCTGGGGATCATTGCTGGGGACAAACCAACTCCCTATATACTATCTCCCCGAATGACCCGCTGGTCAGAATTCTTGGCTGCCTACAATTATTGGCTACAATATCGTCCGGGGAAAGCTATTCCCCACGCTGATGCACTGAGCCGTTCACCGCTCCCTGAAACTATCAACGATCCTGCACGAACGATGACAGCGTTGCAGATCGAGACACTACACATACCGCAATTGACTGCCCGTGACATCGCGAGAGAAACAAAACGCGACCCCATCTTGGCACGAGTCCTCACATGGGTGGAACGTGGATGGCCATTGGACCAAGTACCAGACGACTTTACACCATTCAAAAGTCGTCAAACAGAGTTGTTCTCGCAGAAGGGCTGTGTCATCTGGGGTGATAGAGTCGTTATCCCAGAACGACTCCAACAAACGCTACTAAGAACCTTGCACGATGGCCACCCTGGCATCGTGCGCATGAAGGGCCTCGCACGAAGCTATGCGTGGTGGCCAGGCATCGATAGGCAAATTGAATCATGGGTGAAAACTTGCAAGAGACGCCAAGAAGTAAGCAACGCTCCACCAAAGGCAACCCCAACTGAATGGGAGACGCCGCGAGGACCCTGGTCCCACATCCATCTGGATTTTGCTGGGCCGACCAAAGGCCACACATTTCTGCTAACCATCGACGCCTACTTGAACTGGCTCAAGATTCACCGAATGAGCAACACAACCACTGATGCAGTCATCAAAAGACTAGAAAGACTTTTTGCAACCCACGGATTACCAGATGTCCTGGTATCCGACAACGGGCCCCAATTTACCGCGCTACCCTTTGAGCAGTACTTGGCTGACCGGGGCATTCGACATGCGCTCACTTCGCCTGCGCACCCTGCTACAAATGGTAGGGCTGAGTGCATGGTTCAATTCGTCAAAAGGACTCTGCAAAAGATCGATTACGATAACATCGACGAAAAAATCAACTGGATACTCTTCCTGCAGCACATTACACCTCACAGCGTCACCAACAAAACTCCCGCCGAACTGCTAATGGGATGAAAGCTCCGCTCTCACCTCAACCGTTTACACCCAGCCTACAAACCCGAAAAGCCACTCAGATCCAGCAGCATGTACCTTCCAGGTAGGCGATCTCGTATTCACTAAAAACTTTTCGGGCGATCTGCTGTGGGTGGAAGTGACCGTAATCTGCGTAACCGGCCCTAGATCATACCTTGTTCAGTGCCCTGACAATAGACTTTGGAAGCGCCACATGGATCAGCTACGATCGCGGCTACCACCTCGCAATTCCAAACTCCCTTTTGATCAAACTGGGGGGGGGGAGATACAGAGGAAAGATAATTATTATTCGAAGGAAACCCCTTCGAAGAGACTGATAGTGGAACGGAAACGCAGGAATAGGAACCTGGGACCAGAGTGAGTGCACCTCAGGAAATGGCCAGTGATATTGATGACAACGAACCTGGGACCAGAGTGAGTGCACCTCAGGAAATGGCCAGTGATATTGATGACAACGAGAACGCGAACTCAGAACCAGAGGCAACCTTACCGCTAAACAACGATCTACCTCAGCAAGAGTGCAACCAACCGACTGGCACTTACGAAAATCAAAAAGACTAATTAAACAACCATCCTACCTTAAGGATTATGTAACCGTGTCCCGTGGGCAGAAGCCGGGGGAAAGGGGTGTTGTGAATGCGTAATACCAATAAAGTTATCATTGAGCTTGAAGTCTAGTGCAGGGTTCTGGCCCTGCACTTCTGATTGGCTGTTGATGGCCCGATCGGATTGGCTCATTTGGAGGCATCCGATTGGTCACTAGCAGACCATTCCTATTAGTTAAACGGAGCTAGCGCTCCAAGTTCGCTATTGGTTGAGTAGTTAATGAGTTGCCTATATAAGTAAGGCTTGAGCAGCCTTTGAGCTGAGCAGTCACAATATGTAAATAAAGAGTTTGAAGTTCACTGTTTCCACCTGCTGGTCTCCATCATTTGCACCCTTGCTCCAGACTTAACAGATTCAAAGGGACTTATGTAATACAGTACATTCACTTAACTACAGAAAGGCCCATCAGACAATACTTTTCAAGGTTGTGTTCCACAGATAAATTATTATCAGCATCCCTAGTAGACCATTTCAGTTCATTTGAATTTAAGGCTACAATAATCAAATCTCGTAAGCCTGAACGTATAAATCTCCCACCATCTCTTTTTACTGCCAAATAAGTTTGGGTAGATCTTTCTTCTTTATTCATCTTTCCCCTTTTATATGATTGTTACCTGGGCAACATCTTTACCCCGCCCCCCCCTTCCAAGGTCATTCTCACAACTCATTAAAATTTCTGCCAATGGTCATATCAAATGTGTTCCGTCTTTACAGCAGATTGTATTTGAAAATATATTTTCACCCTATCTACTTATAGATATGGCCTATTATGCACAGCTAACATTTCATGGCAATTTGGAATAATTTAGTCACAGAACTAAAAAAAAAACCAAAGTTAGTTATTGTATAAGACCACATCTAATTTAAAACCGCCATTGTTCTTTAGAAAGCAATTATTTACTGTGACGTTGGGTTTCAAAGTTTAGTCAGATAATGTGAAGTCATCACATTGTTTTGTTTTCTGTTGTTGAATGAAATATGCAAGATACCCAACAGCATCATTTTTTTTCTTGGAAATTCAGTGGAAAATGTTCCTAGTATATTTCTAGTTTCCGGGACAATTTCCCTGGATAAGGGAAAATGATCCCAGTCCCTTAAGCATCCATTATGATCCCAGTCCCTTAAGCATCCAGAGAAAGAGGTTAAATATGAAAAAAAAAAGACTCTTTGGAGCATCAGCAGTCCAAACCAAGAACTCAATAAAATATCTAACCAAGATTGCATTCTTTTATAAGCTTCTGTCTTCCTCTGAGGTGTGCTATATCTTTCAATGTTCTCCAACCCCTACTCTTGTCCTGATTTTCAGAGCAGTTCTTATGCTTAGGAGGGATTGAGTTTATAGGCACACAGGCTTTGGTGCTGTGGTTTAATCACAAGGAGGCTTGTGTTTTATTTCACTACATTATGCTCTATTTGGGCTCAGAAAAATCTCTTGAATGGTCTTCTGGGGCTTCAAATCTAATATAGAATAAGAAGGAACCAGCCATACAGGTTCCTTGATTGCCTAGATTGCTTCATTTTGGATGGGCGTAGGCTGCATGATACAGAGTAAGGCGTCTTGACAAATGTCTGATTTTAGCTGGTCTTGGTGAAGAATAGATCCTTTTCAGTGATGTAAGGTGATCATCACTGGATAATCAGGATAGAGAATCAGCATTCTCCCTTCATCACTCTCATGAATCTCATAAACCAAGGGTGTCGAACAGTTGGATCTGGCCTGTGAGGTGGTTAGATCTGGCCCACGGGGCTGTCCTGGAAACAGTGAAGGACTGGCACACAGCACCTTGGCCTGACCTAGACCAACCGGACACTGATCTGCAACCTGATGGTGGCTATCCAGGCTGGACTGTGGCCAGCCTTAGATTTGCGGTGCTTCCTCAGGCCTCCCCCCTGGGCATGCACATAGGAAGCGGTAAACTTGCAGGGCCTGATGTCCCTGAGGACTATATTCTGAGTGCTTTTCTTTCACTCAGGATGCCAGCCCTTGCACATTTGCTGCCTCCTACATTTTTAAATATATCCTTATTAAAGATTGGGGAAATGTTTTATTCTGGGAAAAATAAAACAAGATACAAAAGTGAGATATGAAATCTACAAGTCTATATATGATTTTTTTTTCTATTGTACCCACGCTATTTTCTCTTATTGCTGTGGTTTCTATATGACTACATTAATTCTTTTTTACTTTAACATTATGATTGCTATATTATTATCACTATCACAATATTACACTCTATAGTAATACTCTATATAACAATATTTTCTTACACTGTTCTGCCTTAATTCAACTCTTTGGAATTTCTTCTGCTTTCTTTCTCTCTGGCCAACAAGTAGAGCACTTGCAACCACTTTCCATGGTATGCTTTTATAATTGCACCTTGCGTTGGTGTGCTCTATACTTCTTTTCCTCTGGAATGTTCACTCCTTTTGAAGGAAAAAATGCCTACTTTTATTCAGTTGTTTTATTCTGCTTGCCGGTGGCTTCATAGTTCCAAAACACAGAATACAGCATGGATACCTGAAAATTTTCTAAACAGTCTGCTCATCTACACACAGATTCTCTGCTGTGCCACTCATTCAGGGCAACAATTGATAGTTTCCCCATCAATTGGGGATGAGTGTGGGAGGGAGTAGAATGGCAGGGAACCCATCAATTGTTTCCTAAAATTGGGTGTGGCAATAACAGTACCTTAGCCTTGTTGTGGGAAGCCATCCACACCTCCAGAATTAAATATTTTAAGGAATATTAAAAAGACAGAATATTATATTTCCATAAATGAGAAAAGGAGAAACAATTGGCCTCACAAACTCTGGATGCACTAAACTAAGAGCTAAGGCAGATTCAGGAAGCAACCCTTGGAAATGCCAGCCAGTAATTTTTTATTAAAGTAAATCCATGGCTGTGAAAAATTTTGGAACTTATTCTTGCTTCAAACCTGACTGGAAGATCACATAAAGTGACATCAAACGTCTGAAAATAAGTGGCATAGAAAATTGGATACTGTAAATTTTCCCCTGGCTGCTAGACCTTCATGGGTTGAAAGCTCTCCATTTGGGGACCACTGAAGAGATACTTTTCTGATGCCTCTATCAATGCTTTCCCCTTTGTGTCTACAGTCTGATCAATTTTAAACTTTTGCCAGAAAAATGTGTGTGTCACCCACACATATTTTGGCAAAAAGGGGAGATTGTGGGAAGCCAACAACCCTCCCACTCAAGAAGAATGAAATATTTTGAGGAATATTTAAAAGGCAGAATATTATATTTCCCTAAATGAAAAATAAACATGTTTTTTTTAGAGGCAGGAAGCAGACTTACTTTCAACCCAACCCAGCAGATAATTTGTGCCCATTAAGAAAGAGTGGGCCCATTAAGAAAGAGTGGGCCAGCCTATCTACAAAACAAAAGACCTTCAGCCCTGGGATGACAGGATTATCTTTCAGGACATAAAAGGATTAACCTACTACCATTTAGCAGAAAACACAGATTGCACAATCTCCTAAGGGTATTTTCAGTCATTGTATCACCCACAGAAACTTTAACCAAACTTAGCTCAGACAAATACCTAGGATTTGTACTTTGTCTATAGAGCCAGCTATGACCTCTATATAACCCCTACATGGCCCCATGGAAGTCCTACAACAGCCAAGAGAATACATGTTCTTGCACAGGAACAGGAAGTTCAAGTGCAAAGCCCCCAAAAGGTACAGCCCCCCCAAACTCTCAACTCCATGTGGTCGGCTGCACCAGAAGCATACGCTTCATGATTCTGCTTCATCATTACATCATTTTGTTTCCAGTGTCTTTCTCCCAGCTTGGAACTGAACCAAATGGATATTTTTTCCAACACTGTTAAGGTAAAGTAAAGGAATCTTGTGGAGCAATCCAATTTTTGTGCATAAAATTTTCTTCTGATTCATGAGAGGAAGCTAGCATTTTAATGTGGCCATGAAGATATTCCTGGCACTTTGTGACTTTTTTCCCCTTCCACAAATAATACAACCCAAGTAGCACTGCTACCAATGACTATAGTATCTATCTTGCTGTACCTTCTTACTTCATTATATTTCAAACAATATAGTACTTTTAAAAAAATAAATTTATTTATTCAGCATTTCAACATTTAAAAACAATTTCCATTTTTTACAATGATTCTGTAACAGTGTTCACACTGGTTAATAAAGTCTATGTCAATTGCTTCTCCATTCTATTCACTTATATTCTTATTTCTTGATGTAACTTGTAACACTTATTAAAACACACACACACAAACACACACGTCTGTGCGTGTGTGTGTGTGTGTGTGTGTGTGTGTGTGTTCTCTTAAGTTTTCGCGGGTACTTACATGTATGGCATTCAGCTTTGTTCGGGTATTTTGCCACGTCATAGTAGTGGTGCTTTTAAAGTTTTAAAGTTAAAGCTGAAACGTTGCTACAACTTTATTGGAGGCCTTTAGTGTTACTTTATTGGAGGCCTTTAGTGCAGCTTGGCTCCGGGTAAACGGACGGCTATCATTAGTTAGTTCCTCACTAGTCCAACACATGGAAGCCACAGGTCATAGCATCAACTTCAATGGCACCAAAACCCTAGCCACCATAGAAAATCCCAGCCACAGAATCATTAGAGAAGCCATAGAGATTGAAAAAAGACCAAAAAGCATGAATAGAAGAGATAATTCCACCAGACTGTCAATCATTTGGAAGCCTGCACTCACAAACAAAAAAAAATCTCCACACCACTAGCCAGACAAGTACCTGGGCACAAACAGATCCCCCCTGATACCTCCAGCTCAAACACACCCCAACCAGGCACCAAGATGATACCTAGCTTCCTAACTAATGATAGCCGTCCGTTTACCCGGAGCCAAGCTGCACTAAAGGCCTCCAATAAAGTAACACAATGTTGCCAGCCAATCAAGATACAAAAAGAGCCAAAAAATAGACAGAAGATATTAGAAACACTAATCAAGCAGAACACAGCAAATTCCAAGACCAATAAACACAGACCAAGACTCCCAACCAATCAGGATAAAGAAAAAACAATTCTGGCACAGCAATAGGCTGCCCCAAATTTAAATCTGAAACCACTGTAAAAGTCTGACTCACAGATGAACACTATACAGAAGCCTGATGATGGCAGATGAGATTCTGCTGAAACGTTGCTACAACTTTAAAAGAACAACTACAATGATGTGGGAAAATACCCGAATAAAGCTGAATGCCATACATGTAAGTACCCGTGAAAACTTAAGAAAACAATATATAAATATATATTTATACACACACACACACACACATACATACATACATACATATCAGAGGTGATATTCAGCAGGTTCTGACCAGTTCTGGAGAACCGGTAGCAGAAATTTTGAGTAGTTCAAAGAACCAGCAAACACCACCTCTGACTGGAGATTTTACAGTATTCTTCCCCTGCCACGCCAACAAGCCACGCCCACAGAAGTAGTAAAAAAAATTGAATCCCACCACTGATACATATATATAAAACATTGATTAATACTTTCTCATTTTTGCTATCAATTGACCCCTTTGTGTCTTCTTTCTGATCACTCATACCAAAGTTTCCATATCTTATATAGTACTTTTTGTTTTTTAACATGCAGTTCTATTGTTAGCATTTGACTCAGAGGTTAACTTACCTTGTTTTATGTGCCAATTGTCCTGGATGGAAATTTCTTGGAGAGACTAAGCAGATCAAGAAGCCTGTCAGATTCCTGCCTCTAGATATGTCCAGCTATTCCCTAGCCACTTGTTATCATAGTGGGAAGAAGCTGCTGCTGCAGAAGCAAAAGCGCTCCTTATTTAACAGAAATAATTCCTGGTTTTATGCTTAGAAAAGAGACATATTAAAAAAATTATTCAGCTTCGGTTCCTAATGCCTTGTTTTATTCTGTAGGGCTTCTTAGGACCTTAGACAGAGAAGATGTGATTTGGAGTTGCAAGGAAAGAAACAGAAAGATAAATAAATATGCATGATATGTAGTAGATGATGCAAAGCAAAATGTCCCTTTCCCCCCTAAGAAATTTGCTGTTGTTGTTAGTTGTGAAGTTGTGTCCGACCCATCACGGCCCCATGGGTAATGTTCCTCCAGGCATTCCTATCCTCTATCATCCCTGTTTTTTGATAAGGCTACTCCATGGGTAGAGAAGCCAGCATAAGGGGCATTTTGCTTTGCTTCATATGCTGCATAGAGTGTTGTTGTCCCATGAAAAATTCCGTATGTGTCTTCAGAGCTGAAAAGTAGTTCTTATTATAGTTACAAGACCTCTAGATTCTACAGAACAAACAGAAATTTTGAAGGTTGAAAAATATGTGATATGGAAGCTTGTTTGATCCCATTAGAGAAGTGCTCACATAGTGTGTGGCCACATCTACTCTAGTGACTCAAAGCACCTTTCAGAATCTTCTAGAATCACTCAATTATTGCTATGCCACAATAATGAGGGCTTTGCATTGCCTCAGTGATGGCTGAGGGACACTATAACTTATTACTGGGGAAATGGCCTCAGTGGCATGTTAGGTTGGTGACTGAATTTAAGTATTTAATAATATTAAAAAGAGCAGGGGATTTTATTCAGACTAGGGTACATTTCTGTATTTATAATCACTTTTGCTTATTTTTGCTGATGCATAGACATTGCATTTAGAGAGCCTTAACATCTCAAATCTTAATACAGAAATACATTTTTATTTCACTGTTTCTTAAACTGTGGTTCAGAAGTCAAGTTATTCTGGAAGTAATAAGGACACTGTAATATATGCTTGGTTTCTCCCCTTTAAGGAGCTGTCCTAAGTACTTTAATAAAATAGATATTGTGATCTCTGTCACTTCACATATATTTTGTTTTTTTGAGGGGGAGGGGAGGTCCATGTATATATATGATTTTTCTATTTCACAATACACCAGAGATTCAGTAAATTCAAAAGCAACTACAAGTTTGTGTTGAAGTAGTTAAATATGCTCCTTAGCTATTTTGGTTTTTTTCTCCTCATGTTAAAAATGTGGGCAGGTTCAGGATCATTGAAAGAGTCATTCCCTCAATAAATGTAGCTGAGCTACGAGAAAAATCTGTGGAGGATATTGTCTGTGGTAGCATTAATTCAAGATTCACATTCTGTGCAAAGTCACACAATAACAAAGGGATTGCATTGAAGAAATACATGTTCATAAGCTTCTATGATTACCTAAAAGTTCATGTTATTACTGAAGTGAAGGTGGGAGGACTGTAAATAGCTGTATGGTTAGATCTACCACATGAATTAAAGTGGCAGTTTCTGCACCTGTAGCAGTCCTGTATCCATAAGAGGTACTTTGTGTGGAGACAAAGCACACTTCTGTAAGGACACATTTGCTATACTTCATTGAGTGTCTATGGAAAGTAGAGAGGGAAAAGGGATATATCATTATCACATTTCACTTAAGGTTAAGGCTGCAGTTTTGAAATGTTTGAGGTAAAACATGCCCAGAAAGAAGTCCCTTGATCACCTGGCACTTTGGCCCATGGGCCATTTTGACCCATATCAGAGGCCCACTTTTAAATTACATGAAGGAAGTGATTTGCACAAGATTATTTAGATCATTAAATATAAGCCAGCGTTTGCCTTTAGGAAGTTCTCCATTCTTTTTCAGACTGTGCAAAGGAGTACTTTTGTTATCTAGATACTTGAAAAGGAAGGTGGGAAAGACATACTGTATAAATTTTAAAGGTAAAATTTAACTTGAATGGTAATATTATTTGTGAAAAGTATGCATGCATTAATATTTATAGCATGAATTATAATGTGGATCTTTGTGGATTTGCCCCTAAATATTTATCGTTTAAGGGCAGGTATATTATAATTTTGTGGCATTAGTTGATCTAAGCCTGGATTTCAGAATGCCCCAAGGTTAAATGTGACATATAAAAGAGCTAAGGAACCTCTAGCTCTGCTGTTGTTGCTGAACTACAATTCCCAGCATCTTATACTATTGGCCATGCCAGCTGTCTCTATTGGGAGTTGTAATTCAGGAGTACAGGAAACTCCCATCTCTATTCTACATCTTCTATGAATCTGGAGACATATTTCCAAGCATTTTGGGCTTTGAGTGTAAGATTCAAAAGTGCATGTTCAGAATTTAATAATTGTATTATTATAGGAGTAGGGCAGAAATATAAGCATGACTTCCTGAATAAGGCGTTCAGAGTAGTATATGTATGCCTTATTGGTAACAATAGTGAAATAGTCAAGAACTAGCATTTAAAAAAAAGGAGAATATTCTGCCAACTTGACTGACTCAAGCACCCCTGATATTTTGTGAAGGCTTATACATGAGTATAACCATTGTAGAAAAAAGAACACATAGGTAGAAAGACCATCTATAGGAGGGCTGTCAAACTCATAGCCCACGGGCCAGATCCATCACATGCTGGCCATGCCCACGTCCGGTTTAATGAAGAGGAAAACAGTCGTGATACATCACATGATGATGCTGTGATGACGCAATTTGACATCCCTGCTCTATAATCTTCCAGATACAACCTTGTTAACTTTATTCCTATGAGTAAGATATCAGTTACTCATGAAGCATTTGTGCTGGTGATAAACAAGGAACATCTGTTTCAAAAAAAAAAAAATAGGTGTTTTAAAGAGCCTCTTTGGAAAGTTTGAGCTTGTCAGGTTAACAAAAATAGTGGAAAATGATGCTGTGTGTGCATGCATGTTGTGTGAAGAAAGCGCATAGAATGTGAAATGTTTATAGTTCAAATGTCTTTTAAAAATTGCAGTCTAACACATGATCCATAATTTGCTTGACCTTTTAAACATGGTCAAATATTAAGTAAAATTAATATAGCAGTAGCTTTATACACCAAATATTCACTAATGCTTCTTGAATATGAAATGAAAGTTATTTATTGGTTATTTATGTATGTATCAGATGATACACTACATTAAAGGGATAGAATAAAAACTTCATTTGTTGGTCTTTTGTATTATCTTCAACATTGGTACTGTGTTGTGGAGATTGTATGCACCACTGAAGTGAAGTACTAAAATCTTTACTGCATATTCTGGCATTGATTCAAAAGCTATTTAGATCAATTTTTTAAAAAATTGCATTGGTTGATGGACCAGGTTGTAACTTCTTGCAAAACCTATTGGTTGTTTTAGCTTTCATTGATAATATGGTGGTGATACTGAAGTACTATACATACTGCTAATACAGTGGACTTGACAACAGTTCATTGAGTGACCATTCAAAGTTACAATGGAACTGAAAAACGTGAGTTATGGTGTTTTTCCACACAACCATTGAAGCATCTTCCATGGTCACATGATCAAAATTCAGATGCTTGGCAACTGACTCCCATTTTATGATGGTTGTAATGACCTGGGGTCATGTGATCCCTTTTTGCGAACTTCTGAGAAGCAGACGCAATGGGGAAGCCAGATTTGCTTAACTGCCATGTCCCTAACTTTACAACTGCAATGATTCACTTAACAAAGGTGGCAAGATAGATCGTAAAATGGGACAAAACTCACTTTAAAAATGTCTCACTTAGCAATGAAAATGTTGGACTCAAATGTAGTCCTAAGTCGAGGACTACCTGTATAATTAAGCATTTACATATAGCATTAACTTGTTTACTTGTTCAAAATCATGTTGGCCATCTTCAACATTTCTGAATGGTTCCTCCATTGAAATCAGCATGGCTCCTCTTAATTAAGTATTTTATAGGCTTCAGCCTGAATAATCAAGTACAAGTCAGCTTACCTAATTGGTTTCAGAAAGAAGTATATAGTAATGTGCTGCATTTCATTTACCAGTAGAAAAATGTTTTTGTGGTTAAAATGAAATGAAATGAAACGAAAATTTTATGAAAAATTTAGATATAGGAAAATAGATTCTATACAATTAATTATATATATTTTGTTCATCTACAAACAGGGATTTAATATAGGAACTAAGAAAATTAAGGATGATGAGAGCATGGATCCTACAATTTCAGGTGCTTTTGTTTTAGAAAAAGGCATGCTTTGCCTTCCAAGCTGGGGAAATGTTTGAGAAATGTTTCATATCTTGAGCTGAATCCCCTTTCATTAAAAGAACATGCTTCTGTGAATATTAATATATCTCTGGCTGATGTGATTTCTAGATCAGTTTCTTTCTAATCCAACAAAATTGCTGCTGTTTTTGCTTTAAACAAGATGCTTATGGGCACGAAGTGGTTGGATACATCTCCCTCAGTAAACTATTGGTCTCTTTTCCCCTCATGATTTTGTTCTGTAACTGACTATTTCTTCTCTGGCAGCCATATAGAATCACAATGTACACAAAATACAAAATATGCCTGTTAACCAGAAGTTTGGAGACCCTGAAGTGGAATAGTAAATAAAACATCTGTCAAAACTTTCTTGTTTAATTCACAGAAATTAGATTTGTAAGGACACTGTTCTCACTTTAAAGTATGCTATCTAGAGAAAACTGAAGCAGCTTTTTATTATTTATTTATTCAGTGTATATGGTTGTTCCTCTCACATACATGACTCTGGGCAACTTGTATTGTTAAAATAAATCAAATATATACTAATATTAAAATAAATAACACAGCAACTGGAAAATAAAAAAAAAGCCCTTATCATAGCCAAAAAACAGATTCCTTTCTCACTCAAGACCCCAGGCCTGAGCACAGAAACAAAATTTTGATTGTCTTACGGGTGGATATGGAACAAAATTAAGCAATGCCATGGGAAAATGAGTTGGAAGCCAGTGCCTTAAAATAATACAGGAAAAAAATTGGGGTGGGGGTGGGGGAGTGGGTGTTCTCTATTCTTTTGAAATGATTGTCCAGAGGGGAAAATAAAAACAGACACTTACATTATAGTAGTTTTGCAAATATCACATGTGTGTGACTCTCACCAGATGTCTGATGCAAGAAACTATTCAGTGTGTTAAAAAGCCAAAGGCACATTAACAGATGCTCAGTATAATGAAGTAAGCAGCATGGTGTAGAAGAAAAAAACCCACAAGATTGAATCCCACTGGAAGCTATTTTTTCCTCATATTTTTCCCTCTATTTTTTTAAAAGATGGTGATGGTAGACCATATCCAAATAGCAGCAAATAGTAAATTTTGCTTTTAATACTAATCTTTGTGTTGTTTATTTTATGGCATGGGTCTCTGGGTAGAAGAACTCTGCTCTATAGGACAAATATTTGCCTAGAAAGGCAGGCATGCATTTAGAAATTCAATGGGTCATATTGTTTGGGTGATTCTGGTAATTATTGTATGACTAAAATCATCATTTCACTCCAAAATGGTACATTGCAGTGTGGATGTGTGCCTTGAATGTGTATATATTGTGACTTTAATGTAGTAAAGTTATGTTTCTCATACATAATTTTAAGACATGTGGAGTTGAACTCTAGATCTTTCTCATGTTGACGGGGGAATTTCAGGAGTTGTACTCCACATGCCTTAATTATTTAAAAATTGCTCTGAGTGCAGAGTAGAGTGCAAAAAAGGGGGCTAGGGCTAAGACAAGTCCGCTGGAAGAAACTAAAATATTTTTCAGCCATAAGATAATGGAAAACAAGTGAAATCTAAGATTTTGGTGGTTGTATCGATTAATTTTGGGAAGGACTAAAAGATACTCAAATCAGTTGGTTTATTTACTTATTATTGAAAGAGTGCAGTGAAATGATTTGTTTTTCAGAACAGTACTCCATTAGCCAGGGATTTTCCTTATCCCAAATACAATTTTAAAAATTCTGTTAGGTAAAAACTGAAAATACAAACAAAAACATTTGTGATACAAAATAGCAATTGTGTTTTTCTGATTCCCACAACGAATTTCCTGATGTCTACTTTTATTGATGTATTCAATTCACATTTTTCTATCTGTTTACATCTCAAAATAAACAACAAATTACAAATAATGTACACATTAAAAAAAACAAGAGCAAAAATAAAATAAAATAACAATAAATTATAAAAATAAATATAAAATGTTCTTTAAAAAAGGAATGGGGCAAGAAAACAATTATTGAGACACAACATTT
Source organism: Hydrophis major (assembly GCA_033807585.1). Lineage (NCBI taxonomy): Eukaryota > Metazoa > Chordata > Lepidosauria > Squamata > Elapidae > Hydrophis > Hydrophis major. The sequence continues at coordinate 126,792,750 of CM066331.1, forward strand.
ACAATGGAAAGTTCTATGTATGAAAAGATTAGTCTATAACAGACTAAATGTTAAGCCCCAAACCAGAATGACATGTGGCACTTCTTTCAAACTAGGTTCTTTATTCACACCTATAGACAAGATCTTGCCAGACTGAGGACTCTATTTGTTCTGTACGGTCATTTGCATTCTTGTAAACGCCGCGCTGTGATTGATCAAAGTGAGCAGGGATCTGATTGGTCGAGTGAGCCGCTCTGATTGGCCCGCTGTGGATCTCCCGCGATTGGTAGAAACAAATCGCGGGAGATTCAAAGCGGTGCCATTGGCCGCGCCCCCCACACCCAGGAATAAAACAGAACTGCAGGCATTTCTGGGACTGCTTAATTTTTACAATGTTTTCCTGCCCCAAAAGGTGACCACGGCGGAGCCTTTGCATAGGCTTTTGGACAAGGTGGCCACCTGGACTTGGCGGAAACGCGAGGAAGCCACCTTCAGGAAAACCAAGGACCTGCTCACCTCTGATGCCATCCTCATCCAATACAATGAGACCCTACCACTTGCCATCACATGCGACGCCTCACCCTTCAGCGTCGGCGGCGTCCTCAGTCACACACTCCCGGATGGAAGAGAAGCACCCATCGCTTTCTTCTCAAGGACACTCACCAAACCAGAGAGGAACTATAGCCAGCTGGACAAGGAGGCCCTGGCAATCGTTTCAGCAGTGAAGAGGTTCCACGAGTACCTCTACGGCCGCACGTTCACCATTATCACAGACCACAAGCCACTGCTGGGCATCCTGGCAGGGAACCGGGCCACCCCGAACATCCTATCTCCCAGAATGACAAGGTGGTCCGAATTCACTAGACAGGCTGCACCCCACATACAACCCGGAGAAACCCCCAAACTCCTCTAGCAAGCACTGGTCCCTTGCACCAGGCAACGCCGTCTACGCAAAGAACCTAACCGGAGACCCACTGTGGGTACCAGCAACCATAACCCAACTGACAGGCCCCTGCTCGTACCGGCTGCAAACAACCGACACGCAACCAAACACAGACAACCCCCTTAATACAAGCCAAGAGGGGAGGGAATACCCCCGGAACCAAAACCCAATAGAAAGAAACCAGCAACACTTACCGACTGACAGCCAGCTCGAAGCCTCACCAGGAAGAAGCAGCCAGGCCAGCTCAACCAGCCCAGAAAGATTAGGCGGGAGCGGCAGAAACCGCAGCTCAACCAGCCCGGGTAGACCGGGAGGGAGCTGCGACAAGAGGCCCGGCGACACCTTCCAGGCGGTTCCATCGACGAGGCCGAGAGCAACAGAGAACCGGCCGGGAGCCAAACAACAACTAACCTGCGCAGGTCCAGTAGGCAAGTACGGAGCCCCGCCTACTTACGGGACTACGTCACGTAGGACCGAACCAAGAGGGGAGGGGTATTCTGTACGGTCATTTACATTCTTGTAAATGCCACGCTGTGATTGGTCAAAGCGTGCAGGGATCCGATTGATCGAGCGAGCCGCTCTGATTGGCCCGCTGTGGATCTCCTGCGATTGGTGGAAACAAATCGTGGGAGATTCAAAGCGGTGTCATTGGCCACGGCCGCCACAGCTTGGGAATAAAAAGCCGCAGTTTTTCCCCCAGAACCCGAGCCGTTCTCGGGACCAATAAAAGAGCTGAACCAAGTCATTGAGTCCTGGTCTCCTTGCCGCGTCGGGCACAACACTATTCTCTACATCTATAGTATACTCTGAACTATTAGAGAAGACCTGTCTGCAATCTTGTTCCCTTACATATATTATCTGCACTGAGTTGCTTCTTTTTTCTCCTGAATGGATCCATCTCCTTGCTACGTTCCATCACAAGTATACAACTCTGAGGGCTCACTCTTCATTGCAATCAAATAAATTGCATAGAGAAGAGATTTAAAAATACTATAGCACCAGGAATTACTCTGACAATACAATAAAAAAATGACCCAGGCAATTTGGCTTAATGCTTAATATACATGAAAACTGTTCCACTTGAAAGCATACTATATGAATATGCTTGTCACATGTGGAAATGAAAAATGTACCCAAAGCTGTTGAGCCACCCTAAAAAAGGTCATTTTAAAATAGCTGCCAGACAGAGAGGTGAAACCAGGGGTGGGATGCACATTTTTAAACTACAGGTTCTATGGGTATGGCCAGGTGGGCGTGGCCAGTTGGTCATGTGATTGGGTGGGCATGATTTTTTTTTTTTTGCCTACAGGGCCTCAGGGAAGCCTCCTGGGAGCAAAAACGGGGCAGGGGGTGCTGCGTGCCCCCCCCCCCCGATTTTTTTTGCCTCCTGGGCCTCAGGGAAACCTCCTGGGTGAAGCAGTACAACAGCGGGGGCGTGGGGGCGGAATCAGCTGTGCAGTGCCATTTAGATTAGCTAGAAAGCAAGAAATCTGACAATTTCCTGCTTTCTGGCTAATCCAAATCGCGCGACACAGCTAACCTTCAGAAAATGGCTGATTGGTGGGGGAAAAAGGGAAATAATCCTGATCTTCAGAGAGAATTGGTTAGCTCTCAGCTGTTCCTTGGAGCTACTGGTTTACCCGAACTGGACCTAATCTGTAGAATCCCACCCCTGGGTGAAACACAGCCAAATTCCTCCTATTAGTTTGTAATATTTTAGAAGATACCATATTGTAGCCTGGGAAGAGGCAACTGAAGGAAATCTTAGTAAGCATGACTCACACCACAGAGCAACAAAAGATTGGATGAATCAACATTTATTTTTTTTTTGCTATAAAAACTACCAAGTTTTTATAGCAGAACAAGAAAATGTGAAGCTTCTGTTTTTATATGGACATATAGCTGAAGATAATGTTCAGCTTTTCTCTCTTGTATAAAACACCACAGATGAGCTAAAGATGTATGAAATTGAAAATGCTGACTTAAGGTAGACACTGAAACATGTATATTTTAGAATATAAAATAATAAGAAGGTATAGAGACTTTCAAAAGGATATTGGTGCAATAAAACTTATAGGTACAAAAGCTTTCTCCATCAAAGGGATCTGTAAAAAGTAATTATTAAGTGGAACACGAAATATTAGGCTATTCTATTAGGATTTTTTTTCAATATCCTACTATCTCTTTTCTGTCTCAGTATATATATATATATTTCTCCATTGTTCCTGCTTCCACCAGGGAAATACCAGCTTCAAATTTATCCCTGAACTAAAACCTATAAGATGATTGACAAAATATTAAGAAAATGGAAAACTGGGTTAAATATAAACTGTCTTGCTATTAGGGATATAGTTCTTATGCACAGGCAATGACTATTCACATCCTGGGAGGAGAGAATAATTTTAACTCATTTCTTCATTTTTAGAATAAGAAACCTTTGTAGTCTCCATGCAACTATGTATGGAGCCCTTCTTTGCAGCTATATGCAAAATCCCTAAAACTAGTAGGCATTCCTGCTGTCTTATAACTTTATCCCATTTTTCATGTGGTCTCCTGACAATATACTCTACGTTCAGACTGAATTAATAGAGCAGCTGGACAATATAATATTTAAAAGTGATGCAGCCCTATTAGTGCTAAGAAGTGGTGGGATTCAAGTAATTTAACAACCGGTTCTTCCTAGTGACTGGTTGGGTGGGCATGGCTGAGGGGATTATGTGACTGAGTGGGAGTGGCCAACTCAATGTCACTCATGGCAAGGTATACCCAGAGTCAGACATATAGATCTCAAGTGCCTATATACAAATGCACAAGGTTTGGGGAACAAACAGGGTGAAATTTAACTATTAATACATGAAGGTAGAAACGATATAGTTGAAATTACAGAAACTTGGTGGGATGAAACCCATGACTGGAACATACTAATAGAATGATACAAATGGTTCAAAAAAACCAGACCCTATAAAAAAGGAGTTGGAATTGTGCTGTATGTAAAGGATCACTATATTGCTACAGAAATGCACAAAACCAAAGATGAAAACCTCCTAGAATGCATATGGTTGATATAAAAGAAAAAAAGAATGACATTGCCATAAGTATATATTACAGGTTACCCAACAAAGCAGAAAAAAATAGATGTACTTTTTGCTAACCAACTAACAAATATATGTAGGAAACACACTATAATAGTAATGGGGGAATTTAATTACCCTGACATCAATTGGAAGACTAATTCCACACTAAGTAAGAAATCAAATAGGTTCCTGACCCACCGAGCTGACAACTTTGTTTGTCCATAAGGTAGAGGAGGGAATTAGAGGGATAGCCAAACAGAGAATTGATAGAGGAGGTTGAAACTGCAGGAACCTTGGGTGAGAGTGACCATATCATACTAAAATTCAACATAATGCAAACACAAGCAATTGAACATAATTATACCAGAGTCTTAGATTTTAAAAGAGCTGATTTTAAGAAACTCACAGAGAACTTGGCAAAGATTCCTTGGATGAAAACCCTAAAGGGGAAAACAACTCAAGGAGCTTGGGAAACTCTGAAAAATACAATCATAAAAGTCCATTCCAGAACAGTATCACTGAAAAGAAAAAGAAGAAATCCAAGCAGAAATTAGCATGGCTGCACAAATATCTCTCTGACAAATTGAAAAACAAAAAGTACAAATACAAAAAAAATCGAACAAGGTACACATAACTATAAGGCAGATTATCAGCAGATAGTCAGAATCCTGTCAAAGTCAGGAAAGCAAAGGCTCAAAATGAACAAATACTTGAAACAATAGTAAAAGATAATAAAAAAAAGTTTTTTTTCCAACATATAAATAACAAGAAAAAAAAAAGGAAACAGTTGAACAGTTGAGAAGATGGCAAGGAAGTAGCAGGCAACAGAGAGAAAGCAGAACTGCTTAACTCATTCTTTGCATTGGTCTTCACACAAAAAGTAACGATAGTTCAACCTACCAAAAACATAACTGTAAAAGACAGACTAGAAATAAAAGTTGAAATAGGCAAAAAAAAAAAAAAATGGTAGGAGAACAGCTGTCTGATCTTGATGAATACAAATCACCAGGATTTGTAAAGATTACATCCCAGAGTTCTGAAGGGGCGGGCAAATATATCTCAAGAACCATTGTACCACATATTTCAAAAATCCTGGAGCACCAGGGAACTACCAGAGGACTGGAAAAGAGCTGATATGGTTTCCAACTTCAAAAAAAAAAAAAAAGGTGGGGGAAACAGACCCAGGAAACTACAAACCAATCAGCCTAACATCAATACCTAGAAGGATACTTGAAAAGATAATAAAAAAACAGATCTGCTAACTTCTAGAAACGAGTAAAGTCAGCATGGATTTGTTAAAAATCAATCTTATTTCATTTCTCAACATAGTGACTAAATTAATAGATCAGTGAAATACTGTGGACCACAAGTACACCATAACATACTTCTTGGTAAGCTTGGTAAAAAGTGGGATAGATAACATCACCATCAGATAGATTTGTAACTGGCTGGCAAACCATACTCAACAAGTAGTCCTTAATGGCACTACATCTACATAAAAGGATGTAAGCAGGTACCATCTTAGGCCCAGTACTATTCATAAATGATTTAGATGAGGGAATAGAAGGAAACCTTATCAAATTTGCAGATAATACTAAGTTGGCAGGAATAGCCAACATCCTAGAAGATAAACTCAAAATCCAGATGGATCTTGACAGACTTGAACACTGGGCCCTATCTAACAAAATGAAATTCATATATAGTGTCAGGGTTCCTGGCTCTGGAATGCTTTACGAGTTGACATATAGACTGTGTGAAACCAGGCTTCATAGCAATAACTGTGAAAGGGATCTTGGAGTGTTAGTGGATAATCAGTTAAATATGAGCCAGCATATGGGATGCAGTGCCTCAGTGGCTAAGATACTGAGCTTGTCGATCAGAAAGGTCTGCAGTTCAATGGTTGCCGGTTCAAATCCTTAGCACCGTGTATCGGAGTGAGCTCCCATTACTTGTCCCAGCTTCTGCCAATCTAGCAGTTTGAAAGCATGTAAAATGTAAGTAGAAAAATAGGGACCAATTTGGTCGGAAGGTAACAGCGTTCCATGCACCTTTGGCATTTAGTTATGCCGGCCACATGACCACGGAGATGTCTTTGGACAGCGCTGGCTCTTCGGCTTTGTAACAGAAATGAGGAGAGCTGGAAATGACTAGCATATATGTACAAGGAGAACATTTACCTTTTACCTTATGAGCCAGCAGTGTGTGGCAGTAGTCAAAAAAGCCAATGCAATCCTAAATTGCATTAATAGAGGGATACAATCAAGATCAAGTGAGATACTAATACCGCTATAGCCTAGGTAAGACCACATATAGAATACTGCATCCGGTTTTGGTCACCACAGAATAAAAAAAATGTTGGGACTTTAGAAAGAGGGCAGAGAAGAGCAACCAGGATGATTAGAGGACTGGAGACTAAAACATATGAAGGTAAGGACCAGGGGAGACATGATAGCAATCTTCCAATATTTGAGGGGCTGCCACAGAGAGGAAGGGATCAAGCTGTTTTCTAAGACACCCAAAGGCAAAACAATAAATAATGGATGGATACTGATCAAGGAGAGATTCAACCTGGAAATAAGGAGAAACTTTCTGACAGTGAGAACAATCAACCAATGGAACAGCTTGCCCTCGGAAGTTGTGGGAATGCCATCACTTGAGACTTTCAAGAAAAAACTGAGCTGCCATTTGTCAGAAATGGTGTAAGATCTCTTGCTTCGGTGGGAGATTGGAATGGATGACCAACAATGTCCCTTCCAACTCTATTAATCTGTTAAAGTATTATTTAAATAAATGAAACTATACCTTTTAATTCATTTACAGTGAGAATAGACACATTTCACTTGTTATTGTTACCAGCAGCACAACCTTATCTCTTAGCATCAGAACTAAGAAATTAACACAATGACATTAAACTGCCCTATTGATCAAGTTAAAAGCCATTTAGTCCAGTGTCCTGGACTGGCAATAGCATTGACCTCTAGAGAGCAATAAGCTGGTTTCTACTGCCAGCCCAGATCCTTCTAAATCTTAAAATCAAAGAAAAGTTTCCCTAATTCAAGGCAGTTTTTCATTGTAGCTTTGAGGAGTTGTACTAAGCTTCAGCAGTTCTGTATTTGAGTTCTGTATGGCACAGGAAACTTTCGTGTATATAATGACCTTTCCAGAGTCAAATGAGAGAGATTCATCAGAAGGAGTTGGTTAGCATATTCCTGTTGTCTCCTCTCATATGAAAAAAGTCAACATTCAGAAAGGACTATGATTTTTGTACTTGTTTCAATATAAGAAGCTAATTATTAGCTATTTTTCAAGCCGTCCGGAGTTATTTGGGTCTGAATATGTGCAAAATATTTGTGGGAGAAAAAGGACAGAACGTTTGGGAAGTTTATTTGTGAATGAAGAAATGGAGATACGTAGAACCATTAGCTGCATATAGTTACAGTGGTGTTGAGTGGAACTAATTCGTAGGTTATCCTTCAAGTCTAGGAGTGACCAAATTTTCAGTTGATGTATATCACGATGAATGTGTACATTTGGGTAACAAAGGGTGGAAGCTCCCTAGCCTAATCTCAAGAAGTCTACCAAGCAATGATATCCACTTTGTTCGGCAAAGCATTTATTGAAATAGAAATTACTATTGTGGATACCAAAAACAGATCGTGCAAAACATTTTTCTGGGATGAGTGCTACATGTCAATAGCATGCCACAGATGATACTGCAAAAACATGAACAAACGAAAGAATGAATGAATGAATGAAATGGGGCAAGGATAAAAACATAATACCATTTGATTGATTAATTATGCGCCATAAAGTCATTTTCGGCTTCTAGGAACCACATAGATTTTCCAAGACAATATATTCCTAAGCCTTTAATACAATTTTTTTAAAAACCCAATACTTGGAATGCTTTTCCACCTTATTGGCACTTCTGACCTTTGGAATGCTTTCCCACTTGAAGTTAGCTCTGCTCTTGGCTACCTTCTAGAAGACTTTGTAGTCTGAATCTTCTAACAGGTGTTTGTGTTATGATGTATCTTTGGTACGGTGTGTTTTTAGTTCTTTTCTGCATTTCCTGTATTTTGCTTTGTTGCATTTGCAAAATGCTGAGAATCTGTTTTGTAGTGGGACATAATATTGCTTAAAAGCCTGTGCCGATCAATTGTCCCCTATCTTCACCCAAATCTTCACTAGAAATGTGCTATGTTCCTTCTTTCTTCAAATACTCTACTATCATCCCAGTGCCGAAGAAGCCCTCCATCAAGGAATTGAATGACTACAGACGAGTTGCTCTAACATCTGTAATTATGAAAACCTTTGAAAGACTAGTGCTGTCCCACCTGAAAACCATCACAGATCCGCTATTAGACCCCCTGCAATTTGCATACCGAGCAAATAGATCGACAGAGGATGCTGTTAATATGGCTTTGCACTACATTCTACAACACTTTGAATCTAACTAAACCAGCTGGTGGTATGTGAACCCACTTGCAAGTGGATCATAAACTTCCTAGCAGACAGGAAGCAGCAGGTGAAGCTAGGCAGAATCACATCTGATATCTGTACAATTAGCACAGGAACCCCCCAAGGCTGTGTGCTTTCTCCACTTCTCTTACCCCTATATACCAATAACTGCAGCTCAAATGATCCATCCATTAAATTACTGAAGTTTGCAGATGATACAACTCTAATTGGTCTCATTTGAGACAATGACGAATCCACATACAGACGGAAGGTTTTACAACTTGCCTCTTGGTGTGACTGGAATAATCTGGAAATAAACTCACTCAAAACTGTAGAAATGGTGGTAGACTGTAGGAGAAACCCTTCCATCCTACCACCTCTTATAATACTATCCTGTTTCTCCAACAATACGGCACCCCCAATAGGAAGTCCCAGCATGTTTTATAGGCATGAAATGAAATTAAGCCCCTCCCTCCAAATTAAGACCTATATTAAAACATGCAAAATGGGGGGAATGGTGGGGGGGCTTGCCATTAGGAAGTACTTTTGTTGCACACCTGGATATGGTGCTGCCTGCACTGACCCCAATATGAAGTGCCCCACCAACGCCAAGGTCAACATCCAAGCTGTCTGCCTGAAGATGCAAGGGGGGGGGAATTAAGTCACCCCCAAAAAGACGACCTAGCCATTTTTTGGGGGCTCAAAAAAAAAAAAGACCCGGCCTTATTATATGAGAAACACGGAAGACAACACAGTATCAACAGTAGAGACCTTCAAATTTTTAGGTTCTATCATATTTCAAAACCTAAAATGGACATCTAACATAAAAAATGTCATCAAAGCACAATAAAGAACGTTCTTTCAGGGCTTCCGGGTTCCGCGTGGCTTCGGTGGCAGCAGGAATTCCTGACCATTCACGATTCCCGCTGCGCTTGCTGCTGAGGCGCCCCCGATCCAAATGGATCTGGGGGATATGGCTGCCCTGTAGAGAGAGAGGAGCCGGACAGGGGGTTGGGGGTGTCGCAGACCCCCTCCTCGTCCGGAAAAAACCCTTTTTCCTAAGGTGGTGGAGCTGCGGTCAGTAATGGCCACCACAAAGAAGCCTGCAAATGGGTAAGATTGTGCTGGAGGAAGCAGGAAAAGTGAAAGTGCTGGCTGAGCCGGGTCAATCAACATCTCTCAAACTCTCTGGAACTGAATTGTTTGAATTGCTGGAGGATACATTGTATCCCTAAGAAGATCGGAAAGTGGAGGAGAAAGCTGTTAAAGGGAAACTTTTTTTTTTCTTCACTCTCCCATCCTATAGAAACAGCAGATGAAGATTTGAAATTTATTTGGGCACTGAAGGTGAATTATTTTGAAAGTTAAAGCCAAGGGACAAAAGACTCTTTGGACATTGGACTTAATAATTTAAGAAATTGGAAAAACCTTATTGGAGGTATGGTTTTCTGATCATTTAAAAATTGTTGTTGTAAGGGGGAAGGGAGAGGAAAAAAAATTGGAGCAGAAGTTGAAAAAGGAGGAGATTGCCTAGAATTCTAAAGAAAGATATAAGGTAATTGGACCTCTTTGATTAAACAGTAACCCTAGAAAGAGAAGTAGAAGAAGGAAAAAAAAGTATTAACTTTTGGAATCTTTTTTGAATTATTCTTGATTAAAAATACTTGGGTGGTTGTTTTGGGAAAAGTTTCTCTTTTTATGATGGCATCGCTTGTGGATGAATTAAAAACTGAATATCAAAAATATAAAAAGGAAGAACAAGATGGAAAAGATACTTTGGGCACTTTATTTCAATTTTTAGAAATGGCGTTATGCACTTATGAAAAGTTGACTACGCAGCAGAACGATTGGGACAAAGAAGAAGAGGAAGAAGAAGCCATCTTCGATGAACAATGGGTTTTTTCTGGGGAGGAGGAGAAAGAGGATAAGAAAAAGGGGATTTTAAGGTTTGAAAAAACAACCAAAAAAGAGAAAATTGAGATGAAAGGTAGATGCAATGGAAAGGGAGTAAGAAAAGGGAGGAGGAGAAACAAAGGGGTAAAAAGGGCAAGGAGAAGAATAAGCAAGAGAGAAATGGTGGGAAGCAAGATTTAAAGAAAAAAAAATTATTTAGAGACAATGGGTGAATCTAATTGAAAAAAAAGGGATTCTGGAAGGTACATAAGATTGTGTCTTTATATGTGTATTTAGAGTAAAATGCTTAAGATATAAATGAGTATTAATATATACGATTAGTTTTTTTTTAATGATATGGATAGTGTTTATATAGGATTTTATTTAGTTATTGCTGGGTTTTTATCTTCTTTATAAAATTTACTGTGTAATTTTAGAATGTACTAAACAGAATCCCAAGATAAATTAAGTGTTATATGAAGTAATTTTAAGTTAGGACAATGAATTAAAGGCATCACTCCAATCAGTGTATAGGAGAAGTATATTAAAAGAAAGAAGATGAATGGATAGTTGGAAATAGAACAGACAAAGAATGATATTGAAAATGATAATAAGATATGGAAGGATATACAAAGTGAATATGATGTTTGAATTTGTGTCTGTGTGAAGAGTTTCAACTCGGGATCAAGCAGCCTTCAGAAAAGATGTTTTAGGTTTGTTTGTTTTTTCTATGTTCTGTGTTTTGTATGTTTATGAAAGGCAATAAAATTTTAATAAGCAAGAAATATAATTTGGATAACTAGAATGAAAAGGAGAAGTCGGGATAAGATATGAAGTTAAATAGATAACATAAATATTGATATTACAATTTGGAATTATTTTATATGTTCTATTGGCTTTCCTCTTTAATTATTTTTTTTTCTTTTAGAAAAGATTTTTCAAGTTGTTATGCCTGGATTATTTGTGTATTGTTTTTGTAAAATTAATAAAATTTGTTTAAAAAAAAAAAGAATGTTCTTTCTGCGCCAACTCAGAATGCTCAAACAGCCCAAGGAGCTGCTGATACAATTCTACAGAGGAATTATTGAGTCTGTCATCTGCACCTCTCTGGTTTAGTTCTGCAATCCAATAAGACAGACACATACTTCAACGGATAATTAGAACTGCAGAAAAAACAATTGCTACAAACCTGTCTTCAATTGAAGACTTGTATAATGTTCAAGTCAAAAAGAGGGCTGTGAAAATATTTACGGACTCCTCACATCCTGGACATTAACTGTTTCAACTCCTACCCTCAAAACGACGCTATAGAGCATGGCACACCAGAACAACCAGACACAAGAATAGTTTTTTTCCGAACGCCATCACTCTGCTAAACAAATAATTTCCTCAACACTGCCAAAGTATTTACTAAATCTGCATTACAATTACTATTCATCTTCTCATCCTTCCTTTCACCCATCTCCTCTCACTTATGACTGCATGAATGTAACTTTGTTGCTTGTATCCTTATGATTTTTTTCTCTGTTTACTCGTATAATTTGATTTGATTGCTTATTATTATGTTTCCTAGTATGATTAAATTGCTTATTTGTACCTTTTGACTACTATTAAGTATTATACCTATGATTCTTGATGAATGTATTTTTTTCTTTTTCTTTTTATGAACAATGAGAGCATTTGCACTAAAACAATTTCCTTGTGTCCAATCACACTTGGCCAATCAGTAATTCTATTCTATTGTACTCAAATATAGATGCAATCAAATTGAACCTATTGCCAATATTCAGATGTGATAGAGACACTATGTCTTGTCATGATGATTTCTTCATGGCTTCTCTAAGTTTAGTTTTGTATATCAATGATGTAAATAAGGGTGTTGCTTTAAAATGTCTATCATATCTATTTCAGTTTCTCATTCTCTGTGTTGTGAATCAATAAATGCTTAATAAAGATCATGAAGAGCTTGAAGTAAAGTGCAGGGTTCAGGCCCTGCACTTCTGATTGGCTGATAATAGCGACATCAGATTGGTCCATTCAGGAGAATCTGATTGACTATTAACGAGCCTCTTCCATTGGTTAATGGAGCTAGTGCTCCCTGTGTTTTCATTGGTTAAATAAGTTAAGAGTTGCCTATATAAAGGGGCACATCGTTGCCATCGGTTGAGCTGTTTAACATGTAAATAAAGAGTTTGAAGTTCACTGTTTCACTGGCTCGTCTCCATCCTTGCACCTATGCTCAGAACTTAACACTGGTGACGAGGATGGGATTTGGAGACGTCAGAGCTTGCTGAACAACAAAGAACCATAACCGAGCACGTGGCTGAAAGCACCAACGGCGGAACCATGTCTGGCAGCGTCATACCACCCACTCCATCCGACCCGGCACAAGAAGACTGGGAGTCACATATGGATCGCTTCCAGATGTTTCTGGAAACCAACAATTTAAAGGATGCTACAACCGGAAAGAAACGAGCGGTATTCCTAACTCATTGTGGGCCAACCGTATTCAAGATCGCCAAGGCACTAGCAAAACCGGCAGAAGTAAAGTCTATGGACTGGGATGTCCTCGAACCACTACTACGGGCTCACTACGCACCGACCGTGCCAACGCTCGTGAGAAGGCATGAATTCTATCAGAGAAGTCAGCGAAAGGGTGAAAGCGTTGCTGATTTCATCGCGGATCTCCGGAATCTGGGAGGCCTATGCGAGTTTACTGACTTAGAAGAAGCCCTAAGAGACCGAATCGTTCTGGGATTAAATGCACCAGGCACTCAGAGTAAATTAATGGCAAAGGGTGACATCACCCTTAAAGACGCAATAGCTGAAGCTACTGCAGCAGAAGCAACCAGGAAGTCGGCTGCCCAAATGCACTGCACACATGCCATGGTTCGCCAACGAGCCAGCGACATTTCACCTCAGTCAGAGGGACAGCTGGAAACGGCCCACCACGAGGACCTCGACTCGTTGTCAGACAGCAATGAGGAAAGGTCCATCGACTTCGGTCCGAAAGGGACCAACGCCAGAAATCACAGTACCAATGCGCCAGGTGTGGAGCAAGCCACCCCCAGTCAGAATGCAAATTCCTCGACGCGCTCTGCCATGTCTGTGGAAAAAGAGGCCATATAGGATGGATCTGTAGAAGCAAGCCAGGACCCAGCCAGCCCTCAAGGGGGACTAACTATCGCCAACTGACGGGAAGTCGTCCCGTGAAGCGAGAAACCGTGAACCACCAATGGAACAACCACTCCTACAGAAACAAAAACCTAAACTACCCAACAAAGCGAGAAGAGACTCACCAAACGATCACGATCGGTCATGCCTCGTCACTGGATGCCAAAAAGATTCAAGTGAAAGTGGCCATCAAAAACCAGCCCTGCCTGATGGAAGTCGATTCAGGATCGTCCCTCTCAATGGTTTCCTGGAAGACCCTCAAGCAGCTCATCCCCACTATCCGTAGGCAAGACCTCCGGTTCCAAAGACTTATACTTAAGGAAAATCGAATCCCGGTTGTTGGATCCAGCCGAGTACAGGTATCGTTTAAGAACTGTACAGCATTTTTACCCCTGACTGTAATCGACAAGGATCGGCCTAGTTTGTTAGGCCTCCAATGGTTCGCTCCACTTGGAATTGAAGTGGCCGGCATTCACCGATCCCACAGCAGCGATTGGGAAGAAGACCTCATCAAATTCCAGGATGTCTTCACGGAAAAATTAGGCGAGTACAAGGGGACCCCGATATCATTTAACCTCAATCCCAAAATAGCTCCCATCCGCCTTAAGCCTCGTCGAGTTCCCTTTGCCCTTAAACCAAAGATTGACGAGCAGCTTGATAAATTAATAGCCCAGGGAGTGCTAGAACCAACCGACCACTCTCCCTGGGAAACCCCAATCGTAACACCCATCAAGCCGGATAAGAATTTGTGGGGACTACCGAGCCACCCTGAACCACGCCCTTCAACAAAACGCTTACCCGGTACCGGTGGTACAACACCTCCTCCATTCCCTGGGGGGCGGAAAAGTTTTCGCTAAACTAGACTTAGCCCAGGCATACCAACAACTGCCTGTGGACAAAAAAAACGGCAGAGGCCCAAGCAATCGTTACGCACAGAGGCACGTTTAAATGTAACCGGCTCCAGTTCGGAGTGAGCGTTGCCCCGGGAATCTTTTAAAGCTTAATGGAGAGGCTATTACAAGGGATAAAAGGTGTTGTTCCATATTTTGATGATGTGTTAATCGCAGCCCCGACCCAGAAAATACTAAAGGAACGCCTGAGGTTGGTTCTCCAGAGATTTAAAGACTCTGGTCTCAAGGTTAAAAAGAACAAGTGTTATCTATGTACAGATCACGTAGAATTTTTGGGATATTTAATTGATAGTCAAGGTATTCACCCCACCGATAACAAACTCAGGGCAATCAAGAACGCCCTAAAACCCCGGAACAAGGCCGACCTCCAGGCTTTTCTGGGCCTTATCAATTTTTATAACATTTTCCTGCCTCACAAAGCAACTGTAGCTGAGCCATTACATCATTTATTGGACAAAAAAGCAACCTGGGTATGGGGACGTAGAGAAGAACAGGCGTTTTGACATGTAAAAGATTTATTGACTTCTGACTCTGTCCTGATGCAGTATAACGAGACTTTGCCTTTAACGATCACGTGTGATGCATCCCCATTCGGAGTGGGCGCCATTTTAAGCCACGTTTTGCCAAACGGTAATGAAGCCCCTGTTGCATATTTCTCAAAGAAGTTATCAAAAACAGAACGCAACTATAGTCAACTTGACAAGGAGGCCCTTGCTATAGTGTCCGCAGTTAAGAGATTTCATGAATATGTGTATGGCTGAGCATTTACCATAGTGACTGACCACAAATCTTGACTGGGAATAATCGCGGGAGATAGGCCAACACCGTATATATTATTTCCCAGAATGACCCGCTGGTCAGAATTTTTGGCGGCATACAATTACAAATTACAACATTGCCCAGGGAAGGCCATTCCCCATGCCGACGCATTGAGCCGTGCACCTCTTCCAGAGACTATAGATGACCCCGCTCCAACGGTCACAACGCTGCAGATCGAGACACTTCAAACGCTGCCATTAATGGCCCGGAATATCGCGATGGAAACAAAACGTGACCCCATTTTAGCACGAGTCCTCAGTTGGGTCGAGTGGGGATGGCCGTTAGACCAAATATCTGACGACTACGCCCCATTCAAAAATCGGCAAATGGAACTATTTTCCCAAAAGAGCTGCATTATCTAGGGTGATAGAGTTGTCGTCCCAGAATGGTTGCGACCAGCAATACTAAGGACCTTGCATGATGGCCACCCCGGCATCGTGCATATGAAAGCCCTTGCACGAAGCTATGCATGGTGGCCTGGTATTGACAAGCAGATAGAGACATGGGTTAAAGCCTGTCGCAAATGCCAAGAAGTAAGCAATGCCTCGCCGAAAGCAACCCCAACTGAATGGGAAACGCCTAGGGGACCATGGTCCCGCATTCATCTGGATTTTGCAGGTCCTACTAAGGAATACACATTCTTACTGACGGTGGATGCCAACTCGAACTGGCTTGAAATCCATGAAATGAGGAATACAACAACCTAAGCAATCATCAGAAAACTGGACAGACTCTTTGCGACACACGGATTATCAGACGTTCTAGTATCCGACAACAGGCCTCAATTTACTGTGTTGTCCTTCGAACAGTACCTGGCGGACTGCGGTATCCGACATGCGCTGACTTCGCCGGTGCACCCTGCGGCCAACGGAAGGGCTGAGCGCATGGTACAATTCGTCAATTTGCATAAGATGGACTATGGTGACATAGAAGACAAGATCAACCGGATACTCCTTTTACAGCATATCACTCCGCACAGCATCACCAATAAAACTCCCACTGAGTTATTAATGGGACGGAAACTCCGCTCCCACCTCGACCGCCTACATCCAGCATATGAACCTGCGAAGCCACATGGTTCTAGCGGGAAATGTAGCAATTTCCAGGTAGGCGATTTGGTTTTCGCTAGGAACTTTTCGGGCGATCGGTTGTGGGTCGAGGCAACTATAGTACAAGTAACTGGCCCTAGATCGTACCATGTAAAATGCTGTGACAATAGAATTTGGAAACGCCACATTGATCAGCTGTGATCAAGGCTACAGTCGGGCATCGCCGAGCCCCCTGATTTCCAAACTGAGGGGGGAGGAGATAGTGAGGAAGCTGAATTCGAAGTGGCAGAAAGTTTAAGCGGTAGTAATGACCGCTCAGAGGCAGCACGTGATGGAACCGGAATGGGGGTGGCCTCACCTCATGGAGATGCCGAAAGCAGTAGCGATGACGAAAATTCAAATGCGGAACGGGAGGCACCTTTTTCTCCAGATAACATCCTACCCCAACAAGACTGTAGCCAAATACCAGGAGGACAACGAAAATCTAATAGACAATCGAAACAACTGGCCTACCTCAAAGACTATGTGACCGCATCCCTTAAGCAGAACCCAGGGGGAAGGGGTGTTGTGAATCAATAAATGCTTAATAAAGATCATTAAGAGCTTGAAGTAAAGTGCAGGGTTCAGGCCCTGCACTTCTGATTGGCCGATAATAGCGACATCAGATTGGTCCATTCAGGAGAATCTGATTGGCTATTAACGAGCCTCTTCCATTGGTTAATGGAGCTAGCGCTCCCTGTGTTTTCATTGGTTAAATAAGTTAAGAGTTGCCTATATAAAGGGGCACATCGTGGCCATCGGTTGAGCTGTTTAACATGTAAATAAAGAGTTTGAAGTTCACTGTTTCACTGGCTCATCTCCATCCTTGCACCCATGCTCAGAACTTAACACTCTGCATTCACAATTAATCAAAACAAAAAGAGACCTAAATTGGCAGTGTTTAGATGTGGTTTTATAATGACACATAGAAGGAATTTAAATTGGCAAATAAGGCACACCTACTAATTCACTGTGAAATGTATCTGCTAACCAGATCCTTGGGTTGATTCTCCATACTTAATTTCCACACAATCAGCTCATTGTGTTAATGGCATAAGTTCACTTTAAACATTGATAATGGCATTAGAATTTGACGCAGACCATATAAGTAGACCAAACAATTTAGACTAGCCACATTAGCCTTGGGCTGTTTTTTAGCATATGCCACTGGTCACAGCATAAGGATTGGTGACAGAATGTAATTCAGAATAACATTATTGTGCATAATTTGTAGCCCCAAAATGACGTTCCTGAAATGTCATGTCAGATGCCATTGATTTGAAAGTAGGACTCCCATTGAAATCAATTTGAGGCTTTGCTTAAGAAGTATATGAAAAAAGGATAATTGTGCATCTTGTACTTGATAATATTTTCCAATTTCTTAGGGAAGCTATATGCTCAAAGCTTCCCTTTCTTTAAATGTTGAAGGTCAAGAAGTGAAGTCCTGATTTTCTTCCCCTCTTTTAGCTTGTTCAGTGTATTAAAGATAAATAGCTTTGTGGCAATATCTATTGTGGCTTTTAATATTTTTTCCCTTTTCCTTACCTCTACACATTCACAGTTGCATGACAGTTTCCTCTGCCCTAATGAGACCTACAGTTGGATTGAAACATTATTAGAGAGATCTCTCTCTTTCTTTCTCTGAACTGGTTAGACAGCATATTATGATAAATAAAAAACTGGTGGTTTTTATTTCTTTTTACATGGTCAGTAAATAAAAGACACTGATCTTCTCAAAGCTTTTTGCAGTGAAAAGATTTCAGTTTATTTCAGATTTATAATCAGCAAATTAATATGAATGATAAACATCAATGCTCTAGCTCTAAACATTTCACCTACTTAAACATGTGGATTTTCACTTTCTGACTTCTGTTTGAAAGATGTATTGGAAAGTTTTGGTACCGGAAAAATATTATTTTATTCTGCTATAAAAAGATATTCTAGTGCCTCTAAAAATAGTTGCATTTTTCTATAATATAATATAATCCAGTTTCATTAACTAGATAGTAGGAAATGGATCTATTTTTTACAAATTCTTTATTGAAATAAAACTATTTTTCTCTGTTCAAGATGTGAATAAACTGTTAATAAACTGTTAATATTTATAAAGTAATTAAATAAATATTTTCCTACAAATTCTTATTAATCCAATTTGTAAAATATCAAATAACCAAGTAACAACAAAAAACCAATTTTATTAAGTAAAAATAAAAAACCAAGACAAATTCCTTTTGTGTCCAATCATACTTGGCCAATAAAGAATTCTATTCTATTAAATCATTATGAATAATTAGAAATTGCTATAAAGAGACATGATACATAAACTTTACCTAATTCCTAGTTTACACTCTCTCCCCCCAACCAGATTTCTACATCAAATTGCATGAGCACTAAGGCTTTTCTTTCGCAAATATATCCCTAAGCACAGAGATTTTCTGCCTTAAATTTGGAAATAATTAACAGCTATCCTGACTCAAAGCAACAGAGCTTTCCTCCATTAATTTATTTAATTTGTTCTTACAGTTGTCAGCCACTATTTCTAACTTATGATAGAAAATTCTGTAATTTACTCCTCCCTTTCTCTCTTTTCATTTCATTAATTTTGGTTACAATTTTCTACATGTTCTCTGGTTCCAACATACTCTCTTTTGGGATAGGTTGTGATCACTTATTACACAATATTCCAAGTATGATCATACATGGTTTTGTGTAAAATGGATACAATAATATTAATTTAACACTTTCCTTGTTTGGGATTTTTTAATTCTGTTCTACTAATTTTGCTATCAGCAGTGTCAAATTCCGTTTTTAGTAGAAACAGCCTAAAACAGCTCTGAGACTTGTGGACTTCAACCCCCAGACAGTCATGTTGACTCAGGAATTCTGGGAGTTGAAGTCCACAAGACTTAAACTTTCCAAGTTTGAAGACCCTTGACCTAAAACCTTGAAAGATACAGGTTTTTTTTCTCCTCAGTACAATAATGAAAGATTACATATTGTATTTGTATTTATATATATATCAGAACACAGCCAACCCCCCAACCAATCGGAACACAGCCAAACCCCCAACCAATGAGGGCACGCCCCCACCCAGTCAGAGCACAGCCAAGCCCCCACCCAATTGGGTCACACCCCCACTAGCAGTTAAAAGGAAGAAGCAGCTGCAACCTCGCATCGCTCTGAGAGGCACAGAGCTGAAGACCAGGCCTGAAGATGATGAATGAGACTTCATTGAAACGTTGCCTAGATACCAATCTTACGTGGCAGAAAACCCGAATAACCAAAGATCCACATACAAATACCCGCGAGAACCTCAGAAAACAAATAACCAAAGATCCATATGTATGTATGTATGTATATATGTGTATATATATATATATATATCTGGCATTCAGCTTTGTTCGGGTATTTTCCCACGTGGTGCTTTTAAAGTTGTAGCAACGTTTCAGCAGAATCTCATCTGCCATCATCAGGCTTCTGTATGGTGTTTGTCTGTGAGTCAGACTTTTACAGTGGTTTCAGATTTAAATTTGGGGCAGCCTATTGCTGTGTCAGAATGGTTTTTTCTTCCTCCTGATTGGTTGAGAGTCTTGGTCTGTGTTTATTGGTCTTGGAGTTTGCTGTGTTCTGCTCTTCTGTCTGTTTTTTTTTGGGGGGGGCTCTTTTTGTATCTTGATTGGCTGGCAACATTGTGTTACTTTATTGGAGGTCTTTAGTGCAGCTTGGCTTCGGGTAAATGGACGGCTATCATTCGTTAGGAAGCTGGGTTTCATCTGGGTGCCTGGTTGGGGTGTGTTTGAGATGGAGGTATCAGGGGGATCTGTTTGTGCCCAGGTGTTTGCCTGGCTTGTGGTGTGGAGATTTTTTTGTTTGTGAGTGCAGGCTTCCAAATGATTGACAGCCTGGTAGAATCATCTCTTCTGTTCATGCTTTTTGGTCTTTTTTCAATCTCTATGGCTTCTCTGATGATTCTGTGGCTGGGATTTTCTATGGTGGCTAGGGTTTTGGTGCCATTGAAGTTGATGTTATGACCTGTGGCTTCCATGTGTTGGACGAGTGAGGAAGTGTGTTCCAGCTTTTTGACTGCATTTTTGTGTTCATCCAGGCGGGTGCTTATTCTTCTATTGGTCTGTCCAATGTATGTGGCCGGGCATGACGCACAGGGGACTTCATATATGCCTTGGTTTTCCAGGTCAATTTTGTCTTTGGGGTTCCTGAGCATGGCTGCTATTTTTCTGTCTGTTTTGAAGGCAGTCTTGATGTGGTGTCTGTATAGAATCTTACTAATTTTGTCTGTAGTGCCTCTTATGTAGGGCAGGACAGCTGTTCCATGGGTCTGTTCATCTTCTGGGTCTCTATTATGTCTCAGTGTGCTTTTGTGGATCAAGTTGGTGATTTTGCTTTTGTGGAAGCCGTTGGCTGTCAATATTTTAGTCAGGGTGCATAGTTCAGTCTTAATGTGTGTCTTGTCTGCCAGGCGTTTGGTTCTAGTAATTAGTGTTTTAGCCACGGAGTTTATCTGTGCTGGGTGGTGGTGGGATTGGGCGTTGAGGTAGCGGTTAGTGTGTGTTTTCTTCTGATATATGGTGTGTCCTAGTGTGCCATCTGTTTTCTTGTAGATTAGTACATCTAGGAATGGTAGTTGTTTGTTTGTTTCTGTTTCCATAGTGAACTTGATTTTGGGGTGTGCGCTGTTTAGGTGTGTTAGGAAGTTGTTTAGGTTTTCTTGTCCATGGGGCCAAATCACGAATGTGTCATCGATATATCTTAACCATAGTTTGGGTTTGAGTATGGCATTAGCCAGGGCTCTGGATTCGAATTCTTCCATGAACAGGTTTGCAATGACAGGTGACAGTGGTGATCCCATGGGGGCTCCTTCAATTTGTTTGTATCTTTGTCCTTTGTATATGAAATATGTGTTGGTTAAGCAGTGTTCTGTTAGTTCCATGAGGTGTTTAGCTGGTTGGTATTTATTTTTGATGATTTCGAGGGTCTCTTTTATCGGGACTTGAGTGAATAGTGAAACCACGTCAAAACTTACAAGCAGATCTTCTTGCTCCATGTGTAGATCTTTGATCATTTCCAAGAAGCGGTATGAGTTTTGTACATGAGAAGCTGCTGTTTCAGCATGGGGCTGTAGCTCTTTTGCTAGGTGTTTAGCCAGGTTTTGTAGTGGTGCTCCTCTGGAGCTGACTATGGGTCTGAGAGGTATGCCTTCTTTGTGTATTTTTGGGAGGCCGTATAGTTTGGGGCATCTGGAAGATTTCTCTCTGGGTACGATCGTGTGTTGGATCTCTTTGCTTATGTGGCTGGTTATAATTTTCTTCTTGGTTAATTTTTCCAGATATGTGGTTGGGTCTGTGTTTATGGGTTTGTATGTGGAGTCTTGGAGTAGGTCTGTCAATTTAGTTTCATAGTCTTTTCTGTCCATTACTACAGTGGCATTCCCTTTATCTGCTGGGAGGATGATTATGCTGCTGTCTCTTTTCAGGGTTTATAGCGCTTTAATTTCATTTTGCTGTAAGTTGCTTTTGGGTGGTTTGCTTGTGCATAGAATGTTGGTAACTTGGTGTCTTATTTTATCAGCTTCATCTGTATTTAATTTAGTTAGGCTGGATTCTACTGCACATATGATGGATTCTGTGGGGATTTTTTGGGGTGCTATAGCATAATTGAACCCTTTGGTAAGGACTTCTGTTTCTGTTTTGGTGAGTTCTCTGTTGGAAACATTGTACACTAATTGTTTCAGGTGTTGTTGTGAGTTGTTGGGGGTTTTCTTGTCATGTTCTAATTTCTTTAATTTGTTCAAGAGCTTTTCCTGTTTGTAAATGTTTGCAGATTCAGCTCTCCAAGTTGTAAGTTGTTTTATCTTGTCCCAAAGTAGAGGGTGGATTTTGCTGCTCAATTCCAGGTGTAGTGCTAGCAAATCTTTGTTTAACTGATCTAATTGGAATCTCTTACTGTGGAGCTCGTTCCTTAGTAGAGCCATTTCAGTTCTTTTCAGGATACGTTTAGTGGCTGCTGTGCTTTGATGAAATGTTAATTTGAAGCAGGTTGGTGTAGTATTGTTGTCTCTGCAGCTGCGTAGGAATTGGAGGTCACATAGTATTACTGCTCTTTTAATTTCCAGTTTCTCGTAGGTTTTGATCTGGTTGTTTATTCCCTCCCCGTAGAGGTTTGATATTTGTTTTCTTAAGTTTTCGCGGGTACTTACATGTCTGGCATTCAGCTTTGTTCGGGTATTTTCCCACGTGGTGCTTTTAAAGTTGTAGCAACGTTTCAGCAGAATCTCATCTGCCATCATCAGGCTTCTGTATGGTGTTTGTCTGTTTGTCAGACAAACACCATACAGAAGCCTGATGATGGCAGATGAGATTCTGCTGAAACGTTGCTACAACTTTAAAAGCACCACGTGGGAAAATACCCGAACAAAGCTGAATGCCAGACATGTAAGTACCCGCGAAAACCTAGGCAACGTTTCGATGAAGTCTCATTCATCATCTTCAGGCTTGGTCTTCAGCTCTGTGCTTCTCAGAGTGATGTGAGCTTGCAGCTGCTTCTTCCTTTTAACTGCTAGTGGGGGTGTGACTTGATTGGGTGGGGGCTTGGCTATGTTCTGATTGGGTGGGGGTGTGTTCTGATTGGTTTGAGGTTTGGCTGTGTTCTGATTGGTTGGGGGGTTGGCTGTATTCTGATTGGCTGGAGGCGTGTTCTGTTCAGGTGGGGGCTTGGTTGTGCTCAGGTTAGTCTTAGTTGCTGGGGGATTTGAGCTGGTGAGCTGTGATCTTGCTGTTTGGCTTCGAGTTCGTGGTCGTGCTGCATCTTCATGGTGAGGGTCAGTTCACTTCATGTATGGCTCAGAGGGGCTTGAAGTGGGTAGTGATGCAGCTGCAGTGCGGCTTCTGGTCCGTGGTCGTATCTCATCTGCTATGTGGGTGTGAGTCTGCTTTCTACGTGGAAGTGTGGTGGTGGCATCTTGTATGGCTCTCAGAGGTGTGGGTCTGGTGTCGTTCTTCCTGTTAGGTACTAGTCTGTTCATGAGGGCGGGTTTCCAAATGGCTGGCAGGCGGGAGGCATCATCTCATTTATTCATGCTGTGTGGGCGTTTTTCTATCTCTATGGCTTCTCTGATGATTCTGCTGCTGAAGTGTTCGGTTTTGGCGATAGTTCTGGTATTTCTAAAGTCAATCTCATGTCCTGTGGCTTTGAGGTGTCGGACCAGGGAAGAGGTCGGTTCTTCCTTTTTGATTGAGTTCTTATGTTCTTCAATGCGTGCACTTATTCTTCTGTTAGTTTGTCCAATGTATGTGGTGGGGCAGGCAATGCAAGGGATTTCGTATACTCCTTGATTTTCTAACTCGATTTTGTCCTTAGGGTTTCTTAGGATGGTGGATATCTTTCTGTTTGTGCAGAATGCTGTCTTAATGTTGTGTTTTTGGAGGATCTTGCCGATTTTGTCTGTAGTGCCTTTTATATATGGGAGGAGGGCTTTGCCATTCTCTTGTTCTCTGTCTTGGATTTTGGTTGGGGTTTCTTTTTGGATTAGGCGGGTGATCTTCTTTCTTTGGAATCCATTGGCTGTCGGCACGCCGGTGAGAGTGTGTATATTTCATAGATGGGATATTGGAATGTCTTCCCTGTCTGTGATCATGCTAAGGGCAAAACATTGCCTAGGAAAAAAGCTTTTCTTATCTTGAGAAATGTTAAGTAGAAAGATCGCTGGTTGTTTCCTGCTCATTACTGTTCCATACTAGCAGGCTTGTAGGCCTGCATTCCTATTGGTCCGGAAAAGCCGGGCCATGATTGGACAAAACTAAGCGTTCTGATTGGTTCTTATTCAGCTGCCGCAATTGGGTAAAACCAAGTGCGGCAAGCTCAAATGCATATCATAGGCTGCCTAGCCGCAGCCAGCTCTATAAAAGGAGCTGCCTCGGCTGGGAGTCTTGTCTCAGTATCTGGTTTCCTAATAAAGAGCTGTTGTCACTACTTCGAGTCTCATCTCTTCTTGGGACCCACCACCCAGACTTAACAGTTATCACTCAGGCCTTGCTTCCCTATATCACACTTTTTCCTTCCACCCTTCCTTCCTCCAATATCATTTGTAGAAGTATATGTGTGACATGATCATACCCTAAGACTCCTTATGACTCACATGTCATTAATTTTTGTCATGTGACATTATTGCAACTTAGTGGAAAATAATCAGCCATTATTAGTAAAATTAAACCCAAGGGGAAAACTGGAGCTTTAATCAATATTTTATTGTTAAGGTATGACTAAGCCTGCTTCTAACTGCCTATGTTCAGTGCCCAATATAATGTGAGTACTCTTTAATATGAAAAATGCTTCAATATTCTTAGATTATGCTTCATTTTGAATCATGGAAATTGTTAATTGTCTACAGTGACAAATAGCTGGGGAGTAGGGGATTCTTAGATTTTGTATGTTGTCTTTTTTTAATGGGGAATGAAGTTTCATTGAATAGCTTTCTCTCTTTTCCTCATACTAGTCTTCCCTTTCAATAGCATAAAATAAAACCTATGTTTGAAAGAAAAACAAACTGCTCAAGATAAAGAGGAAAGTAAATATAATTCCATTTTATTTATTCATTAATGTTACTGTATCTCCTTAATCCTTCTGATTAATTCATACCACATCTCTTTAGGTTTGGTGATTGCTCAACACAGCTATGGAGTGATGTGTGCTGACTTTTGAATATTAACGTACAACCTGGATTTAGGCCTGTGAAAGAACTGCCTGTACGTTTCAAATTTAGTCATAGTGCTCCGTATGCTTATAATTACCACACAGAAATTATAATGTTATCTTTCATATCTGCATCTTATAATAATGAATGAATATAATTACTACAGCAACGTAATATTTACTATTCTGGTCACAAATCATTGTCACTCAATCTTTTTTGTCTATGAGCTCCACAGGGTTAAATATATGAAACAAAGAAAAAAATATTTGCATCTTATTTCCTTTTTCTTTTTACCCACCATTCACATTAGCAGGTAGTAGAAAAATAATTTAGTTATTATATTTAAATTCTATTTCTCAGTGTTACTTATACTCTTGGTAGGGTAGGGTAGGATCATAAATTACTTGATACTCTCCCGACATTTTGAGTGGTGTGATAGCCAAATCTGGCCCTAATTTCTGCCTTGGTTTACCTTCCGAATAAGCAACTGACTCGGGATATCATTTAAAAGCAGCTTATTAAAGTACCCTGATAAAATGGGATCTCTCCATGAAAAAGGAAAAACGAATCCTGAGCCCCATGTTACATTTCTTTTTATAGTTAACACACACAAAAAAAAAAAAAATTGCAAGAGGAAACATGTTACATATTTGCATCTCATAATATCACACATGTTCATTAAAATGAGGTCTGATGTCGGAAGGGGCGTAAATTGTAAAGAAAAAGGAAGTTTGGGGCTCACAAAAGAGATAACCCAGACCCCATTTTATACTAACAAACTTTTTCTTATCTGAAGCTAGTTTTTCCAGCCTGTTTATCACTTTAGGAATGTTAAAAGCTAATAAACCTGAACATCATTTTAAACCAGAGAAAATAAATCAAATTAAAATACGAAGTAACTATGTTAGTAAGTTACAAAATCCATGTCATCGACCCCTCAAATATGTTATCATGATTGTGGTGTTTGGGAGAGACTAAGCTGAAGTCTTCATTCCTGTCCGTGTTTCCAGCGGAAACACGGACTGCTCCTATTGGCTGATGCCGTTTGACAGCCGGCTATAAAAGGGAGCTGTCAAATGGCATCAGCTGTTGTCTACCAACTGGCTGCCTTGTTAGCACAGCAGCCACGGCAACCCTTTATTGTTTCAATAAAGTAACAGCTGAAGTTCACTCCGAGTTTGCCTCAGGTTATTCTGCCGCTCTACAACAATGATGATCTTAATTAAAAGTTTTGAGATGTATCATTTTATTTTAGCAATTTTGTGGAATTATCTTTACTTCTTATTGTAGAACATAGTGACATATTTCAGTTAGGTTGAATAGGTAAAGGAAGAATAATAAAGGAGAGCAAATGTTATTTGAAAACTGATCTGGCTGTCTATTATTCTATTTTTTCCAATATGCAACTACCTGATTTTTTTTCCTATCCATTGAATAGGATAAAGTGTTTGTTGCATTCTATTAGCTTTATCTACTGTTTTGTAATACCTAACTAACTAATGAGGTAGTTGCTCA